>CM019826.1:133006346-133606346 GCA_009763385.1 Coix lacryma-jobi var. lacryma-jobi
CTTCACCCGCACCCAAGTTTGGACACTTGAAGAGCGACCAAAAGGCGCAAGAGTCATTGGAACAAATGGTGTTTAGGAACAAGCAAGATGATCAAGGCAAGGTTTGTTAGAAACAAGGCAAGGCTAGTGGCAAAGGGGTTCTCTCAAGTTGAAGGCTTGGATTTTGGAGAGACCTTTGCACCGGTTGCAAGACTCGAAGCCATTCGTATCCTCCTTGCATATGCATCACATCATGACATTAAATTATATCAAATGGATGTGAAAAGTGCATTTTTAAATGGCTTCATAAATGAACTAGTCTATGTTGATCAACCTCCCGGTTTGAAGACCCTAGATATCCTAATCATGTTTATAGGTTGTCCAAGGCGCTATATGGCTCAAGCAAGCCCTAGAGCGTGGTACGAGCGCCTCCGGGACTTCCTAATTGAGAAGGGCTTCACCATTGGGAAGGTCGACACCACACTATTCACCAAGAAGCTTGATGGAGAATCTTCATTTGTCAAGTCTACGTCGATGATATCATCTTCGGGTCAACAAATGAAGCCTATTGCAAGGAATTTGGTGACTTGATGTCGAAGGAGTTCGAGATGTGATGATTGGCGAGCTCACATTCTTCCTAGGCTTTCCAAGTCAAGCAATGAAGGAGGGGACTTTTATATCTCAAGAGAAGTACACAAAAGACCTCCTCAAGCGCTTCAACATGGATGATTGCAAGCCTATCAAGACTCCAATGCCAACCAACGGACATCTCGACCTAGATGAGGGAGGTAACCCGGTTGATCAAACTCTCTACCGTTCTATGATTGTAGTTTGTTATACTTGACCGCATCTAGGCCCGACATCATTTTAGTGTGTGCATGTGTGCTCGTTTTCAAGCCGATCCTAGGGAATCACATCTCATAGCGGTGAAGAGAATCCTTAGGTACCTAAGCACACCCCAAGCATTGGCCTTTGGTATCCCAAAGAGCTAACTTCCAACTCGTTGGGTATTCCGATTCGGATACGCGGGTTGCAAAATTGATAGAAAAAGCACATCCGGAGGGTGCCATTTGCTTGGGAGATCACTGTTTTTGGGAGTTCAAAGAAGCAAAATAGTGTGGCCTTGTCTACCGCCGAGGCGGAATACATAGCCGCGGGTGCTTGTTGTGCACAAATCCTTTACATGAAACAAACCCTTTTAGATTATGGTGTAGTTCTAGAAAGGGTACCTTTGTTGTGTGAACAATGAGAGCGCGGTTAAGCTTGCTAACAACCCGTTTCAACACTCTCGCACAAAGCACATAGATATTCGCCATCACTTCCTTAGAGATCATGTTTCCCAAGAAAGATATATCCTTAGAGGGAGTTAGAACCGAAGATCAATTGGCGGATATCTTCACAAACCCCTAGATGAGAACACCCTTTGTATATTGCGAAGTGAGCTCAATGTGCTTGATCTAAGTAACTTTGTCAAAAGGTGAAAGGGGGTTGTCTTTGCATTGCATTGTATCATATGCCAATGCTATGCACATAGGCTTGTCAGACGTGGTTAAGATAACCGCCCTAAAAAGCGTGTGAAGAAGCTTACCCATGAGCAAACTTGACAAGCAACCTAGATTCAAATTCCGCTTGCATTGCATATGCATGTTTTGTTGCTTTGTCGTTTCTTTTCATTAGGTTTTGAGCAACCGCTGTGTTCGTCCACCGCTAGGGGGAGCATTTGAGGCTCTAATGGTTAAGACCCCTAGTTTTGGTGGCCACATGTTGTCTCCTTGGAGTTTTATTGCCTATTTTATCTAAAAATTAACTTAGCCTATGGCAAATTATTTGAAAAATTTGAGGGTTTGAGAGAGGTCACTCCTCTAGGTTCCAACTATGTTTATTTTGCATCTTATTTGAGTGGAACTTGGTTGGGGAGAGTCGGCGCGAAAAATCGAGTCAAAACTGTGTTTTCCCTGTGACCGGACGCTGCGACCGGACTCATAGGGTGTCCGGTCAGTGCAGAGCGCGCGCAATTGAACAGTGTCTTCGGTGGCGTCCGGTCAGGAATTTGATCGTGCGTCCGGTCCGCCATTGCCAGCGGTTGACCGGACGCTGGGTGAGTCCGGTCATGTCTGATCGGACGCGTCCGGTCGTGGAAATCGCGTTCCGGGAGCTCTCTGTTCGTGACCGGACGCTGGGTGCCGTGCGTCCGGTCGGTTCGAGCAGTGCGTCCGGTCGTCACTTAACGAGCGCAATAAACTCATCCAACCGACACGTGGGCCTCACATCTTCTTCTTCCTCGTCGCGCCAGCGCCCGTGCCTATCTCCGCACCGCCGTCTCTCCGCGCCGCCGCACCACCTCGCCCCCGGCGTGCCCGCTCCCCGCCGCATCACCTCGCCCCGGGTGTGTGCCGCTCCCCGCCCCGCCCGCGCCACTTCGGTCGCCGCAACCCCGCGCCCGCGCCCGTGCCCAAGCTCGCCGGACCTCGCTGTTCGCCGGAGTTCCCCCGCCGGATTCCTCCTCGCCGGCGTTCTTCCCCATCGGATTCCTCTCCGGCTCGTCCTCTCTCCGGCCGACCCTCCGCAGTGAGCTTCCCACCCCTCTCCATATACCCTGCCCACCAGGTGTTCGGCGAAATGTCTCAACCAATGTTCCGGCTGTTTTAACTCTTTTTTTTGGCCGTTTTCTCGCGCAGATCCTTCCGGCGAGACATCTTGGTGCCCGCACGTGTCGGTGTCTTACCTACGCTTCGTCGGTTCATCGTGTCTCGTCAGGTAGCAAAGCCACGCCTCTTCTTTCTCATCTCACTATGCTTTGCTTCCGATAGGGCCTCTTATCTCTAGATTATATGCTTATATATATCCCTATCTCTCTTGCAGCGAGTCGGTCCGATTCAGTGCGCAGTGGCAGTGACAGCTAAATCCGGGGCCAAGCCCGCGGATACGGAACGAGGCCAAGCCTCTGAGGTTCAGTCCAGTCTTCTGGTTTACTTGACAGTGGTCCTCAGTGGCAGTGCGTCTTGTCAGTGGTTGTGATTCTCAGTGGCAGTTGGCAGCAGTCAGTGGCAGTTGTTCTGTTCTTGTAGCGATGGCTCGCTGCAAGAACGTCGGCGGAGGTCCCGGGGACGATCCTCCTCCCCCGCCTCCTCCCTCTGGCGACAAGGGGAAGCGGCCTCAGAAGCTCGTCTCCAAGAAGCGCAAGCGCCGCGATCGAGATTCAGAGATTGCGCTTGCAGTGGCTCGAGCAGCCGAGAGGGCAGAGCAGGGTGGTTCCACCGGTGGTCTGCGGATTCACGACTCTTCTACAGAGCAGGCCGGTCAGGGCAGTAGTCAGCAGGCTGTTACGCGCATTCGCGATCTCCTTACAGAGCAGCAGGTTCAGGCCTTACTTCAGACAGAGGGTGGCGTCGTCCGGGTCCGCGGTCACGAGTACTCCCTTGACGACCCGGCTGACGTCCTCCCTCCGGACTTTCAGTTTCCGTCCGAGGCAGCTTCAGCCCTCGCCGCAGCTTCAGCCGGCGGTTCTGCTCCAGAGGCCCAGGCAGAGGGTCAGCCAGAGGACCAGCCAGAGGAGCAGCCAGCTCAGCAGCCTCTCCGTAGGTCTACCCGTGCTCGCACTCAGGTTTCTCCTCGACCTGAGGGACAGAGGCGGGGTGGACGAGCTCCTCCGAGGCCACAGGGACCTCCACCTGTGGAGCACTTGGACCTGCGGACAGCGACAGCACGTCAGGTGCAGGCTCTTCGTTTGATATCCTATGAGGAGTGGTTCCCAGCGGCCCGGCACCCTCAGGCAGCAGAGGGTTTTTACACAGTTATACAGGAGGACTTCTACCGGGCCTACGTCAACAGCGGTGTCCACATCAGACCACACAGAGTTTGCCCGCTGGAGCAATCGTTGCAGTTGCTGGTGAGGCCATCCGTCCGATGCTTACCTATCTACCTGGACTAGCAGATCTGCTTGGACGCGGTGGCCTGTACATAGAGGATTGGGTACGACAGTTCTACGCTTCCCTGTGGATCTCCCCGGATCACCGGTTCCTCCACTTCGCCTTCAGGGGGAGGTCCCACAGGCTCTACAGTTCTGCTGCCAGAGAGTACCTCGGGCTCACAGTGTACCCGACCAGAGTTCACACCGTCTGTTACGGCGAGACAGAGCCCCCACGGCGACCACACGCAGGAGCTATTCCACCAGCAGACTTGGTTCGTGCCTGCTTCCGGGAGCCGTTCGACGAGGGGTCCAGTCGGCGTCCTCGTGACTTGACGCCAACGGCCCGCCTCGTGAACGAGGTTATGAGGCGTACTCTTCTTCCTCGGACAGGCTACAGAGAGGGTTGACCAGGATCCAGATTTGGCTTATTCACCACTTGGTCTCTCAGCTAGAGTTTGACATTTGGGATGTCATTATTTCAGAGATGGAGGACACACTTGCAGAGGGCTTCAAGGGTCATCGCCAGCTTCCATATGCTCATATCATTTGTTTCCTTCTGCGGCGGATTATTCCAGGCTTGCTTCCAGAGCTTCTCCAGTCTCCGACGGAGTTCCCCGTCTACGACACTCGCCAGATTGCCGGGGACCGTCCAGACACTCGCCCCAGAGGTCAGCGCCAGAGGCCAGTGGTTACTGAGACAGAGGCTGAGCAGGACGAGCAGGAGGCAGTTCGACAGCTGGCAGAGGCTGAGCTTGCCGGTCTTGAGGCAGAGGGCCAGGACCCTGACGACGAGTTCCCGTCCGACAGCACCGACGACGACTACGCTCCTCTTCCGAGGATGCGTCCACAGGGTGCTCACGACTCCGAGGCCTCCTCCTCGCGTATGGCAGGCTCCGACCCAGCACTCCTAGCCATCCTTTCTCGGATGGAGCAGCAGCAGTCTCGCCTTTCCGAGGAGGTTCAGCGTCAGGCTGAGGAGCAGCGCCGACAGGCACAGGAGCAGGCCCGACTGGCAGAGGCACAAGCAGTGGCAGCAGCTCAGGCACAGGAGCGCCAGGACGCTCTCCAGAGGCAGATGATTCAGCTTCAGACACAGACTCTAGCCTTCATGGAGAGGATGGCAGCTATTCCACTGTTACCCCAGCCGCCTCAGTTTCAGCTGCAGCAGCCCGGACCGTCGACTTCGTTCTACTCGTCAGCTCCTTCGTCGACGGTCCGGGCTGCTCCCCCGTACCCGCAGTGGTTCTCACCTCAGCCAGGGCAGCTGCCAGGGTTCTCACCGCTTCCGTCAGGCTTCACTCCTACTCAGACGGAGTCGGTCCTAGTGACACCGAGGAGTCTGGAGGCTTCCTTTAGTGAGCTCACCGGCCTACCCACACCTCCTGAGTTTCAGTTGCCGGTGACCTCCGCTCCAGCTCCAGCTACTGGTACTACGAGACCCTACCTTCCTCAGTAGCGTCGTCAGAGCCACCGGTCCCTCAGAGTCAGACTCCTCCCGTCAGTTCAGCGCCAGAGCCTTCCGTGACAGTGACCGTGGCAGCGACACGGCCGTGCTTCCAGAGTCAGAGCCTCAGCAGCCAGTGCAGTCAGATCACAGTACGTCGTCCGACGAGGCGACCTACCTGGCTCAGTTCGAGACTCTTCCGCGCACCTCGTCGCCCGGCTCGTCTGCTCCACTCCCGCCTTCCGACCCTTAGGTTTTGGTCTTTGATGCCAAAGGGGGAGAGAGCGTATGTTAGACGTAGGGGGAGGGGGAGCCTGTGAGAGGGTTTCGGTTCTTTTGTTTGATCTTGCACTCATATGCATACATGTTTATCTTTTGGCACCCGTACGATATGTGTATGTTTTGGTTGTGACATGTGATGCTACACTTGTTATATACTCATGTCACTCATTTATGCTCAGTTGTGACATGTCATGCTTCACTCGTTATCTTATACATGTCACTTGCTTATGCTCATTTACTTTGCTTCCGCACTTATACTCCGATAAATGAGCTTGTTCATAAGTACTTGTGTTAATTCTTATATGTTGAGTACTTATGCGGACTTGGTTCGTATAAGCATGCCTAACTCCTTTTGATCTTATTGTCACATGCTTATATGAATCAAGCGATTGAAAACCTCACCTCTCTTTCAAACATACTTGAGGTTGTCATCAATCACCAAAAAGGGGGAGATTGTGAGCATCTAGGCCCCCAGTGGGTTTCGGTGATTGGATGACAACGGTAAATAAATTACTATGACTAACGTATGTTTTGCAGAAACAGTTGAGTTAGGTCATGGTAATGATGATCGTGAGGGCACTATGGTATTCATGCCCCCTTAGCGGTGGAATTCGTTCGGTCTTCAAAGGATGGACGACGAAGACGGTGATAGGCTAGTGCTAAGTGTCATTTGGTGTTGAAGGACACTTAGAGTAGCATAGGTCTTTGCTTTATCTTTGGCCGTACTATAAAGAGGGGTTTGAATGAGTAGCTTGACCTAGGTGAGACTTTTGAGTTAGGTGTGGTGCACACTTGTTAACCAAAGCCCTAGGTAGCTTAGAAAGGTCCCTAAGATCATAAGGAAGAAAGTTCGTGAAGGGAGCGTCGCAAACCGAAGTCGTTTCGGACTTCAAAATGTGACCGGACGCTTCAACCCTAATGACCGGACGCTGGGGCGTGCGTCCGGTCAGTTGGTTTGGCTAAGAAGCAGGCTTGGCTTCGACCGGACGCTCTTCAGTATTCGACCGGACGCACCAGGAGGTGAGTCCGGTCGCGTCCAGAGAGGTTCCAGAGAGGGAAATTGATGACCGGACGCGTCCGGTCAGTGGTGATCGGACGCATGGGTGCGTCCGGTCAGTGTATCGTACTGGTGTCAGGGCTAACGTCACGTAGCCGTTAGACACTGACCGGACGCGTCCGGTCACCCCGACAGGTGCGTCCGGTCAGTGTGTAACTGGCTGGACTTACCCCTTCGTGCATGTTTTGAGTTGGGGGGTATAAATATGCTTCCCCCTCATTCATGCTGTCACTCTTGCTCATTTGAAAGGTTCCCAAACACATTGTGATTGCAAGTGAGTGCAAGAGGCCTAGTGAGGTTGAGAGATTTGATAATTGAGTGATCAAACACCTCATTAGTGAGTAGAGAGTAGCAAGTGTGCATCCACCCATCTCATTAGCCTTGCGTTGGTCAAGTGAGAGTTCTTGCTTGTTACTCTTGGTGATCGGCATCACCTAGACGGCTTGGTGGCGATCGGAGAGCTTGGTGATCATCCGGAGGCATTGTGGATGACCCAAGCCAAGTTGTGACCGGTAGCGAGCGATTCACCGGGCCGGAGTGGCGAAGAATCAGCTCGTAGTGAGCACTTGATCCTTGCGCGGATCAAGGGGGAGCGATACCCTTGCGCGGGTGCTCCAACGAGGACTAGGGGGGTGTGCCGACACCTCGATACCTCGGCAAAAAGATCGTCGAGTCATCTCTACTCTTTTACTTACGCATTTACATTCAAGCAATTCAATTCCGCATTACACTTGTTGTTCATCCCAAATTGAATTGCCATGCTAGAGTAGAATTGGCTTAGTGATAATCTTTTGTGCTATTGATTCTTGTCATACACACTTCTAGGCACTAGGGGGTTAATTGGGGCTTGATAGGTTTTATTATTGCAAGAAGTTTTAGAAAAGCCCAATTCACCCCCCCCCCTCTTGGGCATCTTGATCCTTTCAATGCCATATGCATTGCGAAGGCTTTTTGCAACAATATTGGTATTCTGTGAGCCCAACAATGTGTTCGGATTATGGGAGAAACATAAGGAGGCAATGGCGGAGGACTACAAGGGCAATAATAAATCCACCTTCATGGTGGAGCAGATGGTTCTCATAGATATTTAGAAATTGCTACAATCAATGCAAAAGGATATAAAGATGTACCCACTTCCTGATATCGATGACACATATGATGCCTCTTTCGATATTCCTAGAGAGATTTTTGAGGAGGCTAGCATTGAGGCTAACGAGGATGATGTGGCACTATCAAACACCCTTAATGAAGAGCAACGAGCTGCATACGATGAGATTATGTCCTCGGTTGATACGGAACACGGAGGGGTCTTCTTTGTGGATGGACCTGGCGGGACTGGAAAGACTTATCTTTACAAAGCCCTTCTCGCTACAATACGTAGCCAGAAAAAGATTGTTGTGGCAATAGCTACATCTGGTGTTGCGGCCTCAATAATGCCTGGAGGTAGAACCGCCCATTCACGCTTCAAAATTCCCCTCACCATTGATAATGGGGCCTTCTGCACCTTCACAAAACAGAGTGGCAGCGCCAAGCTTCTTCGGACTGCATCCCTTATTATTTGGGACGAGGTAACAATGATAAAGAGGCAAGGTGTCGAGGCGCTAGAAATAGCCTTCGTGATATCATGGACCGTCCTAACCTGCCATTTGGAGGGAAGACTATTGTGTTTGGTGGAGATTTCAGACAAGTTCTCCCCGTTGTTCGAAGAGGGTCGAGGGCTCAGGTAGTTAATGCCTCATTGTGAATGTCGTACCTTTAGGATTTCATGCGGCATCTAAAACTGGTGCGCAACATGAGGGCAAAGAACGACCTGTGGTTTGCGGAATACCTGTTGCGCATCGGTGGAGGTTCTGAGGAGATGAATGATGATGATGAAATTCGTCTTCCTCATGATATATGCATACCACACACCGGGGAAGATAGTGATCTTGATGCTCTAATTGATTGCATATTTCCTGACCTCAATGCAAATATGTCAAGCAAAGATTATATCATCTCTCGAGCGATATTATCTACGCGAAACGACTGGGTTGATATGATTAATATGAAGATGATAAGTCATTTTCTTGGAGATGAGATGGTGTACCATAGCTTTGATTGTGCAGTGGACGATCCACACAACTACTACCCTGAGGAATTCCTTAACACTTTGACACCCAATGGTCTACCGCCACATGTGTTGAAGCTGAAAATTGGTTGTCCTGTCATATTGCTCAGAAACATTGACCCTGCGAATGGACTTTGTAATGGTACTAGGCTTATCATCAGGGGTTCCAAAAGAATACCATAGATGCAAAAATCGTGTTAGGACAACACGCTGGAAAACGAGTTTTTCTACCTCACATACCCTTATGCCCGTCGGACGATGAGATGTTCCCTGTCCAATTTAAGCGAAAGCAGTTTCCTATTCGGCTCAGTTTCGCAATGACCATTACTAAGGCACAGGGACAGACTATCCCTAACGTCGGGGTATACTTACCAGAACCAGTGTTCTCACACGGCCAATTGTATGTAGTACTATCACGAGCCACAGCAAGATCGAACCTTATGATCCTGGCCGTGACGACCGATGAGAAGGACGTGAATAAGGGGAAAGTGAAAGTGAAGGGGAAGAAGAAACCCACAAACAATATATTCACAAAGAATATCGTATATAAAGAGGTTCTAACTCTATAGAAGAGGTAATGCATCACATATCGATATATTTTAAAAAAAAATTATCAATAGTACTTGATAAACTTTATAAATTAACAAACAACTTATATGCAGGATATTTTTAACTATAACTCCAGACATCTGCATGCTTGAGCTGCAAAGTCAGATGTCACATCTTGGACTTGAAAATCTTTTGGTCACCATTGGTTGGTGATCAGGCACGACTTGGTGTCCATGCAGAGCATGTTCTCCTGGTGAAACTATTTATAGATTAGATTCTTAATTGTATAATACTCCCTCCATCCCAAATTATAAGGCATTCCAAGAATTTTGGAGAGTCAAAGTTTTTCAACTTTGACCAAAATTATAGAGAAAAATATAAAGATTTATAACATCAAATATGTATATTATATGAAAATATAACCAATAGAGAATCTAATTGCACTTAGTTGGTATCATAAATATTATTATATTTTTATATAAATTTGGTCAAAGTTGAAAAAGTTTGACTCTCCAAGATTCTTGGAACGTCTTATAATTTGGGATGGAGGGAGTAATATATTATGAAACATAACCTTGTTATAATTAAGGTAAATACTCGTGTGTTGTAACGAGAAAAAAATTACCTCTACCTTTATTACTTATTAAATAAATAAATATTAAATAGTTCTAAACATCATGATTGCAATATTTATTTTAGGTAAAAAAAAGTATAACACATATTTATGTATATGTTATTATGGTATTATGTGCTCCCGTTGCAATACACGGGTACTTACCTAGTGGGAGTAAAATAATACTTCCTCCATCCCAATTATAAGTCATTTGGAGAGTCAATGTTTTTCAAATTTTGACTAAATTTATTTAATACGTAAGATAATAATATTTATGATAATAACTAAGTGTCATTAGATTCTTCATTATTATACTTTTATTGTATATCTATTTGATGTCATAAATCTTTATGTTTCTATCTATAATTTTAGTCGAACTTGAGATGCTTTGACTCCGTAAGATTCTTGGAATGACTTATAATTTGGAATGGAGGTACTGGAATAATAATTTTAAGTTTGAGCATACGTTAGTACTATGCATGAGGTGGGATTATTATCGGGAATGAGTACTAACGTATGCCGGGAATGAGTTACCACTTACCACCTTCTGTGTAAACAGTATAAACAGTATAATTTTAAATAATTTGGTCCAACAAAAGGTAACATGAGTGCAAATGAAATCAGACAACAGTATAAACAGAAGTGGGATTATTGATTACGCCTGTGCATAGAAATAGAAATTGGAATCAAATAACACCGATTATAGAACATAGGAAGTAATAAACATGTGTAAACGTAATAAATGTCCTCTGTAATAGGGATATATCCGTTATGTTTTGTTAGGGCCCGTTTAGATGCTTGAATTGAATTCATTTTAAGAATCATAATTTAGACACATATTAATTAAGTTAATATGATTATATATGGATTATATTTGTATATTATTATTGCTTATACGAGAGAGATACCCATGTGTTACATTTCTACCGTAGGGGAGTAAGTTGAAAAGAGTATTATAAGTTGCAAAGTAGAAATATAGCATAGTGATCTATAGAATCCATTTCTTTCTCCCACCCTATGAATTTGAGATAAGCTTATATGTGGAATTTGGAAAGTGGTGGAATGTCAAATTCTAAGACAAATAGCCTAGTTTATTGAGTGAATTCCAATTCCTCCAAAATGAAAGGATCCAAATGAGCCCTTATAGTTTTGTTATATATGTAAGTCTTAATGTAAATATGTTTTTTTAGAAGGAACATGTATTGATCTTAGCGCCATACATCAGCCCTTTTACAAACAGGTTTCCAAAGAAAAAGAAAATTACAAAGAAGTTCAAAACTCCTGTTCGTCTTCCTCGAAGCCTTCAGAGATCCGTTCGTCACCGCCATCGAAGCCGCTTCCCAATCGTCGTCGGGCATCAGAGCCAAACTCCACAAGGTGGAGGCCGCAGAGGAGGACTTACTTCTGGGCGAATCGGCCGACACTGCCTCCCAGGCGCATCGGCCAACTCCCGTACCCATGACGCATCCTTCAATTCCATCACCGACAACCCGAGCAAAGCTCAAATTTTCATCAAAGATCATCTTCCTCGAGATTAACAGGGTCAACACCATCATCACCTGAAGGAGATAATGATGAACCAGCCCTCGACTCCTGGATAGGTCTCCCCAGCCTCTCCGTTGGCGTCGGAGTAGATCACCATCGGAGAACAGAAGAGGCTGAAAGAAATTATTCCGCTACGCTGCCGCCGCTTTCGCATCGCCGGCGTCGCCAGGAAAACCAAGCCGCAAAGGAGCCACACTCCTCCGGCAAAACCTAACTCCGCCGCCAAACATCGACGGCGAGCAAAACCTAGACCTAGGTGGGCTCGACTCACTCTACGAAACAGTAGATCGACTAAAGCGATGGACCCCTGTTCCCCCTCTCCACCGGCAGGAGGCCGGAGGCGAGGGGAACGGGGGTCAGGTGGCGGCGACTACGGAGGCGGCGGAGCAAGCGAAACCCTTGGCAAGCAGGCGGAAGAGCGTAGCGTCTTAATGTAAATATGTTCTGCTATGTAATAAAACATTGTTCTTGATATTAACCATATTCAATATGTGTCATGTGAACATCCTGGACATACATATAGTTAGCGCTTGGTATTCTTTGGAGAATCGGGTGTGACATGTTGCATTCGAGATGCTTTCAGATGGGATCACTTCTCAATTTCGGTGCGGGATTTAATTCAAAATTGGCTGCCAAGGAGGCTTGGGATCCCTCAAAGAGTGGCTTTCTTCATTTTGCAGGGTTGGCATGGACTATCTGGAAGAATAGGAATAAAATAGCAATAGATAAAACCTTCACTTCTAACCCATTTGTGGTGATTCATGCGGCTATCAAATTTTTGCAGAGGTGGAGAGATCTGATGAAGGCGGCAGAAAAACACAAGCTCATGAAGGCTGTCAAGTGCTTGGAAGGCTGGATCTGATAAAGGAGGCAGACAAACACAAGCTCATCCAGACGTGTCCTGATGTTGTCTTTTTGTAACTGTCTAGCTGCGGCCTTTTTTTTTTTTTTTGACAGGACCTTTTGTTCCTTTGAGTTTGGTTGTAAGCCGTGTTGGTGTCTGGCGTTTTGTTCAGTTTTGCAACCTACCTGGAACGTGCCTGTATTGTGTGGTATCCTCAGTTGTTTGAACTCTTTATAGCTTTCTTAAAAGCAGAGTAATCTCCTTTCAAATATATGATTCTTATGCATCAAGAGAGCACTAAATCTGGTTTGAAATAGGAAAAACCTATTATGATGCATTGCTATTACTACCGCACATATGCCTATCACTTTTCCCAGCCCTCTAAGCTAACACTATATGCATAGGCAAAAGCGGATGACCCGGTCTTGCCTAAAGCTTAGGAATGGCAACATGGCAAATATTGAGAAGTGGGCAGGGAACTAGCCCCTCCACTAATTCTGATACAGAAGTGAGTTGCGCCAATATAGTGTGCAAACATAATTTGGTTAATAAAAAAAGTGCAAATCACCAATAGCAAGTAGATTAGAGTTCGTCTGTTAGCTGTTAACATGTAGGCAACCTAGAGTGACTTGATGTGTCCGATGTCATCTTGCATATCTATCTTAGGCCAACCAATCAATCTGACAATTGTTTACTTCACCCAATATTATATGTCATACAAAATAAAGAAAGTTATCACACCTCTATGATTGAATCACCGTAGTTGACAACAAATGTTTTCTTATAGGAGTGCTTCTACAAATAAACTACATTAAACTCTCACGGCTATACTCAGAACTTTATCTGTGCTTTGTGTTTCAGCTCATATGACAACGCGAAGCTCTTCCCATACGACAAACCAATCATGGTTCATGGGAGGCCCCAAGATAAAAAAAAAAGGAAGCTGACACTCCAAATGAGGAAGTCCGAAACTAATATTTCCCTTTCTGGTTGGTGGGGGAGACACCACCGACCGTGCACATGCGGGAAAGCACTAGGCAAGGCCCACGCCTTGCCACGCCGGCACCATGTGGGCAGCTGGCCGATAAATATGCAAAGAATTTGATACTATCAGCTGTAGAAAATTAGCTTTTTATCAGACACCGGAATTACACAAACACAACAATCACAAAAAAAAAAATAGAACCAATCAGATCTGTTGACTAGAACAGTTCAGTTCTTTTGTACCACATGCAGTTCTTGCTAGATAAGTAGATTCTAACCTAACTGATAAGCAAATCAGCTGTTTTGCATAAGCAAATCAGTTGTTTTGCATACACAAAATTTTCATAAGTAATTCAGTTGTCTTGCATAGGCCTGGATATCGAGCCAGCTCGGCTCGTTACAGCTCGGCTCGTTAGCAGGCTGGCTCGACTCGGCTCGTTATACTAACGAGCTGGAAGTGCAGCTCGGCTCGGCTTGTTATAGAGCTCGAGCTAGCTCATTTGGCTCGTGAGCCAAATCATTAAAACACAATTTTTCTAAGTACATGTAAATTTAATAAAGAATAATATATATATATGTAAAAACACAATTTCCTTTATACAATTATATCTTTTTACCTGTATGTGAACAACATGTGAGAACAAATATGATTTCCACCACATTGCTAGACGCCTGAACATTCTACGATAGCTAATTTGAGTTGGTTAACTTGTGAATTAATTGGCTCGTACGAGCTAACGAGCAGCTCGCGAGCCAGCTCGAGCTGGCTCGTTATAAATCGAGCTAGCTCGTTATAAAACAAGCCGGCTCATTATAAAACGAGTCGAGTTCGAGCCGAGCCATTAACGAGCGAGTCCAGCGAGCTAGCGAGTTTCGAGTTTTTGTCCAGGCTTAGTCTTGCATCACAAAATAGCAGTTGCTATTGTATAAGCATATTTGATCCTTAGACATGTTAATGACTAATGTTCTTGCTGCACATCTTACTACCAGATAGATAATATGGATATATGTTGTATACACCACTCATACTTAATGTTTGATGGCCTCAGACCGTACCTACAATTAAATAGAAGTAATAAGCACATAGTTGAAAAACTGAGTATGAAATAAAAAACAAAGTTGGTAGCATATACTGAACAGAACTGATGCTAGCATGTACTTAATAAAGCTAATAGCATGTAAATATGAACAAATAAAAAATAATATATTGTTGAACAAAACTAATAGCATTTATTGAACCTACATTTGCTGGTTCTTTTTGCCTAATTGTACAATATTATTGTCTAATGGATTTTTCAAAGTTGCCTAATGTCTAATATAGTAACACACACACTTAGTTTTACTGTTTTACATGCAGTTGCCAAATACAGATCTTAACAAAGCTACCACTGTTCAACAACAGATTTTGCCTAGTATTTTCTGAAGTTGGTCATGCTGGTTTAGCAGAAGCGGCTCCTGCAGTTTTAGAAAAAGTTCTATGGCTCTGCACAACTGTTGTTGCCATATTGGACACACATAATTGCTACCAGAATACTAATAACTTGCATGGCTAATGATATTAAATTACTTTATACTAAATGAAGAATTGCTTCTGTGTAGTACAAGAATAATAAAAACCTATGAATTGATCCATGCCAGCAACTAGCCATATATATGAACTAATCGGTTTCTCAAATATTAAAATTCAGTATTCATTGCTACATGAGAAAGCGAGAGATTTTGATAGTTCACAAAAAATAGTGCCGCAGTTCTTACTTGATATAATAACACATTCTACCTCCCCATGCACATAGTTACTCCATTTGATATAATAACATGTTCAATTTGTACCATGGACAGTCTTAAGTTTCCCAAAAAAAATGATAGGTCATATCTATTATGATAAATCTGAACAACAACTGATAGCATGTACTGAACAGAAAAAAACTGATAGCATTGTATTGAAAAACTGCATAAGTTGGTGGCCTTTTTTGTCTAATTGAGTACATTATTATTGCCTAAGTAGTTTAACTAAGTTGCATGTTGTCACATACTTATACTTACATTTTTGCATGCAGGTCTCAAAATATGGAAGCACGATGGACTTGCTGCTGAGCCTCGGCTCCCTCTGAAGGTCAACCACTGTCGGCGCCCGTATCGCCCCGTTCTCCCTCATCGGCTGCCCCGCACAACAAAGGCGTCCAAATCCAATAATTGTGATTAACCCATAGCGCACAATCTTATTCAATTTATGATTTTAATCTAGTCCTCCTTATTGTACGAACCACATTAGGTCTAAAAGGCATCAAAAGTTGGTAGCCTTTTTTTGCCTAATTTTGCATAGTATTATTGCCTAGTGGGTTTTACTAAGTTGCCTCCTGTCAATATTGGTTGGAGCCTAATAATAATTGTGTTTGTAGGTATGGAAAAATGAACTATCTTGATACAACAATAGAAGAGAGGAAGAAAGCTACTGTTTGTGGATGTAGAAAGTTTGACAGGGATGATATCATTTGTTGCCACATTATCGATGCATGTCACTGAGGAACAAAAAAAACCATGTATGACAAAACCTAAATACATGTGAAGATGTGAACTTACCATATGACAATGGCCTAGATAGTTATATGGAGATAAGAATACACGGGAGATCTCTTTTTTAGCTAGGTCGCCCTCCTGGATGAAAGTCTGCGAAAAAATAGCAGCAAAACTGCCTTAGCAATTTTAAAAAATTGCTAATAAGAACATGAAAAATTACTTGATAGTAAAAGAAGAATTGCTTCACGTGTATATGAACTAATCAAGTACAGCAGCTGGTGTATATGAACTAAATCAGTTCCTCAAAAATTATTTTTTTCATGTATTGTACTTGGGGCAAGCTATTCCTAGTTGCCAGGAGACAAAGATCATAAAATTTTGTACAGGTTACTGTTCATCCTTCAGCGAATAAGTGAACTGAACCTTCAGAAAAACTTTCAGCAAATGCATAGGTCATGTATCATCAACTATCAAGTATCGAATTTACAGCCAAACAGGAAATGCCATGTATCGTCGAGTATAGAATTTACAGCCATAAAATTTAGGAATGATAATGACCACTATTTCCATTTTTTCACACGAAGAATTTCCCCATTCCCATTATAGCATAATGGAAATTACCAAAGCAATCGAAACTACAGAGCATATAGAGATCAGGAAGGAACCTGCAAGAACACTAGCAGTAAACGCTAAAACTCATATTAGCACCTGAGACTGAACCTTTTAACCTACTTGCTCACTGAACTGACGAAAGAAATATGCTGCAAAAGAGAAGGAAGCAAACAGATGCTGTTTAACGCAAGAAAAATCAATCAAAGCTAGAGACAACCGATCACTATTTTAGGCATTAATGATTATTTTACTATAGCTTGAAAGTGACATCTCAAAAAGCTTGATTTCCATTCACGTGCAAATCAGCAAAGGTGGAGAGTTTCTGAAAACTCTGTACTGAAGCCCAACAGTTCAATGCAATCATATTATTGCTGATTAGCAAGGGCAGCACGGTGAGCACCTGCTGCACATTTGCTTCTACTGCCCAGAACAAATCGTTGCTCGCTGCCAATGGGCTGGTCTGCTGAGACCTAAAAGCTAATGATCTGAATAAACACCCAAAGGCATGAACACAAGTATTATTCAAGGATGGGCTACTATATCATGAATTCATGATAGGGCAATTCAAATTGCATAGTAGGTTCATGCTCTGAAGGTTCAGTAAAAGAACCACGAACTTACCTGCTTATGTGAATGTCGATGTTGGAGGAGCGGCTGTTGCACAACTCTACATATCCAAACCAGCTTTCCTATTGATGGCCGACCAGCTTGCTGTTGAGCTGATTACCGAAGAGGAGCTAGAGCTGCTGCCGCCTACAGCAGAGCCAAAACTCAGAAGAAAAATCGAATTGAACAAAGCTGCTACGGGAGACATGAGAGACGAACTCAAGCGAGCTGCAACTGCACTCGACAGAGAAGAATCAGGAAAAGAGGAACTTAAGATGGCCGACCAGCTTGCTGTTGAGCTGATTACCGAAGAGGAGCTAGAGCTGCTGCCGCCTACAGCAGAGCCAAAACTCAGAAGAAAAATCGAATTGAACAAAGCTGCTACGGGAGACATGAGAGACGAACTCAAGCGAGCTGCAACTGCACTCGACAGAGAAGAATCAGGAAAAGAGGAACTTAAGATGGCCGACCAGCTTGCTGTTGAGCTGATTACCGAAGAGGAGCTAGAGCTGCTGCCGCCTACAGCAGAGCCAAAACTCAGAAGAAAAATCGAATTGAACAAAGCTGCTACGGGAGACATGAGAGACGAACTCAAGCGAGCTGCAACTGCACTCGACAGAGAAGAATCAGGAAAAGAGGAACTTAAGGATAGAACAGAGCCTAGACGAAAAAGGGTGAGCTCACTAGAAATTCTCATGGGCACAAAAACATCAAAATGCCATCGCATGCAAAAGGGAGCTGTGAGGAGGCCCCCATGTCAATGATGATGCTCCGCTGCTGGTGTGAAAAAGGGGAAGGGGCAGCGAGGAGGCATCACCGCCGCCATGTGCGCCCCTACACCAATGATGACGGGTCCGGATCTGGATCCGCGTGCCACCTGGGCTTCCTGTGGGGTGGAGGGGAGCGGATCCACGCTGCTGCCGTTGGAGGGGAGCGGATCCACAGCGCCGCCGGTGGAGGGAGCAAATCCACGCCGCCTCAGGTCCGCCTAGGAGGGTTGCGCAGATCCAGGCTGCCGTGGCTAGCTGCCGTCCCGGCTAGGCAAGCGCGAGAGGAGCCCAGGCGCGGGCACCTGCTGGCCATGGGCCATCGGCCGAGCATGGGGTGAGCCATCCGGCCGCCGCTGCTACCACCGGAGGTGAGGAGGGACCCCGTGCGGCGGCGCTGGTGGAGCTTCTCGGCACAGGTTGCGCTTGTTGGCCCGTGGAGTTCAGATCCAGTAGGAGGAGGAGCTGCTGGTGGTGGTGGAGGCCTACCTCGTCATGGCTGCCGCTGCCATGGACACGGGTCACGGGAGTCGCAGGCGAGGAGAGGGAGGTGCCATGTGGGGAGGTGGGCGCGCGACGCGGGCTCGTTGGAGGAGCCGCCTAGGGAGGTGGGCGCGCGGCGCGAGCTCGCCGGAGGAGGTCGCTGGGGGAGGGCGCGGGGATAAGGGTCGCCATGGATCTCGGGGATCTCGACCGAGAGAGAGAGAGAGGTGTGTGTGGATGGGGAGGCCAGAGGCACATGCGTGCGTGGGCTATGAGGAGTTTCCGTGTGCGTGCGTTCGGCTAAAAAACGGACCGTCATCTTGAAGTGATTACCCAAAAAAAAAAAAAAAACACATACTAACGTTTAAGTTCATTATTTTTTTTATTTCAAGCTATTTATAAATTAACTATATCAAACATTAAAAGAAAAAGTCTACATAAACATAACCCCTCAACTATTGAGCGTCGACTAATTTACCTCTCAAACTATAAAACCAGATGTTTTACCCTTTGAACTTTCCAAAACCGGTCAAATAACTCCCTCAGGCTGTTTTAGACGGTGGTTTTGCTATAGTAACATGGTTTATCTTTTTCTTTTTTATTTATTTTAGCTGAATCTTTAAAAAATCATAATAAATCATAGAATAATCATAAAATAAAAAATCTAATTTTGTTGGACTTCATATAAGTAGATCTACACAGTGAATATATAATATAGTATACTCCCTCCGTCTCATTTATAGTTCGTTCCGACAGCTTTAGCAGATACTAAGGCGAGGTGTTGATGGTCACTTTTACCCTGCTATCAAGGAATTTAATGGTACGCAACTTGCCGTTACATGGGTGCGTTGCCAGGAAACCAACAATTTCAAATTACACATGCGGCATATATATCCACCAGCGACACACAACAACATTTTAAAATTCCCTCTCCTACAGAGACCACCACCACCGACAATTTCAAAATTCTCCCTCTTGCAAAGACGAAGGATCTCGCCGGCGGCGCCAGGAAGCCATCGGGCGGGATGCAATCCACTCCCCACACCCAACTAGTACTCAGCCTGTGATTTGCTCCACGCAACCAGCTCCCTTGCACTGGCCACCCCTAGTAGATTTGTGCCTGATGTCTGCTCTCCAATCGTGATTAATAGGTGAGCTCCCCAAGCATGATCTTCCCTCGCTAGTTGTCCTCCCTCTAACTCACTGCATACAAAGCCAACTCATCAGATGTTGCAGCAGCAGGTGTGAAATACAGGTGATTGAATCTATAGTTCATCTAGGATGGCACCAACCATTCTCCTAGAGCTCAATTGTACACCTCCAGAAGATTTAGATGGCAAAATCATACCTGAAGGCAATTCTGCAGCCTTCGAGGGTGGTGATGTTGGCAATCCTGTAGCGCAAGATGACGTTGTCTGAAAGGACAGTGACGCCTAAGACGGGGGTGAATTAGGCAACTAAAAACTTTTACTCTAACTAAGGCCTCTAATTACCACCTAGTCAAAACCTATGCAAGAATGTAAACCATCTATATGTGCAACTAAGGTTTTGCTAGGTGTGTTGCTATCTCTACCGCAAAAGAGTTTTGCAACCTATGATCCAAACCTATCAACTAGCCTATCAACTAAGCTAGGAAAGGTAAAGCACACAACAAGGTAGCAAAGTAAATGTGGAAGCTAAAGAGTGAGGTAGATATGCAAACTCCCGGCGATGACTCCGATATTTTTACCGAGGTATCGAGAAGCACGCAAGCTTCCCCCTAGTCCTCGTTGGAGCCCCTCGCAAGGGCCAAGCTCCCGATCGGGTAACTCCGTGGATAGCTCCGGTCCTTCCCCACGCGCAAGTGGGTCTCCGGTTAAGCCACTCATGGCAAAGCCTCTCCCGGATTCTTCCCGCCGTCTCCACTATCAAGCTTCCGGCCGAACCGTCGTGGGCCTTGTTCCCTTCGGTACACGGTGGCGGCCACACCACAAACGCGGTTGGTGTGGTCTCGCAAGACTACAAGCCCCTCCGATGTACAACAATGGTGCGCGCAAGCACCGAGTAGCAAGAGGTGTGCAAACCTCACTAAACACTAGGCCTAAACCTAGAGCAAGCACATGAGCGGTGGTCTAACTAGCCTAAGCACTTTGCAAAACACCTACACTAATCACCATGTGAATCACTAAGCACTATGCATATGGAGGCACTAATATGGTGTAGCAACACCCTTGGTATGTTTCCTCACTCCTCCACACCTCATTTGGTCGGTTAGAGGTGGTATATATAGGTCCCTAATCAAATAGAGTCATTGGAGAGGCTGAAATCAGCTTTCTGTAGAGCATCAGACGCTACAGTGAAGGCATCAGACGCGTCCTATGCTCATATGTTGAGTAGCCGTTGGAAAACTAGCCGTTAGACCTGTTTTTCGGGGGCATCGGACGCTCCAGAGAGGCATCGGACGCTGGCATCGGACTCTACTGCAACACTGTTGATTCTGGGCTGATTTTAGAGGGCATCGGACGCTGGCATCGAACTCTGCATCGGAGCGTCCGTTGCTCTTTTTCCAGTGAGACAGACTTTCATATTTTGGGCATAACTTTTAGCTCCGAACTCCGATTTCGATGATCTTGGACTTTTTGGAAAGCTAATGAAAAGCTCTACAGCTTTATGCTAATATCATGTCAGTTTGAGCAAATTCAAAAATATGAGACAGTTCCAATTCAATCAGCTCTTATCTCAGCTTGAGCGGCTCAACTTTGTTTGCGTCCGGGCCTCTGTTTCTTGTGTCTTGGACTTTGCTTGATCTTTGTAATCCTTCAATACATCTTGTAGGGTCTTTCTTGAGGTGTTGATCATTTGATCATCATATTGCCTTCGTCCAAGTCATGTTTGCACCCTATTGGACTACAAGACAAACACTTGCAAACACATTAGTCCAATTTGGTTATGTTGATCATCAAACACCAAAATCCAAAGTTAAATGGGTCGAGGTCTATTTTCCTTACAATCTCCCCTTTTTGGTGATTGATGACAACACAACCAAAACAAGCAAATAATAGATACATAATTTTAAAATGCAATCTACTTGCTACGATGCAATGCAAAGGCAAGAACATATGATGCTAAAAGATACCAAAATGAAAAGCACTACTAAAACTTATCTTGCCATTGCCATTAGTTCCCTTTGTGATATTATGGATTTAAGTCTCCTCCTAACTCCATAATCCACATCCTCCCTTTCTCGGACCATCCCAAAGTCATAACCACAAAAATTTTGAATTTTGGTTTGGGTTATTAATTTTAAGTTGAGCTTGCTTTTGGTCCTTCAAATTCTCCCCCTTTAGAATCAAACACCGAAAAGGAAGACATTAGTGGCACAAGGGAGGGTCAAATTTTGTGATCCTTTTTGTGTGGAGTAGAATTGATCACAAAATTTGACTCTCACATTATATAAACTAAACTCCCCCTAAGTGTATGCATACATATAGTGTATGGCAAAGCATATGCATAACCGACAAATTAACACACAAAGGAGTTTAATCTATATAATGCATGGAGAAGGCATATAAGAGAATCAAATTGAGATCAACATAATGATATCAGTTAGGAATACCACATGTAGATACCAATTGGATTATCGCCACACACGATGCTTGACTCCGGGACTCCATTTTCCTTGTAATGAGACTACTACACATATGATAAACTTGAAAGTAGTGTTAGTCTCAAAGCTTCCAAATTGTAGAGTAAACTCCCCCTAAAAGTGTGCATACAAGTTTGAAATACTTGTAGGAGATATGCACATTGACTTGTAAGGTCAAACTACCATTTTGCAAGTTCACATCACTAGAAATGTGACACCAATTGAAGATGGTAATCGGTTGGACTTTGGCACATATAAGATAAATACAAGTAAAAGAAGTTATGTGTCGTGCTCCTAAGCAATTTAAACCATGTAGGTTTGCTCCACAGATGAGAGTGATACCGAGCAAAACTACCATATGATAAGCCTAGTGTATGCATGACAAAGGATTTAAATATGCAAATGCAAACCTAGGCAATGGAAGGAACTAGATGCTAAAAGAAATTCCAAGAATTTAAATCTAGTTACCTCACATGGGAAGGGGAACTTGGGTCCATAGTAGCCACTAACATACTTGGCAATGACATGATCCAGTGTGATGCATCCCATGATATGCACCCAACCTTTGCCAAGTCTCCAAATTCCCTGTAGCCAATTTGGCTACTCACTTCCCTTTCGGGATCCAAACCTTTTTGGTGCTCTTCATGGTTGAGATAATGTCCTTAGGCACCCAAATGTGTTTGACCCCATTTTTGGCTTGCTTGTTTGCTTTGACGGCCACCACCTTGTTATTCTTTTTCTTCTTCAAAAGGTAGGATGTGGAGGCCTTCTTGTTCACCTTGTTGGTGTAGGTGTTGGAGAGCTTGCTTGTTTGCTTTTTCTTCTCTTTCTCCTTTTTCTCTCCCCCATGCTTCACATTGCACTCATAGGACTTGTGGCCTTCCTTGTGGCAAACATAACAAACCACAGTTTGCTCCTCATCAAGCTTCTTCACTCCCTTGATGGTGTTATCTTGATGAGTTCGGGTTTGCTTTGTCTTGCCTTTTGCTTGAGTCAAGTCCATGGTGAGGCGAGCCACTTCTGGCCTTAGTAGCTCATTCTCCCTTGCAACTTCTTGTGTACATGTTTCTACAATCACATCCTCAACACAAGCTTGTTTGCACATGGGTGAGTCTAAATCAAGTAAATCAATGCAGGAAGTAGAGGCATCCTTTTTAGGCAAATCAAAGATTGATTTTTCAATTTTAGGTGCCTCGGTGGGGTTTGCTCTGATGGCTTCTAGATTAGCAACTTTATTAGTTAGCTCATCACAATGTTTGCACATGATTTCCATTTTAGCAAGCAAACTTTTGTAAGCATCTTGTGTGCAAGCTAACTTTGCTTTTAGTTTTTCATTTTTCTTAACAAGTTGCTCATCATTACTTGTGCTATCACTTGTGTTTGCACTAGCCTCAAGTTTCTCAATTTTGTTAGATAGCTCAACATTTAAGTTTGAAAAAGTTTCATACCCTTCTAGGGGATTCTATGTCAGAAAGCGTGAATATTTATTTCATTCCATTAAAAATAACAAGCCAATTCTGTTTGTAAGAAGAAAGAGAAGCAGATCTATTCTATACTCGATAAGTGCCAATATGCAATGGGTAGCTTGGGCTATTTGGAAAAACGAAGAATAGATCCTTCATCCCTCTTTGTTTATCATTCGAATCACGGATTCCTTTTTCTTTATTCAATCTGTCTTACCTTCCTTATATGTAGAATCTTTCAATCTATGTATTATTTCAATCTATGTATTATTTCAATCTATGTATTAATAGAATCTATAGTATTCTTATAGAATAAGAAAAAAATGAAGATAATAAATTGCGGATTCTTTCTTTCTCTTCCATTCTTACGTTTCCATATTCAAGTGTAGTTTTTTTACTTAAATTTAATAATATTAATCTAATATGCCCATTGGTGTTCCAAAAGTACCTTACCGGATTCCCGGAGATGAAGAAGCGACTTGGGTTGACTTATACAATGTTATGTATCGAGAAAGGACACTTTTTTTAGGTCAAGAGATTCGTTGCGAGATCACGAATCATATTACAGGTCTGATGAGCATGACATTGTAAGCTTGTTGAGAACTATCTAATTTTTCTTTTAAGGCATTTATTTTCTTTTGTTGGCTAGTGCAAGCCTTAGCATAGTTGAGATTATCTTGCACAAGTTTATTATAAGAAGGTAGCTCATCATCACTGTCATTATCACTATCACTATCACTACTAGATTTTGACCCTATTGCATCGGGCCAAATTTGATGTTATAGGTCCAAAATAGATGCAATAGCTCGGTTACGCATCAATTTGTCGTTTGATGCCAGCCGATGCAATAGCCCTTGATGCAATAGCCTTTTGCATCGGTTACCTATGGTTGATGCGAGAAGTAGCGTTTGCATCGACTGTCCATTGTGTATTGCATCGAAAATATCTGATGCAATAACTTATTGCATCCAAATCATGTTGATGCAATACATCTATTGCATCGGATATTGTTCGATGCAATAAACTATATGGCATCTATATTTGGTTCGATGCAATATAATCTATTGCATCACATTTTTCCATTGATGCAAGAGGTTCTATTGCATCACCATTTGTGTTCGATGCAATTCAACCTTTTGCATCGACATGAGCTTGGATGCAATACAAACTATTGCATGGACGCGAGCTTGGATGCAATACAAACTATTGCATTGACATGACCATGGATGCAATAGAAACTATTGCATCGACATGAGATTTGAATAGCGACCACTTATAGCATCAAATTCATTTCATAGGAAATCATTAAAATACAAAATTCAATGGCACAAAAGGCAATCATATTAATATCTTGGATAATAAGCATCCAATAGTTTGTACAATGTATTGAAGTCACATTCCTTCCTATTTCTAAACAGGTAATTGCAAAGTTCAACTGCATTATAAACCACTAACTTTTGCTACAAATAGGCAATCATAAACAAAACTACATGTCTCTTAGCATTCATCATGATGACATCTTTCTCGTTGCATAATATTTGATTCATTTCAGCTAGCCAGGACTCCGTCAATGTTGGTCTTCCTGAAAAAGACAAATTGACATGCATTAGTAATATATATAGTTGATCAGACAGTTGGAATGAAAAATAAACAACATTTGATAGACAACATTTTTGGGTTTAACAAATACAATGGATACTAAAGCCAAACAATAAGCAACTTGATTTCCAGAAAGTTCCATAAGTCTGTGCATGCAACTGCTGTTCAAAAAATAATTCGTATCAGGAGATAGACAAGTCCAAATGACTTGCAAGAGGATATTCTGAAAAGGTTATAAAATTCTCCACATTTCGTATTCAGACATGAGAGCATGATTCAGATCTTAAGGACTTCGAAACAGCAGTAATACAGGAACTACTCTGCTGAAACAGAGAGCAGCCAAAAACTGGGAGGTAACTTCAAACAACTGTAATTTTCAAACCACTAGGCCAAATGACCTCAAATTTGAACAGCAGGTAGATATGACAATTATCTTTGACTTTTGTATTCACAAGTTTCCCAGTAAACCAACCTATCAAGTTGATCTTCTCTAACTCCCCAGATCTGCCAAGATGGGACCAACATATCATTTAAATAATTATCTATGTTCAAAACTTATATTTGGACCAATCCAACCATATCATGGCAACATACATAACTCATAGAGACTCATCCACACATTTTATACCAAAAATTTTGGAAGTATAAGTGAACAAAGTTAATGTTATTAATCTGGACAGCAACTTAAAATGACAAGGATTGCTCATACCTGTCCTCCTTTCTTTCTCTAATGTCGCTTTTTATTTGCAGCAGTATTTCTCAGTGTTTGTGATGTTATAAATGTCACTGTCTCATTACTTTCTTTATCATTTGAGAAAAGTGATCTGTTTGCACTGCCACGAGTGAAGCGAATAGGAAGGGTACTGTTCTTTGTGGTCAACAATTCACTGTCTTCTATAGTCTGTAAAAACCAAAATATTTGAATGAGCAATCATCAGGTAGTAAACTGTTCAAATGCAGGTGTTCATTTTGAAGTATATTACTGGTTGCACATGTTCTGATCCTTGGATGGGTGTGGGAACAACCTCAGGTTGAGCAGAAGGTTCATTCTGTGTGTGCAGGGCAGATTTTGTAGCAGCCTTCATATTAGCAACAAAAAATTCACACATCACATACGATAAAATGTTGTTATCCACTACATTTCAGTTTGCATATATCAAAAAATAATACCTGTGCTGACTCTACAACTTCTATTCCAATACCCACATTTTCAATACCAGTAGCATTAGTTGTGAAGTCTGAAGGTTGAGTGGCTGTTTCTGTAGGCTGAGAGGCTTCTGGGGTTGGTGCAACATTCTTCCATTGGTATTATTAAGAGAATCATTAGCAATCAAGCTTTACTAAAAACAATGATGTTGGTAACAATTAAAAAGTAGTAATATTACCAAAGGAGGTGCTTCATTCTATTGTTTTATTAGTGCAAAAAACTCTTGCCTTAGTTCTTCTCTAATCTTATTACTTGTACTCTCCAGTTCATGTTTCAGCTGCTGGATTTCTTCCTTGTGGCTCTCCCTATCAGCGTCTTGAACTTCTTTTAACTTATCTAATTCAGCTTGCATCTCACTATTCTTCTGTTGGGCTGCTGCTGCTAATGCTGCTGCACGAGCTTGCTCTTCAATTTGTTCATTCATAAGTTGGCTTCGGGTCGGATACTTTGCCAAGTATCCATGTCCAGGACCTTTCCTGCTCCTAGATCCAGTGACTTTCTTGTATGTTTCATGAAGAATTTGCTTTTCTTGTTGCTCTGAAATCACAGCAGCTTCCATCTTGATTTTCTCAGCAATTTTGGAGAAGGCGCTTTCCTAAATTTAACAACACAGTTAGTATGGGCATGCAACAGCTGTAAAGAAAATAAATCATATCTGTAGATATACAGGTCCAAATGACTTACAGGAGGTTTTTCTGGAAAGATTATAAAATTATCCAGAATTTATTTTGAGACATAAAGGCATGATTGAGAAATTGAGGACTTGGAAACAACACAATTACATAAACTACTATGCTGCAACAAAGAGCACACAAAACATGGGAAATCCCCAGATCTGTCCAGATGGGACCATCATCTCAATTAGAAGAGTTGCATTGAAAATTCTAAAAGAATTACAGTCGCTACCATATGTCTATGTACTAGTGCAGGTGGCACAGCTGAAAATAGCATAAATAAGAAAGTAAAGATAGGATTGGAAAACAAACACAAGGACAAGGAGATGACGACCTTTTATCAGGCAAACAGCTCATGTACAACTAACAATATAATAGGAAAAACATCACTAAGTAGTAATGAAAAAAGTAGCACTAACATATATTTGCTTAGCAGCATCAGAAGACCATAGGCCCTCCTTGGTTCGTGTACTCCTCCAAAACATCAAACCATTTGGCTCTTCACCGGTCTCGAGGTTTCTCTAAGATGTGAAAAATGAACATTGTTACTGTTTACGAAAATAATAAAACAAGAATTTTAGGTTCCATATCATTACCTGCTCATAACCAACTTGTGAAAAAGGTTTTGATCCTGTAAGATGTATTGTCTGTCGATGTTGGGAATTGGTAGAGTTTGTGGTGCTTATATGCTAATATAAAGACATGAATGTTAATGGCACATCAAAGATTGCAGACAATAAACACATATAAGTTAGAGGCTTCGAACCTGGAATTTTTCACTTGAAAAATACAAAACCAAGTAGTGCCACTCCACAATGTCCAAATCTTCTGGCTTATGTCTCATTCTTCCATGATAAGTATTGTATGCCTTGTATGTGGCACTCAATTGAGCTCGCCATCCTTTGTAATGATGCCTTGCAATCTTTCATATTCTAGCCTTCTCATCCGCATTGTTATCAATGTCCCACCTTGCCTGTACAAAAGTGATAGCAACAAATTGTGAACAAATAAGATATTACAGAGAATTATTTTATCATATGCGGTGGCAAGACTGTAACATACCATTATATCAGTTGCTATTTGATCTTTAACTTTCTGCTTGACTTCTCCCCACTTTGTAACTCCAATAAGTGGAGTCCTTTTTCTTGTATACCGAACTACTTCATCAACAAACGCACGATAGTTATCTCCTATAGGACCGCCCTTCGTGGATGAGAATTCTATACTAAGTTTCTCAGTGGCAAGTTTAAATCTCTTAGCCTCAACCGATAAACCTTTCAATGTTCCACGCCCTTTCTTTCTCTTGTCGCCAACCCCTCCTGTGAAATTGAGTTTATAAAATGTAATGTATGTACACATTATACATCTGTATTTTTATGTTATTGTGTTGTATGAACACTCTGATCCATTGCATACCTTTTTGAGAGGCCTTGGGCCTACGAGCATGAGCTGGAAACTGAGTTGGTGTTGCGTTGTTGTCACCATTTCCGTCTTCTTCATTGGTTTCTTCATCTACATATGCGTCTGCACATACAAAATAGTGAATTTACACAGTTACAATTCAGTTGGAAATATATATGAATATACTAATGCTTCCACAAATCAAAGATAGAACAAAGTAAGATTACATATATCTTGAAGCAGCCCTTGCCTCTTCAACCATTCTTTATATGTAGCAACAGTATTCAGCCGGGTGTCATCCCTAAATTCTGTGAGATGCATATATAGAGGTTATATATATATTTGTAGTTTCAGTTATACAACAGTAACTACAAAACATTGAGATTTAATTTTTGTCTATATTAGTACCTGGGTTTTCTTTATCTTGTGGGAGTTTTTTGAGCCAAACCTTGTATGCGTCAATGTCTTCATCCTGAATTCCTTCTTCACTAACTTCCTCATGTCTAGCACGGTGCTTAATCGGTGTGATTGCATATTCTCCTTGCATATCTACCTGAGTTGTAGAAACTCCTATCCAAACTATCTTCTCTTCCATAGAATCTTCTACCATTGTAGAAGCATCTTTTTCGTATTCTATACTCTTTAGCAAAGCTTTATCGTTGCCGGATCTCTTCATATAGTACATGAAGTCCCTTGTAGAATAACCCAACTTAGTTTTGAACTTTAATAAGTTGTTAAATGTTATTTTTTCTCGGTCAAGGGTCACTATTGCACGATGACCGTCCTCAGGTCACCCATTGAAATCTATAAATAGTTGTCATTTATCTCCCGTTTTTCTACAAAATATTTTAAAACACAAACGTGTCATGCATATATTTATTTAATTTGTTCACGCTTCAGTATTCAAGTTAACATTCATCAGTATATGTCACATTTCCCATGTTTCATGGACAATTACAGGAACTCGAATCAATAAATTATATTTGTGAACCCAATAACCCTCTGCATAAATTTGTGAACCCAACCCTGTGCATAAATTGAACTAAAAATTCACAAAAATTGACCTGGGTTGTTCATCTTGTCGATGATGGTGTGTGCCTACGACACCTTCAGGGCTGGACTGCGTGGAGAACCTCCTGCTGGACGGAGATGGCACTCTCTGGGACGACGGAGACGGCGACCTCCTGTTAAACGGCCTCATAGTCGACAGATTCGTAGATCTGGTACTCCGCCTTGGAGCAGGCGGCGGCGAGGCCGTTGACTGACCGGCAGTCGGCCTCCGCGCAGGCGACGGCGAGGGCGACATCCTGGCAGGCGGCCTCCGCACAGGCGACGGCGACGGCGACATCCTGGCAGGTGGCGGTGAGGGCGACCTAGCGGCCGACGGCGCGCGTGTGGCCGACTGCGCGCGTGCGGCCTTGGGCATTGCGGCTCGGAGCACGGGATGGGAGACGAACCTCTAGGTTGCAGCGACGGTTCCCTATAGAACCATGATGCAGATTAGATTAGAAGAGAAAGAGTGGATTAGGGAGGGGGCATAATTAGCGGCCCAGCGAGGTACTTTTCGCGGGAGGAGCCAAATTTTTGGCGGTATTGAGATATTTGGAGGGACACTTTTTGTTCACGTGATGGGATTTTTGGATCCGTGTGATTTATTTTATTTTTTAATACAAATGAGATCTTTTTAATTTCATAATTTTAATATATAGTTTCATCGTATTTAGAAAATAATAAAATGATAGTAAATGATTTGTTTTGTTGTCAGACTCTGCGCATGCATCTATTTGGCTATAAACTATTTCTCTTTTATGGAGTAGAAGTAGTATGAGTAGTAGTAGTAGTATAATATGAGTAGTACTATGAGTGGTGTGGTACGAGTAGTATTGGAGTAGTAGTAGTATGAGTAGTAGTAGAGCAGTAGTATGAGTAGTAGTAGAGTAGTAGTATGAATGGTGTGGTAGTAGTAGTATTGGAGTAGTAGTATGAGTAGTAGTATGAGTACTAGTATGAGTAGTGTGGTAGTAATAATAGTACGTAGTAGTAGTGTGTAGTAATTCAGTTAAATCAGAAATAATGAAAATTGCAAAATGTTATTTCAAAAAATATTTTTTCAGAACACATTTTAAAAAAAAATGCAAAAAGAGCTCGCTTAAGGGCCAAGGCCCACCAGGCTCAACCGCAAACAGGAGCCCACCAGGCTCCGCAAACAGGAGCCCAGCAGGCTCAACCGCAATAGGGAGCCCGGCATAGGCCCGACCCAAAGCAAGCTCCTTCAGTCAATGTTACAAGGAATTCGAACCCGTAGCAACACCTGAGCTTTTAAGCAGGTTTACTCCTCCTTAGGTTGGCGAGGTGGTACTAACTTTGGTGGACATATAGGTAGCGTGCGTGACTGCCGAATATACCATGTAAATGGGCCGGCCCAATCGCGTGACTACTTCGTTGTAAAGCCATCCCTTGACCACTATCGTTCCCTTCCATTTCCCGTGAACCAATCTCGTTCCCCACCGTTGACCCCCTCGCGACCTACATCGGCGACGGCGGTGGACTCAGTCCCACCCCGGCGGCGGACTCAGTCCCACCCCGGCGGCGGCCATGGCTCCCGGCAAGAGGCGCGGGTGGAACGCCAAGGCTCAGCTTCGCAACGAGCGCGGGCAGTTTGCGGAGGTCATCTTCATCAGCTCCGACGATGATGAGCCTAGGGTTAAGATCAGCAAGGAGAAGCCTGAAACCCCGACGAAGAAGAAGAACAAAGGGCAGTCGCCTACCCCAACCCCAATCCCGAAGAAGAGGAAGAACGAAGGGCAGTCATCGACCCTGGCCCCGGCGGCGAAGCACCCTCACCCAACCAACAAAGGGAAGAGCAAGGTAAGATCTGTGATTCCCATCCTCCCCAATCCCTTTTCCCCAAATGTTTATACCGAATTTTGTTAGGCTATGTGTGCTGAAAAGTTCAGTTTGGACAGTTTTGTTTATGTTCTGAAAATTTGATTTTGGATAGTAAATTGGAAATTAAGTAGGCTTGGTAAAAGAATTAAAGTAAGGAAAAGATTAGTGGTTTGTAGTTGCCAGGAGTTGAATAGCATCTTGGAAGTCTGAATGTAAAGTATAGTGAGAACTGCATTCTGTCGTATGCACACCTACCAGTCAAGTATTTTCTATGAATGATTATATCGTTCTTATGCTTGATAAATATGAACTGCACTGCATACTATAATATGATGGACTTTGTGTGTTGCTTGACTTCCGATCAGCATCGTCTTGATTTTCCAATAGGAACCATGACCACACGTTATTCTGATATATTAAATATCATGAAATTCGAGTGTTCTTATCTTTTTATTCTTGTTTATCTAATAGGTGGCCAATTTCAATTCGATTGCCCTGCAAAGCTGGACATATAGTGCCAACACAAAGCTGAAACGCCGCACTAAGAAGGTCCTCTTTGGAGTTCATCAATCCTTCGAGAAGTTGTTGGGAGACATCAACTATGATGTGGTGGATCAAGTTGGGCTGACCAAGAAGCCTTCTCTACAGGCAGCGAGAGAGTTATTTGAAAAGGCCAAGGATGCTGGACAACATTGTCTCCTTGTCCAGGCCAACAAGATGAGCAACGACATTGATGAGTTCTATGACACCCTCTTCAACAACTTGGTCGATGGCATGCTCAAACCTCTGGAAGAGAAGATGAAGAAGAAGGACAAGTAGCTTGGTTATATCCTCAGTGTGTGTGCACTGTATGTGGTGCTGGTAGTATGTAGAAAGTGCCGGTAGGTAGTAAGTGCTGAACTAATGCAAGCAAACCCTATAGGTGCTTGATTGTGGATCCACTAAGTATATGATAGAACTATGGGCTGAAATAGAACTATGTGCTGATGTCTTGGACCACTAATTAAGTTAATGCTATCTAATGTTAGTTTCATATATGCAGTTGCATGGAAACAAAATATATATATGTGCTTGCCTCTACACCTGAAGGGTGTGCATAGGCGTGTGAAATCATGTACATGTTCTGGAAAACTGTTTTGTGCTATAAACCTGGAGGAAACATGAAAAGCCTGAAACGTGGGGTACAGAATCTGATGCTGTGTCGACATGAATGATTTGTATATATATAAAAATGAATTCAGAAAATGAAACAATTTCATCATCGCTTAACGCTGCTTCCAGCGATGAAGTCGTACTGCTTCTTTCAGCAAAAGCTGACCAGCAAGAAAATGCTTAACCATACAGAACTTGTTTATTACAGAACTTGCTTATCATAGTATATAAACTGATTTATCTTTAACAGCTAAGAACAACCAAATGTCATTAAAGTAGCATTATTGTGAATACTTAAATGAAAAAAATCATCATCAGCTTCATCATCTGGGGCAACAGCAGGTGCGACAACTCCATCGTCAATATATGCGTCTACGTCATCTTCACCCTCATCACTAAAATCTTCATCAATTGGTTCTGGTACAGATTGAGTAATTGCTTTCTGAATAACAGAAGTATCAATTGTTTCGCCTTCCATGTTCGTTCTACGCCAATTCATCAAGTCCCCCTTATCGAATCTAATAGTCATGTCCTCCACTCCAACAAGCAATGAGTCAACATCTAGCGGATTATTTTCTGCTTCCTCTTCAACAATTGCGGATTCCGGCATCGTGAAAAGGTTTCTTGGTTTGATTCGAACAACACTACACCAATTTGATTTCTTCGCATGTTTGACATAAAACACCTGCTCTGCTTGTGTCGCCAAAATATAGGGATCATCTGAATATCTGAGACGGGTAGTATCAATATCTATAACTCCATATTGATCTTTGTTGTACCCTTTACCTTTGTTCTTTGTTGGAGCGGGGACATCGAACCAATCACACTGAAACATAATCACTTTCTTTCTACCAGTGAATTGTAGAGAGATAATTTTCTTAATAACTCCATACCAGTCCATATTACCCGTAGTTTCATCACCCTTGACAAGGACACCACTGTTCTGTGTGATCAAGCTCGTCTCAGCCGACAACATCTATTGAATACACGAGCACGATCATCTGGTCCTCGAGAAAGGTTCAACATCTCCTCACTAGCTTTTCCTTGGTCATATTTTTGTTTGGTCTGTAGTTCCATAAAAGAATAAATTAGGAAGATGATGTCATTGCGTGGATGATAAAATTAAAAAAAATGTGGTGACTCACCTTGTCCTCAAACCAACGAACAAATAGTTGATTGTGCCTTCTCTCAACATTATGCAGATTAAATTTCTTTAGTGCAGCCTGATGTGCACTGCAGTGGGCAGACCAAACAAAATGAAAAGAATTAGTAATCTATCATGTGAAAAAACAATATCATGCTAAAATGTTAAAATGAACTCACTCAGCCAAAGTAGCACACTCGTCAGTATTAGTGACTATGTAGTGTCTTATTTTCAGTAAGACGGATTCGTCCAAGACCTCGAAATTATACCCTTTCCTACTGTAGTCAAGGTCACTAAAAACACTCAAACCAGATGGTGGTTCAGGCACTGCAGCGCTTTCATGACGCTCTGGCCGAGTTGGCATGTCTTTGAAGAACAAAGAACAAAAAGTCATGCACTCTTCTGTGATATATCCCTCCGCTATTGAGCCTTCAGGATGTGCTTTGTTCCTCACATACCCTTTTACTGTACGTAGATACCTCTCCACGGGATACATCCATCTATAGCATACAGGTCCGCCAAGTGAAGCCTCTTCAGCTAGATGAACTGGCAAATGTACCATGATGTCAAAAAAAGTAGGTGGAAATATCATCTCAAGCTGACATAGAGTCTCCCTGATCGAAGCACTCATGTTAGCAAGCTCCTTTTCATCCAGCTCCTTTGAACATAGAGAACTGAAGAACCTACTCAAGTTGAGCAATGGGACAACAACTTGTTGAGGCAAAATGTTGCGCAGTACTAATGGTAAAAGTTTCTGGAATATAATATGATAATCATGAGTTTTCAGACCAGACAGCAATATCCGATTTTCATCCACACATCTTCGGATATTCGATGCGTACCCATCAAGCAACTTAACTTCATGGAGAAATTTGCATAAAAGTTTCTTGTCATCTTTCCCTAGTTTGTACAAAGCAGGTGGTAAGGTGAACTTACCATTCTCATGCACTGGATGTTGATCCATCCTTATCCCTAGATGCTGCATGTCAAGCCGAGCTTCCTCATTATCCTTAGTTTTACCTTCTATGTCTAGCAAACTGCCCAATATGGACTCACATATATTTTTCTCGATATGCATCACATCCAAGTTGTGCCTAATAAGCAAATTTTTCCAGTACGGAAGCTGGAAAAAAATACTCTTCTTCCTCCAGTTGTGCCATCTCTTTTCTTCGTCACGCTGCTTCCTTTTTTTTGATTCAGGGCCAAACCTGACCTGTTCAAAACTATCATAGTGTTGCAACACCTGTTCCCCCGTCAGTGGTTGTGGAGCCTCCCCATATTCTGTCATGTTGTTGAAACTGACCTTATTTCTGCGCCACTTGTGGTTCATAGGCAAAAATCGATGATGCCCCATGTAGCAGTGCTTCTTCCCATGCTTCAACCATAAGTAGTCGGTTTCCGTATGACAGTATGGACATGCAAACTTGCCTTTTGTACTCCATCCAGAAAGCATCGCATATGCTGGAAAGTCATTGATTGTCCATAGTAGAATTGCATGCAAATCAAAACCCTTCCTCTCCTTTGCATCCCAGGCTTTGACACCCTTTTCCCACAGAACTTTGAGCTCATCAATTAGAGGCTGCAAGTACACATCAATGCTAACACCAGACGATCTCGCTCCAGGTATCATCATTGATAACATCCAATACGACTGTTTCAAACACAACCTTGGCAGAAGATTGTAAGGAATTAAAATCACAGGCCAACAATTGTATGACACATTCAACATACTAAACGGATTGAATCCATCAGATGCTAGACCAAGCCTGACATTACGAGGATCCTCTGCAAACCATTTATAGGTTTCATCAACATGTTTCCATGCTTTGGAGTCCGCAGGATGTTGCATTTTTCCATCAACAACCAATTCTTCCTTATGCCAACGCATATATGATGCTCTAGTCTCTGATATATGTATCCTTTGGAGCTGTGGAATCAGTGGAAAGTATCGAAGAATTTTACGTGGAACACGCTTTTTTGACCCACAACTACTTCCAACATCTGCTTCTACCGCATCTTTAGACTGCTTCCACCTTGTCTCACCACATTTTGGGCAATTATCCAGGCCCTCATATTCTTCCCCTCTAAATAACACACAATCATTATAGCATGCATCTATCTTTTCATAATTAAGACCAAGATCTCTAACAACCTTTTTTATCTTCTCCATACTATCTGGGAGGCAGTGTCCTTTAGGAAGTATAAGCAAGAATAGTGCAAGTATGTACTCCATGCAAGCATTACTACAACCAAATATGCACTTCAACTGAAACATTTTGACAATGAAAGACACCTGGGTAGCTTCCGAGCAGCCTGGAAACAACTCCTTCTTGGCCTCTTCTAGCAATTTAAAGAACTTCTTTGCCATCTCATTTGGCTGTTCCTCATCGATTTCTCCACGTATGCTACCCCTGATTAGAGAATGTATCAATTCTGTGGTACCAGCCCTATCATCAACATCATCATCATCAATAGCTGAACCGTCACATATACTTTCCTGCTCTCGAATGAAGCTTTCATCAAAACCTTTCCGAAGCAAATGATTCTGAACATCCGACAGTTTTCTAAATGACATGGAATGACATGATGAACATGGACATGGTGTTGTTCCTCCTTTAGAGCTGCCTCCAAAGGTGCTATCAAGATAATCTGTTAATCCTTGTTGCCACTCTGCAGATGCCCTATCCAGCCGCATCCAACTTCTACCTTGGTGTGACATTGATTTCAACATTGTACTTGAGAAACACACACAAAGATAAATAAGAACATGCTTCAAATCTGAATCAAAAGCAAAGTAAAATCCTTCTAATATGCCCTACGTAGGTAAAAAATCCAAAATTCCAGTATTTTTTTTTCTTATTTGCTGTCCTATACTAGACGAAAAGATAGATGCTGTCCTAACAAAGATGCAGGGCCGTCTTAATAGGATAATAGAACTGTATTATATTATTTATAAGAGGTAACTGACAGCAGCATATATGAAGTTTATAAAAAATAACAGTACATTCAAAAAATTCATACAAGCCCTATCTCTATTTCCAAAGGCTGGTTGTAAATTACGATCAAAATATCAATTAGTCATTAAACAATTACCGTTTGCCTGAGTGCCTGACCAAGTATGCAGTATGCTGCCAAGTGCCAATTCACCAACGACCAGGGTCTGCTCTAGTCCGTCTGCATTCACTGCGCCGCCGGCGATGAACGATCCCAACAATATCCCAATCGACCAATCACTAAACATCAAACAATTGAGTATCATCATGAGCAAATTTACAATACCAGAGGAGGAGGAGGATGCACACAGGCGACACACATGAACATGAGAAAGGGGCTCAGGCCATCACCGCACGGTGAGATCGCAAGGGAGATCGCCGAGCGCGTCGCTGCTGCCAGACAGGAAAGAAACGCAGGCGAGAGGGGCGAGCGTGGGCGACGGGCGATCTCGAGCGTGAAGGTGGGCGACGGGCGATCTCAAGCGTGAAGGTGGGCGACAGGCGATGGAGCGTAAGGCCTGGTTACGTGATGGCCGGCCTTTTTTTTTTGATACGTGATGGTCGGCCTCATGATGGGTTACGTGATGGCCTAATGATATGGGCTCTGATCAAAATATGATTAACTAATAATATATAAAACAAAACATATACTAGTACATGCAACAACATCTATTAATAGTATTAGTAGTAGTATTAGTAGTAGTAGTCATGTTTTTTTAATAAATTTCCTGGTGGTGGAGGCAGTAGCAGTAGCAGTAGCAGTAGCAGTAGCAGTAGCAGTAGCAGTAGGAGTAGTAGTAGAGCAGGAGCAGTAGCAGGAGCAGGAGCAGGAGCAGGAGCAGGAGCAGGAGCAGTAGGAGTAGGAGTAGGAGTAGGAGGAGTAGGAGTAGGAGTAGGAGCAGGAGCAGGAGCAGGAGCAGGAGCAGCAGCAGCAACAACAACACGAGCAGCAGCAGGAGGAGGAGGAGCAGGAGGAGCAGTAGAAGCAGGAGCAACAGGAGCAGCTGGAGCAGGAGGAGCAGGAGTAGCAGGAGTAAGGAGGAGCAGGAGCAGGAGCAGCAGAGCCGCAGCAGCGGCAGGAGCGGCGGCAGCAGCAACAGCAGTAGTAGTATGTAAAATGGTATTTCAAAAGTTAATGTTACACAAAACAAATTTTTAACAAGATTACAAAAAAATAACACCATGAGAGGCCTGCAAGGGCCAAGGGCCCAACCAAGCTCGATCGCATGAAGGATCAGAAACAGATCAACCGCAAACGGGAGCCCAGTTAGGCCCAACCCAAGCAAGCCCTCTCAATGGTGTGTGTTAGTCGGAGTTCGGGGCAAGACGCATGGCTGAGACTTTATGCTGGTTTTGTGTGAGTAGAATTGGCGAGGTGGTGCAAAAGAACCAGTCCTTCTATGCAGCGTGCGCGCCTTTGCACTTCGGGGTGGTAATGGGCCGGCCCATTTGGCAACGAAGCCAAATCGAGAAGTACCCCGTGCCCCTCCCCATCCCGTGACCCTCTCGCTCACTCCCTTCCCTTCTCCTATCTTCTGATTCCCCTCCGTTGACCTCACGAGCGACGGAGACGACGGTGGCGGAGTCAATCGGAGACGGCGGCGAGTCAATCGGAGGCGCTATGGCTCGCGGCAAGGGCCGCGGCTAGAACGCGAAGGGCCAGTTTCGCAACGAGCGCGGCCAGTTTGTCGCAGCCGATGTAATCTACATTAGCTCCGACGATGAGGTGAGCAAGCCCCGGGTTAAGCGCACCAAAGGGGAGGCTTCGACTCCAATCCCGGCGAAGAGGACGACCAAAAAGGAGGCGTCGACCCCACCCCCAAGCCCGACAACGAAGAGCCCAAACCCTAGCAACAAGGGGAAGAACAAGGTCATCTCTGCCTTTCCCATACGCGCTGTTTCATCTACCTGTTTCACACTCAGATCTATGTCTTCTTTATGTATACATGTGGGTTTATCTCATCTGCTGAAGTTGCTATGTATGATGATGCATATATCGGTGTTTAATACTGAGCTCAGTGCCTAGGTCGATGATAACTAAGCATTTGTGAGATTAGGCGCAGGAGGACCACCTTTTGGTGTGGGAACCGCGTCTAGCTTTGTCTCTGCTCCATGATACTTATTAGTTAACAGCACTAGTGCTGCATCTCTTTTCTAATATGTACATATGCTGCTATTGTTAGACATGGACTTCCAATCTAGACGCCGAGCAGCAGCTGCTATGGTAGTAGCAGTGCCTTGTTCGTTCTTCATGTGGTTTAGGAGAAGAGTAGCAGTGTTGGTTCTTCAATTACGTATGGCCCCATGGCAGAGAGGGACCAACAAAGGATACACAATCTTAGCTACATTTACAACTCAAATGATGTGCATTGTGTTAACTTGCTTAGGATGAGAAGGGCACCTTTTTTCCAGCTTTGTGATGCATGGGCAATGTTCTTTATCCTGTTCAACAAAGTAGCAATGTTCTTGCATGTTGTTGGCCATAATGAGAGGTTCATGTCACTGATAATGGGACTTGGGCACAACAAAGGGATGATAGGGCTGCTGCTATGTGGCAGAACAGGGGCTCTTCTAGAGTTTAAGTTTCTATTATACTTGTGTTGTGTTAACTATTAAGTATCTATGATGACTATTGCATTCATTTATGAGATCTATGGCACTGAGCAATGATGTGAAAACTTTCATATTTGTAATAATTTGTTATAAACTTTCATAATTGACTTATACTGAGGCCTGTGTTTGGTGAATTCTTTCTTGTCTATGATGAAACATGCTATATAGAGGTGGCTGCATTTTTCATGTCATTCATCTGATCTGCTGGAATCATCCACTGTTTAGCAGCCACCAATGACATCTATGTATGTTTCTGAGGCCCACTTCATATTTTGTTACCTGCCTATGATGATTGCATAGCTTGTTATATGACTGAATGGAATTATGTGATGACCTTGACCTTGTGAGGCACTGGAGCTATGTTGATTCTGCCTTGTTGTTATGTTTGTCATGGCTGTCATCAAACCATGTGAAACATCCATGCCCAAGCAACTGTTCTCACTCTCCTAAACCGATGCCTGAGCTGGATGTCTCACATGGTTCCATGCCTGTCATGATTTCAGTTTGTTCTTCTCTGTTGATGTTGGTTCTATGGCATGTCGATATGTGTTCCTTAAGCTCCAAGTTCAAGGTCTCTTCACAAGGCAATTAAATCTTAGGCAAATGATTTCAAATATCTCTCCTCTATCTGCACATGTCTTACTTGCTTTTATTTGTTATTTGAAGGTGCCTGGGGTCTATGTTTACTTTGTTAATAGTACTATGTCTTTTTCCCATTGAAGGTAGAGGCACCAATGTCGGCGAAGAGGAAGAGCAAGCTGTTTTGGGATGATCTGGAGAATGCTGCGTCCATGTCCCATTGCCTATTTGGGACAGTAGAAAACAAAGTGAACAAAAGGCTGAATCGGCGAACAAACAAGCTGGTCTATGCAGTCAATAAGGAAATGGACAATCTGTTGGTTCATGTCAAGTATCAAGTGTTGGAGGAAGTGGGGTGGACCAAGAAAAGTTCTGTACAAGTGATGAGGAAGTTCTTTGATGACTCCAAGGAGGAAGGAAAGAAAATTCTCCTTGAAGAGGCCAATAAGATGTTGAAGGACCTTGATGACTGTTATGAAGTCCTCTTCACCAACATGGTGAATAGCGTGCTCAGGACTCTGGAGGAGAAAGTGAAGAAGCTTTAGTAACCTGTGTGTGCCTGCACTTCATGTGCTGCTATTTATATATATTAAGTAACGACCAGTGGTAGATTGTGGACTGGTAGAACCAGTGGTACTTTGGTAGGTTGTGGACTGCTACAAGCAGTGGTACTTTGCTATTTTGCTGATGTCCACAAATAACTTTATGTGCTTGATTGTGGACCCACTTAGTATTTGATAGTGCTTAAGTACCTCTGTGTTGGACCACTAATGAAGTTAATGTTATATAATGTTAGTTATATATGTAGTTGCCTTTGATGAAGTCAACTGTTGGTTGCATTCACCGACTGATCAATTACTGTATAGAGGTAAACTAAACTGATTGGATCCCTGTTCCTAAATGATGCAATAGCACTTATTAATTGCATCTACATTCTAAACCGGTGCAATACCACTTACATAATGCATCGACAATTGAAGACTAATCCACCCAAATGTGTTTGAAGCAATAATTCCTACCAATTGCATCCCTGTTCCTAAAGGATGCAATAGATCAAACTTATTGCATCCACATGAATTACTATCGTATCCAACTCTTTTTTGATGCAATAACGACTACATATTGAATCAGATTCTAAACACTGATGCAATAGCACCCACCTATTGCATCAGATTCTTGTTTGATGCAAGGGAACTTGATGCAATAGGGTCAAAATCTAGTAGTGTATCACTAGAGATAGAGTTTGTGTTATCTCATGCCATAAGGCACACACGTGAGGAGCTTGATGATGAGTGCTTGTGACCGCGCCTCTTGTGTTGGGCTTCATCTTCACTTGATGAGTCATCCCATGTCTTGACGGTGGTGAGGGCCTTGGCCTTGCATCCCTTCTTTTTCTTGTCCTTGGGTGTGGGCTTTTGTTTTGGACAATCCTCCACAAAGTGCCCTCTCTTGCCACATCTATAGCATCCATTTTTTCTTTGCTCTCTTCTTTGATTGGCGAAGAGGCAATCTTCAATTGTGATGGGCACACCCTTGACATTGAGCTTGTGAATGATCCTCTTCACTCCTCGCATTAGCTTGATTGTTTCTTCTTCATCTAAGGAGGAGTCGGATGAGGTGGAGGCTCGATCATCATCACTTGATTCTTCATCATCATCATCCTCTTCTTCTTCTTCTTCACTTGAGGAGCTTGAGCTTGTCTCAACTTGCTTTTTGCCCTTCATCTTCTTGTGCTCATCACATGTGAGAGCAATGCCTTTGCTTGATGAAGTGGCTTCTTCTTGACCCATCTTGCGTGACATCTCAAATGCCACCAATTTGCCAATGACAATGGTCGGGGTCATGGTGCTCAAGTCCTCCATGTTGTGGAGGATGGTGATGATGGTTGCATATTTGTTCTTTGGAAGGACGAAGATGATCTTCCTCACAATATCCGCATCACCTAGCTTTGTAATTCCAATAGAATTGAGCTCATTGATAATTAGATTCAAACGAGAATACATATCACGAACAAGCTCATTTTCATTTATTTTAAAAGAATCATAACTTGATTTAGCTAGGTGATGTTTTTGCTCACGAACATTACTTGTACCATCATGGAGCTCATGGAGTTTTAACCAAATTTCATGAGATGTTTGAAAAGTAAAAACTTGGTTAAACACATTCATGCTAAAAGATTCAAACAAGCAATTTTCAGCTCTAGCATTAAAATGAAGCTCTTTTTCATCACCCGCGGTAGGCTTCTCGGGATTCTTAAGGGGTTCCATCCCATCGCGGGTGACTCTCCAAACACCTAGATCAACTGCTTCTAAGTAGCAAGCCATTCTAGCACTATAGCAGTAGGGGAAGTTTGTGACGTCAAAGTGCGGAGGCCTAGAGGTATCCATCCCAACCACTCTCAATAGCGTCGACTCAATGGCGGTGAAGCCAAGGGTCCAAAAATGAGCCAACCTGCTCCGATACCAATTGAAAGGACCGTGATGCCTAAGAGGGGGGTGAATTAGGCAACTAAAAACTTTTACTCTAACTAAGGCCTCTAATTACCACCTAGTCAAAACCTATGCAAGAATGTAAACCATCTATATGTGCAACTAAGGTTTTGCTAGGTGCGTTGCTATCTCTACCGCAAAAGAGTTTTGCAACCTATGATCCAAACCTATCAACTAAGCTAGGAAAGGTAAAGCACACAACAAGGTAGCAAAGTAAATGCGGAAGCTAAAGAGTGAGGTAGAGATGCAAACTCCCGTCGATGACTCTGGTATTTTTACCGAGGTATCAAGAAGCACGCAAGCTTCCCCCTAGTCCTCGTTGGAGCCCCTCGCAAGGAATCCCTCGCAAGGGCCAAGCTCCCGGTCGGGTAACTCCGTGGATAGCTCCGGTCCTTCCCCACGCACAAGTGGGTCTCCGGTTAAGCCACTCGTGGCAAAGCCTCTCCCGAATGCTCCCCGCCGTCTCCACTATCAAGCTTCCGGCTGAACCGCCGCGGGCCTTGTTCCCTTCGGTACACGGTGGCGGCCACACCACAAACGCGGTTGGTGTGGTCTCGTAAGACTACAAGCCCCTCCGATGTACAACAATGGTGCGCGCAAGCACCGAGTAGAAAGAGGTGTGCAAACCTCACTAAACACTAGGCCTAAACCTAGAGCAAGCGCATGAGCGGTGGTCTAACTAGCCTAAGCACTTTGCAAAGCACCTACACTAATCACCATGTAAATCACTAAGCACTATGCATATGGAGGCACTAATATGATGTAGCAACACCCTTGGTATGTTTCCTCACTCCTCCACACCTCATTTGGCCGGTTAGAGGTGGTATATATGTAAGGACCTGTGTGGCCTAGAGGGGGGGTGAATAGGCCTGTCAAAAATCACAGCTCAAAACTTAATTAGATAAGCCCGGCACTACCGCTCTGTGCCCGGCACTGCCGCTGCCCGGCACTGCCGGCCCCAGCGCGGTACTGCCGCGCAATGTGAGACCAGAAGCTGCAATTCGAAATCCAGCCACAACTAACTGATTCTGTATGAATAGAAATGCTACAACAAGTTCTATGAACCAGCAGAACCAACTACTTCAAGCCAAATATGAAGAATAAAGTAGATCGGGCCAAACCCTAGAATCTATCACAAGCTCATGAATATGAAGAATGAAACTAAGCAAGCACAAGAGACAAGTGATTTATCCCGTGGTTCAGCTCGCCACCAAGGCTTGCCTACCTCCACGTTGTTGAGGTTGACCACTTAGGTCATGAGCTTTGCAACTCTACCTCGTTCTCAAGTCAAGGAACCAAATCCTTGAAGTGAGGGGTAATAATACTAGCTGCACAAGTGATTACAAACCTCCCTAGGCCGCCACACAAGTTGGCAAGGCTCTAGGGCGACGCCTAGCCGGCTAGGGTTCCAAGAACCCAAGAGTAATAGAAGCAAATCCACCAGCTATGGCTCAAATCAAGTGCTCTAGGAAGTAAATCTCAGCTAGGGCTTCTCTTTGATGAAGGTTTAAGCCACTCAATCACTTGGAATCAATGGAAATCGAAGGATTGGTGAGAGGGGAGTTGAGAGCCTTCAATGGGGAAGAGAGAAGCTTGTCTGGAGGTAGGTGACGAGTTCTGGTTGTGGATAACCGTTGGGGTGGCAGGGAGATGGAGTAAATATCTCCTCCCTGCCAACGGTTACATCAAGTCGCGGCAGTGCCGGCCTAAGCCCGGCAGTGCCGCGGCCCGGCACTGCCGCGCTGGGAGCAGCACTGCCGCGCCTACCGAGCAGACAGACACAGATCTGAAATGGGTGCAGCTGTCTTTGGTTTAGAAACATGGATGGTTTGGGTTGGTTTGAGCACATGTCATTCAGCCATAGCAATGTATTTGCATTCCCCCTTGATAGTACGGCATTCCTATAACTCAAATTCAATTGAAAAAACTTGACATATCACTTTGAGTCCGGATCCGATGAAGTATAGAATGAGGGGTCCACCAACGCATATAAACCATCCTTTCTTATTATTAACCTGCTTGTCATCTTCATAAATCTCATTAGTTCCCCAATCATATTGTCATTAATACCAAAACCCACAATTAGGGCTTGATTGCACTTACAATATATAGGTCCCCAATCAAATAGAGTCATTGGAGAGGCTGAAATCAGCTTTCTGTAGAGCATCGGACGCTACAGTGAAGGCATCAGACGCGTCCTATGCTCATATGTTGAGTAGCCGTTGGAAAACTGGCCGTTAGACCTATTTTTCGGACGCTCTAGAGAGGCATCGGATGCTGGCATCGGACTCTACTGCAACACTGTTGATTCTGGGCTGATTTTAGAGGGCATCGGACGCTGGCATCGGACAACGCATCGGAGCGTCCGTTGCTCTTTTTCCACTAAGACAGACTTTCGTATTTTGGGCATAACTTTTAGCTCCGAACTCCGATTTCGATGATCTTGAACTTTTTGGAAAGCTAATGAAAAGCTCTACAGCTTTATGCTAATGTCATGTCAGTTTGAGCAAATCCAAAAACATGAGACAGTTCCAATTCAATCAGCTCTTGTCTCGACTTGAGCGGCTCAACTTTGTTTGCGTCCGGGCCTCTGTTTGTTGTATCTTGGACTTTGCTTGATCTTTGTAATCCTTCAATACATCTTGTAGGGTCTTGCTTGAGGTGTTGATCATTTGATCACCATATTGCCTTCGTCCAAGTCACGTTTGCACCCTATTGGACTACAAGACAAACACTTGCAAACACATTAGTCCAATTTGGTTATGTTGATCATCAAACACCAAAATCCAAAGTTAAATGGGTCAAGGTCCATTTTCCTTACATTGTCAACTCTGTAGTTGCAGGTATAACTTCTGATTTACCTCTTTATGATTTCTCTGTTGACAGGATTGATGAGTTAGAAATATGCTGTAAGATAAGGTAATTAATGAACATATACATAATCCAATATGCACCTAGCTAAATAGCATCTCAATGTCAACTAATGTTTTCATATTGTAATGTTGTTGATGCAATATATTATTTGGTCAACACCTTGAATAAAAAATCTGTTAGATTCAAATAATTTAATTGTCTTCTCTTATTATTGCAATTGTAGGCGCTGAACCACACATGAGGTTAAGGAAATCGTTAACTGATACTCAAAGATATGTTGTTTACACATCTTTGCAAGCAAAAAGCAGAAATGGAAAAGTACCAAAGAATGCAACAAAGGAAGTCGCTACTTTCTTTCAGGCACATATTCAAGTCATTCAAAAGATCTGGAAGTGTGCAACTGAGCAGATGGCATTAGGACAAGACGTTGATGTTTCTAACAGAAAAACTGGTCATGTGGGCCGCAAGAAAGTTGTACTTGACCTCTCTCAAATGGCCACAATTCCACTAAACAGAAGATCCACCCTAAGGTCCCTAGCTAAATTCTTGGATGTCAGTGTTTCAACATTGCACAGAAAGTTCAAGTTAGATGTCATAAGACGACACTCAAGTTCACTGAAGCCACTATTGAGAGACAGCAACAAAAGGGATAGGCTACAGTTCTGCATTTCAATGTTAGATCAGAGAACTCTAGCAGATGCAGAACCTAAATTCATTGACATGCTGAATATAGTGCACATCGATGAGAAATGGTACTATATGACCAAAAGGGGGAGGACATATTACCTGCTACCAGAAGAAGATGACCCTTTGCATACTATTCAGAACAAAAACAACATTGGCAAAGTTATGTTCCTCACTGTTGTAGCTAGGCCTAGATACGATGAGCTAGGAAACTTGACATTTTCTAGAAAGATTGTAGTTTGGCCATTTGTGAAAGAGGTGCCTGCAGCCAGGAGAAGCCATAACAGAGAAAGAGGGACCTTAGAAACCAAATCTATCATAGTCAATAGAGAGGTGATGAGGGAATATTTGATTGACAAGGTTATCCCGGCCATCCAAGAATTGTGGCCACAAGAAGATGATGGCAGGCCCATTTTCATTCAACAAGATAATGCAAGAACTCATGTTCAACCAAACGACCCAGCCTTCCTTAAAGCTGTGGCGGCTACTGGGCTAGACATTCAGTTGATGCAACAACCAGCTAACTCCCCAGACATTAATGTCCTGGACCTTGGTTTCTTCAACTCCATACAATCCTTAACTGACTGCGGAAGTCCAAAAACTATAGAAGACCTAATTCATAATGTGGAGGCAGAGTTCGAGGGATATAAGGAAGCAAATCTGAATAGAGTATTCCTAAGTCTTCAAATGTGTATGAAAGAAGTGATGAAAATTGGAGGAGGAAATGGGTACAAAATCCCACATATGAATAAGCAAGGACTAGAAAGAGAAGGGAGGCTACCCCATCGATTAGCATGCGAGAACGGTCTCTATGCTAGTGCGCTAGCCCAGCTAGCACAATTTGGCTGAGTATGTTAGGGTGTTGCTATACGAGATTTTGTAAAGATTATGCTAGCAAATTTCAGATATGTTTTTATTTAAAGAGAGGAATAAAACAGTTTGGCTCAATTATTTTTTATTCCATACTGTGGTTTACAAGTATTTAGATTAAGTATTGTACTGGCAACATATATATGCAGAGTTAATGGCATGCCTACAAGTATTTAGATTAAGTATTGTACTGGCAACATATATATGCAGAGTTAATGGCATGCCTTCAATATTTGCAGACAATACTTATCTGCAATACTAATTTGTACTGACAACTGGTGTTTCTTCAAGGTGACCTCATTCTCTCACTGATCTCATAGGAGTAGCTGATAGGCATGCAGGTTCCCTACACATGCAACAAAGCAGCAACACAACATTATTATTTTGAGTCATTCAATAATTTTTAGTGTATAAACTTAACACATCATTACAACATTGGGAACCTTAAACCTTAATAAGCATCAATCCACCAGTCGCTTTATTTTTTAGTGAAACCATGGAAGCCTCTGCAGTGTTATTCACCATTAGCTCTTGTGTCGTTGATAAGCACCAATCCATCAGTTGCGTTATTTCTCAGTGAAACCATGGAAGCCTCTACAGTGTCGAGTAAACAAATGCACCAGCAGCGAAATCTTGTTAGCTGATTTAGATAGATAGGGTAAAGAAATGCACATAATTTTCAGTAATCAAATTTCAGTAAACAAATGAACCAACAACGAATTTGGAGCAACCAATTTTCAGTAATCAAAGTTTCCCACAATTACGTAAAAACAACTTATTTCAACTACATCTTCATATTAAAAGAAAGGTGTGATCTCATGCCATGTTAATGTTAACCATATGACTCTGGTTGCATTACAGGATCAGGCATGAGCAAATACGTATTTCTACTCCTGGCAATAATCATCAACTATAATTGGGATTTTTTCTAACCTTTTATGCACGTGTAGATATCACGAGCTCATTTTCCCAATAGATCTTCAAAAAACATAGATTTTCAATATTCAAAATTCAATTGTACAGAAAATAAAAGAAAGGCAGAGATGCATAGAGCAAAGTACATATCCTGTCTTGCAAGCTGAAAGCAAAAAAAAAAAAAGAACGAAGACAAAGAGAGAGGAAAGCACCAATCAGAATTTAGGAGGATGTGAGATGGATGAGCAGCAGTACTAGTGGGCACTAGCCATGCTAGGGTACCTGGGTGGATCGTTGCTTGAGCTCGTTCTATTGGCATGTGGTGAGGTCTACGACCATGAGGAACTGGCGGCACAGGTTCTTGACGACCGAGACGGCATCGCGCCATCGGCGTAGGACCTCCTCAGAGCGGTTCTTGGGCGGAGCAGTGCCTCATCGGCGCAAGACCTCCTCAGAGCACGTCGAACTTCTCCTTCAGGTTCTTCTCCAACCACTCCATCCCAGCTCGCATGAGATCTAAAGGGATCCGACCTTCTTCCATCCGGGCGCGTCAAGCTAGTGGAGGGGAACTTGAGATTTGGGAGTACACCTAATGAAATCAGTGAAAAGATGCAAACTTTATCAAATCGGAAAAGAATCATAACCAAATCGAGTTAGTGGAGGCGAAGAAGATGGGGATGCGGAGGAAGCCGAGCCTGTGATTGCGAGTGCACCAGCTTAAGCAACGACGGCCTGCCGATGCCGGCCTCGTAGACGAAGTAGCGGATGTTCTCGGCGAGCACGTGGTCGCCCCAGGGGCAGATGGCGATGCGGAGCAGGACGAGGTCGTCGTCCGCGCAGACGACCTTGGGTTTGTCGCCGAACGCGGAGGGTGTCAGGCCGGGGCAGTGGACGGTGAAGCAGGAGACACGCGGAGGATCTGGGGAAGACTCGATCTTGGGGAAGACTGGCCCCAGTAGGACGGTGAACCGACGTCGATTTTGGAGAAGACTCGATCTGGATCTAGGGGCGGAGGGAGCTAGGCGGGGCCGCAGGGAAGAAGGAGCGGACTGAGGGGAGGGTAGTTTTGGAACAGACAGGTGCAAAATGACTACGGAACCGATACGACGACTTATAATTTGGAAAAAATGTACGAGCCCAGAACGAACTATAAATTGGGACGGAGGGAGTACTTTAGAACAAAGTTTTTGTTGTAGATTTAGATCTATATTTTTAGAATAATTCATAGATGTAGTTTCTTTCATCTAATTGTGGTAAAATTTTTGTGATGAGCTAATTATTGTATCCTTACGTTGTAGTAAAAACTTCATACTAATTAGATCATGTATAACTTAGCTATAAATTTATATAGATATAACTTAGCATAAACCTAAATAAATCTATATCTAATTTATACCTGATCCAATGAGTATGAAATATTTCACCACAATTGGATGAAACAATTGGATGAAAGAAACTACATCTATGAATTATTCTAATTAACTACAGAAAAACATAGATCTAAATCTACAACAAAACTTTGTTCTAAAGTATATTATATTATATGTTTACTGTGTAGATCTACTTATGCGGAATCCAACAAAATTGAATTTTCTATTTTATAATTTTTCTATGATTTACTATGATTTTTTAAAGATTCAGCCAAAATAAATAAAATTGAAAAAAGACAAAACCACGCTAATGTAGCAAAACCACCGTCTAAAACCGCCTGAGAGGGTTATTTGACCAGTTTTAGAAAATTCAGGGGGTAAAACATTTGGTTTTATAGTTTAGGGGTGAAGTAGTCGACGTTCGAGGTTATGTAGACTTTTTCTAACATTAAACTTACTTTACTGAGGGAAGCAATACGTGCTTTGTGCAGCAGAATTTGATAGAAACTGTCAATTAACAATTATTCAATTATCACCTGAAATGCAACCAAATTTTAGAAAAAGACAGCACATTTATAACATAAACATTTTTATCAGATCTAAAATAACAAGGAGCGTATGTAAGTTTGTGATCCTTTGTGAGTGTGTGTGTGTATACTCTAACAGTGTTAGTGTTTGTGTAACCAGGGTTCTTTACCCTTTTATTCTTCTTTAATATAATGATATGCAGCTCTCTAGCGTGTTCGAGAAAAAAAATCAAATCAATAATAGTCGGAGCAGATGTAATACCTCAAGGGAATTTCATAAAAACATCATATTAGATTAGGCATAGTATAACTCGGCATTATTAATTTGGAAGCTATGGGATAGGGCACTGTGTATCCGGTGGCTTTGGCAGCAAAAAAACTGACCCCTCTAAGCCTTGGGTGGGATTGCCAATTCAAATTCCACAGATCGCTCAGGCACTGTTTGATATTGCTATTGAGTCCCTGGTTGTCAATGGTTAAGGCACCAAATTTTGGGCTGACCGGTGGCTTCAAGGAAAATCTATCCTGGAATTGGCTCCTAACTTGATCAAGTTGGTTCCTAAGAGAATTTCCAAGAAGAGAACGGTAAAAGAGGCATTGAACAATATAAGATGGGTATTTGATATCAAAGGCACCTTAACTGTCCAGGTGATTCTTGAATATTTGACCATTTGGGGTGTGGTGGATGATACGGTCTTGGATCCTGCTATTTCTGATCAGCACTCTTGGCGCCTCTCTAAGAGTAGCAGCTATAGCAGCAAATCTGCCTATGAGGCCTTCTTCATTGGCACTATCAGGTTTGCTCCTTGGAAGCGAATCTGGAAGAGTTGGGCTCCCCTGGCTGAAATGCAGGTTCTTCATTTGGCTTGCTCTCAACAACAGATGTTGGACGGCCAACCATCTTGCAAAGTGTGGCTTCCCTCATCCTGCTGTATGCCCTTGTGACCAGGTCGGGGAGACTCTCCAACGTATCCTGATGTCCTGTGCCTTCTCTAGGAAAGTTTAGGCAGTCATTCCTCAGAAACTGGGGCTGGTTTTGCTTGTGTCTTCTCTAGGAAAGTTTGGGCAGTCAGGGCTGTTGTCTTCATCTCAAAAAATAGCTGAGTTGCTTGGTCTCCCTCATGCTCTTCTCCTGCTGACCAGATTGAGGGTCTGGTGATTTCCTGGCTAGTTCCATGCCTTGACTGGGAATAAGCTCTATATCACTATAGGATGAAGTTGCAGCATTCTTCAAAGAACTAGGAACTTTTCTGTCTCAGAACCGTCTTGTTACTCACGGTGTGGTAGTGTAAGTCCACAAAAAGCTTGCCTAAAGATCCTAAGAACAGCCTAAATAGCCTGATAATTCTGGTGACCTGGGAACTTTGGAAGCACAGAAATTTCTGTGTTTTGAGGGCGGCTCCCCATATATCCAGCTGGTTCTCCAAAATGTGTAAGAGGAGTGTGGACTATGGTGTTCAGCTGATGCTCAAAGCCTCTCCAAGTTTGTCTCCTCAGGTTTTCCTTGCTGAGTCAAGGGGAGTTATTTTGCTGGAACCTTGTTGTTTGCGTTTAGGCGTGTGTGTGCTGTGGGCTGGGGTTTATGGCTGGGTCTCTTGAGCCCATTAGCGGTTGTGGGGGGGTTTTTGGTTATGGTCTCCTGCCCTTCCCTTGTAGCCCGCTATTTCTTAATGGCATGCAGCTCTCCTGCGTCGTTCAAAAAAAAAAAATAGTATAAGTTTGCTGCTCGCATGGGAGATCTTCAGTAGCAGTTAATAGAGATGAGAGCACAAAGGCGATAATACATATAAAGAATGCAAAACTATTGAAGCAACAGTTAAACATTACAAAAAAACTACTAATGACTAATAACTACTCCTTCCGTCCTAAATTATAAGTCATTCCAAATTTTTGGATATTCAAAGATCTCAAGTTGACAAAACTATATGGAAAATTACAAAGATTTACGACATCAAATATTTATACTAAAATATAATTAATGAAGAATCTAATAGTGCTTATTTGGTATCATGACTTATAATTTGGGACGGAGGGAGTAAATATTAACCTTCCTGCACCAAATTCGACACTCCCAATGAAAAGTTGAAAACATAGACCTATTTATGCAGTTAATCAATTATAATCATAGCATGGCAACTTTTCAACTGCTTAACTGGAAGATATACAGGAACCATCAGATCCAGCACCAGAATATGATCAAGATGTTATCGAGCAGCAAACTCCATAGGCAGAGATATAGGGATCTTTTCACACATAGCGTGCGGAGGGCGCGCGCACAGAGAGAGAGAGAGAGTCAATGAAACTGTATGCGCAAGACAGTTGACACTCACATGTTCACTCTGGAATGCAAGTTGCCAAATACATACTTTTGTTGTTATTTCATTAATGAACAACAAAACTAGATATAGCATCAAGGAAGAATGAATCACAATCACTTGGTTGGCATACATTAGTTGACCACCACAAATTAAAACCAATATCAGAAACTCTTGTTAAATAGGGAAATTATAGGAATGTACTGGTTGGGACTACATTAGTTGTAGGAAACTGTAGATAACATTCAGAAAGATTATTAAATACTAAAAAGAATTTGGTCACAACATTCGCTGATCATCACAAGTTGTCAATTGTGAACAGAATTGAAGTTCTATGGCTGAATGAACTAACAATGTTCCTTGCATAATGCATATAATGATACTTACATGACTGAACCACAGCTAAACAGAGTAGCTTGAATCAAAATTCATAATGAAGAGTTTAAAGGCCCATTGCCCAACTTGGCCCTGTCTGGAATGGTGGCTAGCCAGTTTAGTAATTATAACCTCACTTACAGAATGGATAGTTTTGATCCTCGAAATTGACCTAGCTGTGAAAGTTAATCTGAATAAACACACATAATAATCAGCAAATATCTATTCAAGATCAGACTTCACATGAAAATTTAGATGAACACTAAGTTAATTAACAAATGAAAAATACCAAACATTCTGCTACATAAAAGGCAAATGAGTTAGCCCCGTGAAGTTAACAGGTGGCAGGACCACAGAAAATTCTGAGGAATACTAAAGTGACAAAAACGTGACGACCAATCTACATAAGAAATGGTTGAAGCAGGCTTTACATGATAGGTACAGTAGTGTAGCGGTTAATTTTCAGAATATAACACAAGGCAAAATACTAGTAATTGCCACAGCCTTTAGTGAGCAAATCATGCTAACACAAACGTCCACATCTCAATCGATTTGACGAAGTTGCAGTTATACGTAAAGAAATAGTCTAAATGCTAGTACCAGTTCTTACAGACAATGATATGCTCCCAGAAAATTCTACCACTAGATGGGTTGCACCTCACATATCATCCCCGTATTGTAAGTGTTTTGCTCTTGAAAAATGTAATGAGCTAGCAATTCATTTCCATATTATTGACAGACAGCATCCCTGCCACATTATAATCAGCATAGAAACTTGGTTGGGACAATAGCCTGATAAATCAACAAATCCTTATCAGCATAGAAATAGAATCATAATCAACAACGACAAACTACAGCAAAGAAGATGAATATGATTTTGCTACAATGCATTAGAGTTGATCATTTAGCTGCAGCAGAGTCATATAGTATTTTTAAGTCATGAAAAAAACCTGCAACAGACAATAGCTTCACAGGTCAAACATGACATGAATGAACGCATTTGAGAATATCTACATAGATAGCTCAACAATTATCATAGAACCTTCCCTAGCAAACATGTTAAACTCACTAACAGCACACGTATCTGATTGAGTACTTGACACAAGTCTGCCACAAATAAACAAGTAAATAATCATGCATGTAAGAATATTATATATTTATGCTAGCCAATTATACAGAACACAAAATAAAAGAAATTTGATTATCCAAACAAACCAAAATGAATAAAATAAAGGTTCAGCGTGTAAACTTAAGGAGTGGACATTATAATTCATAGCTTCAAAAATTAGATATCTTAGAAATTACACACCACTTCAAGTACCAGCTTAGTTGTATGAAAATATTAAATGGCAGCATCTTTATTTCTGGCAAAAAGTGGGTACTATTATGCATATTCAGAAAGTTATTTCTGATTAGCATAGCTGGCACAGTAAACTACGAGCATCATCAAGCTAATAACGTGTTCACTAAAAGTCGCTTAAGCAAACAGGACAGGATCATGGTTTATAGGTAGAGATCCCCAAACATCTAGGTTTATCAACATAAGATTCTTTTTTAAGGAACACATGACTCATGAGGTACCTTCAATACTGGGCACTAGGATGTCACAACTGTAGTAGCTATTTGTACACATGGTGTACCATTCTTCAAAGACAACATTGATTTGAGAGACTACAATGCAAAAGTAACTACTCCTAGTAGCAACTTCAGCACATTTCAGATAACATTGGGATTTGAGAGGCATCATAGCAATTCCATACCAAAATTAAGAGTCTCATTCTGGGTGTACCTAGATCACAGTAAAACTGAAGCTACAGAATGTTCTTCACTTGCCAACGTACAGTACAGCTTTATTCAAAGTACAGAACTTGGATCTAGAAGCATAAAGACAACAATAGTAAAATGAAAGAGAACCCACAAAGAGAAATCACCCAGAGCAGCAAATAGCGCTGCTAATACCAACCAATTCCTCAAATGGCTGCACCGTTGCTCCTCCTCGCCAGCTTGGTCCATTCCGTGTGGAATGAACCTGGACGGTCAATGCGCTCATAGGTGTGTGCACCAAATAGATCCCTCTGTGCTTGGATCAGATTTGCAGGCAATCGACTTGATCTGTAGGTATCAAAGTACGAAAGGCTAGCAGTCATTCCTGGTGTGCTAATGCCAGCCTCCACCGCCCGTGCCACAACCCACCTCCACGCATTCTGCCGCTGCACCATCTCCCTTGCAAACTCTCTGTCAACAATCAAATTGGCCAGCTCAGGATTTCTGTCATACGCCCTCTTGATCCTATCAAGAAACCTCGCACGAATAATGCACCCGCCCTTCCAAATCCTGGCAAGCTCTGCAAGGTTAAGGTTCCATCCCTTTCCACACTCTTGGCTCGCAGCAGATTCATGCCTGTGCATAGCTGCAAACCTTCGAGGCGTAAAGCGCTTGCCTCACCCTATCCACCAGCACCTTCTTATCAACATTAATCGTCTCCAACAGCCCTGCTGGCATCCCCTCTTCCTCCAGCACCCCAGCAGCGGCAACCCGTTCATCCTTCAACCCTGACAGGTACCTTCCATCCAGCGATGCCGCAATTGTGGGTGCTGCCACTGCAAGCTCTGCAGCCTGCTGCACCGTCCATTTCCCAGTCCCCTTCATCCCAGTCTTGTCTAGAATCTTGTCAACCAGTGCCCCGGCGCTGCCATCTAATGGGTCAGCCACGGTGAATATATCAGCGGTGATCTCAACCAAGAAGCTCTCGAGCTCCCCTTGTTCCATTCCGCAAAGACATCCGCAATCTCCGAGTTCGACAGGCCCCCAACTCTGCGGAGCACGTCGTATGCCTCAGCGATGAGCTGCATATCGCCATACTCGATCCCGTGTGCACCATCTTAACGAAGTTGCCAGCACCACCGGGCCCAACGAAGGTGACGCACGCCCCGTCCTCCGTCTGCGCCGCGGCCTTCTCGAGGATGTCCCTTACGTTGTTGTAGGCATCGACGTGGCCGCCGGGCATGAGCGAGGGCCCGTTCCGCGCGCCCTCCTCGCCGCCGGACACGCCCATCCCGAGGTACAGGATCCCGCGCGCCGCTGCCTCGTCGATGCGCCGCTCCGTGTTCTGGTACCACTCGTTGCCGCCGTCGACGATGGCGTCACCGGGCTCGAGGTAGGGGGAGAGGGCCTGGATTGTGGCGTCGACGGCGGGACCCGCCTGGACGAGGAGCACGACGGTGCGCGGGCGAGCGAGGAGAGAGCACGAACCCGCGCGGGTCGCGGTGACCAGCACCGGTAGCGCGCCCTCGTCCCGCGCGCGCGGAGAGAGCGTGGAGTCCACCTTGGCGGCGGTGCGGTTGTAGACGGAGATCAGGAACCCCTTCTCGGCGATGTTGAGAGCCAGGTTCTGGCCCATGGTGGCGAGGCCCGCAAGCCCGATGCGCGGTGGAGCAGCATGGGCGGGGCGGCTGCGGGGGACGCCGGCGCCGGGGAGGCCATCGCCCGGGTAGGGTTTGAGCGCTGGCGGCGGGGAGGAGAAGTGGAGGAGCGGAGAGGGGAGAGACTGGGGAACGGAGGTGAAGATGGAGAGGGGGTGTAGGGGATAGAAATATTGCCCGGGGTGCTGCCTGCCTCCTGGGCTCTCCTCCAGGCTTTGGCCGGTCGATCCGTCCAAGGGCCAGCTGCCGCTCGGCAAGCATCGGAGGCGCCAAACCCAACAAAGCTCGCGTCCTCCCAGCTCCAACAAGGCTCGGTGGCGGCTGCCCTTGGCAACCAACGGCCGTGCGTGCGTGCTCCATCCCCCAAAGCCATCCATGGAACGTGACTGACTTGGCCAGTTGTCCCGGCAAAAGTCATATTCGCTGCACATGTGGAGAAGACAAGTAATCCAACGTTGATTTGATGATAATTGCTATAGAAGCTCACAATCTCCACAGGAAGCCCACCTGCTAGGGAGCGACTGAAAGGCTCATGGCTCCTGCCAAGAGGAGCCAGGAATCCAACCATAATGAAATTTGATTTGAGGTCAGCTCCGAGTTCAACTGGCTGTGCAGTTCCAGATCAAAGTGATGCTGACGAGCTGCAGCTGCACGGCTGCAAATCGTACACCGTCGCTATAATCCTAAAGTGCAAACGCCTGAACCTGTCTTCGTCAAGCACAGCACCAGACTTTCTGCCCCCAGCACAGCACATGAAAAAACACAGCAGAATGACCTCTTAAAAAACCTACCAAAAAGTCATTATCTTGCGTCCAAACTGGAAACTGAAATAATCAGGGCACACATTAAGGCAACCGGATACCTAACACACTACGGAGCTCTACCAGGTAAACAGCAATAATTTCGGTTACATGATTCTCACGAGGCAGTGGCACAAACGTCACAGCCTCACGGGGGGCTAGAGATGGCAACGGGTAGAAAACCGCTGGGTTTTGCCATCTCAAACCTATGCCCACGAACATAAAACTCGCCCACAAAAAAACCCATGACATGTCATGGGTTTAAATTTGTGTCCAAACCCATGCCCACTCGGATAACGGGTACCCATCGGGTCAACCATACCCACCATAATTATACTCGAGACTATGCTAAGGCACAATGCTCATTTTCTTTTTATATTTCTTTTGTAACATTTTACTTTTGATTTCTAAAACAACTAAATAATAATATTCTCCTAGTCTATTTCTATGGGCATATATACCAAGTGAGTAAAATATATACCAAGATGGAAGAGTGAGTATGATTATTTTGGACCGATATGATTTGCTCCACTACGGCGAACCGGGTTTAAAAAACTCATGGGTTTGCGGGTTAGGGTACCACAATCCCAGACCCATGCCCATAAACCCGCTTGGTCTATCTTTTTACCCATTAACAAAACCATGGGTAGAGAAATTGACCCATACCCTTACCCTAATAGGGTAAAAACCCATCGGGTTTCGGATTTCGGGTACCCATTGCCATCTTTACTGGGGGCACACACAAGTAGGCCCTTGCAACAGGGTATGCCCAGATCATCTCTCACTCGCAATGGAGTCATCAACTCTCTCCAGATAAAAGGGAGCCGATTTTGAAGAGTTTACTTCAAGAGACCATAGTACACAATCACAACTAATAAGGGGAGAAACGTCTCCCACGGAACATTTAGCACCATCACCAAAAACAAGCTAGTGCGATGTCCAGTTAATTTTTATGTAGTACCAGTCCGACTGATTTCACCCACCGAGTTCAAAGGCTGGCTTCCCCAGCTGAGCCACCTGTATTAAAATTAAAAGAGTGAAACGTGAAGCAACTATAATAACAAAAAAGAAAACAATGCCTATGTGCAGTTGGTTCCATACTCTGCAGTGGCAAATCTATGAAAAAGACCAGTGCATGGTCCCAACACAAGACTGATATCAGGGGGGGGGGGGGGAAGCAGTATGACAACATGAAGCATCATTGTGATTGATATATAAGGTTAATCCCAGCAAAATGAGTACTAACAGCCAGCACTAGAACATTGTTTTGTGCCAGCAAGCAAGTAAACTTGTAATGACCAAAGATAATAACAATCCACTAGGAGAAATGATAGAATACACTGCCATTTTCATCTCTATCTTCTGATGAGGATCATAGCCAACGAGCTTGAAGTCTGATGCCATGAAAGATCTATATCCCTTTTTGAAGGATTTATCTTCAAAATCTGCACATAAGGCCCCACAAAACTTAGAAGATGCTTGGTCACAGAAAGTAAACAAAAATAAACATCAAAGCATTAGTTTATATATGCAGATTTCATATTTTGATAAAATAGTTCGGGGCTTAAGCGTTCTACCCTCGCAAAATGGTGATTTACCTTATTTTTTAACTTTGTGATTTTACTCCTGCTATTTCAAAATGAAGGGAGAGTCTACCCTGGTCTGTTAAGTACCTCTAACGGGTTAAAAAAGGACAACTTTGCATGCGTTTTTACCCTTGTTGTATTATGATATTTGTGTTTTTACCCTTGTTTCACATCAGCAGGTTGACATTTTGTATACAATTTTAAAAAATTCGATACCATTTCAGTTGTCAATCCATATAAGAAAAATTAGATTCTTATTTTGTCAACCGTCTGAAACCCTAACCCGCCGTCTGAAACCCTAACCCGCGCTGCTCATGTCAACCGTCTGAAACCCTAACTCGCGCTGCTCATGTCACGCATGCCGGGAGCAGCAATGGGGAAGCACAGGTAGGAGAAGGGGAGGCCGCAGGGGAGAGGAGGAGGGCGAAGGGGAGGGGAGTTGCCGGGAGCAACGCGAAGGGAGCGGCGACACGCAAAACAGCGAGATCCTGCGACTTTTTTTCCACGGGCAAGGGAGGTGTGCGTGCGTGAGTTAGGAAAAGCCTTTATGGGCATTTTTGTCTTTTGGGTCGCCTATTTTTTCTTTTTTATTTTTTTCACCATTTAATATAACCAACACCAACGGTATTACATAATAAGGGTAGACACTGGTTTCGTTTGGAAAAAAATGGGGTAAAAATGCAAAGTTAAAAAATGAGGGTAAAATCACAGTTGGGGTTCAAAATAAAGGTAGAATCATCAAATTCCCAAATAGTTCTATTAGGAGTGCTCACTGGAAATGTTTAGGCATCTTCTGAATTTGCTCCTCCAGAGCTCGAGCATGAGTTCTATAGACATGAGATCCCCTAAACATGGACAAAATCTCCAAGCGAAAGATCTTGCAAGATAAGACACAAATGTAGAGTTGAACAAAAGATTACTAGGCTTCTATCAGTTAGATACAAGAAACATCAAAAGAAACAAAGGGAAATCATACAAGATGGCATCACAAATGCTTGTAGCAAACAACAAATTATTCACAACTTGTTACAAAAATATCTAGAATATAGCCCCAAGACTTTGTTTGTGGTATGACAAACATGGAAGATTTGTTGCTACACATAAAAAAGAAAATCAAGTGTGGAATAAATGGTTCCAAATGAAACTAGTCTAAACTAGAATATTGATATACAGTACAACCAATAAGGTTTGTATTAAGGTGCACAATAAACACTGCACTAAGTGAAAATATTATAGTAAGGCATACCACAAACTTGAGCGATCATGTATGTCAGGATAGAATAAGATGTGATGTTGAATGGAACACCAAGCCCCATGTCTACAGAGCGTTGATACATCTGGCAGGATAGCTCCCCATTTTCGACGTAAAACTAGAAGGTGAGGATAAATGCAAATATTATTACATGACAAAATTATCAAAAATAAGATGAAAGCAATGTTAAATTACATTATGAACGCATCTTGGCCCCTAGTGGGTTTCGGTGATTGGATGAAACACAAGATTACTGTGACTAACGTGTGTTTTGCAGAAACAGGGATGATTTAGGTCACGATAATGGCGACGATATGGGCATATGGAGTTCATGTCCCCTGGCAATGGATATCGTTTCGGTTTTCAAAGGACGAACGATGAAGACGGTGGTAGACTAGGCTAAGTGTCATATGGTGTTGGAGGACACTTAGGTAGTCTTAGGTCTTTGTTTTTCCTTTGGCCGTACTGTAAAGGGGAGCGTGAATCAGTAGCTTGACCTAGATGAGTCTATTGAGGTAGGTGTGGTGCACACTTGTTATTTCATAGCCCTAGGTAGCTCAGAGAGAGCCCTTATGTCGTAGGGATGAAAAGTCGTTAAGGCCGCGTCGCGATCCGAGTTAGTTTTGCCTATGAAACAGGCATCGGACGCTGGCCTGGTGGGCATCGGACGTGCGTCCGGTGCTCACTAGACTTGGGTTTGTCTGGTGCGTGGCATCGAACGCTTCGATGTTGTCACATCGGACGCGCCCGTGCCACTGTTCACTTGCGAGTGAACCTGAGGGTGCATCGGATGCTGACATCGGACGCTGAGGGCCAGCGTCCGATGGTCATGCAGAGAGGTTCCAGAGAGGTCAGATTTGCATCGGACGCGTCCTATGCAAGGGCATCGGATGCTGCCCAGCGTCTGATGCTCCTTTAAAATGTCTGACAGGTAGTACAGTTGACCGTTGGTCGAGGGCATCGGCGCGTCTGATGCCCCCGTAATTTGACTTGTTCAGTGCTCTATTGGATAGCCGGTTGAAGGGAGTATTTATACTCCTCCCCCTCCTCCATTAGAGTGTTCTTGCCACTTTCCTTTGCTGAGAAACACATTGTGAGTGTGAGAAAGAGCAAGAGCCCTACTGAGGTTGAAAGAATTGCTAATTGAGAGAATTAGTGACCTCCTAGTGAGAATTGAGTAGCAAGTGTGCATCCATCACATCTCTTTGGCCTTGTCTTGGTCAAGTGAGAGTTCTAGCTTGTTACTCTTGGTGATCGGCATCACCTAGACGGCTTGGTGGTGATCGTGAAGCTTGGTGATCATCCGGAGGCTTGTGGATGACCCAAGGAGGCTTGTGACAGGTAGTGAGCGATTCACCGGGCCGGAGTGGCGAAGAATCGGCTCATAGTGAGCACTTGATCCTTGCGCGGATCAAGGAGGAGCGATACCCTTGCCCGGGTGCTCCAACGAGGACTAGGGGGTGCCGACCCACTCGATACCTCGGCAAAAAGATCGTCGTGTCATCTCTACTCTCTTTACATTTACATTTGAGCAATTCAATTCTGCAATTTACTTGTTGTTCTTTCATACTTGAATTGATTTGCTAGAGTAGAAATGGCATAGAGATAGTCTTTTGTGCGGTAGAGTTTAGAGAAACACACTTCTTGGCACAAGGGGTTAATTGGGCTTGTTAGGTTTTAATTTGTGCTAAAAGTTTTAGAAAAGCCCAATTCACCCCCCCTCTTGGGCATCTTGATCCTTTCAATTGGTATCAGAGCCTCGTGCTCTCGATTTAGGCTTAACCGCCTAGAGTTAAGATGTCTGGGGGTGATGGACCACCTCCCATGTTCGAGGGAGACGACTTCCCATATTGGAAGATCCGTATGGAGTCGTACCTAGAAGCGGTTGATGTTAAATGCCGCGAAGCCGTGATCACCGGTTTTGCCAAGCCCAAGGAGGGCACAAGCCTTACTCCTAATGAGGAGGAGAATGAGAAATGGAATGCAAAAGCCAAAAACATCCTATTTAGAGGCATTTGCAAGGATGTGTTTTAACCGCGTTCGGAACACAAAATGTCCATGATCTATGGGAAAACATTTGTGCGCTCCATGATGAACCAAGAGTGAGCATGAGGAGCGTTATCATTTGGTATGCAAAAGTTACATTCTTTCCAAATGCTTGCTCATGAAAGTGCAAAATGAAATGTCCTCATCCGCTTGAATGTTCCTTGTAAGAAAGCTCAATGGACTTGGCCTCACACAACTGCACCATTCGATTTTGTAATAAGGAAAATTCTTGTGTGTCCTTCCAATTGAGAATATATACACATTGTTGACGTCTACCTCAATGTGAATCTTTCCACACATCCACACCACCAAGTCTTGGGGACATCAATGCGCATGAGATGTACATGCACATCACACCTCGGGTGGGTCCTCCACCTAACAGAAGAAAGACTTGCCTTCAAAGCAGCCATGACAAGAAGGGCAAGTCAAGGCAATTGAGGTGTCATCATGAGAGCACATGTGATGAAGAAGATTGTAACACCCCGGTGTTAAGCAATCCCTAATTGCACAATTTGGCATGGCATAAGCATAGCATCTCATCATTTCATGTGCATATGTTTGTTGAATGCTTAAGTCCTTGTTTGGTCTCTAGTGTAACCTTGTTATGCTTTCTGTTTCTGACCAAGTGCCTTATAACAAAGTTGTAGATCTTGATGAAGGGAACAACTTTGCTTTAAAGCACTTTCTCAGAAAAAGCTTTTGAGTTAGGATTTCTTGCATTAGAAAAATGTTTAGCACTAAATTTCTTTTAAACAACAGAATTTGGACTGGAGCCTTAAGGATGATTTGTTCCTTACAAAATTCTAAGCAACTTTGCTGTTGGGACCTTTTCCTAGTTCGGTCTAGTTTAGAAGTTATGGAGCATCAAAGTTTGAAACAAAACTTCTTTAGTTTAATCTCCAGTGGACCCCGCCTGTCAGTCTCTCCTTCTTCTCCTTCGCGGCCGCCGCTCCCTCCGCCGACCGAACCCACCCGCCGCGCCGCCGCGAGACCCTCGTTGGCCGGCCAAACCACCGTCATCGCCGCCCTGGTTTGCGCCCGAACTCGCCACGTCGCCCAGGAGCTCGGGGCATGCTTGCCGCGTGGAGCGCGACACCTGACCGCCGCGCCCGGTCGGGCTCCCCCGACGGAACTGGCCAGGTGCGATGCACCCAGGCACTTGTTCCTTTTGCCTTCGTCCGCCTTGCGCTTGCAAGCCAGAGAGCGTTCGCTCACCAGCGCGCCAGCCACTCCACCATCTTCTCCAGTAGCCCGAACCGCCATTGCCGCCGAACTCCGGCGAGCGATTGCTCGCTACTCGCCGCACCCCGTTCGATTCCTCCCGCCAGCTTCTCCGCCCTAATCCTTCTTTCTCTCCGGTAAGGGTTGGTTTCCCCTCTCTTCCTCTCTAGCTGCCGGAACAGCGGACGCCATCCGCAAGCTTCCGCCATGGCCGCCACCGTGACCTTCACGTGGACCGGTCATCTCCGGCCATGCTACCCTAAGCTGAGCCATGTTCTAGTCTTCTCTACCTCCTCTATAGCGCCGTATAGCTTAGAGTTAGTTGGAGACCTCTCTTTCGCGCCGTGTTTCAGCCGCCGGAACCGAGCCATGTCGCCGCCGTGTCCGCCATGGACCGCCGCCGTGCATCGCGCCGGACAATGCCGGGGATGCCGAAGCCCGGGAGTTGCTCCAATAGGTCGCTTAGGTCTTGCTTGGCTAGTGCTAACCTCGCCGAGTCGCAAGCCGCCGGGAAGAGTTCCGCCGCCGAGTCGCAGAGCCGCCGCTCCGCCATGGCCGCCGTCGAGCTTGCTCCGGTATCCCTCTGGCTTAGCGAGTCGGTTAGTTGTGTTCGCCTCGCAAACCCGCACCCAATGATGGTCTCAGTGTCGCCAGAAGTGTCGCCGTCGACGAGCTAGGGCCGGTCAACGACCACGGCGCAAACTCCGCCGTTGACCGCCGAGCCTGGCCTCGCGCGGTTACGTGCCGAGCTTGGCCTCGGAAGCTTGGTCACCCTGACCAGCGGGCCCCGACTGGCAGTAAGGAAGAGAGAAAGGGAAGAGCTTGAGTGCTGTAGGCCTCGGTAAGTCGGATGCGCCGAGCCTTCGCCTCGAGCCTCGATCGGGTCGGTTGTGTAAGCCTCGGTCGAGTCGAGCCAAGTCAAGTCTCGGTTGAGTCATTAGTCTCGGTTGAGTCAGTTAGTCTCGGTGAGTCAGTAGCCTCGGCTGTCAGTTAGCCTCGGCCGAATCGGAGAAAGGTGTCTGAGCCTCGGCCGAATCGGTAAAATCGCCTCGAAGCCTCGGACGAGTCGCGCCGAGTGTGCCGAAGCCTTGCCTCGAAGCCTCGGACGAGTCGCGCCGAGTGTGCCGAAGCCGTGCCTTGTGCCTCGGCCGAAGTCCGTGCGTTAGGATTGAGTTCTCTTTTAAAATATGTTTTGCAGAATCCATGTAAAGGCTTCAAAAATTCCTACAAGGCTCATTTTATGTCCAAATCCTGTGAAACAAATTTTGTTAGGTCAAGCATGTTTAGATCTATCAGTGAAAACTGTTGAATGCATTCTTGGTGATACTTTTATGTGTAGATGCATTTAATTTAGAAAAGTGCTGATAACTTGGTAAATGCATAACTAATTATGTATAAGTCAGAAAATGTGATTCCAGTTTTGTTAGGTTTGTATGAATGTGTAGTTTCAGAGAAAAATATAATATGAGGTTATTCTGTGAATTATTTGACAGTAGCTTTTAAAATGGTTAAATGTCGTTTCCTTGTTTATTTTGTAGTAATTAAAATATGAGGAATATGAACCTGAGAATTTAAGCACATTGCTCTTGTACTAGGAAGCACAGCAGAAAAATAAGAAATCTGTTGTTTGACACTTTTTGCTAGGGTGTGTAGTTCAAAGGACCTTTCCATGATAGAATTTGTCTTTTTCATAGAGGATGGAGTTTAAGTCCAAATGAGTTGAAATTTGGACAGGGAGCTAGATTGGATGTTGTTAACTCCCAGTAATTTCTGTAGATTTTTCTGAAGCTGTCTAGATAAGTTGCTGTTTAAAGCATGTGTAAATAGATTTATTTCAGCAAGTAATTAGAGGGTAATAAGCTCGTTAAGTAGACTTTGATGTGGTGACAACATCGCTTAACAAGTTGATCTTGATAGGTTAAATAGTTGGGATGATGTTGACTACCTTGTTGAAGAGTAGCAGTAGATGACATGTGCTTATCTCCTGAATTGTTACTCCATGTTGCATCACCGTGCATCCCATGTGCATTCATGTTATTCATTCATGTACCGCATCATGCAGGGTCGGTAGTGGAAGCCCAAGACACGCAGGAGGAGCAGCGTCAGGAGGAGACACCGAGGAGAGGATCCCGGAAGGAGACGCTGAGGACCTGCCGGAGTGCCGTGATCACCGCCCCGCCGACTTCGAGCGAGGCAAGCCCCGGAGCATTTTTCTCCTACGGTTTGCAAATTACCGTTTACAAGTTAACCTGATATGATTGTTGCATTAGGTTATAGGAGTTGTGTGATACCGTTGCTGCATTGATTAATTATCCTTGTCCACCTGCAAATATTATCTTGTGATCCCTGTTAGGTCTAGGCTCGATTACATGCTTAGCCCTGCTTAGACCGGTAAAAGTCGGGTGATTTCCTGTCTCCCGCATATAGGTGGATACTAAACATGTTTAGCCTGGTGCTATCATGGAATAACCATGTGATAATTAATCTGAGACCGGGCGGGATGTAGGAGCAGCAGGACATGGGTTCTGTGTGCTAGTAGTCTCCCGTCTGTGTCGATTAGGACCCGACGAAGGCACACCTCAGTCATTTTGAACGCGTCAATCACTTAACGGAGCAGGTGCGGGTACCTCCCGTGAAGCCGAGTAAGGTGTTTCGAGCCGGTGACGGAGACGTTGACGCCTAACACCCAGGGCCTTATATGTACCGTGGGCAACTATTCTGATCGACCTGGCATGGTCCGAGGGCAGGCAGGGCCTGATCGACCTGGCATGACCGTGGGCAGTTAATAGCTTGAGCGACCTGGCATTGAGATAACCCTCGGTGTAGAAGGGTCCATGGCCGTCCCGCGATTTGGGTTCTCGAACCTCCTGAGTGGTCGCCAACGGCCGCCTGGCAGGGTGTGTCGGGCGAGTGTGCGACATTTTATCCCCAGCTGGTAGGAATCGATTATAATCGCCATCGCTCCTGGTTAGTGAGTAACTTGACTGAGCATGTGTTACCGTAGTAATATATGGAACTAAATATGGTTATGGTTGGTGAATCTGAAAGGCTATTGATGAAATAGTCACTCTTGCTTGAATAAGTAGTCAAGTGTTTGCTCTAGATCAGGTGCAAATCTAGATAATCAGGTTGACTACATAAAATTGACTGCTAATGCTCTAATAATGATTATTTAATAATAAAATGCTTTTATGCAAAAAGGTAAGTGTGGCCAACCTCAGATACAGCCTTGCATAATCCTTGGTGTCAATTATTTCTGGTTTATGACGGGTAAGTCTAGCTGAGTACCTTCTCGTACTCAGGGTGCTATCCCTTGTTGTTGCAGATGGGCAATGTTTCTTCGGCTACTGCTACTGCGAGAACTGTCTGTATCCCGTCGAGGGCAGTGACTAGACCATGGGCATGGTCAATCCTTATCTTTCCTGATGCTTTTGTGGACGGATCAGGCATATGGCACCGTATTGTGAACTAAGGACTTGTGTTTCAAAACTATGTTGCTTCCGCTTTGAATTCAAAACTATGGTTTGTAATAACTATCGAACTCCGATGTATTTGAACTATGTGCGAACTGAATGTACCTTGTGGGCATGTACGCTAATCTATTACGATCTTGGTTAAAGTTGAATGACTTGAAATCCTTCGAGATTTCCGGACTACCGGGTTTGTACGAGCTTAAGTACTTGTAATCTCTGTGAAAGCAGCGATTCGGTGCTTAATCTGGTGCAAATTGGTCGGTTCTGTCACAGCTGGCATCGGAGCATGGTTAGCGTTACTGTTCACAAGTGTATTTGAAAAACCGTATTTTCAATTAAAATTTCCTATTTGACAAGAACTTATAGCTATATTAGGATTTGAAAAACCTTCTTGACCAAGAGTAAGGTGTGCCATTGATCAAGTCCTTATGCCCAATAGGAACTTAGGTGGCTATTTAAGTACTAACTTTGGGGGTCGTGCATCATACTTATTTTCTGTTTATTCTGTCGTCCATACGGCAAGGGTGAAATTGTATGGATGCTATTCCTCGGAATAGTAATGTATGGATCAATTGCCTCTACGCTAAAGGTAATGAGTTGTGAGAGCATGATTGGACAACCGCCAATCTAGGGGAGTGCTTGAAGATGCTGACATGTATACCTGTTCCACACAAGTATATGTGAAAGTATTGATTGTGGGAGTAATAATTTCTGATGGGTGCATATACTGCTTACGTGTATACGGGTATGCGCCTAAGTAGTATTAGATTTAAATTTCAGCAATGCATGATATTCATATTGTGGGCAGGGCTGAAATGGTTTTTCTGCAGGTACGCTAACTTGCGAACGTGTAGTACGTTTAGTTAACGTTATGAGTGAGCGTGTATGCCACCGTCTAGCCGATAGATTGTTAGGCAGTGAGGACGTATGTTACGCTCATGCATCATGATCATACAACTTTGCATTAATCTTACTTCCTTCCTTATGGTTTCTGTCCCGTTTTTCTAATAAAAGTTGTTTTCAACTAATTAAAACTGTGTGGATAAACTTCTTACAGATGGCACGCACCAAGCGCACTGCTCGCAAGTCCACGGGAGGCAAGAGGCCTAACTACATGCTGGGGCCATGGACTGATGAGGGGTCAGAGGACTTCTTGGGAGAATTTGGGATGCCCACTATTCTTTGGAGAGTTCTGCACCTGGTGGGATACCAGGAGGGTCAGGAGCCGCTGTACGACTGGCACCGTGTGCAGTTGTCAGAGGATCGTCACGTGTACACGGTGGAGGTCGACGTGCCTAGCCGTGAGGACCAGGATCACGTCTGGTGTCGACGGGTGTTTGCCTTGCAGGGGAGGACCCCCTGGGATGCAGCCAACCAGGTTGCTTATACCGTTCTTCGGGACATCATGGAGGATCATCCGGAGGTGGTTGCCCAGGCTACTGCTAGTATCTTCCCGACGACAGACCCTTACCAGGCAGTGTGGCGTCAGCCAGGCGCTACCGTACTTGAGGCTAGCTCTCTTGAGAGGGAGCATTGTGCTGGACCAGCAGGGAGTGCTATGGCTGCTCTGATGGCTACTTATGGGTGCCTATCGCGCAGCTACGATCATCTGGATCATACCCTTAGTGAGGAGATGGCTGCACAGCATCGCCGGCAGGAGGAGCATACTACAGAGATAGACCTCCTCACTACACAGCTAGCTCAGTTGACAGTAGAGAGAGACCAGGCACTTCAGAGGGAGCAGGAGACTGCTCATCAGCTTGCCATTCAGCAGGGGTCGACTACTTTCTTGGCCTCGGTCATGAGGGAGACTGAGGAGGCGCTTCGAGGAGTTTGTGTTGAGGGCATTCGTGTTTCAGAGGAGAACAGGTTGCTGAGGTTGCGAGTGGGAGACCTGGAGCTCCAACTCCATCACAGGACTACAAGACACGATCGTCTGCACGAGGAGATCCACCGTAGGGAGAATGAGAGGAACCCCATCTTTCCCCAGGAGGATCCGGAGCCGAGTAGTTCTTCTAGTAGTTCTTCAGATATGTCTAGTGAGGACGGTGACGTTGGTGAGATCGCTAGAGAGTAGTCTAGATCGTATGCTTAGCACCTAGAGATCTTTTGCGTATGTTGGCACGCCCGATCTTTTGTTTTGTTATGGGCTGGATGTAAGCATGTGAGGCAGACTTATGTGATGTGTGTGAGACCTTGGAAAGTCCCATATGTATGGGCAAAACTTTGGATGTTATGTTATCGTTTGCATGATGTGTTAAGTGATCTTGTTATGTGTTGATGCGATGTGGACTGAAATTTATTATACCTCTGTCATTGTTTGGTGAATCGTTTTTTCCGAATAATTTCAGTGGGTATGATTTATTGTTCTCTACAAGTTGCAACTTCGCCTAATGGTCGCTTACTATACTATATGCAGATGACGACAACTCGTAGTGGAGCGGGCGGTAGTGGTGGAAATGAGGACCCCAGGAAAACCGCAATCCACCACCTCCTCCACCACCAACGGCTGAGCAGCTTTTTGCTCAATTTCTTGGAAGTCAGCGCAATATTGAAGCTTTGCTGAGGGAGAACTTGGCGCAAGGACACCAACGCCAAGAGCCAAACCAGTATAGTTCCTTCAAGGATTTCCTGGATACCAAACCACCAATCTTCAAGGAAGCTACGGAACCATTGGAGGCAGAAGAATGGCTGCATACTCTGGAGCAGAAGTTCCGTTTGCTGAGGCTCACAGAGGAGCTGAAGCAGAATATGCCGCGCACCAGTTGCAGGGACCAGCCGGGATTTGGTGGGGACATCACCGCACCACCTATCCTGCTAATGTTCCTATCACTTGGAGTGTTTACTGCTGCTGTTCGAGGTCATTACATTCCGCCAGGCTTGACCCAGATGAAGTGGCAGAGTTCATGAACCTGACACAGGGACTCGATCTGTTACGGAGTACCATCACATGTTCAATTCACTGGCTCGCTATATCCCAGACTTCGTTGATACAGACGCTAAGAAGATTGCTAGTTTCAAGAGAGGCTTGAACACTAAAATGGGAAAGTCAGTGGGTACATCTTCCCGTACCAATTTCAATGACTTCATAAGTGACTGTCTAATTCAAGAGAATCATAACAACAAGCATGCTGCTAGCAAGGCCCGGAAGAGAACCTTTGAATCAGGATCATCACAACTCAGAGGACCACCAGCTCAGCGAAATCAGTATCGACCACCAGCGCCGGGGCACGTTTTAGGCCGCCGCAGAAGAAGAATCAGCCACAAGCTCAGCGCAATCAGAAGCCATACAAGATAGCTGCTGCTCAGGCTCGTGGAGGTCAAGGCAGTTCTTCAGGAACAAACCGTTGGTTCGGGGACCATGCTACAACTGCAACCAAGAGGGGCACTTCGCAAGATACTGTCCCTACCCAAGAAGCAACAGACCAATTACCCCGCACGCCTGCACAACATGACCGCTGAAGAAGCTCGTGCTGGAGAGCCCGTGACTGCTGGTATGTGCCTTGTTAATCATCATCCTGCAGTCGTTTGTTTGATACTGGATCATCGCATTCGTTCATGAGTAAAGCATTTGCACAAAAGCATGATCAAGAGGTGTCCGAAATGGATTATGGGTTTCGCGTAAGCTCTGTGGGGAGTAGTGTGTTGTCTAGGCAGATGGTTCGTGATGCAACCATCGACATCGGAGGGCATAAGTTTGGGGCTAATTTAGTAGTTTTGCCAGGGCTCAGTATGGACGTAGTCCTAGGAATGAGTTGGATGAGTATGTGGAAAGCGGTGTTGGACACTGCAGATAGGACTCTTACCTTGACCGATCCAAGGAGGAACAACAAGTTACGTATCTCTCTTCCTCGAGGGGCTGATTTTGTTGATCTATCTTGCACCTTATCTATAGAGGACCTGTCAAAAATTCCAGTTGTTCGGGATTTCCCAGACGTCTTTCCAGATGAGTTGCCGGTTTACCGCCCAAGCGGGCTGTAGAGTTTACCATTGAGCTGTTACCAGGGACTGCACCGATCTCGAGAAGACCTTATCGCATGCCGCCCAATGAGTTAGCTGAACTCAAAACTCAGATCAAGGAACTTTTGGACAAGGGTTTCATTCAACCTAGTGTGTCAGAGTGGGGATGTCCAGCCTTGTTTGTTAAGAAGAAGGACAAGTCCTTGAGAATGTGTGTGGATTATCGACCGCTTAATGCCGTGACCGTTAAGAATAAATATCCGTTGCCACGGATAGATATTTTGTTTGACCAGTTATCCAGAGCCAAGGTGTTCTCCAAGATCGATTTGAGATCCGGTTATCATCAAATTAGAATCCGACCACAAGATATCCCAAAGACTGCTTTTTCAACCAGATATGGCCTATACGAGTATTTAGTCATGTCTTTTGGATTGACAAATGCTCCGGCTTACTTTATGAGTTTGATGAACTCGGTATTCATGCCAGAACTAGATAAGTTTGTAGTGGTGTTCATTGATGACATTTTGGTGTATTCTGAGAACCCGGATGATCACGCAGAACATTTGAGGGTTGTTCTGACAAGGCTACGAGAGCACAAACTTTATGCTAAGTTTAGCAAATGTGAATTTTGGTTGAAGCAAGTACAATTCCTTGGTCACATCCTGTCAGAAGAAGGAATCTCTGTGGACCCTAGCAAAGTCCAAGAAGTAATGGATTGGGAAGCTCCAACTTCGGTTGGGGAGATTCGGAGTTTTCTCGGTTTAGCGGGATATTATCGTCGTTTCATTCCCGACTTCTCCAAGATTGCCAAGCCCATGACAAGTTTGCTTCAGAAGGATCAGAAGTTTGAGTGGACAGAGAAGTGTGAAACAGCTTTCTATACCTTGCGGAAACTGTTAACCACTGCCCCTGTCTTAGCTCAACCAGATATCGAGAAGCCGTTTGATGTCTTCTGCGACGCATCAAAAGTTGGTTTAGGGTGTGTTCTTATGCAAGAAGGCAGAGTGATTGCTTATGCTTCACGACAGTTGAGAAAACATGAGATAAATTATCCTACGCATGATTTGGAATTAGCTGCTGTGGTGCACGCTCTGAAGATCTGGAGGCACTATTTGCTAGGAAATGTCTGCAATATGTACACTGATCATAAGAGTCTCAAGTATATCTTCACTCAACCGGAGTTGAATATGAGGCAGAGAAGGTGGCTTGAATTGATTAAGGATTACAATTTGCAGATACATTATCATCCTGGAAAAGCAAATGTGGTTGCTGATGCTCTGAGTCGGAAGTCGCATTGTAATAACTTGAGGATACAACCAGAGACGAGTTTAGTCTCGTACACCCTGTGATCTTGCGTCACATCGAGTTGCAGAGCACCTTAGTTGACCAGATTCTAGAAGGGCAGAAAACAGACAAGGGAATCTATTATATCAAAGAAAAGCTAAGGGCTGCCACTGAACCCGTAAAACATTTCCGAGTTGATGATAAGGGAGTGTTATGGTTTGATAATCGCCTAGTGGTACCCAAGAATAGGGAACTGAAAAATCAGATCATGGACGAGGCTCATCTTTCTAAATTGTCTATCCATCCCGGGAGCACTAAGATGTATCAAGATTTGCGTCCAAGATTTTGGTGGACCAAAATGAAGAAGGAAATTGCCGCATATGTAGCCAGATGCGACACGTGTTGTCGGGTGAAGGCTATTCACCTGAAGCCAGCCGGAACACTTCAACCTTTATCAATACCTGAATGGAAGTGGGAAGAAGTGAGTATGGATTTTATCACCGGTTTGCCTACCACTCAGAAGGGAAACGATTCGATTTGGGTAATTGTAGATCGTCTCACCAAGACCGCTCATTTCATACCAGTTAAAACTTGTTATCGAGCACCGGACTATGCGGAGATTTATATCAATCAGATTGTACGATTACATGGTATACCCAAGGTCATAGTTTCGGATCGTGGAACGCAGTTTACTGCACCATTCTGGGAGAAACTGCAAAAAGGGTTAGGCACTAAGTTAATCCATAGCTCAGCTTACCATCCTCAGACATCAGGGCAAACGGAAAGGGTAAATCAGATTTTAGAGGATATGTTAAGAGCCTGTGTAATTTCAGCAAAGGGATCTTGGGAGAAGTGGTTGCCATTAGCAGAATTTGCTTACAACAATAGTTATCAAGAAAGCATTCAGATGGCACCTTTTGAAGCTCTGTATGGCAGAAGATGCAGAACACCAGTAAGTTGGGTTGAACCAGGAGAACGTCGTTACTATGGAATTGATTTTGTCAAGGAAGCAGAAGAACAAGTTAGAATAGTTCAACAACATATCGCAGCGGCACAGTCCCGACAGAAGAGCTATGCCGATAAGCGAAGAAGGCCGCTTGAATTCGAAGTAGGTGACTATGTGTACTTGAAAGTATCACCCATGAAAGGAGTTAAACGTTTTGGCGTGAAAAGAAAGTTAGCGCCAAGGTTTGTGGGACCCTACAGGATAATGGAAAGGAGGGGAAAAGTGGCTTATCAACTACAGTTACCTGAACATTTGAAGGCTATATTCCCTGTATTCCATGTGTCACAATTAAAGAAATGTCTTCGAGTTCCAGAAGAGGAAGTACAACCGGCCAATCAAGTTACAATCCGACCTTACTTACTCTCGGTGAAGCCATATCGAGTACTCGATGAGAAAGAAGAGTGACTCGCGGAAAGGTCGTGAAGCAATATAAAGTATCCTGGAGTGAGCAAGACGACCGAGATGCCACTTGGGAAACGGAAGACTATCTAAAGGAAGTATATCCACAGTTTTATAAGGAATGGTTAGTAACTCAAATCTCGGGACGAGATTCCTTTAAGGAGGGGAGGGCTGTAACACCCCGGTGTTAAGCAATCCCTAATGCATAATTTGGCATGGCATAAGCATAGCATCTCATCATTTCATGTGCATATGTTTGTTGAATGCTTAAGTCCTTGTTTGGTCTCTAGTGTAACCTTGTTATGCTTTCTGTTTCTGACCAAGTGCCTTATAACAAAGTTGTAGATCTTGATGAAGGGAACAACTTTGCTTTAAAGCACTTTCTCAGAAAAAGCTTTTGAGTTAGGATTTCTTGCATTAGAAAAATGGTTTAGCACTAAATTTCTTTTAAACAACAGAATTTGGACTGGAGCCTTAAGGATGATTTGTTCCTTACAAAATTCTAAGCAACTTTGCTGTTGGGACCTTTTCCTAGTTCGGTCTAGTTTAGAAGTTATGGAGCATCAAAGTTTGAAACAAACTTCTTTAGTTTAATCCAGTGGACCCCCCTGTCAGTCTCTCCTTCTTCTCCTTCGCGGCCGCCGCCCCTCCGCGCCGACCGAACCCGCTCGCCGCCGCGAGACCGCCTCTTGGCCGGCCAAACCACACCGTCATCGCCGCCCGTGGTTTGCGCCCGAACTCGCCACGTCGCCCAGGAGCTCGGGGCATGCTTGCCGCGTGGAGCGCGACACCTGACGCCGCCGCGCCCGGTCGGGAGCTCCCCCGACGGGAACTGGCCAGGTGCGATGCACCCAGGCACTTGTTCCTTTTGCCTTCGTCCGCCTTGCGCTTGCAAGCCAGAGAGCGTTCGCTCACCAGCGCGCCAGCCACTCCACCATCTTCTCCATTAGCCCGAACCGCCATTGCCGCCGAACTCCGGCGAGCGATTGCTCGCTACTCGCCGCACCGCCGTTCGATTCCTCCCGCCAGCTTCTCCGCCCTAATCCTCCTCTTTCTCCGGTAAGGGTTGGTTTCCCCTCTCTTCCTCTCTAGCTGCCGGAACAGCGGACGCCATCCGCAAGCTTCCGCCATGGCCGCCACCGTGACCTTCACGTGGACCGGTCATCTCCGGCCATGCTACCCTAAGCTGAGCCATGTTCTAGTCTTCTCTACCGCCGTAGTAGCTTAGAGTTAGTTGGAGACCTCTCTTCGCCGTGTTTCACGCCGGACCCGAGCCATGTCGCCGCCGTGTCCGCCATGGACCGCCGCCGTGCATCGCGCCGGACAATGCCGGGGATGCCGAAGCCCGGGAGTTGCTCCAATAGGTCGCTTAGGTCTTGCTTGGGCTAGTGCTAACCTCGCCGAGTCGCAAGCCGCCGGGAAGAGTTCCGCCGCCGAGTCGCAGAGCCGCCGCTCCGCCATGGCCGCCGTCGAGCTTGCTCCGGTATCCCTCTGGCTTAGCGAGTCGGTTAGTTGTGTTCGCCTCGCAAACCCGCACCCAATGATGGTCTCAGTGTCGCCAGAAGTGTCGCCGTCGACGAGCTAGGGCCGGTCAACGACCACGGCGCAAAACTCCGCCGTTGACCGCCGAGCCTGGCCTCGCGCGGTTACGTGCCGAGCTTGGCCTCGGAAGCTTGGTCACCCTGACCAGCGGGCCCCGACTGGCAGTAAGGAAGAGAAAAGGGAAGAGCTTGGTGCCGTAGGCCTCGGTAAGTCGGATGCGCCGAGCCTTCGCCTCGAGCCTCGATCGGGTCGGTTGTGTAAGCCTCGGTCGAGTCGAGCCAAGTCAAGTCTCGGTTGAGTCAGTTAGTCTCGGTTGAGTCAGTTAGTCCTCGGTTGAGTCAGTAGCCTCGGCTGTCAGTGAGCCTCGGCCGAATCGGAGAAAGGGTCTGAGCCTCGGTCGAATCGGTAAATTCGCCTCGAGCCTCGCCGCCTCGACGTCGCGCCGAGTGTGCCGAAGCCTTCGCCTCGAAGCCTCGGACGAGTCGCGCCGAGTGTGCCGAAGCCGTGCCTTGTGCCTCGGCCGAAGTCCGTGCGTTAGGATTGAGTTCTCTTTTAAAATATGTTTTGCAGAATCCATGTAAAGGCTTCAAAAATTCCTACAAGGCTCATTTTATGTCCAAATCCTGTGAAACAAATTTTGTTAGGTCAAGCATGTTTAGATCTATCAGTGAAAACTGTTGAATGCATTCTTGGTGATACTTTTATGTGTAGATGCATTTAATTTAGAAAAGTGCTGATAACTTGGTAAATGCATAACTAATTATGTATAAGTCAGAAAAATGTGATTCCAGTTTTGTTAGGTTTGTATGAATGTGTAGTTTCAGAGAAAAATATAATATGAGGTTATTCTGTGAATTAATTTGACAGTAGCTTTTAAAATGGTTAAATGTCGTTTCCTTGTTTATTTTGTAGTAAATAAAATATGAGGAATATGAACCTGAGAATTTAAGCACATTGCTCTTGTACTAGGAAGCACAGCAGAAAAATAAGAAATCTGTTGTTTGACACTTTTTGCTAGGGTGTGTAGTTCAAAGGACCTTTCCATGATAGAATTTGTCTTTTTCATAGAGGATGGAGTTTAAGTCCAAATGAGTTGAAATTTGGACAGGGAGCTAGATTGATGTTGTTAACTCCCAGTAATTTCTGTAGATTTTTCTGAAGCTGTCTAGATAAGGTTGCTGTTTAAAGCATGTGTAAATAGATTTATTTCAGCAAGTAATTAGAGGGTAATAAGCTCGTTAAGTAGACTTTGATGTGGTGACAACATCGCTTAACAAGTTGATCTTGATAGGTTAAATAGTTGGGATGATGTTGACTACCTTGTTGAAGAGTAGCAGTAGATGACATGTGCTTATCTCCTGAATTGTTACTCCATGTTGCATCACCGTGCATCCCATGTGCATTCATGTTATTCATTCATGTACCGCATCATGCAGGGTCGGTAGTGGAAGCCCAAGACACGCAGGAGGAGCAGCGTCAGGAGGAGACACCGAGGAGAGGATCCCGGAAGGAGACGCTGAGGACCTGCCGGAGTGCCGTGATCACCGCCCCGCCGACTTCGAGCGAGGCAAGCCCCGGAGCATTTTTCTCCTACGGTTTGCAAATTACCGTTTACAAGTTAACCTGATATGATTGTTGCATTAGGTTAGGAGTTGTGTGATACCGTTGCTGCATTGATTATTATCCTTGTCCACCTGCAAATATTATCTTGTGATCCCTGTTAGGTCTAGGCTCGATTACATGCTTAGCCCTGCTTAGACCGGTAAAAGTCGGGTGATTTCCTGTCTCCCGCATATAGGTGGATACTAAACATGTTTAGCCTGGTGCTATCATGGAGATAACCATGTGTAATTAATCTGAGACCGGGCGGGATGTAGGAGCAGCAGGACATGGGTTCTGTGTGCTAGTAGTCTCCCGTCTGTGTCGATTAGGACCCGACGAAGGCACACCTCAGTCATTTTGAACGCGTCAATCACTTAACGGAGCAGGTGCGGGTACCTCCCGTGAAGCCGAGTAAGGTGTTTCGAGCCGGTGACGGAGACGTTGACGCCTAACACCCAGGGCCTTATATGTACCGTGGGCAACTATTCTGATCGACCTGGCATGGTCCGAGGGCAGGCAGGGCCTGATCGACCTGGCATGACCGTGGGCAGTTAATAGCTTGAGCGACCTGGCATTGAGATAACCCTCGGTGTAGAAGGGTCCATGGCCGTCCCGCGATTTGGGTTCTCGAACCTCCTGAGTGGTCGCCAACGGCCGCCTGGCAGGGTGTGTCGGGCGAGTGTGCGACATTTTATCCCCAGCTGGTAGGAATCGATTATAATCGCCATCGCTCCTGGTTAGTGAGTAACTTGACTGAGCATGTGTTACCGTAGTAATATATGGAACTAAATATGGTTATGGTTGGTGAATCTGAAAGGCTATTGATGAAATAGTCACTCTTGCTTGAATAAGTAGTCAAGTGTTTGCTCTAGATCAGGTGCAAATCTAGATAATCAGGTTGACTACATAAAATTGACTGCTAATGCTCTAATAATGATTATTTAATAATAAAATGCTTTTATGCAAAAAGGTAAGTGTGGCCAACCTCAGATACAGCCTTGCATAATCCTTGGTGTCAATTATTTCTGGTTTATGACGGGTAAGTCTAGCTGAGTACCTTCTCGTACTCAGGGTGCTATCCCTTGTTGTTGCAGATGGGCAATGTTTCTTCGGCTACTGCGAGAACTGTCTGTATCCCGTCGAGGGCAGTGACTAGACCATGGGCATGGTCAATCCTTATCTTTCCTGATGCTTTTGTGGACGGATCAGGCATATGGCACCGTATTGTGAACTAAGGACTTGTGTTTCAAAACTATGTTGCTTCCGCTTTGAATTCAAATATGGTTTGTAATAACTATCGAACTCCGATGTATTTGAACTATGTGCGAACTGAATGTACCTTGTGGGCATGTACGCTAATCTATTACGATCTTGGTTAAAGTTGAATGACTTGAAATCCTTCGAGATTTCCGGACTACCGGGTTTGTACGAGCTTAAGTACTTGTAATCTCTGTGAAAGCAGCGATTCGGTGCTTAATCTGGTGCAAATTGGTCGGTTCTGTCACATAAGATGATTCAACATTGCTCGCATGGGATGGAGACCACCAAGTTGTTGAAGAAGCTTCACAGAATGGAGTCAACTTCGACTCAGAAGAAGAGTTCTTTTACCAGTAGGCAATAGAATGCACTATCCGAATGGATTGCTACATTGCGGTGACTTGGCCATCCTGCTCATCAATTTGCACCAAGACCAAGAAGAGACTACATAACAAAGTAACACGGGGCAAAAAGAAATATACTCTCTAGTAAGATAGAGAAGAAGAGATGAAGGAAGCCCTACACAGAAGGATGGCAAGAGAAGAAGTAATCCACAAGAAAGGTGCAGAGGCCTCCATTGTGTGAATTGGCTCACCCGACATTGACTCCTCCGGTGGCTCATAATGAAGATGGATGAGGAGAGGAGAAGGTGGCCGCTCTAGTCATTGGGACTTCTACACCACCACCACCGCCTCCGCCATCATCCTCTCACCACCTTTGCCTCATGGAAGGTGATCGGAAGGACAAAAGCGATATGACTTAGTGATATGAAGTGATGGAGAGTTCAAGTCCTTCCTTATGATGAACTTGTTGACTTGCTAAACAACTACTTAAAATCATAAGAAAAACTAGAGCTAAAAATGATAGGCTTGTTAGTGACAATGAAGCTCTTTTTGAAAAATATAACAATGCCATACATGTTAGTGATGAGCTTAAAAATGAACTTGCTACTATGTCATCTCTATCAAGGAGCTCAAGTCCTCTAACAAGGACTGAAAGCTAAAAATGAAAACTTGATAAGATGCATAGTGATCTTAACACTAGCTATTCTTCTCTCAAAGAACAATACACTCAAGTTAAAGTTGATCATGATGCTCTCATCATTGCTTATGATATGCTTTCTCTTAAGACCATGATGCTCCTAACCTTGTTGTTAAGTGTGACATAGCAACATCTTGTGAGGATTGGTTAGTGAGCATGATGAGCAAAGAGCTAGTGGCAAGGGCAAGGAAGTGGTTGTGGCCGATCACTATGATGACTATGTCAAGATCAAGAGTGAGAATGCAAAGCTCAAGAGTGATCTAGAGAAGCTAGCAACCACAAGCAAGTTATTGTTGAAACTCAAGATGAAGACTATAGCATGTCGCTTGAGCTTGATATGCTAAAGAAGAGACAAGAGATTGAAGATGGAGAGAGATTACAAAATGACACCATCTCAATTGGAGCTCCAACAAGAGAATGACAAGCTTAAGAAGGACAAAGAGCACCTTACCATTGGATTGAAGAAGTTCACCAAGGTGAATGTCTTCAAAGTGAGCTACTCATGAACACACCGTGATGAAGACAAATAGAAATGGTATTGGCTTTCTTGAAGAGAAGATGAAGCCATGCAAGAGCATCACAAAGCCAAAGAAGAAGAAGTTGGGGAAGATGCTATGAGTGTGGAAAAGAAGGACACTTTTACTCACAATTGTGAAGAGCCAAAACCCACACCCTTGCCCAAGCATGCTAGGCCCTTTGCTTTCAATGCTCACTATTCTTAGACAAGATTCTAGTGGCAAAGTGAAAGTCATGTTTATGGGGCCTCCTAACAAGAATAGGCCAAAGCAAATATGGGTTGCAAAGTCTCTAGTTGAGAAGGTTAAGGGACCTCAACAAGTTTGGGTCCCGAAAGCTCAAGCTTGATTTCTTGTGTGTGTAGGTGAACCACAAGACCGGTGGATCTCATTGGGTGATTGATAGTGGTTGCACACAACATATGACCGGCGATCCCCGGATGTTCACCTCACTAGAAGAGAATGTCAATGACCAAGAAAAGATTACATTTGGTGACAACCCAAAGGGAATGTGAAGGGTTTGGGCAAAGTGGCAATATCAAATGATCATACCATCTCTAATGTGCTTCTTGTTGCCACATTGAGCTTCAACTTGCTATTCGTTCGGCAACTATGTGATCTTTGCTTTCAATGTTTGTTCACCGACAAAGAAGTGGTTGTGACCAAGAAAGATGATACACAAGTGATATTCCAAGGCTTTAGATACAACAATCTCATCTAGTGGATTTTTCCTCCGAAGATGCCAACTTGAAGACATGTTTGTTCACTAAGCAATCTCTTGGTTGGCTGTGGCATAGAAGATTGGCACATGTGGGAATGAACACTCTCAACAAGCTATTGAAGAAGGATTTGGTTAGGGGCTTGAAGGATGTCAAATTTGAGAGGACAAATTGTGTAGTGCATGTCAAGCCGGCAAGCAAGTTGAAAATACTCATCCAACAAAGCCTTTGTATCACCATCAATAGAGTTGGACCTACTTCACATGGATCTATTTGGGCCAAGAACATATGCTAGCTTGGGGTGGAAATCTTTATTGCCTAGTGATTGTTGATGACTATTCTAGATACACTTGGGTATTCTTTCTTCATGACAATCCGAAGCAACCCCTTCATTCAGAAGTTTGCCAAGAGAGCCCAAAATGAGTTCGACTTGAAGATCAAGAAAATAAGAAGTGATAATGGAAGAGAATTTGACAACACCCACATTTAGGAATATTATGAAGAAGTTGGGATCAAGCATGAAGTCTCCGCAACCTACACACCACAACACAATGGGGTAGTTGAGAGGAAGAATCGGACAGTCATCACCCTACCAAGATGAGTACTCTACACCAGAAAGATTTTGGGCGGAAGCAATCAACACTGCTTGCTATGCATCAAATCGATTGTCCCCCATCTCTTTGGCAAGACCCCCTATGAGCTACTCAACAACAAGAAGCCGGATGTATCATTCTTAGAGGTTAGAGTGTTTGGGTGCAAATGCTACATCTACAAGAAGCGCTAACACCTAGGGAAGTTCCAACGCCGATGTGATATTGATTTTCTTGTTGGTTACTCATTGAAGTCCAAAGCATATCAAGTATTCAACCATGCCACCGGGATGGTAGAAGAAACATATGATGTGGAATTCGATGAATCTAATGGCTCTCAAAGAGAGCATAAGAATCTTGATGATGTAGGTGATGAACCATTGAGGGAAGCAATGAAGAACATACCGGTTGGAGCCATCAAGCCAAAAGATGATGTGCAAGTCATTGACAAGCCATCCTCATCAAATGTACCACAAGATGATGATAAATATGGGAGAGAACCATTTGAAGATACACATGTCTCCCATGATCAAATGGTGGTACAAGCTCAAGATGTTGGTGGTCCACAAGCGGCTCCTCAAGTGGTTGATCGAAGGACTACTCCTCTACTACAAGCTCATCCTCAAGATCTCATCATAGGGAGTCCAACAAGGGGTGTAATGACTCGATCTCAAAAACTTGGTTTATTTATGGAACATCACTCCTTTGTTTCTCTTGTTGAGCCTACCATTGTAGATGAAGCTCTAGGGATCCGGATTGGGGGAATGACATGAATGAAGAATTGAACAACTTCACCCGAACCAAGTTTGGACACTTGAAGAGCGACCCGAAGGCGCAAGAGTCATTGGAACAAAATGGGTGTTTAGAAACAAGCAAGATGATCAAGGCAAGGTTGTTAGAAACAAGGCAAGGCTAGTTGCAAAGGGGTTCTCTCAAGTTGAAGGTTTGGATTTTGGAGAGACCTTTGCACACTTTTGCAATACTTGAAGCCATTCGTATCCCCTTGCATATGCATCACATCATGACATTAAATTATATCAAATGGATGTGAAAAGTGCATTTTTAAATGGCTTCATAAATGAACTAGTCTATGTGATCAACCTCCCGAGTTTGAAGACCCTAGATATCCTAATCATGTTTTATAGGTTGTCCAAGGCGCTATATGGGCTCAAGCAAGCCCCAAGAGCATGGTACGAGCGCCTCCGAGACTTCCTCATGAGAAGGGCTTCATCATTGGGAAGGTCGACACCACACTATTCACCAAGAAGCTTGATGGAGAAATCTTCATTTGTCAAGTCTACGTTGATGATATCATCTTCGGGTCAACAAATGAAGCCTATTGCAAGGAATTTGGTGACTTGATGTCGAAGGAGTTCGAAATGTCCATGATTGGCGAGCTCACATTCTTCCTAGGCTTCCAAGTCAAGCAATTGAAGGAGGGGACTTTTATATCTCAAGAGAAGTACACAAAAGACCTCCTCAAGCGCTTCAAGATGGATGATTGCAAGCCTATCAAGACTCCAATGCCAACAAATGGACATCTCGACCTAGATGTGGGAGGTAACCCGGTTGATCAAACTCTCTACCGTTCTATGATTGGTAGCTTGTTATATTTGACCGCATCTAGGCCCGACATCATGTTTAGTGTGTGCATGTGTGCTTGATTTCAAGCCGATCCTAGGGAATCACATCTCATAGCTGTAAAGAGAATCCTTAGGTACCTAAAGCACACCCCAAGCATTGGCCTTTGGTATCCCAAAGGAGCTAACTTCCAACTCGTTGGGTATTCCGATTCAGACTACGCGGGTTGCAAAGTAGATAGAAAGAGCACATCCGGAGGGTGCCATTTGCTTGGGAGATCACTAGTTTCATGGAGTTCAAAAAAGCGAAATAGTGTGGCCTTGTCTACCGCCGAGGCGGAATACATAGCCGTGGGTGCTTGTTGTGCACAAATCCTTTACATGAAACAAACCCTTTTAGACTATGGTGTAGTTCTAGAAAGGGTACCTTTGTTTTGTGACAATGAGAGCGCAGTTAAGCTTGCTAACAACCCGGTTCAACACTCTCGCACAAAGCACATAGATATTCGCCATCACTTTCTAAGAGACCATGTTTTAAAGAAAGATATATCCTTAGAGGGAGTTAGAACCGAAGATCAATTGGCGGATATCTTCACAAAACCCTAGATGAGAACACCCTTTGTAGATTGTGAAGTGAGCTTAATGTGCTTGATCTAAGTAACTTTGTCAAAAGGTGAAAGGGGGTTGTCTTTGCATTGCATTGAATCATATGCCATGTTTACTTTATGTTATGCACATAGGCTTGTCAGACGTGGTTAAGATAACCGCCCTAGAAAGCGTGTGAAGAAGCTTACCCATGAGCAAACTTGACAAGCAACGTAGATTCAAATTCCGTATTGCATTGCATATGCATGTGTGTTGCTTTGTCGTTTCTTTTTGGTTATGTTTTGAGCAACCGCTGTGTTCGTCCACCGCTAGGGGGAGCACTTGAGGCTCCTAATGGTTAAGACCCCGAGTTTTGGTGGCCACATGTTGTTCCTCGGGATTTATTGCCTATTTTCTCTAAAAAAATGATATGTAGCCTATGGCAAAATATTTGTAAAATTGAGGGTTTATGCGAGGATGCTCATACTAGGTTCCAACTGGTGTTTATTTGCCTCTTATTTGAGTTGGAACTTAGTTGGGAGAGGGAGCTGCAACAGAAAACTTTAAAACAGCCCAAATCCTGGCATCAGACGCTGCATCGGACGCTGCCCTAGCGTCCGATGCCCCGCACTGTAGACAGCTCCGGCTGAAACAGTGTTTGGGTCGCGTCCGATGTGTCACCATCGGTGTGTCCGAGGCTCCATCGGGCGCTGCTCAGCGTCCGATGCCGAGGCATAGGACGCGTCCGATGTGTTTTGGGCGTTTCTGGAGCTCTCTAGATGGACATCGGCGCGTCCGATGTGTTTCATCGGAGCGTCCGATGCCCCTTTAAGCGGCGCGTGTTGTTCTTTTCACTGGCTATCTGGTCCCACGTGTCATATTTCGTCTTCTTCCTCATCGCGACCGCACTGAACCGTCGTCGCCCGAGCTCTCGCTAACCCTAGTCGCCGCCGCGCTCCAAACCACGCACGTGCCCTGTCCTCGGCCGCCGCGCTCCCTCCTCCGCCGAGCTCACTCCCCGCGTGCGCCTACTCCACCTCGCTCAGTTTCGCCGCGCACGTGGCCGTAGCCCCACCGCTCGCCGGAGCCAAGCCTGTTTTCGCCGGAGTTCTCGCCGGACTTTGTCCTCGCCTCGCCGGAGCTCTGTTTCGTCCTCGGGCTCGTCTTCTTCTCCGACGCTTCTTCCCCGGCTGGCCGAACCCCAACATTGAGCCCCTTCCTCCCTTTCCATAACTAGTGTCCTCCACATGTTCGATGAAATGCCCATATAGCTGTTCACCACTGTTTTTGACCCCGAGTTCGCCCAACTTTCGTGCAGACCCCCTTGACATGATACGTGGGTGCCCAAACATCGGTCCTTATCTCTTGCTTGGGTCGTTTTGTCATTCGTCAAGTAGCGAAGCCAAGTTCCCCTTCTTATCCTACTTGCTTTGCTTCCATAGGTCTTTCTCCTCCCTAGCATATATAATTCTTATATATATCCCATCTATTCTCTTGCAGCGAGTCAGTGACTTGGGAAGCTTGGTCAGTTGGCAGTGACAGAAAACCCGGGGCCAAGCCCGCGGGTACGGATCCAGGCCAAGACTCACGAGTGTCAGCTGGTCAGAGCGACAGGGGGAGTTTCTTGTCAGTTGGTTTTCTGTGTCAGTTGGACTTGTCCGGGTTGTTTAGTGGCAGTTGATCTCTTCAATGTCAGTTCAGTGGCAGTTGTTCTCTTGTTCTTGTCAGCTATTCGCTGCAAGAATGTCGGTGGTGCTCTAGGGGACTCTCCTCCACGTCCTCCTCCTTCCGGTCAGCGACCCGAGAAGGGGAAGCTTCTCACGCGCAGGAAGCGCACCAGAGAGCAGCGAGAGGCTGATCAGGCTCAGGCAGTAGCAGACGCCGCAGAGCGGGCTGAGAGGGGAGGTCGTGGTGGCGGTTTGAGGATTCAGGATCAGCTTTCTCCAGAGCAGAGGAGAGCAGTTGAGGAGGCTGAGCGTTGGCACGGCTCACCGACTGGCACGCTTATGGCCGCCGGTCGCCGGACCACGTTCACCTCACAAGGTGTTGAGCCACAGAGTTCACAGCAGGGCCAGGCAGAGGCCAAGATAGCTAAGGCAGCAGAGGCAGAGGCAGAGGTTGAGGAGGAGGTCCCAGAGGAGGTGCCCAGGCGCCGGTCGTCCCGTCACCGGACTGAGGTGCCACCCCGGCCCGACGTCCCTCTGCGGGGTGCACATGCTCCATCGAGGCGTGCGCCGCCGCCGATCCCGCGACTGGAGCTCCGGGTGGCCACATGTTCCCAGATTCAGATGCTACGTCTCGTTCCAGTCGAGCAGTGGTTTCCTAGAGAGAGGCATCAGGAGGCTGGTGCGGACTTCTATATAGTACTGCAGGAGGACTTTTACCGAGGATGCAAGAACGCAGGGATCAGTCTTTGTTCCCAGCGTGTCTACACTCTGGAGGCTTTGGTTTCAGCAGCAGAGCAGCTCTGCCTAGTTCTCACCTACCTGCCTGGACTGACAGATCTTCTTGGGTGGTCTGGCTCTTACATAGAGGATTGAGTCTTCCAGTTCTACGCCTCGTTGTGGGTGCATCCCGACCGTGAGATGATAGAGTTCGCTTTTGGAGGGGAGCACTACAGGCTGTTTGTGTCAGAGATCCAGGATTGGTTCGGCCTTCGTCACCCACAGACCTGGATTCACGACCTCTGCTACGGTCAGACAAAGCCACCTAGATGCCCTCATGGCGGCGAGCAACCCACTACAGACCTGGTGCGTCCGTGCTTTCGAGAGCCTTTCAGGAACGGTTCGAGCCGAGCACCCAAGGATCCTACTCCTGCGGCTCGGATCCTCCACGAGGTCCTTCGACGCACCTTGTTACCCCGGGTTGGCTTCAGAGAGGGGGTGTCCAGACTCCAGCTGTGGTTGCTTGCCTATCTTATTCGGCAGCAGGAGTTCGACGTGTTGGATGTGATCATCTGCGAGATGGAGGACACAGTGGCAGAGGACATCAAGGCCCGGAGGCAGCTACCGTACGCTCACTGGGTCTCCTATATTCTATGGAAGGTAGCTGTCACCACAGGGAGCCGCCCAGGACAGTCACTCACCAGCTCCGCGATAGTGTTCCCCGCCTACAACATGAGTCAACTTTTGGGACACGGTCGGGACCGCAGGCAGCAGCAGGAAGCTACGACCAGCTCGAGACAGCGGCCAGAGGTGCCCGAGTCAGCTCAGGAGCAGGACGAGACAGTCCGAGCCCTCGTGGAGCATGAGCTTGCACAGTTAGAGGGAGAGGGACAGTTTGTCGCCGAGGACCCCACAGACAGCTCCGACGAGGACTACCACCTCCCGCCTCACGTTCAGTCTCGCTCACACGACACTAAGGCTGGGACTTCTGGCTCCTCTGACCCCGCGCTACTAGCTATATTATCTCAGATGGAGGAGCAGCAGAGGACAGTCACACATGACGTCCAGAGGCTTGCACAGGAGCAGCAGCGACTGGCTCAAGCACAGGCCCTTGCACATCAGCAGGCCCAGGAGAGGTCCGATGCACTTCAGCGTCAGATGATGGAGCTCCAGCAGCAGACTTTGACCTTCATGGAGCGTATCATGAGCGGACCTCCTTAGTGGCAGCAGCCTCCCTCGCAGCAACAGCTCCAGTGTGAAGGGTCGAGATGGCGGACTAGAGGGGGGGTGAATAGTCCTTTCTAAAATTAATCGCACCGGCTAACCGAAACAAATGCGGAATTAAAACTATCGGTCTAGCCAAGACTACACCCCTCTACTTATACTCTATGACACCTTATAAAAAAAATCCTAAACAATGCAAATAAGGTGTCGGGCTAGCTAGAGCTCACCTAAACTAATCATAAGAGCAACTACACTAGCACATGTATATGAACAAGTAAATACAAGCTAGAGAAAGGAGTTTGCAAACCACGAGAAGATGAACACAAAGTTGACACGGTGATTTTTCTCCCGAGGTTCACTTGGTTGCCACCAAGCTAGTCCCGTTGTGTCGACCACACACTTTGGTAGTTCGGCGGCTAATAGGCACCACACCTAGCTCGACACTCGAGCGCCGCAAGAACTCACCCACAAGTGAGGGTAACTCAATGACACGCTCTACTAGAGTTGCTCTTCGCGATCCCCGCGGGGCGAGCACAATGCCCCTCACAATCCTTCTCCGGAGCCACGCACAATCTTCACGCGGGCTTCACGACGGAGACTCGATCACCAAGCCGTCTAGGAGGTGGCAACCTCCAAGAGTAATAAGCACCACCGGCTTGCAACACGGACACCTAGTGCCACTCGATGCTATCTCTCAAAGCAACGCACTAGGATCACTCTCTCACACAATCGGATGAGCACTAAAGCATATGTGTGTTAGAGGGCTCACAAGCACATCCACACAAGCCACCAAGGCTTTGGAGTGCTCCAGCAGCTGGCCCAAAGCCAGCCTCAACGACTATATATAGCCCCAAGGGCCAACTAGCCGTTATGCCCCTTCACTGGGCATTCTGCGCTCCGGTCGGTAGTACCGACCCCTCCTGGGCGGTACTATCGGCTTAGTCAAACTAGCCGTTTACTCACATCCCGCTGATTAAGGCGAAGCACCGACTCTCTGGTCGGTACCTCCGAGGTCGGTAGTACCGAGGTAATGGCGGTACTACCGCCAAGCCAAAATCGGCCGCGAACAGAGAGCTCTGCGAAAAACAAGCCACTACCGACCTTGCGTCGGTACCACCGCGGGCGGTAGTACCGAGGTAATGGCGGTACTACCGCCAGGCCATTTTCAAATCTACAGAGAGCCTCGCGAAACTTGGTTACTACCGGCCATAGTGGTACCCGTCCGCGGGCGGTAGTACCGAGGTTATGGCGGTACAACCGCCAGGCCAACCCAGCCACATCCAGAGAGGCTGCAAACAGCCCTCTTGGGTCGGTACTACCGACCACCAGGGTCGGTACTACCGACTACACCAGCCTGCACTCCCTGCACTAGAACGGCCATAACTCTTCACTCCAAACTCCGATTTCGATGATCTTGGACATTTTGGAAAGCTTATTCAGAGGGCTACACATCCCACATGAAAACAAGATCCAAATCTCAAAGGATTAGAACAGAATTCCAATCCAAGATCCATCGCTTCTCTTTTTCAACCAAAGCTTTCTCCGAAACTTCTCCGAGTTGATCCAAATCAACTCCAACACCTTCTCCTTTGCAAATGTGCCAACACCCACCAAGTGTACACCATCATGTGCATGTGTGTTAGCATTTTCACAAACAATTTTCAAAGGATTTTCACTTGCTCTCACCACGCCACTCGATCTTAGTAACATCGCAAAGTTAGATCGCTCAAGTGGCACTAGATGACCGATATGCAAACAAGTTTGCTCCTCTTAATAGTACGGCCATCTATCCTAAACCCGGTCATAATCTTCTCTACACACCTATGACCGGTGAAATGAAATGCCCTACAAATATACCTTTGCCTTGCGCATTCCATTCCATCTCCTCTCCGGTGTTGATGCAACACATGCACCAACCTATCATCAAATGATATGATCCACTTCATATCATCACATGGCCTCCATGGTCCATCGATCTTGACATCACTTGCTTTTCACCATCGCTTCGGTCCTTCGGCGCCAAGTCTTGCTTAAGCCTCCCGACACTCGGTACCAACGGCTTCAAAGCCTCCAACTTGCCCTTCACCTTTGCAACCGGTTCGTCAAGCCAAGTCTTGCCTTGATCTTCACCATCTTAGCCACATGACCACATGTCATGTCACATATGCAATGAGATCCTTCTTCACATGTGTGAGCCTTGCAATATCTTCCAAGCCATTTCTCCTCTATGGCATATGTTGCTCACACATGATCACCTATGGACTAATCACCTGTGTAATTCACTTCAAACACCATTAGTCCACCTAAAGTTGTCACTCAATTACCAAAACCAAACTAGGACCTTTCACAGTGGCCGCCTCCAGTTCCATCGCAGCACCAGCAGTACAGCCAGCAGCCGCAACTCTCAGGCCTGGGTCCCTCTCAGTTCACCAGCTTTACTACACCACCTGGAGGGGCCCAGCTGTTCAGTCCGCTTCACACAGGGTTCACTCCACGTCCGACAGATTATCTATTCGCGACCACCACCACTGTGACGCGTGACTTGTCAGCCACGTTCAGCGAGCTCACTGGGTTTCCACGCCGGATCTTCAGGGCCCAGTTCAGACATCGACAGCTCCGTTACTTCTACTACCGAGACTCTTCCGAGCTCTGTCGCGTCCTCCGAGCAGACTGAGCCAGTCCAGTCCGAGACTACCATGACAGTGCAGCCTGAGCTTTCTTCTATTCCAGAGCTTCTGCACTTCGAGGCTTAGGCGGCCACAACTACAGAGACAGCGACTGAGACTGCCGAGCAGACACAGCAGACCGAGCAGGCAGATACGACCCAGACCGCTTCTCCTCCACGTCCAGTTATTGAGGGTCAGACTGCCGGGTCTTCTTCTTCAGACTCCAAGGCGCTTCTTCAGCAGTTTGAGTTTACTCAGCGTACTCCGGAGGGTCCTGACTTGTCTGCGCCACCTCTGCCCTCTGACGCTTAGTTTGGTGTTTGACGCCAAAGGGGGAGAGTGGTCTAGTATAGCGATAGGGGGAGCGATGTGAGAGGGTCTTGACTCTTATGTTGTGTTATATTCACATACGCTCTTTGCTTATCGCATCTTTTGCACTATGCTTATGTTATATATTTGTGTTATGGACCTCATGACATGTTTTGTGCTCACTATGATATCTTATATGACATGTCATTTTGTTTCGCTCGATTGCTTGCGCTTAATTCTCACTTGTTATGTATTCGAGCTCTTTTACTCTTGCACTTGCTATTCACTCTAACTTGTTGAGTGCAGGATGTTGGCATGATATGTATGAGTTTGCCCCTAATCATTTTCTCTTATTCATTGCAAGTTCATACATGTCATGATTTGAAAACCTCTTCTCTCTATACTCGAGGTCGTGTTGTCATCAATCACCAAAAAAGGGGAGATTGAACGCATCTTGGCCCCTAGTGGGTTTCGGTGATTGGATGAAACACAAGATTACTTACTGACTAACGTGTGTTTTGCAGAAACAATGATGAGTTAGGTCAGAGTAAAGGCGACGATAAGGGCATATGGAGTTCATGTCCCCTGGCAATGGATATCATTTCGGTTTTCAAAGGATGGACGATGAAGACGGTGGTAGACTAGGCTAAGTGTCATATGGTGTTGGAGGACACTTAGGTAGTCTTAGGTCTTTGTTTTTCCTTTGGCCGTACTATAAAGGGAGTGTGAATCAGTAACTTGACCTAGATGAGTCTATTGAGGTAGGTGGTGCACACTTGTTTTTTCATAGCCCTAGGTAGCTCAAAGAGAGCCTTTATGCCGTAAGGATGAAAAGTCGTTAAGGCCGCGTCGCGATCCGAGTTAGTTTTGCCTGTGAAACAGCATCGAACGCTGGTCTGGTGGGCATCGAACGCGCGTCCAATGCTCACTAGACTTGGGTCTGTCTGGTTTGTGGCATTGGACGCTTCGATGTTGTCACATTGGACGCGCCCATGCCACTGTTCACTTGCGAGTGAACCTGAGGGTGCATCGGACGCTAACATCGGATGCTGAGGGCCAGCGTCCGATGGTCATGCAGAGAGGTTCCAGAGAGGTCAGATTTGCATCAGACGCGTCCTATGCAAGGGCATCAGATTCTTCCCAGCGTCTGATGCTCCTTTAAAATGTCTGACAGGTAGTACAGTTTACCGTTGGTCGAGGGCATCGACGCGTCCGATGCCAGGCATCGGAGCGTCCGATGCCCCCGTAATTTGACCTGTTCAGTGCTCTATTGGATGGCCGGTTGGGGGAGTATTTATACTCCTCCCCCTCCTCCATTAGAGTGTTCTTGCCACTTTCCTTTGCTGAGAAACACATTGTGAGTGTGAGAAAGAGCAAGAGCCCTAGTGAGGTTGAGAGAATTGCTAATTGAGAGAATTAGTGACCTCCTAGTGAGAATTGAGTAGCAAGTGTGCATCAATCCATCTCTTTGGCCTTGTCTTGGTCAAGTGAGAGTTCTATCTTGTTACTCTTGGTGATCGGCATCACCTATACAGCTTGGTGGTGATCGTGAAGCTTGGTGATCATCCGGAGGCTTGTGGATGACCCAAGGAGGATTGTGACCGGTAGTGAGCCGATTCACTGGGCCGGAGTGGCGAAGAATCAGCTCATAGTGAGCACTTGATCCTTGTGCGGATCAAGGAGGAGCGATACCCTTGCACGGGTGCTCCAACGAGGACTAGGGGGGTGTGCTGACACCTCGATACCTTGGCAAAAAGATCATCGTGTCATCTCTACTCTCTTTACTTAAGCATTTACATTTGAGCAATTCAATTCCGCAATTTACTTGTTGTTCTTTCATACTTGAATTGCTTTGCTGAGTAGAAGAAATGTCATAGAGATAGTCTTTTGTGTGGTAGAGTTTAGAGAAACACACTTCTAGGCACAAGGGATTAATTGGGCTTGTTAGGTTTTAATTTGTGCTAAATTTTTAGGAAAGCCCAATTCACCCCCCTCTTGGGCATCTTGATCCTTTCACATTGGATTAGTACAAGGGTGCACATCATGGAAAAGTTAAAACATGCCAATAGTTAACTCTAAGCTTAAATCAAGCTGACAAATTATACTAACTTGTGCAAACATGTGGCAAGGAAGAAGAGCCATCTTCTTGAGATCTGAAGGATTCCATGCCGACAAAATTATTCGGTAGTCGTCAAGATTATTCTTGATCTTGTCAATCACATCATTAGTTGAACCTTTTCCAGTATAGTCAGCATGCATATCAGTGTATCTATCAAATATGTCAACATTATCAGAAACATGAACAAGAGAAAAGAGACTGCACAAGAGGAAGGAAAGAGAGGTATATTAGCTTACTCAGCACCAAAGTGACGCCATTGAAATCCATAAACTGGGCCTAGATCACCTTCTTCCCTGTGTGCCAAGCCAACACTAGAAAAGATGGCCACACGAATTAGATATCAATAACAGAGATATTGTAATTTATTTGTAGCTTATATCCAATAGAAATAGATAGATACCTATCAAGATACTCTCTTGAAGCATTGCCATCCCATATATGAATACCCTTCTCTTGGAAAAACTGCAAACTGAAGGGCATGTTTAGAAAAAACAGGACCTTTCAAGAAATAGTTTAATCCACTCAGGATTTAGGGAAGAATTCTAACATTTCTTTTCTCTTGAACACTCAGGATAGCTGCACATCATTTCATTAAGGAAGAAAAAGGGGAAAAAATCACCAAACAAACACTACACGCATGCAAAGAATTCTGACATTTGAAAAGGACCTAAGTAAATGTACTAGTGGCTTTCCGCCCCAAAAAAAACCTTAAAAGGTTGACATATGACCGAACATAAATGATACATGACATGGGTAGAAAAAATAATTCTCTGCACTCATGTTGCACCATGACTCTCGTGCAACACCGACCGCATGCTTGCCACATACGCGTCTGCCCCCACTAGATGAAGGATTAGAAACAGTTAGTGGAGTCACGTGGAAGGAATGTGCGGCTCACTGGTTCGACCTCCCTGGAATACACATCAATATTCGCATAGAAGGATATGTGGACAGCCTATGGTCGGTGCTGCACGGGAGTCACAGTACAACACGAGTGCATAAAATTTCCCCCTGGGTACAAGTATTGTTGGAACTAACCCCTCAAAGAAAATGAGGACAATCTATTTCCCATCCAATGGATAAGATTAAGGCATGTGAGTTGTGAATACACAACATAGTTAAAGACCCCCTCACAGTAGGTATCAACCCATCATGGTCTTTAAGCATCATGGCATGTGAGTTGTGAATATAGATTAAGGCAAATACCTACAATAAATCAAAACATTGGCTAAAGAAAACACTAGATGTCAATGTTTAGCATGACAGGGAAATGCACGACTCATGGGTAAAGATGTGCAACCTCTGTAGATTGTAAAACTGATATATCAGTCGTGCTCATAGTCATGATTGGTTTGGACTTCTTTGGGATTAGTTGGTTATGGTTCTGGTTTGGGTTTGGTAGCCTGATGGAATTGAGGTGTGGGTTTGCTTGGTGGACTCCAAGTGTTGGTTGCTTGGTGGATTCCAAGTGTCTGTTGCTCGGTGGATCTCTGAGTGTAGTTTTGCTCGGTGGACTCCGACTGTTGGTCCTGGTTCTAAGGAGAAGGTGGTTAAACCTAGTAAATAGGTGCATATGAAAATAGGATTAATAGGATGTGTCACTTTAGGTGCTCGTGTCAAACAGAGTTAGCTTATCCCTTTGATATTAGTCTCATGTCATATTATTTCTTACACTTGTGGAGTACATTTTGATGTACTCACCCTTCCTCTTTGTCCTCATGCTACCCCACCCAGACGCTAGAGGCTACGACGAGGAGCAGGAGTATCAAGAAGATGGTGGCTTCGACCCAGATGAGTTGTACTAGGTTGGTACTACCCACGATTGACCTTCCTGTGAAGATGGTGTCCCCTTCCGCTAGTCATAATAAGAGTTGATGTACTTTTCTTTGGACCTAAGGGTCATTTTTGTAATAATGTTCAATTATGTAGTACAACATTGTTTTTGATATTATTATGATGTCGATATATGTATGAAAATTGATCCTGGCATACATATATTGTGCACTCGATTTTATCCTTCAAATCGGGGTGCAACAACAACCCACTTTGCTTCAGTTGGGACAACTAGATCAACACCAAATCCCAAGATGTAGTTGTGTAAGATTCAGCAAGTCTAAATAAGCTTGACTTGTGTCTCATCCTTATGAAATGGCTTGTTATCTATGGTTTAAAAACTATTCTTCAAAGCAAAGGCCCTTCCAATGGAAACCCTAAGGGTTGTGTCTGAGGTTGAAGGGCTCGTTGACATTAGTTGGGTTGTGCCTAGGACCATATCCAGACTTGTGATACCTGACACCCCTGTAAGGAGGTACGAACCCTAGTCTGCAAGCATAACTAGCATCCACTAGATAGAATTTCCCTACAAGGCAGTGGTGGATTGGCATACAAGACATAACATAAAAGATTTAGGAACAATTTGGCCATGGCTAATGATATTGCCTTCATGAACACTCAGACCCCCTCATCCCTCTCTAGGGCATTAGCTAGGACCAATGCATGATGAGCAGAACCATTCCACCTAGCTAGAACACATGTGAATTTGAGATCAAAATCAATAACTGCCATCATATTTTGGGTGCTGCTTTGTTTCCTACCCCTGAAAGTCCCCTGCATTTGCCTGAGCACCCTTGCCAACACATGGGTGCCATCAATGGCACCTATATAGTCCTATGCGTGAGGATGAAACATAAGTACTCTTATGAAAAAAAACCTAAACCCAATATAGTGGAACCAAGGTAACCAGAGTTACCTTAAAAAAGGGTTCCATCAGTGAATACCCAAGATTTTGGGGTGTGTTGAACTAGTTGGTGGTTTGATCAGCTCATCCCTTAGTTCCCCAGTAGCATATAAACCTGGTGGAACTGTCTGCTAACTGTCCCTATGGATCTCCTAAAGATCTGATGTACAACTCTAAACCTCTCATTGTGCCCAACGACATGGAGAAACATGGCTACCTGTTCCTCAACTAAGGAATTAATTGAGTCCAGAACTAAACCCCTCAGCTAAAACAGTTTGCACAGTGAGAAAAAGGTGCTCTACTCATCCTAAGCATGGCTATGCAATCAGAATCAGTGGGTTGTTAATCAGAGAAAGGTTCTTCTCCTTGTGCACATCTGCTTCTAACCTAGGACCATAAGGAATAGTTCACCTTCCAATCTACGCCTTTTTAGTTAGAGGAAGCAAGGGCAAGCATCACAACTACCATGGCAGTAGCCCTTGGAGGCCATGGCCGATCTCTGTTGCTTCAATCCATCTTGTTCTTGCATGAATGAAAGTTTGATTTTTGGTTAAGGCATGCCTTGCTAGCTTCTAAGTGCACATCATTGTAGACAAAAAAATAGTGGACACCTAAGGGCTTCATAGCCTCGACTGTAATGTGCATAGCACAACCTCCCAGAGGCTCCACCTCGACATCATCGACAAAAAATAAACCATCAACAGTCAGATCCCAATCTCAAATCATGTGAAACAGTAAACCCTAGCTTATATGTATCGTCCCAATGGAACAAGAACATGGAAATATCATGGATTGGGACCAATAACTTAGGGTTGGACCAAAATAAACTACTAACAATCGGATCCCAATCTTAGGCCACGCGAAACAGTAAACGCTAGCTCATATATATCATCATAGTGCAATAAAAATATGAAAAAATCATGGACCAATAACTCACAAATCGGCCATGAGGCAACCATATACCCAATAGAAGCAACACTATGAGCACGTAGACCACCGAAATCGGTAATGTGTAGGCAGTTCCTATTGCTATGAGCACTTTGACCGCCGAAATCTAGCCAAGTTATGCAACATTTCAAGATTTCACCTTGCTTTGGGGACGATACGGAGGAAGAAGCCGACAGCTTGGGGAGGAGAAAACAAATCTAGAGAGGAAGTAGACTGCGACTTGGGGAAGCCGAAGCAGCGTCCACACCATAGGTCTAGATCTAGGCAAACAAAAAAAGCAACCCGCACCAGCACCGGGGCGTCTCGAGAGGAAAAAGACAATGAGGACCATCAACACCTATGCGCCTGCGGATACATGGGTGTATGCCGGATCTTGAGGATGAGTGATTGTCAACTGGTATGATGTGCATGTTCTTTGGCTTGTGTTGTGCAGGTGTCGAGCTCAGATACGGTGATCGAGGGCAAGGTGAAGGTCAAGTAGAGACGTGCTGTGCCGATGGACCCGGAGCGGTGAAGGGCGGACGCAAGGCTTGGACTGATGGATCGGTGGCCTGAGGATCGGCCGTGGTGGCTGACAGCCTGGGACAGCGACAAGTGAAGACTTGCGGGTGGACGGGATGCACAGGCGGTGCATCCGTCTACGGCGTCGGTTTGGTGGTTGAGCCACAGAAAAACCACCGGGTGGACGGTTTTCAGGTTTGGGCCTCAAAACCTGGTGAAAGCCCTAGTTTGGTTTTAGTTAATTGATGAAACCTATTTGGTCTAATCCTATTGCTAAGCATGTGTGTAGCTTATAAGAAAGGATTGTGACAAAGCCAAATGGTGGAGCTAGCATGGTGGCAACCATGGAGGATGGTGATGGCCACAAGCACTCAAGAGATCAAGTGCCCTGCCATTGGTGAAATGAAGAAGAGAAGAGATGGATCAAAGAGGCCCGAAGGCAAAGGTATATCCTATAGGGCTCTTTGTTTTGGTGATCAAGACACTTAGCGAGTGTGATCACATTTAGGATACATAGCCGTACTATTAAGAGGAGATTATTCACGGCTTATGCGGTGTTCAAGTGCCACTAGGTGTTCTCTAACATATCGATGCTATAGACCTAGTGAGTGACTAACAAAACCCCTTGGAAAATGCTTTGCAAAATGCTAACACACTTGCATACAATGTTGTACACTTGGAGGTGTTGGCACTTTTGGAAAAAGGGGATGTTAAGGAGTTGTGGAGAAGTGGGAGAAACTAGTGTATAGTTTCTCTCCCTCCTGCCGAGCTTGCGAGGCAAGATTCAGCGGTTTTTGGAAGTGAAGTGGTGTGCTCAGGGAGCATCGGACGCTGGTCCGAGGAGCATCGGATGCTGGGCCGAGCGTCCGATGGTTAACCCTAGTTTCTGTCAGAAGTTGAAGAAGCATCGGACGCTGGCAAGGGACGCTGAGGAAACACTGTTGCAGAGTCCGATGCAGGTGACGTGGCGCGAGCATGCTTTCCAGGGAGCATCGGACGCTGGGCTGCGTCCGATGCCAATCCATCGAACGCGTCGGATGTGGTTTGGAGCGTTCTGGAACCTTTCTGTTGTGTCATCGGACGCAGGGGTTGAGCGTCCGATGCTAATGATCCGGCGCATCCGATGTGGCGTAGAAAAGAGCTGAATCGAGCAGTGGCATCGGAGCGTCCGATGCCTGGCATCGGCGCGTCCGATGTCACTTTAACCATGGCGCGAAGGAATATGACCGTTGGGATCTAACGGGCTGAATTCATATCAGAGGGACACGTGGCTCCATTTGGAGCATCGGACGCTGGGGCAGCGTCCGATGATCGCGCATCGGAGCGTCCGATGGTCGCGATTTCAGCCCAACGGCTAGGCCAACTTGGGTGGCCTATTTAAGGGGCTTGGCCGGCTCACTTGGTTTGCACCTTGCACATTTTGATTCCTAAGCATACTAGTGAGCATTGACAAGCCTCCCAACTCATCTCCCAAGTTGATTTGTTCAAACCAAGTGAGATTGAGTGATCTAGTGCGTGATTTAAAAGAGTCAATCTAGTGGCACTAGTTCTTCGCATCGGCATTGAGTTTTCTTGTTACTCTTGGCATTTGCCGGTGCCTAGACGGCTTGGAGGCGTTGAGGTGGTCGTTGGCAAGATTGGTGATTGTTCTTGGCCACCACCGTTCGTGTTTGTGAGAGGTTTTGGAGCCTCACCTCGCCGGAGCGGCAAGAGGTATCATTAGTGGATTGCTCGTGTCATTGAGCTACCTCACTAGTGGTAGATTCTTGTGGCGCTCTTTGTGAGCTTGGCTTTGTGCCGATTAGCCACCGGGTCACCTAGTGTTGGTCGACACAACGGGGAGTAGCGTGCCGGCAAGCACGTGAACCTCGGGATAAATCTTGGTGTCCCGTGTGCTTATTTTGATTGTGAATTCTTCTTGGTGATTGGCTTCACAAGTGGATTTCACCGGTGATTGGCTTTCTACTAGGCGATCCCAAAGGCTCGATGAAACCATCTCTATCTAGCTCATTTACTTATACATTTACTTATAATATCTTGAGCTATTTCATTTGCGTAGATATTCTTCCTTTGCCATATATCTTGTTTAGTTAGTTTGTTTAGTATATATTGTGCACACACTTGTTTCATATACATTCTTTGTATATCATATTTGTGCTAGAGCCAAATTGTTCTATTCCGCATTTGTTATTAGCTCTAGTTGATTGTATGACATAGAAATATTAGGTAGAATTGTTGGATAGGTGGCTTGCAACACACTAATTAGGCTAGCACAATAAGCTTCGCCATTTGTTATACTAATAGTGTTTGCCTAAGTAATCTTGTAGATTTTTAATTTGGCTATTCAACCCCCCCCCCCTCTAGCCAATTTGGACCTTTCACCTGGGTGCGGCCGGTTTCCGAGTTTGGGCCACAAAACTCGGGCTGAGGATGGTTTCCAGGTTTAGGGCCTCAAAACCTGGGCGCTGGCAGGTTTCTGAGTTTGGGCCACAAAACTCAGGTGATGGACGACAGGTTTCCCGGTTTCGGCCTCAAAACCGGGGGATGGCCCAGGTTTCCCGGTTTCAGCCTCAAAACCGAGGGAGGTCCGTGAAAAGGACGTGCAGCGCTTGGCGGCACGTGGCGGCATCCGGTGAGGTCACGTCGAGGCTAAGCTACCTGATGTGCGGGCGTGGCTGTCGGATCAACATCAACTCGAGTTGGTCAGGAATACCCTTAGGGTTAGCCTGCTCGCTCATTAGCAGTAGGGGTAGAAGGGGAATAATTGTATTAGGCTATAATAGGAGAGGCAACCCCTCCCTCCAAACTATCTCAACTATTGCTATTTTCATTCTAGGGTTTCCTTCTTCCCATTCCCTGCTGTAGCTACTGAGATCCGCAGAGATGGTGAATCATACCTCTGTGTATTTGGATTTTGCGGAAACGGGACTGGATTCCCGTTGTCTCCTTGTGGGGACGAATTTCAGCTGGCAATCATGATTGTGATTCACGTTTTGAACTTGTTCTTCGCGTTCTTCATTTCTCCATGATTTTCCCGTCACTCGATCTCCCTCCTCGCTGCGTCTTTTTCGAATCCACTTGAATCAACTTGTTCTTTGATGTGAGGAGAACATTTCCACCGAAGGAATTCAACTCAAACCTCACGAACAAGTAGATCAATTGGATTTCATTTTGGATCGACATTTTTCATACTTTCTCCCGAACTTCTTCGATTCTTCGATTTGGAGATAGGTTCGAGCCATGATCACCTAGGGGTAGCTCACTATCCTCCTTGTGACTCCTCTCACCAAGTTTGATCCTTAGAGGATTCGTTTTGGGTGAGATCAAGTCAAATCGGTGGACGAACAGTCCTGCGTTGGGGTGACCGGACGCTGTGTACAAGGTGACCGGACGCTCCCCTGTGAGTCCGGTCATTGAAGATTTGAACTGCTAGTTCTTTGCTGTCTTGATCGGACGCACTAGAATTGCATGACCGGACTCGCCTGTTGCACTGTTCATCGTTTTTGTTCTTGTGACCGGACGCTCAGTGCTGTGACCGGACGCTCAGACTCCGTGAGTCCGGTCCCACATAGAGAGCTCCCAGAACGCTCTCGAGTTGACCGGACGCGTCTGATCTGACCTAACCGGACGCTCATCAGAGTCCGGTCAGTGCATTTTCGCATGCTTTTGTCCGCAGTTCGTTCGTCTGCTGTCGGTTTTGGTTTCTGGTTCTTGCGTTAGGTTTCCAGAGTTGCGTAGTGTCCCGTTGTGTTTCTTGGAAGCATCCACCCTACATCTAGGGTCGTGGACACTATCAAGCTCTAAGTTTGCTCTTGGAGTTGATTCTCGGGATATTAGCGATAAGTTTCTGAAAAGAAATTTAAAGCTCTCATTCACCCCCCCCCCTCTGGTCGCCTTTGTGTAACACTTTCGGTCCTTCAGCGCCGACGAGACGGAGGAGGAGGAGCTGACGCGAGCCACGCGTGAGGCCCATCTACGACCCCGCCACCACCATGCACCGTCAGACGAGGGAGCATGAGGAGCACACCGAGGATAGTGGGGAGGAGGAGGGAGTGAGGAACGGAGAGGAGCGAGTGAAACCCTACCGAATTGAGTGGTGATCGGGGTTATAAGGAAGGCGAAACCTAGCGGCAGGGAGAGAAAATATCCGTGTCGCGCGCAAGACAAAAGGCCAAGCCTGGGAACGGCCGAAAACATCCCGCCTGGGGCCAAAATGAGTTAGGCTTTGGAGAAACAGAGGAGGCATGTATTTCCCCGTCGGGCCCAAACCACCTGTAGACAAACAAAATAAAGGCTAGACGGTACCGGCTGAGCCAACATTTGGCCCTCGTCCAGGCAAACAAACATGCCCTTATAGACCCATCGATGAGGTTGTGCTTTTGACGTCCCATTGCCATTGCCCATTGGATTTCATCCGAGCTTGCTCGTGTCTGCAGGATTTCTTAAGATAGAGAAAGCAAAAGAGGCAAATGAGGATTTTAGCCTCTTCTAAGGAAAAGAGGCAAACGGCCAAAGCCATCGGCAAAATTTCTCTTGATGGCTTGGCTCCCGCACTACACACCATACATAGTCTAACCTCTTTCTTGATCTTTGCAATCAGCATCGTCGAAGATTTAAGTTGATGCTCAATTACTGCACCTTCTATAGATACTCCCGTGTTCTTCCTCGATTCCCCTGCTATATATTGTATCATCAGCTACCGATACGTGTGGTTCTAATGGAGTTGGTGTGATCAGTTGCTAACACCGATCGACATTGGAAGTTATTCATAGCAATGTGCAGAGTTGATGCAATAAGTTGTAACCGGTTGTTAACACCGATCTTTATTTGGAGTTGGAGAAGAAGAAATAACTCTCTGGATGTCAGAGCATAATATGCATGCAAAGAAAAAAGCTGACGAGAAAAAAAAAACGTACTCTGATTATTGAGAGGATCATGCATACTAGGAGTAACATTTTGTCACAAATTTTACTGTCTCAACCACCATCTAGACCAAACTTTTGGACATTTAGCTCGACATATCCTCGAAGCCCAACCAAGAATTCAAATAACATTGTGGGAGCTGTGAGTGTTTTATTTATTTATTTATTTTTGTGGGTGCGATGGTGAAGTACTGTGAAGATGACACCCAAGATGCCGTAAACGGGCGTGGATAAGATAAGAAGAGACTGGGCTCTACCGTATCATTCGCAAAAAGGAATGGTGACAAAAGATTCTTTAATTTTGATCACCACATACACATGTAGAGATTATTAGTCTGGAGGCAAGTATTATTATATGCAATGATGCGTGGCTCGTGATTGAGTAACAGAACTAGACCAACAGAGCTGAAGTACTTTCGCTCGCATAAAGACTAGAAAGGAAAAAGGCGTGCAGGAGCAGTTCCATCATCTGAAACTGCATGTGGAGAACAGTAACCTGTAACATGGTACTCCGTAGGTGTGAATGCCAAACACCATGCAGGAAGTTAATTAAATTCTTTAGAAACTTTTCTGAGCAACAATAATGGAACCAAAAAGAAAACAGGACTGGTATTTGTTTGACTATATATATAGTCCCTCTCTGTCTGTCTCGTGTGACACATCGTTGAGGCTGATTTTTTCCGTTAGTTTTTTCTTTTCGTTTTTTCTGATTCTGTTTTTCCTTTTCTCTTTCCGTTTTTTCCTTCGGATAGTGGTTGAATGTGGTATATTTTTTGTTTTTTTATTTCTGTTTTTTTGCTCGGTTAGTGGTCAATTCTCCTTTTTTTCAGGTTATGAACGAGGTGATAACGTTTCTAAGACGAATGTTGTTATGGCACAATGCGACAAAAATTATTCCAATAAGCATGTCTTATTGATTGAAATGAGTTTCATTTTTGGCACAAGAAATACATGACGCAGAGTACCAAGATGGAATAACGGTGACCAATAATAAATTAGGTTGCTCCTATTGGCACAAATCCTTATGGACAATTTAACCATAACCATGAAATTCTATTATTTGAACACAATTATCATTTCTTTTATCAAGAATAATAATGTATAATAGTCAAATCTGTTTCCTGTCTCCCCGCCGGCCATTAAGGAAGCCCAAATCTTCATCAAAATCATCTCCACTTGTAGTATGATCATGTCAATTTCCGGACATAAATAATGATGCATGAGAACAAAAAAAACTCAATCCATACAAAACTAAAATGCATATCCAAATTTCAAACTAGCAGCAAGGCATGGTGCTCAACAAACTCTCCAACAAGTCTTGTGCCATTGTAGCCTTCTTCATGTCACAGCAATGGCAAATTAAGATTTTTTTAGTTTTATTGCAATTTGTGCTCTGAACAGGTTTATCACAATGGGAAAATCAGTGAGAACACACATTAGGATCTGGAATAATCCACACAAACAAAAGCAAAAAGACAGGTTGTAGAGACTAAAAGAAGATACTAGAGTCCTCCTTTATCATGAAACAGAGAGGCAAAGTGCATATATTTGAGCACAAATTTATTGTTCAGTCACTAACGAAATCGAGAAATTGAACATACAACATGTCAAGTTGAGTGATAATAAAGAAGATAAAAAAGGAAACACCAGAAGGAACTGATGCCATGTGCGAATGGAGAAGTTGTCAATAGAGGCAGAGATGACATGGATGAGCAGCACCTACAACCACCACTTGACATGTAATTTGCTCTGAGATAATATGAATCATAAAATGGTATCTACTTAGTTTCCTTGTTACAGTTAATGATAGGTATGAACACAAACTTTCAATTCTGGTTGCAAATAATGTCACATGTGAACAAAAATCTATTTCTGCAATGTATTGGAAATGTATCTAAATCACTGAAATATATCTGCTTCTAACAGAATCTATTGGAAATAGCTCTCACAACTCGCTGGTGGTTTTTATTATTAATGGCCTTATAAATAGGTGCAAGTAAACTACCTAGGATGAGTGAATGACCAACAATGTGATGCATGACTGACCTTCAAACTGCTAATGAAACTACAGCTGAAATCGACTCCTAATTGCAGTAAAAAAACGAGACACACTAAAAGAAAGCTTATTCTAGCTGAAATAGTGCAAGAAAAAAATCAAGATAGTATAGCTGCTGTGTTTGAAAAAGAATGTATGGTGACGTTGACTTGCTTGCTCCCATGCAACTAATTTGTAATATAGTCAAACAGAACATTCTCAAACAACAATATGAATAGCAGATTAGCAGCTAGTTAGATGGATAACTGGACAGGTGAACAGGTCTCACAAATCTTGGCCGAATAAAACAAGAGTAAGATGGATAATTGAACAGATAAGGAAAAAAGTAGGTAGAAAGGTCCATCTCCTTATCAATCCTCACTATATAACATCCCAGTAATTTGTAAATGATAGAGACAAATAAACTACATCTAAAGAAGCTAAACAACCTCCAGGGTCATACCGTCTCACGAACAAATTCTCATAATAATATTTATGGAATTATATTTCTCACTTACAAATTTGAAACCAGCAAAGCTCATTTAGAAGAGTAAAATAAATTAAAGCTAAGGCAGAGCCAATGAGGAAGACAGAACATGTGAAAATAAAATGACCGGGGCATAAAAATATGCAAGAGGGATGTGTCAACTGACCATCCCCCTACTCATTCAGCACTTGTATCTTCATGGCCATCAGCTCTGCTTTTCAGAATAAATCAAAGAAGCAGGGGAATTGGGCATGGCACCCACACTGATGATACAGGGTGAAAGCCCAAAGAACCAAATTCAGATTGAATATTTGAGGATACTCATTTTTTCAGGTAGTACTCACCATGTAATATAGTGTCTCAATCCATCCATGCAGGCTATTTAGGATCTGCCACATAACCAGCATAAGAATGGCGTCCAAATTGTTATAAGTGTTGTGCTATTGTGACATATACATGTTTACCGAAAATGTAAGTATGTGTATATACATCACATTGGCAACTGTAGTTTTTTATCCAACAAGCCACTGGGAAAAAAGCTAGTTGATTAATCTGGGAGTCCAAATAAAAATATGTGCTTTGGAACATGTAAAAAATAGTATTTGAGTTAAGGATGCACAATATAGATATTTGAACATTTACACTCTGATTGAAAACACATTGCACACTAAGTAACTCAACTTGTTGATTCTCTTATCTGCATGAACAATAAGACAATGCAGCATCTTAGCCCTTAGCTTTGCGATTGATCATGCATAGCCAATATTCACATCAAATAAAGATTTTAGTAGCCATATTCACATCAAGTGAAATCAGGCATGGCTTGTGTTACTGCCATTCCCAACTGAATTTTTAATTGTTTGACACTATTGAAATTTGTACTTCAAAATTGCATTTATTAGAAGGGTTCAACAGATGGGATTATTAGAAGACCTGCCTTGTTGTGTGGCAAGTAGGGTACCAGTTACTAGCATCGATTATTGCAGTTATGAATTCTAAATCATCACGTAATGTAATACATAGTTCTAGAACCTTGATGGCTCTGGTTTTGCCTTCTTAACAAAAGTCCAAACCTTCAGACTCTTATATGGAGACGTAGCTTGATGGCACTTGACTTTGCAAACCAAAAAACAGAGGGGGTAGGGAGCTATTAATATTTTTTCTCGAACATGCACGAGAGCTACATATCTTTATATTAAGAAGAAAAAGGGACAGGAACCCTTATAACACACAGCCACACATCTAAGCTCTTAGAGGATATTAGTAATTGCCTTATTGGGTATTTCATTACCATGGCTACAGAGAAATTCTAGAGGCAATGTAGTAGATTATGTCTTGGTCTCTTGGATGAAAATTTTAAGTTTCTCAGTTTGAAGAAAAGAAGACAATCTTGTTAGACATACTTGGTTTTCCACAGTAACAATATTCTTCCCAAAAATTTGCTGCTGTTGTTCTGAAAATAAAAATACTTGATTCCAAAGTGGTGTGCCATTCCAAATGTTAGCACTTGTTAAATAGGATAAAATTAGTGCTAGTTTTATGTGTACACTTGCAGGCTACCTGAACCTTATGATATGTTTGTCGTTAATTTGAGAAATCTTATCATGTATGGCTACTTTATGGTATAAGCAAATAATAAAAATCAGTTTGGCTTGCATTCCATGTTAGCAGTTCTGTTCTAAAGGATAAAAATGCTAACAACTTCATATTTAGGCTTTGGAATCACAGGGGGGTAACTATCGGTTCACCTTATGGCTGTTAAATGTTCTGGTGAACTGTCTTTGGTTCACCATATGCTTTAGAATATGGAAAAAAGAGTACCTAAGTTAACATTGCACAGTACAGATATTTCAGCTTTTTTTGTTTCGTGCATGACAGATATCTGAACATTTACACTATGGTTGAGAACACATTGGATACTAAGTATCCGTATTCACATCAAATGAAATTAAAGGACCCCAAGGCCAGCAGGACATGTTGAGAGAGAGGCATTATATGGTAATACAACTTGGTGATTATCTTATCTACATCAATAATATAAGGCAATGCAACATCTCAGCCCTCAGTTTTGCATATCCATCATGCAAAAAATTAGTAGCCATATTTAGATAAAATAAAATTAGAAGACCCAAGGTCAGCCTTACCTCGGTGTGTAGGACAGGTTGAGTGAGAGGCATTATATGATAATACATCTTGTTGATTCTGTTCTCTGCATGAATGCAACATCTCAACCCTCAGCTTTGCAGATCCAGGTGTAAATTAGTAGTGGGAATAAACAATCAGATAAGAAAATTTAGATAGGAAAATAAGAAATGCAAGCCAAATAAAACCTATTAGATGTGCTTGGAACTACCAATTGCAAGAATCAATGACTCATTGTGTGTACTAAACCATGGATGCAGATGGAAATAACATTTTTGCCAAAGAAACATAATAAGACTGCACAAACCGCCAGTATCAAAATGAATCTAATCCATAAACAGTATCTACCAAGAATTATATCTATTTTTGATAAATCAATTGAAAAAACAAAATATAAAAATAAATAAATGTCACAACTATTTGTAAACCACAATTCAAGATTTGTGAATAAAGGCGGACAAGATCATGGCCACGGATGCAACCAAGGGCAAGGAGGAGCAGGGCTCCTATCATACCTCAACCCTAATGAACATACTGTTGTCCCATAGGCATATTGGTTGCTTCTTAACTAAATTGACATCCTACCTCCCAGATCGTGGTGCGGCAAGGCAGCCTGCTGCAATGACGTTGGAAGGGTGGACCCCCGCACCGTTGTAAACATGGTTACTTGTGTGCCAGCTAGTGTCCTTGTGAAGATGGTGGTCAGCTTCTTGTTCTGAGTATTGTGCCCTTGTGACCTGTACGATAGGATTACTGAAAAATATAGGCTGTAAACATGGTTACTTGTGTGCCAGCTAGTGTCCTATGTTTTGTCAACTAGCATAGTATTCGCAGGTGGTTCGGTCTGGCTCAGCATGCTTGTCTAAGCATCATCTAATCTAATTCTGTTTAGCAGCAGCAGATCCCATGCTTGAACGCACGCCAGAGCCCGGTCAGGCACCCAGGGTCGCCGGGCTCTCGGTCTGCCCTGGAATCAAACTATTATAAATCTCTTCCAAATATAATCAGGCATGGTAAACCAACTAACTATGATCCTTTGCCTGATGGAATATTCACCGCTTACACTATCTTGAGCTGATTATTATGACCAAATTAACAATTTCAAGCTGAGAAGAAATGTATAGAAGCCTCTCAAACATAAGGCAAACTACCAAGAACCAAAGACAAGAGAGTGCACCATAAAGACCCTGTGGGACACATATTTAGCATGAGAAACAAGCATAGATTTAACATCATTATTCATTGGTGTTTTCATCGATCTGAAAGACACAATGAACTGGGCATTCTATGACAATATATACCAACTACAACACAATGGGAAGTGGCAATGCCAGCTAAACTATGTATTCCAAAGGGGCAAGGCAGATGCAGCACACAGTAAAACATATTGGGAATGAACACAATTGGAAACTGGATTCGGCAGGGCACCCATTAGGCACAACGTGATTATGCGATAAGCTACATCATTCTCATAGCGCAACAGCACACAAACAGACAATTATGAAAGGACTCTCATGGTTGTCTCTAGTGCATTCCATCGAGCACATGATGAGCAATTTAGTCCAACACATACACGTAAGGACAGGCAAAGTTGAGATTTGCTTATCTGGTGCGAATCTCGGCAGGGTCCTCATCTGGGAGGAGCTCCGACATGCTGTCTAAGATGTAGTTAGCGTCCCCGTCCGCGTACCTCGAGCAGACACGCTGACCTCAAGCAAAAACAAGAGCACACGCGAATCGGGGTGTCTCCACCTTTCAATCCACGAAGAGTGAGATAGATGGGGAGAGTTAATTGCGACAGAGATGGGGCCGGGCTCACCTCAATAGCTTGCGCCACCCTTGAATCCTTGATAGTGCCGACCACTTCATCCACCAATGCCACCCCTGGCAGGGCCGCCTTCGTGTGCACGCACGCCATCCCAGACGGCGGCGCAAATTTGATGGATGGACACAGCGGCTGCAGCTACGCACATGTGGTGGGCGGAAGAGGCTCGGCCAGGAGCAGGCGGCGATGCGGAGCCACGCAGGCGAGGAGAAAACCGTCAGTACCCCCCCCCCCCCCCCCCCCCCACACACAACACACGCACTCCAAGCGAGACCGTCGAGCTGCTGGTACCCAGGAGGAGAATGGTCGCCAAATCGTGCAGACTACCACCGAGGATCCTTACGCCGCCGAAGACGACCCCCGCAGCGCACCCGACGAGACCGCCGCCGAGGCGCTGCAGGGACTGGGGTCGAAGGCTGCGGAGGCGTCGGAGGCCGCGGAATCTACCTCGAATGCTGCGGCGGCGAGGGGGGAGGCAGCGGTGGCGGCGAGCTGCGCGAAACTGGCGCTTCCCACGATCTGGAGATTATTAGATAATATAAAACCGAAAAGAAATAAATATGATAAAGATGGGTGCGGGAGAAAAGAAAACGGGAGATGGGGTGAGCACGTGGGTTAGCTCGGGTCATGTGATATTGGGCTCGATGGTCGAACTCGGGTACCGATTATTATTCTCTACCCAGGGTGATAGATATATATATATATATATATAATATATATATATATATATATATATATATATATATATATATATATATATTATTATATATATATAAGAGAGAGAGAGAGAGAGAGAGATTTATATAGAGATTTATATATATATATAGAAATTATTTTCTACTCCTAGGGAGTAGTTACTCCCATGTTTATATCTCTAGATTTATGGTATATATGACCGAACGAAGTATATTTACATGAAGTATATGATCATACTAGACTATCTATGAAAGTATATACATCAAGTATTATGCATACATAGAGTATGTGGATATACTTATTTTATATACTACAGTGAGTGGTATTTTCGTAATATATTAAAAAGTATGAGTTCCTTTGAAAAATTTAGTGTATTAAGACATGGAATATCTTAACATGAGTATATAAACATACTCAAAGTGATAAACAAGTATGAACACATACGCAACATAGTTTTTTGAAGATGGGAGTAACTACTCCCGGGAGTATAGAAAACTCACCCTATATATATTGTGTTGCTCCGTATTCACGCTACATATTTCTCTCATCCCTATTTCTGGATCTCACCCCGGCGCCACCAAGCCCCTGATAGCGGCAGCGGCGCCACCGCAAGCCCCTGATGGCTTGGACCATGGCGCACCCATACCTTCCCACTCCGGTGATGATGGTGGCGGTGGAATCCCTCGGTGTGGCCACCCTAGCGTTATAGCTAACCCGCGGGTTTAGTTAGTTTATGGGTTGAAATCTGTTGGACACTAGTACACAGACTCACTATAGTGACGGTTGTAGACCTATTTCTACTGACATTTCTCCCAACCGCCTGCGCTGGGGACCAGTAGAAATGAGAGCACAACACATGTGGTTGCTTGAGCATCTCTAATAGATTGGAAAAATGACTTGCTATCCTTTTTTAATGGGAAAAGAAGAAAAAACATTCTCCAACAGATTGGTACATGACTTGTGTTGACGCAAAACGTGACGTCTCGCGTCAAGGGCACACAGCAAGCCGAACGAGGCTAGCTTCACTCAGGAGCCCGGGGTGTATCGAACCCGGAGACGTGCCAGTCGGCTTGACCTGAAAACTAACAAGGGATAAAATGTGAGAATACCTTGGAACATGCTGGGCAAAAACCAGACAATTCCATATGTACGGCTTTGGAAGCCAATCACGACGGCACACAGCTATAGAAGCTGTTTGTCGAAACGGGTTTAAGATGTCATTCCGCAAGTATAAGGAGAAAGCATGTAAAAATATCGAATGCTGAATACATACGTGACAAAAGAATAAAAAAAGGTAACTTGTAAATACAAACCTATTCAGATAACATGTGCATAGGTCAATCCAGCTAGTCTGCCGCACGTCCAGCCTTCATAAACCCGTCTGGCATAAACTCAAGCAAAGCTAATCCACCGCATCATACCACTTGCTATAAATCTATACCACTCCTTATAATTAGATTAATCTACCGCATGATACGATCTAATTATAAGAAGCTAAAAGCACACATACACCTGAACAGATCTATACATACTCATTACTCATATAAGCTTAACCAGAATCGGCAAACTAGCCGAACTGGGGTCCATGAAGAAGAAACATACAAACCAAGCATGGTAAACTAATCTAAAACCTGCACCTGTCGCACGGCACCCAGCTCTATCAAAGCCTAAACATGATCGGCATGCATGAACCCACAACATGTAGCAACCTAGATTCAAAGTTGGTTCGGCCATTATGATCTTATAATTAGCAAAGCACAAGCAAACTCGTGCAACAAGGCCGAACGAAGATCAATCTAGATTGGGCAAAAAGTGTTGTACGAATTACATGAATAAAACATATAACACGTGATAACTTGATGAATCTATTAGATCTGCCAAATCTAACAGAGCCGATAACTATTTTTACTCATGACTTAATCCGCCGCATGATACAAGTCATAGGTAAAAACTTCCCGTCATAAGCTTAAATCCGCCGCACGATACTAAGCTTAACGTACGAGACTACTTGCATCATATCTAAATCCACCGCATGATACTAGACATGATAGCAAGGTTGCCGGTACTTACGGAGGTCGACGGATCGATGATTCCTCTCGAAGAACTCGACGACACGACTATAAGGACTCGAAGGTGGCACGAGGCCGGTTGTATTGATGTGGTTGTGAACAGTTTTACAATGGTCGATGGCTTATATTTATACCCTGGACGAAACGCGAGTCCTAGACGATTACGACTTTACAATGAAAATACGGAAAGATATAAACCCTACAATATTCGGTGCCTTCCATCACCCTGTGTCTTCCCGTACAAGCCAGCTTTACTCACAATACGCGTTTTTCCGAATGGAACCATGGTCTCGCAAAATAGCCGACCGCGTAGACAGTTACCGAAAATCTGAGGACCAAACAGCTGCCGATCGTTTGCCGAATCTGTCTCCTCTGCTGGCCGGACCCACCTGTCATATTCTTATGCGTGCGAAAATCTGGTGTTAACACATGCCCCCTAATTTTGGGATAAATGTTTATTCCAAAATTTCTTTTCCTTTTCGCACTGACGTGGAACCCCCAGAAGCATCTGCCTTCACTCGCCATAATTATCGTACCTGCCAATTCATCTCCCTATGCACTCGGGACCTTTTAAACTCCCCCTTTCACTTGATTTCGGCCCGTGCTTCTCGACTTCTCCTGCTTTGTTTGCAAACCAGAAAACCCTTTTTCCCTCTTGCTATTCCTAATCAGCTAGAAGATGTCTTCTCAGGCGAGCCGTCATAGCCTTGACCTTGGGGCTTCCAGTACCTCCAGGAGAAGGTTTCCCTCTAATCGCTTTTCGTTCGAAGATGAAGCAGTAGCCCTCATATTGCTGTTCTTGTTTAGGAGAGTTGACGACGACTTCCCCGAGGTTCTGGCTCAGAAGATTACGGATCTTCAATTTGATCTAGAAAGGAGGAATCGGGAGATTACCCGAGTCTCTCGAGAGCGTGATGCCGCTCGGGACAGGCCATTGGTAAGCATCCTTCCATTGTTTTCTTTTATTCTTCTTCCCTGTTTTATTGATCCTTCCTCCTCTTAGCTCTGGAGGCTAAACTTCATTCCCTCGAAGCTGCCATTGCCGACCTTGCTGTTACAGCCAACGTGCCAGGCACGACGGCTCTAAGGCGGGTGCACGAGGTCAACTGGGTTCTCCCCGACATTTCTAGGGCTGGCATGGGTTACGGCGCAGCATTCGCTTTCAACGCTGTTCGGATCCACTCCGGCGCCGACTACCGTCATTTTGATGTTTGCGAGCGAGGACTAGAACTCAGGGTGGCACACTCTGTTGATGACATGGAAGAAGCTGGAACAGATCTGGCCGATTCCTTTGACTTTGACCTCCCGATTAGGAATAGAATAGAATGGACGAACTGACTCTTTATTGTAATTCGCCTTCCCTTTTGTAAATAAGTAAAAACTCCTTCGTTCATCCTTCTGATACCAACCTGCAACTGATCCTTCGAGATCAATGTGTATTCTATTCCGCGTACTAGTCACTGATCTTCTTCTCATTTCAGCGATGATGCACATCCCATCGGCTGTTGCTGATGACCATGTTCACTCCAATCGATTACCTCAGATTTGGAGTTCCTTCAATTACCCCTTCGTTTTTTTATGATGGTATCAGGATAACACTTCTCCATCCTTCTGTCTTCGGTACCAACTGGTGATTTAGAGTTTTTTCCCGAACAACCAATCGAAACTGAGCCTCTCACATTTGTAAATTTTCTATCAGCCGAACCTTGGCCAACCTTACAGATTCCAAAGACCCTGAACCACTTGGATTAGCATAGATTTGGTTTGGCCCAATAATCACGAAAGACCCTAGCCTGACGCCTGGTCTTCCAATGCGTAGATTACAGCTCTAAATATGATCTCAGCCAAACCACTATTTTTCAACCTCAAGCCAGACTCACCAAAATCCCAATCTTGTGCTCTTGGCTCAAACCAAAGAGAAAAAACCTCTTCTGCTCAAGAATTCACCAATGCTCAGTAGTAGTGACCTCAGAAAACGTCCCTTTCATAGTTGAAACAGAGGACAACAGAGCACTGATTCACTGACATCACGGGTAAAACTATTTTCTATTTTCTGCCCCCTGTGATAGCTTCCTTTATTCATCTTATCTTTGACCAAGCTCATGCTCTCTTCTCAAAAGACTTGCCCAGGAGATATGACACCGAAGGAAACTGAACAGCCGTATCAGTGGAAACAGACCTGATACATTTTTTTCTTTTCGTCAGCTTTTTCCTGCAAGAAGAATGTCCACGAGAACATAACTGAGGTTGTCTTGATACTACTGACGGTCGTGTAGATCAGGCATGTCACCGAAGGTGTGCGTGTCAATGCTTCAGACGGACGGGTAGATCAGGCCATCATCAAAGATGTGCAGGCTGGAGTTCTTCTCAATCTGTTGGTGACAAATTTTTGACTCAAAGAAAACTACTTCCCTCATTAGTTGGTCCTGCAGATGCACCTTTGGACAACTTTGAAGATTCCGAAGCCCTTAACGATTACGCCTTCGCCTCTTATCTAGGACAGATTTTTATAACTGAATGAAATAAAGCTTGTCCTTCTCTAAGCAATTGTCTAGTTTGCTTTTCCTGACCTCTCGATTCCTTAGTGATTTTCTCCGATTGCAAACAATTCTTCAGAAAAATGCTTGTCGAATGTGCGACGTCACCTCAGCCGACTGAATCTCACCTCCGACACGTCATGTCACTCGGCATCTTCACTTACTGCTCTTCACCTTTCTCTTTCCCCGATAAACCTGCTAACTTGAAACTGCCAGGGTTACCAAGATCATAAATATCCTTGTACTAAAGGTGATATATAAAAATATCGGCTATAACTTAATTCCCTGGAATATTTTTTTTTGCTAAAGGCGATGTTTTTTCACATCGGTTGTACACAAAATATCTCTCGATTTACACGACTCCCATGCGTTTGGCTTTAGCAAATAGTGCCGAACTTCAACTTCAACTGACAAGTACACAAACCGAAAAGTCTTGTCACACCGAATACCCCTTTCTTAGGTTTGACATTTTCGGCTAAAACAGATTGCTAATTACTTTCCTCTAGACTCAAAAAATAAGGGCCGACCCTACTTATAATGCTACCGGCCGTCACGTACAACTCGAAATAATCACCAAGCTGTAGAAGAACTTTTCATATCCTTAAACTCATCATAAAGCTTCTGTTGTACGTCACCTCGTAAGAATCTTCTCTGAGTTTCCACGAGCCCTGGTAATGAAGAAATAATCAGAACCCCTAAAGGTTTGTAGATTCTGATCATATCGAGATCCCAACTTGCACACATTGATCCAACTTCGCTTCATTATCGACACTTTATTCCTTGTCAACCGATATGAGACTTTGGCTCTAGCTTTTCTCCATTACCATTAGTTAGATTTAAAATTACTCTGAGAGCCGACTGTCTGAATCGGCTATTGGTCCTCGTCGAAGACATTAACAGGACCTGCTTCCCAGGCTCTTCCAGAAAAACACTTGACACCTTCACACTCCCAATAGATTGGTTTTGTATTAGCAACACTAACCGAATCATCAGCATGAACGATCTCAATATCATCTCCAATCCACTGTATGAGGAACTGATGCATAGTTGATGGCACACAACAGTTTGCATGTATCCAATCTCTTCATAGCGGCAAACTGTATGCCCCCTTGCCCTCAATGACGAAGAAGGTAGTGATCAAGGTTTTAGACCCAATCATTAATTCGACGACGTGGACTGCTCCTCGGGTGTCAGAAGTGAAAGTGCATTCGCCCCCAATGTGGGTTTTGGCTAATTAATGACAATCAAATTAGGGACTAACCAGTTTATAAAAGCATGTATGCAGGTGTTAGTCCTTTGAAAGATTTGAACGTTGAAATCTCGTGAACAAAGCACGTAGGATATTTTGGATATAAGATGCCTAGCTCAAGTGGTAGTTTAAAATTTTAATTTAAAACTTGAGTTATAGGTAAGCCGGACTATGAAGAGGGTCACAAAGTAAGTTGGCTAGATGTGGAGAAAGTGCTCAAATCGACTATCCTTAGTTCGCTTGAGAGACACCGCACAATCACGAACACGTAGAGGGTAAATTCCTTTGGTCGGTGTACCGACCATGGGTGGTCGGTGGTACCGACCACAGCTTCTCTGCGCAGCGCTCAAACTTCCTCTCTGTGTTGGTCAAAAAATGACCTGGCGGTAGTACCGCCATAACCTCGGTACTACCGCCTGCGGTGGTACCGACGCAAGGTCGGTAGTAACCTGGTTTGCAACCCTCTCTGGATAGAGTTGTTTTTGACCTAGCGGTAGTACCGCCATTACCTCGGTAGTACCGCCCTCGGTGCTACCGATCCATGGCCGGTAGTTTCCATTTTTTGCAAGGCTCTCTGTTCGCGCTGCTTTTGACCTGGCGGTAGTACCGCCATTACTTCTTCGGTAGTACCGCCGCGCGGTGCTACCGACGCAAGGCCGGTGGTTACCTAGTTTGCAGAGCTCCCTGTGTAGAATTGAAAAAGGCCTGGCGGTGGTACCGCCATCACCTCGGTACCACCGGATCGGAGGTACCGACGGAGGTCGGTGGTACTTGACTTTGTGAGGCTCTCTGTGTTGTGTTGAATATGACTTGGCGGTGGTACCGCCATAACCTCGGTACCACCGGCCTCGGAAGCACCGACCCAGGTTCGGTGGTTGAAAGTTTTTCAGGGCTCTCTGGACTGACTAGCTTTTGACTTGGCGGTGGTACCGCCATTACTTCGGTACCACCGACCTCGGAGGAACCGACCCTCGGGCGGTAGTTTCCGAGGGACCGAGTCCCTAACTGAGTTGCTCTCTGTTCGAGCTTGTTTTGGCCTGGCGGTGGTACCGCCATTACCTCGGTACCACCGGCCTCGGTGGTTCCGACCTTGGCCCGGTGCTTGTCAGTTTGACCAGATCTGGTGTATGCGACCGTTGTGTCATGGTCGGTGGTACCGACCATGGCTGGTCGGTGGTACCGACCAGCCTCGGGACTGAGGGAGTATAAATGCCTCCCCTCTTCACTTTTCACGTGGTGCAACTGAGAATCTACACTTATTGCTGACCTAACTTTAGACAAACTCTCTCCAAGCATTGACTCACCCATCTCTCTCCCCCTTTGCTCCTAGATTCATTCCCTTGCAAGATTTGAGCTAGGGAAGTGAGATTCGAGAGTGGGAAGGATCAATCTTCGACTTGAGCACTTGGTTTCCATCTTGCCGGCTTGTTTTGTGTCTTTTACTCTTGAGCTCTTTGAGCTCTAGCCGGTTAGGTGTTCTTCGTGGTAGCCCGTATTGATTTACTTGTGAGGGCTCCCCGAAGCGTTTGTATTACCCTGAGATTTCTAGTAGAGATACTCTCGTAGCCTTTGTGGTTGCTGAGAGTGAGGCGAGGAGGTGAAATAGACTCCGACCTTTGTGGTCACCTCAACAACGAGGAAGTAGGCACTCCTTAGTGGATTGGCCGAACCTCGGGATAAATCTTGTGTCCCGTGTGCTTGTTGTTGTTGTCGCTATTTTCTCTACTTCTCTTGTTATTGTGTTCTTCGTGTTCTTCCTATCCCTATCTTGTTTCTTAGGTTGGGAAGGCTCGATCTACTCAAGGGGAGCAACCAAGGTTTCGTGAGAGCAGTTTTATCATAAATTATTCTTTGGAAAGTTGGCTAGAAACTTGTTTTATCTTCATATCTTACTTTCATCAGATTTGTAGTTTCTTTTAGGATTCCGGTTGTGCCGTTTGTTTGTGTTGGTAGTACCGGTGTTTCACACCCGGTAGTACCTACCCAAACAAACCGGCCTCTCCGGTTGCTATCTAACTACATCTTATAGTTTGTGAAGTTTCAGATAGTCAAAAATCACCTATTCACCCCCCTCTAGGCTGATTCGGTCCTTTCAATTGGTATCGGAGCCTAACCCTTGTGTTAGCGCTTCACCGCGTAGGGAGAATCATGTCTACCATAAGTCAAGAACAGCTTGATGAGATTGTCAAGAAGGTTACTGCTCAGATAATTCAAGATCAAGCAAAGAAGCATGAAGATGAGATGAAGAGAATGAAAGATGAGATGGAGAGTTTGAGGCGAGCTTTGGGAAGCAAAGCCGAAGCATCCGGAAGCAGTGGAAATCAGCCGCCCAAGGATGACAAGAAGAAGGAAGATGAAGAGAAAGGCAAGAAAGACACCGAGTTCACTAGAGTGCCATATGCTATAGCCATATGGGCAAGGTCATACAATTGCCTAGCGTCAATCTAGGCAGCCACCTGCCTTTGATGGAATCAACTACAATGATTGGGCACACAAGATGAAGCTACACCTTCTTGCTGCAAGAGTTTGGAGATTGTTGAAAATGGACCAAGTCATGTTGAAGGTCAAGAGTTCACCGACAATGATGTGTTTGAGTTTCAACAAATGTTCAAGCCGCATCATTGATTCTATCATGCCTAAAGCCTGAAGAAAGCAACAAGGTACATGGAATGGAGAATGCCAAGAAGATTTGGGATACACTCAGGATATCGTATGAGGGTGATGCGAGGTGAGAAGTGCAACATAGAGCTTCTTCATGGAAAGATTGAGAACTTTGCAATCAAGAGAAATGAGACCACTCAACAAATGTTTGACAGATTCATGACGTTGGTAAATCAGATTAGAGCACTCGGAGACACAAAGTGGGATGACTACTCAGCTGGAAGAAAGCTTGTTAAGAGCATATAGAAGAGGAACAAGAACCTTGCATCAATCATCATGGGAGACCTAACTATGAGAGCATGGGACCTCATGAGATGCTTGCCAAGATAAAGCATCATGAAGTCTTGGATGATGAAGATATAGAAGAACAAGAGGCAGCCACAAAAGGTGGTAGCACTCAAGGCTATCAAGAAGAAGGAAGCAAGGCCCGAGATGACTCTTCAAGCGAAGGAAGTGAAGACTCCGATGATTAGTTTGGCCCTTATTGTGAAGAACTTTAGAAGATTCATGGAAAGAAGATGCACAAGAAGGGCAAAGGGTGGTTACTTCAAGAAGTCAAAGAAGAGAAATGCTATGAATGTGAGCGATGATCATTTCATTGCGATTGTCCACAAAGAAGAACAAGAACAAGTATAGCAAGAGTGATGACAAGAAGCATAGAAGAAGAAGAGGTGGTGAAGCTCATCTTGGTGAGGAGTGGTTTCTCGGAAGATGACTCAAGTGATGAAAGAAGAGCAAGAGCAAGGAGAAGGAGAAGGGAGCGGCCAACATCGCCATACACAAGACCTCTTCTCCAAGTCTCTTCTCCAACATGGCTTACATCGACAACTTCGTCACGCCTGTTCGAGAACCTCTCTGACGACGAGGATGACTTCACTCATTCTTGCTTCATGGCTAAGATGAGAAGGTAAACATCACCTCACTCTCCTACTTGTTCTAGTGATGAATGTAGTGGATGATGATATGGATGAATTTGAGCTTAGCTTAATTAGAAAGTTTGGGAAAGAAAGGTGGAGCTAAAATCATAAATTGCTCACTAAATTTAGAGAGTCGGAATGAGAGTTCTTGCAATGCAAGGGGACTTGATCCTCAAGAAAGAGAAAAGAACCGTGCATTGGAAGCCTCTCTTGCCGAGGAGAAGTTGAAGGTTGAGAAATTGACCGTGGACTATCCTTAACCAATGACTCCAACAAGAGTTGGCTAAGGAGTGTTCCCATGAGCAATGACTCAATTGCAGCCTAAAGAATGAGGTTTCAAATGGTTCAAGAGAGCCTCACAATCTCTCAAAATAAATATCAAACTCTTGAACTAAGCTACAACATTTCTTTGGAATAGCACCTCTTCAACCTCTTCTAAGGATTCCGATGGCTCTAATGCCTCACCTAGTAATGGTTGCAAAAGATGCTATAAACATGATATAATGCTTGTGCAACTAACCTTGTTGAGCTAGAAAAGAAAGACAAAGAAATTCATAGGTTGAACATGATCTTGATGAATGGTTGCAAGTGTAAGGTGCAACAACCAAAAGATATCCTCAAGACCGCAAGGCACCCATCCATCAAGGATGGAATTGGGTACAATGGTATGGTGGTAAGGCCAACGGTAGAAAGATGTTCATGGGGTACCTTTTTTTAACTTTAACAAAGGGTTCCTCTCTTGACCTAATGAACAAGGCCAACAAGTTGCCAATCCAAAGGCTCCACTTGCTAATGGTAAAATCAACAAGAGAAGCAAGTGGAGGCCCTCAAGCAACAAAGCCCATATCAAGAAGCTATACATGTGATTATTTGGTGTTGTTGGGGTGATGATGGCAAAATAGTTGTCGAAGTATGTTGGTGCCCTCAAGAAGAGGGAAATTATGAGAAATGTTTGGGTACCAAAAGCTTATGTGACTAACCCCCAAGGACCCAATCTCGTTTGGGTACCTAAATCTAGAACATAAACTTGTTTTGTAGGAATATGCCTCCGGTGGATCAAGTTGGGTGTTGGATAGTGGATGCACCAATCATATGACCGGGGCAAAAGATATGTTCTCCTCCTCATTTCAACCAAGCAACGACTCATGCAACAACATTGTGTTTGGTGACAATGGTAAAGGAGAAGTGCTTGGTTTGGGTAAAATTGCTATCTCAACTGACAATTCCATATCTAATGTATTACTTGTGCATTCGTTGAGTTACAATTTGTTATCCGTTTCTCAACTTTGTGAAATGGGTTACGATTGTCTCTTTACGGATAAGGGTGTGACCGTCTCTAGAAGAAGGGATTCCTCTATTGCATTTAAAGGCGTGTTGAAGGGAAAACTTTACTTAGTTGACTTCTCAACTAGTAAGGTAGAGCCTACAACATGTCTAATGGCAAAATCTAGCATGGGTTGGCTTTGGCATCGCCGACTAGCTCATGTTGGGATGAGGAATTTGGCCCTACTTCAAAGAGAAGGGCACATCCTTGGACTAACCAATGTTTCTTTTGAGAAAGATAGGATTTGCAGTGCGTGCCAAGCCGGAAAGCAAGTAGGAGCAAAACATCCAATCAAGAACATTGTGTCGACCTCAAGACCATTGGAGCTATTGCATATGGATCTCATCGGACCCGTTGCTTATCAAAGCATCGGCGGTAACAAATACGGTTTTGTTATTGTTGATGACTATTCTCGTTTCACTTGGGTGTTCTTTTTAGCAGACAAAAGCGAAACACAAGGTATCTTCAAGAAGTTTGCTAGAAGAGCACAAAATGAGTTCGACATCAAAATCAAGAAAGTGAGAAGCGACAACGGGACCGAGTTTAGGAACACCAACATAGAAGAGTATCTTGATGAAGAAGGGATCAAGCATGAGTTCTCCGTTCCATATACCCCACAACAAAATGGGGTTGTGGAAAGGAAGAATAGAACTCTTGTTGAAGCTGCAAGATCTATGTTGGATGAGTACAAGACTTCCCATGGATTTTGGGCGGAGGCAATGAACACGGCGTGTCATGCAATCAACCGCCTGTACCTTCACAAGCTAAGAGGGAAGACGCCATATGAGCTTCTAACTGGTAACAAACCAAAGGTGCATTACTTTCGAGTTTTTGGCTGCAAGTGTTTCATACTTAACAAAAGGGCCAAAGTTCAAAGTTTGCACCTAAGGTACATGAAGGCTTTCTACTTGGTTATGGTACTAACGAACATGGCTACCGTGTATTCAATAATGCCACCGGCACTATTGAGTTAACGGTAGACGTGACTTTTGATGAATCCGACGGCTCTCAAAAGGAGCAAGTCAATGATGAGCTTGTAGGTAATGACGAGCCTCCATCCGAAGCTATCAAGAAGCTTGCAACCGGTGATGTAAGGCCCGTTGAAGTACAAGATGATGAAGATGACCATCACACACTCACACTCCACAAGATTCTCATATCCATCATGTGCATCCAAATGCGCATGATGAAGCTTCCGCAACTCCGAATGGTGGTAGTGTGGATGATGTTCAAGTGATACACCAAATTGATGATCAAACACGAACTCAACATGAAGTCCGACAAGAAGATGGGGACATCAATGCATATGATGAAGATGATGAAGATGGACCCATCCAACGAAGATCATCTGTACCACACCCAAGAGTTCATCATACAGTTCAACGGGATCATCCCGTTGACAACATATTGGGGAGCATACGGCGTGGGGTAACGACACGTTCTCGTTTAGCAAATTTTTGTGAACATTACTTGTTTGTCTCCTCTTTGGAACCTCTTAGGGTGGAAGAAGCACTTGACGATCCGGACTGGGTGATGGCTATGCAAGAAGAGCTGAACAACTTCACCAGAATGAAGTCTGGTCCTTGGTGGAAAGGCCCAAGCAAAATGTGATAGGAACCAAATGGGTTTTCCGCAACAAGCAAGACGAGCATGGCGTGGTGACAAGGAACAAAGCACGGTTGGTGGCTCAAGGTTTCACTCAAATCGAAGGTTTGGATTTTGGGGAAACCTATGCACCTGTAGCTAGGCTCGAGTCAATTCGTATATTACTTGCCTTTGCTACTCACCATGATTTCAAGCTATATCAAATGGACGTGAAAAGTGCATTCCTCAACGGCCCCCTCTCCGAATTGGTCTATGTGGAGCAACCACCGGGCTTCGAGGACCCAAAGTTTCCCAACCACGTCTACAAGCTCGACAAGGCGCTCTATGGGCTTAAACAAGCTCCTAGAGCTTGGTATGACTGTCTTAAGGACTTCCTACTCAAAAAGGGTTTTGAGATAGGAAGGGCCGATGCTACTTTATTTACTCGCAAAGTTGATAATGATATCTTTGTGTGCCAAATATATGTCGATGACATAATATTTGGTAGTACTAATGTTGTCTTTTGTGAGGAATTTAGTAGGATCATGACCAAAAGGTTCGAGATGTCCATGATGGGTGAGTTGAAGTACTTTCTTGGATTCCAAATCAAGCAACTCAAGGATGGCACGTTCATCAGTCAAACCAAGTATACAAGAGACATGCTAAAGAAGTTTGAGATGGACAAGGCCAAACCCATCAAGACCCCTATGCCTACCAATGGACATCTTGATCTAAATGTGGATGGTAAGTCAGTGGACCAAAAGGTATATCGCTCTATGATCGGTTCATTACTTTACCTTTGTGCATCTAGGCCCGATATTATGCTTAGTGTGTGCATGTGTGCAAGGTTTCAAGCTAATCCGAAAGAATGTCATATTATGGCCGTTAAGAGAATTTTTCGATACTTAGTGCACACTCCGAATCTTGGCTTGTGGTATCCCAAGGGCTCCACTTTCGATCTACTTGGCTATTCCGATTCGGACTATGCCGGTTGCAAGGTAGACCGAAAGAGCACTACCGGGACTTGCCAATTTATTGGGAGGTCTTTGGTGTCATGGAGTTCTAAGAAACAAATAGTGTTGCCCTATCCACTGCCGAAGCCGAGTATGTGGCGGCCGGCGCTTGCTGTGCTCAACTACTTTGGATGAAGCAAACACTAAAGGACTTCGGATGTGAGCAAACCAAAATTCCACTTTTGTGTGACAATGAGAGTGCTATCAAACTAGCAAACAATCCCGTAAACCACTCTCGCACAAAACACATAGACATCCGACACCATTTCTTGAGAGACCATGAACCAAAGGAGATATCGCAATACGCCATGTGAGCACCGAAAAACAACTAGCCGATATCTTCACAAAGCCTTTAGATGAGTCAAGATTTTGTGCTTTGAGGAGTGAACTAAATATCATTGATTCTCGTAACGTGGCTTGATGTCTTGCACATATTTTTTTTCACCTAGAAACCTAAACAAATGCTTTTAACAAATATTGTATGTGATTTCAAAATCTATTTTGCATGCTTCACTTGTGTCCATAGCTATGTATTGATTCTATGAAATCTGGACATATTTGAAGTGTGTGTAGTATACCACACAAAGTCCTCCTGAAAACCCTCTCTGGTCCTCTGTTTTTCGGCCTGTCGGTGGTACCGCCATTGTGTCGGTACTACCGACGGCGGTAGTACCGACCCCTTTGGGCGGTTCCACCGACCGAGGTTTGACCTGGTATATAAGGGGCGCGGTGAATCCGTTTCAACCCTAGTCAAACTTCTTTTGACCGCCGCCCCTGCCTCCTTGCAGCCACCGGTTGCTCGTGCCTTCTCCCCGTGCGCCGCCATCGCCCTCTCCTCTCTCTCGATCTTTTTCCTCCTCCATCCAAATCCAAACCCTCCGGTGGAAAGTTGCTTTGGAGCGTGGAGATCGTCTTGGTGGTGTTCTTGAAGCCCGAAGTTTCCTCCTTCATTGGATTTCGACCTCTTTTCGAGTAGCAAGGTACTAGGGTGTTCATGCCCGATCTCTCAATGTACTTTGTTCTAGGTCGATTCCTTTGGTAGGATTGTTCTATCTAGTATGAAGATGCTTCTAGGATGTTTGGTTCGCAAGTTCATAGCGATTTGGTAGATTGGATTGAAGGAAACCGCACGCTGCCGTGCGGTCGGTAGTACCGCCCCTAGGGGTCGGTAGTACCGCCCGCCGCGCAGCGAGCCGTTCTCCTTCCCGATTTCGATCGTCTTATTTGCTACATCCGTTGAAGTAATCGTTCCATCATCTTTGTCTCATGTTGGTCTATGCTATCTTTGTCTAGATGAGCCGGAGGCCCTCTCGTGCTCGCTCCCCTAGTGATGATGATGAGGATTATGCCGCCTTGGAGCAAGGTGGTCATGCGCAAGGGGAGCCGCCGCGTCGCAATCCCGGGCGCCGTGGTCGGTCTGGGAGTGGATGACTCCTCTCGTCAGGTCGACTCGTCCGGCGGCGCGCCGGCCCGGGTTAGTCGCAGCGTGGTAGCGCAGGGCAGCGGGAGCGGCATCCGTGGCCATTGCTCCTCCTCCTCCTCCTCAGCCTTCTCCGCCCCCTGTCGCTGGTCCGGCGGGTCGCCTGCACAGCGTCATTGTGGGAGGAGTGCCCTCAGCTGGTCTCGATCGTGAGGGTCGTTCCTTCGATCCTCAAGTTGGACCGGCATCCCCCGGACTTCAGGGTTGATGCTAATCAACCGGGCTTTTGACATGCACCCTGAAGCCGAAGCTGTCATGTCCGCTGTCCCTCCGCTCTTCTTGGAAATCCCATGGATTACTCCAATAGAAAGCGGGGTAGCTTGATGAGAAGGCAGCGTGAGGAGAACCCCTATCTGCTTATCAGAGATGCTTCAGTTGATCAGAGGTTCTGGTCAAGATTTCAGCAGGACTACTACGTGACAGTCCTCTGGAAGGGTTTCTGTGCTAAGGGCTATCCCCCTCTTTTTGAGCACAAGCGGTTAGTTATCCGCTCCTTGACAGACAAGGACTCCGATGAGATTCAGTCTTTGGTGCAGAGGCTTGAGGAGTGGAGGATCTTGGGGTTGATATCTGGTGAGCGCAGCTACAATCAGGAGATTCTCTGTCAGTTTTGGGCCACCTTGTTCATTGATAGGGAAGCTCGCGTGCTGCATTGGATGGGGTCCACTACCGGTGCAATTTTGTCACTTTCGCCGGTTGTTGGGTTTCGACCATGTCGACAGGGATGCCCCTCGCTTGTCAGAGATGTATGGTGGGGGCATGTACACCGAGCAGCTGCAGAACTCAGGTGTCTACATGGATGGTGCCGAGGCAACCTTCAAGGTCCAAGGCCTGAAGCCTGCCTACTATGTGCTCAACAACCTGATGCGCCTAACTCTGGATCCTAAAGTTGGTGACCAGGACAACTTGAGAGATGATGCTGCCAAGGTCCTCGTCCGCTTTGCTCTGCCAGATGGACGGTTTAGCATCTCTCACTTTCTGTGGCAGAAAATCTCCGATGTTTACAATGATCCTCACAAGGCCTTGCCATATGCTCCATATCTTATGCATATCATTGAGCATGTGGTTGGCGCCACCTTCGAGTATGATCGCACCATGAAGGAGTACAGTGTTCGCAAGTTCACCTCGGCTCCTTCCAAGGACAAAGAAAAAGTTGATGAAGGTGGTGAGGTCCCAGCAGATGCAGCAGCGCCTGGCGAGGCTCAGCCGGGTGGAGATGTTCCCCATGCTACCGCCCTCTCCTCCGCGTCGTGAGAGGCGTAGGGTGGCGGTCTTCGCTCCGCCCTTGGAAAGATCTTTGAGTGGATGTGCTATCGGGCCGATCGTGACGAGCGACATCAGCAGGAGGTGCGTCAGCATCTCGGTCTTCCTCCGCGCTCTCCGGTCCGACCTCATCCAGATCCGTTTGCTGAGTACGATGCTCAGGCCCGGCGTGATGATGATGATGATGATGATGATGATGATGTGATGGTCTCCCAGCAGCAGCCCCAGCAGCAGGCTCAGCAGCAGCCCCAGTTTCCAGGTGGTGGTGAGGCGGGTTTGTACAGCTCCATGCTGTATCCGCCTCATCAGTTCTATCCTCCGCCACCACCTCAGTACCAGCCTCATTCCTTCTTCCCTGACTATGGTATGGGCACGTCCTTTGCTGGCGGGTCCACATCGTATCAAGGGGGGGTGGAGGCTCGTACATGGGCTTTGCTGGCCCCGACGCCGATCCAGCTGGGAGTGGTGGTCCTCGCGACTCTACACCACCTCCACCTGATTCTTCGGCTCTCCTTCATCCTTCCCTGGTGGTGACGTTGGAGAGAGTGCCTATTCCTCTCTCTTCGGGGGCTCTTATCATGATGGATCTTCTAGCAGCTATTATTGATTCTTTGCTTATCTTGGCCTACCCGCTTTGGTACTTGATGCCAAAGGGGAGAAATTGTTAGGCTTATCTTGTTGTAATAGCTGTAAGAAGGGTAATCTTTGAGACTAAGTATGGTATGCTACATTTTATTTGTGATATGCTGAGGATGTAAACCTTTTATGCTTTTGTTATATTCATGCTTGGTTCATCCTCGTTATTGATGCTCTTGTCTTGGTGATTGTTGTTTTCGATATGGCTATGTGATTTGAGTTCTTTTCTTTCTTCAATAGCCATTCGCTTTTCTTATTACATTGTTATGTGTATCACCATGTCATACCGTTTATGCATCACAAATTGATATATTTGATATTGTCACACACTTAGGCACCCCACGGATTGCAAAATTTAGGGGGAGATCTTGTTCTTGTGTATGCAACCTTGCTTTCTAATCAAGGTTTGAAATTAATATCCAAAGCATACACTAAGGGGGAGCTTCAACTAAATTTTGGAATTCAAAAGCTTCAATTCTTTCTATCCCTAATTGTAAGCCTAAGTTGGTTGTCATCAATTACCAAAAAGGGGGAGTTTGAAAGTGCATTCGCCCCCAATGTGGGTTTTGGCTAATTAATGACAATCAAATTAGGGACTAACCAGTTTATAAAAGCATGTATGCAGGTGTTAGTCCTTTGAAAGATTTGAAACGTTGAAATCTCGTGAACAAAGCACGTAGGATATTTTTGGATATAAAGATGCCTAGCTCAAGTGGTAGTTTAAATTTTAATTTTAAACTTGAGTTATAGGTAAGCCGGACTATGAAGAGGGTCACAAAGTAAGTTGGCTAGATGTGGAGAAAAGTGCTCAAATCGACTAACCTTAGTTCGCTTGAGAGACACCGCACAATCACGAACACGTAGAGGGTAATTCCTTTGGTCGGTGGTACCGACCATGGGTGGTCGGTGGTACCGACCACAGCTTCTCTGCGCAGCGCTCAAACTTCCTCTCTGTGTTGGTCAAAAAATGACCTGGCGGTAGTACCGCCATAACCTCGGTACTACCGCCCGCGGTGGTACCGGACGCAAGGTCGGTAGTAACCTGGTTTGCAACCCTCTCTGGATAGAGTTGTTTTTGACCTAGCGGTAGTACCGCCATTACCTCGGTAGTACCGCCCTCGGTGCTACCGATCCATGGCCGGTAGTTTCCATTTTTGCAAGGCTCTCTGTTCGCGCTGCTTTTGACCTGGCGGTAGTACCGCCATTACTTCGGTAGTACCGCCCCCGGTGCTACCGACGCAAGGCCGGTGGTAACCAGTTTGCAGAGCTCCCTGTGTAGAATTGAAAAAGGCCTGGCGGTGGTACCGCCATCACCTCGGTACCACCGGGATCGGAGGTACCGACGGAGGTCGGTGGTAACTTGACTTTGTGAGGCTCTCTGTGTTGTGTTGAATATGACTTGGCGGTGGTACCGCCATAACCTCGGTACCACCGCCTCGGAAGCACCGACCCAGGTTCGGTGGTTGAAAGTTTTTCAGGGCTCTCTGGACTGACTAGCTTTTGACTTGGCGGTGGTACCGCCATTACTCTCGGTACCACCGACCTCGGAGGAACCGACCCTCGGGCGGTAGTTTCCGAGGGACCGAGTCCCTAACTGAGTTGCTCTCTGTTCGAGCTTGTTTTGGCCTGGCGGTGGTACCGCCATTACCTCGGTACCACCGGCCTCGGTGGTTCCGACCTTGGCCCGGTGCTTGTCAGTTTGACCAGATCTGTGTATGCGACCGTTGTGTCATGGTCGGTGGTACCGACCATGGCTGGTCGGTGGTACCGACCAGCCTCGGGACTGAGGGAGTATAAATGCCTCCCCTCTTCACTTTTCACGGGTGGCAACTGAGAATCTATACACTTATTGCTGACCTAACTTTAGACAAACTCTCTCCAAGCATTGACTCACCCATCTCTCTCCCCCTTTGCTCCTAGATTCATTCCCTTGCAAGATTTGAGCTAGGGAAGTGAGATTCGAGAGTGGGAAGCATCAATCTTCGACTTGAGCACTTGGTTTCCATCTTGCCGGCTTGTTTTTGTGTCTTTTACTCTTGAGCTCTTTGAGCTCTAGCCGGTTAGGTGTTCTTCGTGGTAGCCCGTATTGATTTACTTGTGAGGGCTCCCCGAAGCGTTTGTATTACCTGAGATTTCTAGTAGAGATACTCTCGTAGCCTTTGTGGTTGCTTGAGTGAGGCGAGGAGGTGAAATAGACTCCGACCTTTGTGGTCACCTCAACAACGAGGAAGTAGGCACTCCTTAGTGGATTGGCCGAACCTCGGGATAAATCTTGTGTCCCGTGTGCTTGTTGTTGTTGTCGCTATTTTCTCTACTTCTCTTGTTATTGTGTTCTTCGTGTTCTTCCTATCCCTATCTTGTTCTTAGGTTGGGAAGGCTCGATCTACATCAAGGGGAGCAACCAAGGTTTCGTGAGAGTAGTTTTTCATAAATTATTCTTTGGAAAGTTGGCTAGAAACTTGTTTTATCTTCATATCTTACTTTCATCAGATTTGTAGTTTCTTTTAGGATTCCCGGTTGTGCCGTTTGTTTGTGTTGGTAGTACCGGTGTTTCACACCCGGTAGTACCTACCCAAACAAACCGGCCTCTCCGGTTGCTATCTAACTACATCTTATAGTTTGTGAAGTTTCAGATAGTCAAAAATCACTATTCACCCCCCTCTACTAGGCTGATTCGGTCCTTTCAAGAAGATTTCCTTTCCACAAAATCTCCTCATCCATGTCGGTCTTTCAGCAGATCTTCACTTGTCATTATGCCAAGCTTCCTGAAAGTGGTATACGGCCATGATATTTATGGGTACTCCTCCATCAATGAAAGTCTTGGTTAATGGCTTGCCATTGACATACCATAGCCCCCTCATATATAATGGCCTCAAGTGTCGTTCTGATGGTTTGTCAATAACTACCTTTTCAGCCAAGACGAGATGAGCCATAAGTCCTGAATTCACTTTCATCATCGAAGTCTGAATATGTCTCGTCTGGACATCTTGATTCTCCAGAGCTTACAAACTCTGACGGAGAAGAACGCCTGATGTATCAGCCAAACATTACATATCCATCCACCTCCATCCGGCTCCCTTTAGGACGCCAAACTTGTCTTGTCCTGGTGCCTGCTTGCTCTAATTCTCTGTTCCTCAGCGTGCACTCTCCTTTTCTGGCTCTCTCTTAAACCTGGCGACACCATTGTCCTTTTTGCAGACATACTCACGGTATTCTCCTCTTCGGTATGAGCCCAACCTGATCGGCAAATCGTCCCTGCCAATTCTCATCATAATTATTATTTTTAAGCGCCGATCGTCCCAGGGATTCGTGCCCCAAGCCTTTCATGGACAGAACGGCGGTTGACTCGAGATTGCTGTACTCGGAGTACTGACTACTGCATTCAGGGAAGTCATTCTTAACAGGGCAACTTCAAACCTTCGTTCCAACAATACTGGAAGAATGAGCATTCCCAATGAGACTGTTCCTGTTCCTCCATATCTTCTCGTTTCTTTTCGGTACATCTCTTCCTCGTACCTCCTCTGCTCCTCCAGGAACTTCTTTCTTCATAAAGCCTCTGCTTCTGGTAACCGTTCCTGTTCCCGATGCCACTTATTCAACAGAATGCGCGTCGTGACCCTGGCCTGGAGGCGTTACCCGTCTCAATTCCGCTATCTTGGAACCGAACTTTCCGCTGAAGCTCTCCTTTTGTAACCTGCCGATCGGGATCAATAGTGCCAGCTCCCTCGCTCTGTCAGAGGTTAAAACTTTCATCTTACCCTTACCCCTAGGATCGGCTACATTGATCATGTTAACAGAGAAAGACACAGTATTCTGCTCGAAAGGGCTACCATCAATCTTCATCTTTCCATCGAACCTCAGATGTCCGCCTTGAATAGCCTTCTGGATTCGATCCCTGAACACTCGGCAATCATTTATGGAATGAGACCTAGTGTTGTGGAAACCACAATACTTTTTGTCTTTGACGCCCCCAGGAAGCAGCATAGGATGACCTTCTGGCAACTTAATGCGTCCCTCCTTCAACAAGTATTCAAATAATTTGTCTGACTTGGACACATCAAAGTCATAAGTACCTTTGTGTTGCCTCAGCCACCGTTGGTTGACTTGAGTCGGCTCTTTAGACCAAGTTATCTCGGCTGCAGCCACCTCATCCTCATCATGATATTCATCTGCTTCCTCTAGGAAAGCCTGATACATCTCGGCAGCTACATCACCCTTCTGAACTGATTGTTCCTCTTGAATCCCTGAGCTTGATTGCTCATCATTGCTAGCCTTTGTGATAACTGCCCGAGGTCTTCAAATCCATGCCGAATAACTTTTCTTTGATACTCGGCAACATGCCAGCTATGGCTATCCCCGGTAACTGGTCATCCGGCAAATTCAGAGAATAGCAGAGATTTTGGTCTCCCTGAATCGGCGCAGATACTCTTGCGGTGTCTCGCCGGGTCTCATCCTCAAGCTCATGAGATCGACCAACTTCTTCTCACTGGTTCCCGTAAAGAAGTATGAGTGGAATTTCTGCTCCAGCTCCGCCCACGTACTGATGGAATTCGCTGGCAATGAGGCGAACCAAGAGAAGGCTGGTCTTGTCAACGATAACGGGAAGTATCGAATCCTCCAAGCTTCATCTGCCGATGCTTCGCCAAGCTGCATCAGGTAATGGCTGATGTGTTCCCTCGTACTGGTATCATCTTGGCCCGAGAACTTGGTAAGGTCAGTAGGAGGTTTGACCCTCGGAGGAAGAGCTACCCGATTGTACCATTCAGGGTAAGGAGACTTGTACGTGTATATTTGATTCTTCGGTTTTAGGCCGAACTGATTCTGCATCATATCAGCCATCTTATGCATGATGAGGTCGACATTTGAATCAGGAACTGTTTGCGTCTGCCCCCCAGCATGTAACCCTGCTGAACTCCTGTATCCGAGATTCGGAAGAGCGTTAATCGAGTTATAGTCCGTAAATTCCCGATACCCATCTCCAAACATACTCTTCTGAATCCTGTTCGCCATAGGAGAGACTCTAGAGGCAGATTGCGGGACATCCCCTGTGGTACCGAATGTGGGCTGGCCATAGGGCTGGGGAGGTTGTCGCATCTCCTGAGAAATTACCCCACCTGTGCTTGGGCCAGCTCCGCTGCTTTCGGCAACTCTCTGACGTTGAGGTACTTGGAACAACAATGGTCCCCGCATTGGACCAGCAGCCTCTTCAAAGTACTTATCCACGTTTGGACCGAAAGTATTGACCATGATAGCACGAAAGGTATTCAAGAAAGCCGATTGATGACTGGTCACGGCTCCTGATACAACTCTATGCATTATATCAGTCATCTTCTGGATAGCTTTCTTCACTCACCACCGTCAGGCAGCTTAGGTTGGTGATGAGGAACAACCTTCGGGAACGTCTGCTTCTGATAGAACTTGCCGCTTTTATTCTTGGAGAAGGTCTCCAAGCACTTGCGCTGGAATTCATCACAAGCCCGCTGCAACAGATCTTTTGATTCTAGCGGCAAATCGTCCATGGTCACCTCGAAGACTTGATCTTCGTTAATCTCAGGCATCTTGAAACGAAGTGGTCCCACCGGGCGTGCCAAAAAGTGTGTTGACGCAAAACGTGACGTCTCGCGTCAAGGGCACACAGCAAGCCGAACGAGGCTAGCTTCACTCGGGAGCCCGGGGTGTATCGAACCCGGAGACGTGCCAGTCGGTTTGACCTGAAAACCAACAAGGGATAAAATGTGAGAATACCTTGGAACATGCTGGGCAAAAACCAGACAGTTCCATATGTACGGCTTTGGAAGCCAATCACGACGGCACACAGCTATAGAAGCTGTTTGTCGAAACGGGTTTAAGATGTCATTCGACAAGTATAAGGAGAAAGCATGTAAAAATGTAGAATGCCGAATACATACGTGACAAAAGAATAAAAAAAAGGTAACTTGTAAATACAAACCTATTCAGATAACATGTGCATAGGTCAATCCAGCTAGTCTGCCGCACGTCCAGCCTTCATAAACCCGTCAGGCATAAACTCAAGCCAAGCTAATCCTCCGCATGATACCACTTGCTATAAATCTATACCACTCCTTATAATTAGATTAATCCACCGCATGATACGATCTAATTATAAGAAGCTAAAAGCACACATACACCTGAACAGATCTATACATACTCATTACTCATGTAAGCTTAACCAGAATCGGCAAACTAGCCGAACTGGGATCCATGAAGAAGAAACATACAAACCAAACATAGTTAAACTAATCTAAAACCTGCACCTGCCGCACGACACTCAGCTCTATCAAAGCCTAAACATGATCGGCATGCATTAACCCACAACATGTAGCAACCTAGATTGAAAGTCGGTTCGACCATTATGATCTTATAATTAGCAAAGCACAAGCAAACTCGTGCAACAAGGCCGAACGAAGATCAATCTAGATTGGGCAAAAAGTGTTGTACGAATTACATGAATAAAACATATAACACGTGATAACTTGATGAATCTATTAGATCTGCCAAATCTAACAGAGCCGATAACTATTTTTACTCATGACTTATTCCGCCGCACGATACAAGTCATATGTAAAAACTTCCCGTCATAAGCTTAAATCCGCCGCACGATACTAAGCTTAACGTACGAGACTACTTGCATCATATCTAAATCCACCGCATGATACTAGACATGATAGCAAGGTTGCCGGTACTTACGGAGGTCGACGGATCGATAATTCCTCTCGAAGAACTCGACGACACGACTATAAGGACTCGAAGGTGGCACGGGGCCGGTTGTATTGATGTGGTTGTGAACAGTTTTACAATGGTCGATGGCTTATATTTATACCCTGGACGAAACACGAGTCCTAGACGATTACGACTTTACAATGAAATACGGAAAGATATAAACCCTACAATATTCGGTGCCTTCCATCACCCTGTGTCTTCCCGTACAAGCCAGCTTTACTCACAATACGCGTTTTTCGAATGGAACCATGGTCTCGCGAAATAGCCGACCGCGTAGACAGTTACCGAAAATCTGAGGACCAAACAGCTGCCGATCGTTTGCCGAATCTGTCTCCTCTGCTGGCCGGACCCACCTGTCATATTCTTATGCGTGCGAAAATCTGGTGTTAACAACTTGCTAAATTTTTCTAAGTTAGAATCGGAGGCCATCTACTTGCTATATTTACCAAATGAGCTTCACTTGCTATCCGGTGTTTCTATGTTATTTTTACCAAGTTGGAATACTTTTCTATGTTATTTTTACCAAACTATTGGAGATACATAAAAAATTTACTTGCCAAAAGTTTTAGCAAGTTGCTAAATGACAACTTTTTCCAAGTCATTTTTTCCAAACAATTGGAGATGCTCTAAACCGCCTGTGGAAATGGATCTCCACAGGCGGTTGACCTAGCGAACCGTCTGTGAAAATGGACATTTCCACGGGCGGTTGACCTAGCGAACCGCCTTTGTCAAAAATTTCCGAAAAAACCTGAAAAAATATTTTAATTAGAGGGAGGACCCCACCGCCCAACGCTCGCCCGTCTCCGTCAAAGTCGTGACTTTTTTCGCGCAAAATTCACGACCCGAACCCACAACCTCGCCCTCACGCGAAGCCTCCTCTACCATTGGACCACACACTCACATGTGCTCATGTATCCTTTCGGTTCCCCACATAGTATACAAACCCGAGTGTAATTTTCTTGTTTGAGGTCCTAAACGATTTCAAATCAAAAAGTTGCCAACTAAAAAGTTTCATAACTTTTCGAGATGAACAACTTTTGTATTAGTCATTTCTCCATCCAAGGTTGTTTACAAAATTTAAATTCAAATTTGGAGACCATTCAAACATATTTTTCGTTGACAAGATGACTTCAAATTAAAAGTTGTAATTTAGAAGTTTCATAACTTTTTGAGACGAACAACTTTTATTTTGGATGTTTTCTCATCCGAGATCGTTTGAGAAAAAACAAATTTTAAAAAACACATGTATTTCTACAGGTGGTTTGTTAAGACAACCGCTTGTAGAAATGTCTTATCATCTTTAGAATAGTTCGTGATTTGACAATATGATGCTACAATAAGTATTTACTAATGATAGATTAATTTAGCTTAATGGATTCATCTTGTTAGTTATTGTATGGCGTGTAATTAGTTTTATATTTAATCCATTTTTAATAGACTAAATTAGTGTCACAACATCTTAATATGGCACAGACTAAACTTTACTCCCTATAACCAAACAACCCTTAAGTTTGGTTCAGTATTTTGTCGCTTTGGGTTTGATAGGTGCAGCTCATGGACACAATGATCTATGTTTTGTTGTTTGGTGGAATAAGGTAGTTCGCATGATCAATAAGGAGTATAGGCAAGGAGCAAACTCTCTCATCGTTCTAATTGCGTGGTTTTGCTTTGGAAGAACTACAATGCCTATGTCTCTAATAGACTGTCCTTCGGTTAGGAGTTTTTGGGGGCAATTTAAGGATGATTGGGGTACGTGGTATTAATGGGTCAATAGCTAGGCCGTAGAGGCCTACGCTGCAGATCCACCCCTAGGATGAGTACTCACTCCGTATAGGAAATAGATGACGTTTTGAACAAGGTTCTGATCAAACATTGTGAATATAAATCATTAATAACTTTAATATTGAGTTTGAAAATATAAAAATCATATGAATAGATTTGGTCTTTAAAATCCGTTCATAAAAAATAATATATCAGTTTTTTGATAAATAGTTTTTTTTGTTGTATAAAGGGAGTCAAAGTTATATTTTAGATACCATGTCGATATCCAAAACGTCATCTATTTTCTATACGGGCGGACTATATGCTCTGGTGCCTAGCCAGAGCTAAGAAACTTCAAGCTCTCCGACTAGAGAGGGTAGCAGATTTTAGATGAGTCTTTTCCTTGTTGTTTGGTCATTAAGAGTTTCTTTTGACTAATCAGGTTGTAATAAAGATCTAAACAATCTAAACCAGGCAGTACCATAAGACAAAAGCATGATTTTAGAAAAAAAAAATATAAAACTAGTTTCATTTTTGTAGTTGAGAAATTTATATGAATTTTATAATATTAATCGGATTTTGGATTTTCAGTCGCATAAGTTTTTTTTTTGTTTATCTGTTGGAATCCATTTGTAAGAGGAAAAGACGAACCCATTTTTCAATCTTGGGAGGTGTTTTTTTTTTTGAGGGAAGTCAATCTTGGGAGGTGAATCGGACTTTGATGGATCAAATGCACTTTCCCTAGCAGGTAGAAGAGCATGAGGATTTTACCGATGATGAGCAGTTCTGGTGGGCCAGATTCCCGGCCCAACTACGTTCGATGGCTGAGGATTCAGCCCAGCCAAACACGAAACTGATCCGAAAAAGACCAGAGGCCGCCGCATCTGCGAGGTGAGGTGACCGTGGGAACACGACGCGCGGACGGCCTCGTTTCTCTCCCGTGCAGCGAGCCTCAGCCTCTCCCTCCCATGCTGCTGCACTTAGAAAGCCACGGCCACCAAGCGCGGCCATTCCGTCGTCCGGCCACGCACTCCACCGAGATCCTTCTTCCTTGGAAAAAAACACGCAACAACTAACACAGCAAGAACACAACAGACACATCAGGTACCAGCCGTGTTGGGATTCATGATGGCTCGCCTCGGCACCGCTTCGACGCTGGTGGCCCTCGCGGCCTGCCTCCTCTGCTGCGCGGCGTCGGCGGCGACGCCGGCGGACCTCGGCGCGCCGCGGGCGTCGTCGTGCGACGGGACGACGCTGGGGCAGTGCGCGGTGGGGAGCGACGAGGAGCAGGAAGTGATGGGCGGCAGCGACGCGTTCCTGCGGCGGGCGCTGGCGCAGCGGCAGCCGACCAACCGGTACATCAGCTACGCGGCGCTGCGCGCGGACCAGGTGCCGTGCAACCAGCGCGGCCGCTCCTACTACAGCAACTGCGCGTCGAATCAGCCCGCCAACCCCTACCGCCGGGGATGCTCCGCCATCACCCGATGCGCACGCAACACCAACTGAAACGTACTCATCGGGTCCCTGCATCCTAATTATATACTGTATCCAAATTCCCATCAAGCGATGCAGAACTGAAGCTAGCAGATCGATCCCCATTGACGTGCAGGTCCATCCAGAAGCACATGCATGTTTGACTTTTTATCTTAATTTATTCTTCTTGCATTGTGATGACTGATCAACGTCTACGTACCTACCTTAAGCCTTAATTAAGCAGTAGTATTAGTAGTTCCATTGGTTTGATTTCGATCTGTTTGGTTTTATTAATATTGGGGTGGTTGTGTTCTTATTACCGATTGTACTGAAATAAGTGGATTCTAGAAAGGAGTCTGATTAGCGTCTGACTGTATCTGTCACTGCAAATAGCGATATATACTCCCTCCATATTGAAAAAGCTGACGTTTTGGACAAGGTTTGAGTCAAACATTGGAAATATAAATCATAAATAACTTTTAAATTATTAAGTCTAGAGATGTAAAAATCATATAAATAAATTTGTCTTGAAAAATACTTTCATAAAAATATACATATACCACTTTTCAATAAATATTTTTAAAGAAACAAGTGATCAAAGTGATGTTTTGGAGACCGTGTCGCTGTATGAAACGTCAGCTTTTTCAATATGGAGGGAGTATGTTATGTTTTTGACTTTACTACTGTACTCACGCATGCTTTGTTTTAATATCATATGTTAGAGCATCTCCAAAAGTTTGGCAAATGAGATTGACATCTTTGAAAATGTGGCAAAACAAGGAAATTCCTTCTCCAACAGATTGGCAAATCATGTTGGCATTTTTACGAGCTTGGCAAAATACCCCTCCGCGCACGTATCTTTCCGCGCGCGTACTTGGCTCCGCGTCGCGTCCTCGCGCCGCGCCGCCGGTCTTCCCTGCTCGCGATGAAATTTCTCCTTCTCCTACCCGCGCGACGCCGTGCCTCCCCCTCTCCTTCCTACGCGACGCCGTGCCTGCTCACGCCATTCCTCTCTTCCCTCGATAAAGACCGATCAGAAGAGAGTCGCAGCCTCTCCTTCCCACGCGATCGCTCGCGATCAGAAGGGTCGCGATCTCTATTCCGTCTCCGTGCTCGCGATGAGAAGGGTCGCCGCCGGCTGCCAGGCCCGCCCTCCATCCTCCTACACGAGTAGATCACCAAGGCTGGTACGTGCTTCCTCTATCTCCCATGTTTCTCCATGTCTCCGCTGTTGGTTATCATCTAGAGTGCAGAGCTTGTTTCGTGGCCAGAAACAGCAGCTTGTTCATGTCAGGTGATCAGAGCTTGTTTGCTTCTCAAATCGACGTGCACCTTGGCTGTTTCGTGGCCGGCAAAAAGACCAAGTGCTGCTTCTGTCAGGTGATCAGAGCTGTTGTTTCTGAATCGTTTTGGCGTGGTGGAGGAGAAGATCACGACCCCTTGCGGCCTCGCGACTCGATGGGAAACGACGCTCGCGACAATTTTTTTTTACCGCTCAACAAACTTCTTGGTGAGCCTTTCTATTTTTTAGTTTTGCCAAGTTAAAAATAGAAAACTATTGGAGAGACGCTTTATTTTAACTTGGCATATCTTTTGACAACTTGACAAAATACAAGATTTGCCAACTGAAAATTGCCAAACTCTTGGAGATGCTCTTACTACTCGATCCTATATATATACACACTCCACTTTAATTTCGTCCTATATGCTCTTTTTGTCTTTGGGACTGTGTTGCTGGACTCAATCTGTATAATACTCCGTATTATATAGCTATACGAGTGTCACGTTGGACTAGGGATGTCTTGTACCGTCTCGTTACGTTTTCTATATTTTTTTTTTTATCCGTTTCAGTATTTGCGAGATCTTGTTTTCGTATTTGCGAAAGTAGAAAAAAGTTTTCCGTTCGTTCCGAGTAATTCCGTTTTAATACGGAATAGACCTATATTTATCCCGTTTTCAATCTATCTGGAACATATTCAACAATTACATGTCCTTATGTTATGTTAATATAACTACGAATCACCAAATATACATGCTATGTTCACGTATATAGCATGTATATGACTTTATATACGTATATTTTGAGAATATTAGATTATATTATCTTAATTTAATTTTTTTGGCTCTTCATCCGTATAATTTAATTTTTTGGCTCTTCATCCGTATTTATCCGTTTCCGTATTGTCCGTATATTCCGATTCTGTTTCCGAACACGCATTTTTCAAATCTGGTCCCGTTTTCCACTACGAAATATAAAAACAAAAGTAGAAATAGGGTTTTCATCCCTACGTTGGACTATACCATCGTTTATTTACAGCAACCACGTGTGGTGTCAAAGCGTCCAATTAATAAGCTAACAAATAAATTAAGTAGGTGTAATAATGTTGACAATCAAAATTGGTTATTTTTGTAAAGTTATCAAAATGTGAAATGAACTTCACCATTGCATTTCTCTCATCGAGATGGTCGGAAAATATATATGGAACGTTTAATTTGGAGTCCGGATGGAAGAGTTATGACCTAAGAGAAATGACTCACTGTCGGAAGTTCCGACAGACCAGAAAACCTGTTAAAAACCCTGTTCGGATCTGGTCTTTTGGATTCCGATCCGAATTGTTTCAAACTCGTGAGAAACTTAAAAAATAAGGTTTGAAAGAGTTTCCTACTGGGATCATGGCCGATTGAAATCTCATCTATCCAATCGATAAAAAACACATCTATTACCTCTCTTTTACCCCTTTTCCTCTCTACTTCTCCCCGTTCTTGGTCGGCGCTGCATGGACGACTGATCAACAATTGAGAAAATCTGCATTCACCGTACAGTATCCTCTCATTTCACCGTGTGTCGTCATCCTGTATTTTCCGCCGTCTGATCTTTATCGGGCCATTAAAAAAACGGACACGATAGCTACTGTGTCTAGGCCTGCGTTGCGACTTGCGAGCGTCGCCGTGGCCGTGGCCCGGCCGTCGCCGTCTCCAAGGCCCTGGCTCCCCGCGCCGCTGTCTCCTGCAGCTAGCAGCCGCCGGCACGCCAGCGCGCGCTGCCACTCTGCCAGTCTCCCAGGGGCTCTCGCTCGGTCGCTCCTCCATCTACTGCACGCGTTCTCCTCGACTAGGGTAACCCTTCTCTCCTGCACAAACGAGCCGAGCCCACTACTCATCTGCAGCTCGCCGAACTGAAGATCAACACGACCTCGGCACCGAGTACCAAGAGATCGGTGACGAAAGAATCACGGGAGGTTGTCCCACCTCCCTTCGGCACGTGGAATGCCGGTGTACTACAGCCAGAAGAAGCACGCCAACGCCTACACCTTCGATGGCGACGGTGATGCCGCTGCGCTGCAGCCTTGGGCGGCTCCGAGCTGGTACATCAATATAAAATTAAAGATAATAAAAAAAAATAGATGAAAAAAGAAAAATAAAGAAATAGAAAAAGAAGAAGAGCTCAGTCTTCTTTTTATCGTGTTCTGCATCCGCCAAACTACTCTATCCACCACGCGTTCGCACCTACGCTTAAAGTTTTTTTTATCGGTAGAAAAAAAATCAGCACCCTCCGATAAATACGATATTTCGGAAATTTCGAAAATATCGGATCAAATTCAAATAAATTCAAACTATTTTTTTAAAAAATAATATTATTTCACTAGAAAAACTCTCTAATCCATCGTCCATCACAAATTTATGTAATATTGATGAAATAACAAAATATACCATAGAAGTAGAGTTGCGGTAAAATAGTGGCCTGATGGTGGGCGAGCTACCTATGCTAGTGACGTCGAGTACGAAAAACTAAATAAATTTAAAAAATCTAGAGATTTAATAAAGTTAGAGGATATGGAGAATTATTTTAGTGTGATTTGGTATAATTTTGGAGTAAAAAGATGAATTTGACTGATATAAAAAAATTAAACCCTAAGTGATATTTTGGAATTTTCGGTGAAATTTCCCGGAAATTGTAAACCCGACAAATCAGCATGAGACCAGACTCAGCAGGGTAAGCTCTACGGCGGCATGAGACCAGACTCAGCAGGGTAAGCTCTACGGCGGCGTCTCCCTTCAACTTCAAGTGCGCGACTCCCCATCCCCGATGTACACCTGCAGACATGCTGAAAGATGATGCAACCGCTCAAAGGATTCACCTAATTTGTTTGATGAAATATAATGCACATTCGGAGCGCTGTCATTTGGACATCTGTCCTTGCCTTCGCGTCAGCACTAATCATGCTTGGACAACGCACTCGCATTGCTGAAACCCATGCTGCACTGAACCACCAGCGTGCACTACTGGACTCGAGCTCTCGGCGAAACATCTGTCTGCCGGGTGCAGGATTCAGCTCTCGCGAAACAAAAAAATGTCGTCACGACGCTCGTTTGCCGAGTATCAGTCTAGCAGACACTTGGCAAAAAAATTTCAAAATTCTGTTGACACTCAAAAGTGTCACAGGTAAAAGTAAATTTAGAAGAGATATTCGGCCTGTAATATTAGAGTCAAATTTGTCTTCTATTATTTCATATTTGACGAATCAGATGTTCTAAGTCAAATGGACCTGATCATTTTGGAGTTCCGACCAGTCATGTTTGTGTCCGACCAGGTGGCACTGGTCGGAGGCCTTATGGTTATGATGAATGCTGAATCCGGCGACGATTCGTTGATCAGTATGGGCTGACAAAGCCCATTAAGACTGATTTAGTCGGTTCTAGGATCGGCGAGATCAGGTTTATTCTGTCGCGTCCGAATTGAATTCTTGGATTCTATATTTTGATAGAGTCCGGATAGGAAACTTGGAAATCGTATCTACAGATGTTTCCTATTGGGATAAGACCAACCCCTCTATATATATATATATATATATATATATGAGAGGATCATGGCCGATTGAGGCATCCAACCCTAATCGATCAAAACCAATCCACTACCCTTTTATCTCTTTTTCCCCTCTACCCTGCTGTTCGGCGCGTCTCCCAGTGAGACTCGACGGTGTCCTAGGCGGCCTTGCTGGTCCTAGGACAACCTCTACGTGCTTCTCCCCGACGGGTCTTCCCGGGAGGAGTTCTAGAGTTATCAACACAGGAGCACGAAACCCTAGATCGATACAAACCAGTCTCTAGATCGGGTTTCGACGGTTAAGTCGGGGTTCCTACTGTCTCAGGTTGAATCGCAACCTCTTCGGGCGTTCTAGCCCTGCTGGTGTGTGATTCGGATCACTTCCGACGTCGACACACTTTTTGGTGACTCCGCTGGGGACGATTGAAATCTCATCTACCACCAACATGGGTGTCGGTGTTTCGTACCCGGGGGTATCACACCAACAAGTAATATGATCGCGTGCTTCTCTTCCTGGATGGTGATGCAAGGGGACACAAGGATTTATCCTGGTTCGGGCAAAGAAGGCCCTACGTCCAGCGGGGGGGATGTTCTTGTATTACTTGCACCTAAGTGCTTGTACAGGGGAAATTACAAGCTCAATGAGCGTGGACCGTAGTCCGGACTCGTGTATGTGCGTGGACTCGTGTGTTGCCGGTGTCGTCCTCCCGAGTGAGGGCCCTAGCGTCCCCTTTTATAGAGCAAGGGGTGGCCAGGGTTACAAAAAGTATTACAGGTGTCCGGGCGCATGGTGTCCCATACGGAGAAGGGTAGGGACTCTGTCTTGTCGGGGCCACTGGAGCCGACGTGACCGTCGCTGTTGAGGCGTCCTTGAGTCGTGGCTTCCATCCCGGGCGCGGACGTGGGGACGCGACAAGGCGGGAGCCGTACATCGCCCATCCCGGAACGTACAGTACGCGGTGAGGTCCCTCCGGGTCTTGGGGTACCTGTCCTTAAATAGCACGAAAGTAGTTAGGGCTCGAAGGGCGCGGAGCCGGCTTCGAGGTGGTGCCACGGGGGCCCGAGGGGCGCGGAGCCGGCCTCGAGGGTTTACAGTGCAGGGCTCGAGGGGCGCGGAGCCGGCCTCGAGGGGTTACAGTGCAGGGCTCGAGGGGTTACAGTGCAGGGCTCGAGGGGCGCGTAGCCGGCCTCGAGGGGTTACAGTGCCCGACGTGGCCGAACAGTGCTGCACTGGTGCCCTTTTGCCCACGCTTGTGGTGAAAACGTGACTTGACCTTTACACCGGGTCACTGTGGTACATGCCGTGCACTAGTGGACGTGACCGGAGTAGGTGAAGGCATTAAATGCGTGGTATGGGCTGGTACAGCTGACTGTACAGCTCGAGGTCCGTGCGTTAAGGCTCGAGGTGTGGAGGCGCGCGCTTGCCCGAGGTTTGGAGGGCTCGAGCGAGACGGGGAGCGGTCGTGCTTGCCCGAGGCCTCGCTGGGAGGGCTCGGGCGAGACGGAGACGGAGCGTTCGCCCGAGGCCTCGCTGGGAGGGCTTCGGGCGAGACGGGGAGCGGTCGTGCTTGCCCGAGGCCTCGCTGGGAGGGCTCGGGCGAGACGGAGACGGAGCGTTCGCCCGAGGCCTCGCTGGGAGGGCTCGGGCGAGACGGAGACGGAGCGTTCGCCCGAGGCCTCGCTGTGAGGGCTCGGCGAGACGGAGACGAGCGGGTTCGCCCGAGGCCTCGCTGGGAGGGCTCGGGCGAGACGGAGACGGAGCGTTCGCCCGAGGCCTCGCTGGGAGGGCTCGGGCGAGCTCAGGCGAGACGGAGGTATTTGCGTCGATGGGGGTACCCCTTTTCGTACCACCGACAGTAGCCCCCGAGCCCTTGTTTGAGTGCTTGCACTCGAGCAGGGGCTCCAGGTCGGGATCTCGATGGGTAGCTGACTGGTCTCGAGGGTCTCGTCGATTTGATTTCGTGGGTGTCGTGCGAGCGACACCCGCGGGTGTAGCCCCGAGGCCATGGGGGAGTGGTTAGCACTCCCTCGTGGACTTTCCGAAGAATCCTTCGTCGGTTGGGAGCCTTCTGCCCGGCGGATGCGCCTTGTTAGGCGGATATCGTCAGGACGCGCAGATCGCGGCGCCGTGTGTACCTGTCAACAGGCTCGAAATGTGGTTTGGTAATAATATTGAAATGTTCGAAGCAACCTTTCCTTTGTCGTGGGGGACTCCGTCCGAGGCTTGGCTCGGAGGGCTCGGACGAGATGGAGAGCAAGCGTTCGTCCTGGGCCTGGTCTCGAGGGCTCGGGTGAGAAGGAGGTCGAGCGTTCCCCGAGGCCTGAAAATCCCATGTTCAGACAAAGAAAGAGATTAGTCGTAACTGTCCGAGTTTTTAGACCCTCTTTCGTCGAGGGGTGCCAGGCTGAACCGACTGGCCGGCTCCTCGAGCTGTCCGGCATGCCGACTGCCCTGGCTTGTCATCCCGCGAGTCCTTTCGATCGGATGCGAGGTGGGATGCCTCGTACTACCCCGAGTGGGCGAGTATCGAGGTTCCCGGTGAGCTAGTAACGGGGAATCCAAGTGAGAGCTCGTGCCCCGTTCGTTAGGGGTCGACTGTGGCCCGGAGGCGGTCTCATATAGCATGGGGGCTCAGTCTGCAGGAGTGCCGGGCCCATTCGATAGGACCCGGTGGCTCGATGCCTCCCTCCGAGGGGATCTCACTGCACGTCGAGCTCCCTGCCTTGGATACACGTGAGAGGCCTCGAGGGTTCGGCCCTCGAGTAATGCCGCGAGTGGCGCCCCTTGGTGTCCCTGACTCGGGTGCTCGAAGCGGCTGTCGAACCTTTTCGAGGGCCAGCCTTCGCGCTGCTTACGGTTATTCGGTGCCGAGGCCCTGTTACGAAGGTGCTTGGTCAAGAAGGCCTCCGTCGGCGAGAGTGTTCTGCGCCGTTGGGCGACGCCTTTAGCGGAGAGTGGCCCGGTGGAAGCCTCCGTCGTCGGATTCATGCCCGTTGGGCGCGCCTTTTTAGGCGGAGACTGTCGGGGAGAGCGACAGGCGCGAAGCCGGAGCGACGGTCGTGGCGGGCCCGGGTAGTGGAGCGAATGGAGGGGTAACGCGTGTGACCTGCACCCGGCTCGAGACGCGGTTAGGTAGGCGCATTGAATGCATTCTGTTACCTTTTTACGTCGTGGGAGATCCCGTCCTTTGGATCTCTCCTATAAATATCGAAAAGAGGGGAAAGAGAACCCTTTACTTTGCCTTTGCCTTCACCGCCGCTGCTGCCTTAACGCGCCCTCCCTTCGAGCTAGCCGCCGCCCGTCCGTGCTCGATCTGCGCCGCGCCACCGTCATGGCCGCCCAGACACAGATATCGCCGGCCGAGGACTGGAGCCCGTCGAAGGTGACGCAGAGCGAGATGGACTCGCTGGTGGCCCAGGGGCTCTTGCCCCAATCCGGAGGAGGGGCCCGCATGGTGGGTCATCCCGTCGGCGGAGCACCGGGAGCCGCACCCGCCGGAGGGGTATGTGGTGAGCTTCACGCGCTACCACCGCATGGGGCTCGGCGTCCCTCCGAGCCGCTTCCTGCGAGGGCTGACCCACCATTTCGAGGTGGAGCTTCAAACACTTCTCCCCCAACTCATCTCGCACGCCGCCATATTCGCCGCGGTGTGCGAGGGGTACCTGAAGATGGAGCCGCACTGGGAGATGTTCGTCCATCTCTTCCGGGGCGAGCTCTTCATCAAGTCCTGAAGCCCAGCGGGAGGCGGCTCGTGCGTATGGGCTCCCTTGCCATCACTGCGAGGGCGGGGACCTCGTCGGCCAATGTCCCCCGCGAGTACCTACGGTACAAGCTTTCCTCCAACCAGGCGGGTGGGACGACCATTGGTTCTACCTTCGGAACGAAGGTGGCCTCCTCCCGCAGTACACCGGCCGGGTCCTCACTCAACGCCCGGAGAAGTGGACCTGGGGTGTCGCGGCGGACAGGCAACGCCACCTGGTCCCGTTGATGGAGATGATGAAGACGCTGGTGGATGAGAAGAAGCTGACCGTGCAAGCGGTCATTTGGGCGTTCCACCAGCGAAAGAGTCCTTCCGCTGGCGGACCGCCCCCTTCTTATGCACGAGATGGGCCCGCAGGCTCAGCTCGAGGCGCTCAACCGTTCGAGGATGGCCGAAGAGAGGCTGTCCGGAACGAGGGCGTCTCCCGGGTGTCGATTACGATCCAGGGGACGTTCACCCCTGAACTCTCCCACCTGGTTGCGATGGCGCCCGACGAGGGGTGTCTCGACCTGGTAAGCTTCCCTCGAGTCGAGCTATCTCGAACCTCCTCCCCCTTCTTCCCCTTCGATCCGTTTGCATCCGTCTTGTGGTTTGTCTCCTCATGCTTCTCTTTTCTTCAGGGGGCGTTACTTGTCGCGCGTCGAGGCCCCCGGTGAGGGAAGACGCCGCGGATGCTCAGGTGAGGCGCCTCTCTGCTCAAAAGGACAAGGAGAGCAAGGATGCAAAAAAGAAGAAAGAGAAAGAGAAAAAACTTGCGTCGCTTAGCTCGGGAGCAGAGACTGGCGAGGGCCCGTCGCAACCGTCGGCCTGGGGACGGGTCCCCCGAGCTGAGCTCCTCAAGCTCGGAGGAGGAGAGTAGTGACGAGGAGGGGGACGACGACGAGGGGATGGATGCGCGCTTGATGCGCGGGGGCTCTTCGATGGCGGGGCTGACCGCTCCTCTGTGCAGGGGGGTACGTTGGAGGTCCCACCGACAAAAGGGGCACGCGGGACGCAGCCGCGGAAGGCGGCGCCGATCCCTGCCTCGTCGGGGGCCCGAGGTCCGTCGAGCTCCGCGCCGGACGTGCCCCCAGTCGCAAGGAAGCCTCGGACCCGGAGCGCCTCCGCCACTGCGCCAACGGAAGCCCCCCGCGTCAGCCCAGACGGGGGGTCTCGAGAGGGGGCGGGCCTCGAGAGGCGGCCGACAGGTCGAGAAGGGTTCGGGGCCCGACCCCCGCGAGCCGTCAAGGGCGCCGTCGAGCCCGCGGAGGAGTGGGCGCCAAGAAGGGGCGTCGAGCCCGCCATCATGAGCGTCGGGGAGGGAGTCCCCGAGCATCTCGTGACCAGGGGCGCGAGCGTCCCCGGAGTTCATCGCCGCACCGCCACCGGGACGCGGAGGCGGACGCGGGAGGGCGCGACCACCAGCGCGGGCGTCGGAGCAGGTCCCGGAGCCCGCGTCGGAGCGAGCGCCATGACATCAGCACGAGGGTGGTGCGGTCGCCCTCCCGCGAGGTGGTGCGGAAGGAGAGCTCTCCCTCGAGGTCGAGCCATGGCAGGCGTCGGGAGCCCTCCCCCATCCCAGCCCTGCGGAGCGGCCCAGGCGCAGGGCTCGAGCCGTGGGGTGGGCTCGCAGCCCCCGAGTGGGTCCGGTGACTCGGGAAGAAGCCCAGCCGCCGCTTCGGGTGAGTAGTTTCCTTGGACCTCGTCGGTAGTGAGGCTTTACCTTTTTACTTTTTGATAACATACGCTATCTCTGTTTTCTCAGGGGGAAGCGCTCCTATCAGGAGGTGGACCTCGCCTCGTCCAAGAGGGCCAAGACCTCGGGTCCCATCGAGGCACAGGCACCTCGAGGTATGGCTCCTTCCTCCGCTAGAGAAGCCGCTTGGCTAGAGAAGGCTCGAGCTGCCATGGCTCGAGGGGGCCGACTGGTCGTCGCGAATTTTGGTGAGGCCGTCGCCATCGACCACAGGGGTCGAGGCATGCTTCCTAATTCTGACACCGTTGTTATCTCTTACTGCAGGGGCCTCTGCTCATGGCATCGAGCCTGCCACCGCCGTGTCCGCCGAAGCGCTGCCTCCTCCCCCCCCTCCTCCTCCCGCGATGGTGCCAACTGGGAGCGCCATCCTTCCCCTCACCACGACGGCTGTTCCGGGGGAAGCGCCTGGGGTGAGCACGGCCCGCCGGTGTCCGGGCTGAGGAGACTGCGCCCCTTGTGGCTCCGACCAGCACGGGCCGGGTTGCGGAGGAGGGAAAGGGGGGAGAGGCATCGGCGGAGAAGGAGCCGACAGTGGAGGATCTCCTGAACGAGCTGGAGCAGGGGCCGCTCCTCGCCGCGGGCTCGATGACGGTGGAGGCGCCCGTCGTGACGGCTAGCGCCGACGAGGCGCCGGAGGGCCGGCAGAGAGAGAGGCCCAGGGTCGAGCCTTCCGTCGACCGATCCGCCACAGGAGGCGCCGGCGGAGGGACGGAGGGAGCCGGGGCTCGTGCCGTCGAGCGGCGGGTCGCTGTCGGGTCAGCTCAGGTGGAGGAGGGTCTGTCCGACATCGAGCTCGACCGGCCGATATGGCCGTTTCCCGTCCCACTGAGCCCGCCCCTTGCGGTGGTTCCCGTCGAGCAGCCGGCCCAGCGGGGGGCACCGCGCGAGGTGCGGTCCGTCTTCCGGGAGGTGGTCGCACTTATGGCGGAGGCGGAGCGGTCCTACTCCGAGGAGGCGAGCCGATCCGCACAGGTGTCAGCCGCCTTCGAGCGGGCCAAGGCGGAGCTTCGAGATCTCCGCGCGGAGCTGAGCCGGAACGCCCAGATGGCGAGCCGGCTTAACGCGGCGGAGGCGGAGGTCAAGACGGCTCGAGGTGAGGTCGCCCGATCCAGGGAGGAGGCCGCCGCCGCTCTCGAAGTGTCGAGGAAGGAGGCCGCGGATGCTCGAAGCGAGGCCACCTCTGCCCGGGCTGAAGCCGAGGCGGCGAAGCAGGAGGCTGCTGACGCCCGTGGCGTGGCCGCCGCTGCCCGGACCGCAGCGGAGGCGGCCAAAAAAGAGGCCGAAGACGCCGCGAGTGGCGCCGCCACCGCCCGAGCTGCCGAGGGGGGGCGCGGCAGGAGGTGATCCGCAAGGATCTGGCCTGGCGGAGGCGGGCCGGCTGATCGAGGGCCTTAGGTCCGAGAAGCTCCTCACGCTGGCCGAGAAGCGCAGGCTGGAGCAGCGTGCCGAGGGCCTGACCAACGACCTCGTCGCACTGGGGCAGCACTGCGACGGTGAGGCTTACATCTTGTTTTTGTTTGGGTTTCGAAGTTTTTCGTTATGCCGTCGTCTCACTCTTCCTTGTTTATTGCGCAGGGGTCGAGAAGACGGTCGAGGAGCTCCGTGAGACGAACCAGGCTCTCTTGGACCAACTCCAAGACGAGACGATGGTGGCGGAGCGGGCTCGCACCTCCCTCGACCGGCTCGTCCCCATGTGGGGTGCTCCTGCGGTAGCTGCGGCAGAAGGCGCGATGGCTCGAGGCGACGCCTTGGTCGACGCCTTATGCTTCTTCGACGCAGCCGCTCGGGACCGCGTCCGGCAAGCTCTTCATCACGGTGTCAAGCAGACACTCGCGGTTGTTCGTTCCGGTTTCCGCTTCCCGGTCCATGTTGTCGCGAATGGCTTCATCGAGATCGAGGGAAGGATGAGGAATGGAACAACCGCCGAGTTGACAAAATTTTGGAGAAGATGGAGAGGCCGGGGGCGTCGCTTAAGAAGATCTTCGAGGAGGACGTGCTGCCTCCTGACGCCAGCAGCGGTGTCGGGAGCCCTCCTCCTTCGAGCTCGGGCGTCGAGGTCGAGCCTGCCATCGTGGACCTCGGGGAGGAGTACCGCACCGACGAGGATTGAGGCCTGCGAGCCAAATTTGGGCGTCGAGGCCCTTGTAAGAATTTTGTGAGATAAACGAGGATAAGTCGAGATCCGAATGTATACGTGATTTGTTTATGGAAAGAGTTGTTTTCTTTTCAAATGTGTTCGACCGCTTCTCTTTGTCATGAGCTCGAGCTTCTGCTAACTTAGTCTGTGTTCCTTTAGTACGTCGCGAGCCCCTCGAGGGGAGGCGTAGGTAGGGTACCGTAGCCCGGGGGCGTAGGCGGCCGTCTACGTCGACGCCCCCCGACCTTGGGGCTCGAGGCACTTTAGGATTTTAGACGTTGCTAGTTCGTTCGAGGCGTGAGTCGAGACGAGGGTCAAAACTTTTGAAAAGAAAAACGCTAATTTTTTCCGGAGTCTGGGGGAGGGGCACCCCGTCAGCCCCCGAGGGAGGCTTGACCCTGAGCAGAGCAGGGTCGAGGCTACCTTAAGATGCGAAGCAAATAAACGATAATGTACGAGTTTGTTCATCATTTTGACATGTTTGTACAAAGTGATAAAATGAACGAGGCCTCGAGGCCTTTAGAAGCGACGTAGCTGAGATAGGTTAGGGTAGAAGCGACGTAGCTGAGATATGTTCCACGCGTTCGCCAGGACCCTGCCTTGGTCGTCGTAGAGCTTGTACGTGCCTGGCTTGAGCTTTTCGGCCACGGTGTATGGCCTTCCCACGGAGGGGTGAGTTTATGGCGCCCTCGATTATCTTGCAGCCGTCGAAGCACGAGGTCCCCCACCGCCAGGTCCCTTTTGCGCACGTGCCTGTCGTGGTAGCATCGAAGTGTTTGCTGGTAGCGTGCAGAGTTGATGAGCGCCACGTCTCGGGCCTCCTCGAGCTGGTCCTTGGCGTTGGCGAGCCTTTCGTCGCTGGTTTGCTCGTTGTAGGCTCGAAGTCGAGGTGAGCCGTACTCGAGGTCCGTGGGTAAGACGGCCTCGGCGCCGTAGGTTAGGAAAAACGGAGTGAACCCGGTGGCTCGACTCGGCGTAGTCCTGAGGCCCCACAGCACCGAGGGGAGCTCCGTAGCCCACCCTTTCCGAAGTCTTTGAGGGTCTTGAACAGCCTTGGCTTTAGCCATGGAGTATCATGCCGTTGGCACGTTCGACCTGTCCATTGCATTGGGGGTAGGCGACCGAGGCCCAGGTCACGCGAATGTTGTTGTCATCGCAGAAGTTAGTGAACTTTTTGCCCGTGAATTGGGTGCCGTTGTCGGTGATGATGACATTAGGCACCCCAAACCGGTACATGATGTTGGCGATGAACTCGACAGCCCTCTCGGAGGTGGTCTCCTATCGGTTTAGCCTCGATCCACTTGGTGAACTTGTCGACGGCCACGAGCATGTGTGTGTACCTCCATTTGTCCTTTTGAGGGGACCCACGAGGTCGAGCCCCCATACGGCAAATGGCCAAGTGATTGGGATCATTTGCAGGGCGTGTGCGGCTGGTGCGTTTGCTTGGCGTAGAATTGACATCCGTGGCACGCTTGGACCAAACGCTTGGCGTCCCCAATGGCGGTCGGCCAATAGAAGCCTTGGCGGAAGGCGTTCCCAACCAGGGTCCTCGGCGCTGCGTGGTGGCCGCAAGCCCCGAGTGCATATCGTCGAGGAGCTTGCGCCCTTCCTCGAGTGGGATGCAGCGTTGAAGGATCCCGGTCGGGCTTCGTCGGTACAGCCCGTTCGTCGCCGTAGATGACGTAGGTCTTGGCTCTCCGGGCGATGCGTCGGGCCTCCGTCTTGTCTTCTGGTAGTTCGCTTGTGTCAGGTAGTCGAGGTAGGGCGTCCGCCAGTCAAGGGGCCGTGACGACGGGGAGGCGTGTGTGTCGACCTGCATCGCTTCTGCGGACGTCGAGGGGTCCTCTCGAGGGGTGGCGTCGAATCTCGAGCCCCGTGCCTAGCTCGAGGGGTGGCGTCGATGTCCCAGCCCCTGGGTCGATCTCGACGGATGGCTCGAAGACGTCCCTCGAGAAGACGTCTGGCGGTACCGTGCTGCGCGTGGACGCCAATTTTGCCAGCTCGTCTGCGGCTTCGTTGTACTTCCGAGCTACGTGGTTGAGCTCGAGGCCGTAAAACTTGTCTTCTAGCTTGCGCACCTCCCCGCAGTACGCCTCCATCTTGGGGTCGACGCAGCATGAGGCCTTCATAACCTGGTTGACGACGAGCTGCGAGTCTCCTCGGGCGTCGAGGCGTCGGACCCCGAGCTCGAGGGCGATACGCAGCCCATTGACGAGGGCCTCGTACTCGGCGACGTTGTTGGAGGCGGGGAAGTGCAGGCGTAGCAGGAGCGCATGTGTACTCCGAGGGGCGAGATGAAGAGCAGCCTGCTCCTGCCCCGTCTTCGTGAGGGATCCATCGAAGTACATGGTCCAGAGCTCGGCTTGAATCTGCGCCGGCGGAAGCTGAGTGTCGGTCCATCGCGACGAAGTCGCCAATGCTTGCGATTGATGGCCTTCGGGGGCATAGGTGATGGTCTCCCCATCAGTTCGGCGGACCACTGGCGATGCGCCTGTGGCCTCCCGATTGTTGACGATCTCTCCAAGGGGAAGGATGACACCACCGTTACGGGATGAGCGAGGAAGTAGTGCTGGAGCTTGCGCTCGTGACGATGATGCCGTAGAGCAGCTTTTGGATGGCGGTACCGGACCTTGGCCTCGGAGAGCACCTCACTGGGGAAGTACACTGGCCGTTGGACTGGCAAGCATGACCCTCCTCGTGCCTCTCGACGACTAGACCGCGCTGACCACCTGAGTGGTTGCGGCCACATAGAGGAGGAGAGGTTCGGGGGAATCACCGTCCTGGGCTGGTTGCGGAGGCACGAGAACCGGCGCAGAAGTCAGCCATCCTTCAACTTGGTCAAGGCTTCCTCGGCTTCGGTGGTCCACGCAAAGTGTTCCGTCTTTTTGAGCAGGCGGTAGAGGGGTAGTGCTTTTTCCCCAAGCCTCGAGATGAACTGCTGAGACGGCTAGGCAGCCTGTTACTTTTGCACCCCTTGAGGTCATGAATCGGCCCATCCTCGTGACTGCTGAGATTTTTTCAGGGTTTGCCTCGATCCCCCGTTGTGAGACGACGTAGCCAAGTAGCATGCCTCGAGGCACACAAAGACACACTTCTCGGGGTTGAGCTTCACATTCTTGCCGGAGGCACTCGAATGTGGTCTCGAGGTCACTGATGAGGTTCCCGACTTTCTTAGTTTTAACCACAATGTCATCGACGTAGGCCTCGACGGTTTTGCCTATGTGCTCGCCAAAGATGTGCTGCATACATCGTTGGTATGTTGCCCCGGCGTTTCGAAGGCCGAAGGGCATCGTAACATAGCAGTACATACCAAATGGCGTGATAAAAGAGGTCGCGAGCTCATCGGATTTTCTCATCCTAATTTGGTGGTAGCCGGAATACGCATCAAGGAATGAAAGCACTTCGCACCCAGCAGTGGAATCGACAATCTGGTCAATTCTAGGTAAAGGAAATGGAACTTTTGGACATGCTTTATTCAGACCAGTGTAATCTACACACATCCGCATTTTTCCATTCTTTTTCCTAACTAGTACAGGATTAGCTAGCCACTCTGGGTAAAATACCTCCTTGATGAATCCGGCCGCCAAAAGCTTGTGCACCTCCTCGCCGATGATCCTACGCTTTTCCTCGTCGAAGCGGCGTAGGCGTTGCTTTACCGGTCTGGACCCGGCCTGGATCTCCAAGGCGTGCTCGGCGACTTCCCTCGGTATGCCCGGCATGTCCGAGGGGTTCCACGCAAACATGTCGATGTTCGCGCGGAGAAAGTCGACGAGCACTGCTTCCTATTTGGGCTCGAGGCTGGTGCTGATGGTCAGCGTCTTGCCATTGGCTGAGGTCGGGTCGACGGGTATTTGCTTGGTGTGCTCGGCTGGCTCGAAGGTGCCGGCGTGACGCTTTGCTTCTGGGGCCCCCTCGGTGGCCAGAGCTGCCAAGGCCTCGAGCGAGTCGAGGTGGACGTTGGCCTCCCCCCGCTCTACGCACTCCACGTCGCAGTGGTATGCGTGCTCGTAGGAGGTGTCAACGGTGATGACTCCTTTCGGCCCCGGCATCTTGAGCTTCAAGTACGTGTAGTTAGGAATCGCCATGAACTTGGCGTAGCCTGGCCGGCCGATGATGGCGTGGTAGGTCCCTTGGAAGCCGACCACCTCGAAGGTGAGCGTTTCCTGTCGGAAGTTTGCCGGCGTGCCGAAGCAGACCGGTAAATCGATGCGTCCGAGGGGGTGGGCCTTCTTTCCCGGCACCACTCCGTGGAATCCCCCGACACTGGGTCGGAGCTGTCCTTCTGAAATCCCCAGGAGGTCGAGGGTCTCGAGGTATATGATGTTGAGGCTCGAGCCCCCATCCATCAACACCTTGGAGAACCGAATGTCGACTATGACGGGGTCGACGACGAGGGGGTAAGCCCCCGGGTTTATGACCTGGTCCGGATGGTCGTCATGGTCGAACGTGATTGGCGCATCGGACCAGTCAAGATACCGGGGGGCGTCGTGGCCAAGCGAAAAGATTTCCCGGCGCTCCTTCTTTCTTTCTCGAGCTGAGAGCCCGACGGTCGGTCCCCCGTAGATCATGTAGCAATCGCGCACCGGGGGGAAGTCGCCATCTGCCTTCCGGCCGCCGCGTTGATCGGTATCCTTTCCCTTAGGCGCGTCTTCCCTCTTATCACCGAGCTTGGAGTAGTAGCCCTTCAACAGTCGGCAGTCTTTCAACTTGTGGTTTACGGGGCCTCTGTGGAAGGTGCAGGGGTCCTCGAGCATCTGGTCGAAAACAGCCCCGTCAGGGGGGCCTCGGGGCTTCTTAGGCTCGAGGGCGCCCGCGAGCACTTCTTTGTCGTCGTCGTCATCGGCGCCACGCTTCGCCTTCTGGCCTTTGCGCTTGTTTTTCTTCCTTTTGTTGCTGTCAATGTTGTCGTTCTTGGCGTCGTCGCCCTTGTTGGAGCCCTCCGGTATGATCACCGCCTTGCCTTTGTCCGTGGAACGGCCAAAGAAGGCCCCCACTGCCTCGTCGCCCGAAGCAAAGCTGGTGACGCGATCCATCAGGTCCTCGACCGTCCCGGGACGGTAGCGTCCTAGCTCATGAACAAGCTTTTGGCAGGTCGTGCCCGCGAGGAATGCTGAGATGACGTCTTCGTCAGGTACGTGGGGGAGCTCGAGACGCTGTTTCGAGAAACGTCGAGCAAAGTCGCGGAGGGGCTCGTCCGCCGCCTGTCTGCAACGCCGTAAGTCCCAGGGGTTGCCTGGGCGCACGCAGGTCCCCTTGAAGTTCCCATCGAAGACCCTGACTAGGTCGGCCCAGTCATGGATCCGATCCGGCGGGAGCCCCTCGAGCCACCGGCGGGCGGTGTCCGAGAGGTAGAGTGGGAGTTGTCGTATGATCACGCGGTCGTCGTTCTTTGCTCCGCCCAGTTGACAGCCGAGGCGGAAGTCCGAGAGCCAGAGCTTGGGCTCGACCTCCCCGTCGTACTTCACGATGTTGGTAGGCGGTCGGAAGCGGTCGGGGAGGGTTGAGCTGCGGATGGCTCGGCTGAAGACTCGGGGGCCCGGGGGCTCGAGGACCTGCCGGTCCTCGTCGCTGTCGTAGCGCCCCCCCCGATGGGCGCTATAGCCACGCTCTTGGGCCCCCTTGTCCTTGCGCCGCCGATTGATGTCGTTGCGGGCGTCGTTGGGGTCTCGAGGCGGTCGGTTGTCGACGATCCGTTCGCGGACTGGCGTGGCTCGAGAGGCGTCCGGCTGGTGGACGGAAGCCTCGCGAGCTTCGCGGGGCGTGTCTGCTGGTTTCCCTGAGGCTGCTTCGCGTCGGCGCGATGCCGAGCTCTCGGCCTGCTGTACCGCGGCTGTCTCAAGGAGGTTTTTCATTTCTCCGAGCATGCGCCTGGCGTCGGGGTTGGAGACGGCGGGCAATTCACGGAGCATCATCGCCGCCGCCACCACGTTCTGGCCGGCTCGTGGGAAACATACCTCGGGGCGCGCTGGTGCCCCGTCCTCGAGGATCCGTCGGTGGACCTCTCGAGCCCGGCCTCGAGCTCCGGCTCCTCGAGGCTGGGGTGGCTCCTGCATCAGGGTTTGCCGGAGCTGCAGCAGGTGTCGCCGTTCCTCCTCGGCTTTGGTGATTGCCTCTTGCACCTGCGCGAGTTGCGCCGCTCGGCCATCGTCGTGCTTGGGCGGCACAGCCGGTGCTCGAGGTTCGTCCCTTCCCAGGACGCGTGATCCGCCTGCCGCGGCCACGTCGCTAGGTCCTTCTAGGTCGAGGGCCGGCCTGTCGTCGTCGCCTTCGTCCTCGGTGTCGCATACGACTCCCTCGAGTTGGAAGCACTCCCTGGTGGGATCCCAGAGGTCGGGGTCGTGGTAGTCGTATTCGTCGGAGTCGGAGCCGCTGACGGGATGCCGCCTTGGCTGATGTTGGGACCGCAGATCGCGGTACCATTCTCCGACGGTAGCTCGCCGAGGTGGCTCGAAGGCTGGCAAAGAGTCGCGGTTGACGCGCGCGGGGTGGACGATCTCCAGGCTGGCCATGGCCTGTAGCAGCGTGCCCGGACGCTGCCCCCGGTCCGCCATCGCCTGGTCCTGATGGCGCCCGTCGCGGCGGTGGGCGTGCACAGCCGTTGAGCGGTCGAGGCCGACCGGGAGCCGCTGGCGCCAAGCGCGGCGGGACCCGCGCGGGAGGAGGCTGAATGGCGTCGGCGGCGCTCGGCTTGGAGGCCTCCGGCCTGGTTCCTGGTCCGTACGTATGACGAATGCGAAGTCGCTCGGCGGGCGTGGGTGCGCCCTGGAGGTTTCCGGCCGCACGCCGGGCTGGTTTCGCCTCGGGGACCCTGCACCAGCCACAGGGTCGCAGGAGTTTGCCGCGGGTACCGCCTGCGCCCGGCGATGACGGTGACGACGACGCCGCTCGCGATGTGGCGACGCGTGGTGGTGCGGGGGACGCGTCGCGCCCCCCGCGCGGGGTGGCGTGACACGTCCTCCGCTCAGGCCCTCCGTGGAGAGCAGAGTCAGCTCGTTGTCGATGCCTGTGGCCAGGAACTCGAGGCTCCCGAACCAGACGATGGCACCAGCCGAGAACGGAAGAGGGGATGAAGCCATCCAAGAATCAACGAGAAAACGGCTCGGACACGCGAAGGCCCCTACCTGGCGCGCCAACTGTCGGTGTTTCGTACCCGGGGGTATCACACCAACAAGTAATATGATCGCGTGCTTCTCTTCCTGGATGGTGATGCAAGGGGACACAAGGATTTATCCTGGTTCGGGCAAAGAAGGCCCTACGTCCAGCGGGGGGGGGGGGGGGATGTTCTTGTATTACTTGCACCTAAGTGCTTGTACAGGGGAAATTACAAGCTCAATGAGCGTGGACCGTAGTCCGGACTCGTGTATGTGCGTGGACTCGTGTGTTGCCGGTGTCGTCCTCCCGAGTGAGGGCCCTAGCGTCCCCTTTTATAGAGCAAGGGGTGGCCAGGGTTACAAAAAGTATTACAGGTGTCCGGGCGCATGGTGTCCCATACGGAGAAGGGTAGGGACTCTGTCTTGTCGGGGCCACTGGAGCCGACGTGACCGTCGCTGTTGAGGCGTCCTTGAGTCGTGGCTTCCATCCCGGGCGCGGACGTGGGGACGCGACAAGGCGGGAGCCGTACAGCGCCCATCCCGGAACGTACAGTACGCGGTGAGGTCCCTCCGGGTCTTGGGGTACCTGTCCTTAAATAGCACGAAAGTAGTTAGGGCTCGAAGGGCGCGGAGCCGGCTTCGAGGTGGTGCCACGGGGGCCCGAGGGGCGCGGAGCCGGCCTCGAGGGTTTACAGTGCAGGGCTCGAGGGGCGCGGAGCCGGCCTCGAGGGGTTACAGTGCAGGGCTCGAGGGGCGCGTAGCCGGCCTCGAGGGGTTACAGTGCAGGGCTCGAGGGGCGCGTAGCCGGCCTCGAGGGGTTACAGTGCCCGACGTGGCCGAACAGTGCTGCACTGGTGCCCTTTTGCCCACGCTTGTGGTGAAAACGTGACTTGACCTTTACACCGGGTCACTGTGGTACATGCCGTGCACTAGTGGACGTGACCGGAGTAGGTGAAGGCATTAAATGCGTGGTATGGGCTGGTACAGCTGACTGTACAGCTCGAGGTCCGTGCGTTAAGGCTCGAGGTGTGGAGGCGCGCTTGCCCGAGGTTTGGAGGGCTCGAGCGAGACGGGGAGCGGTCGTGCTTGCCCGAGGCCTCGCTGGGAGGGCTCGGGCGAGACGGAGACGGAGCGTTCGCCCGAGGCCTCGCTGGGAGGGCTTCGGGCGAGACGGGGAGCGGTCGTGCTTGCCCGAGGCCTCGCTGGGAGGGCTCGGGCGAGACGGAGACGGAGCGTTCGCCCGAGGCCTCGCTGGGAGGGCTCGGGCGAGACGGAGACGGAGCGTTCGCCCGAGGCCTCGCTGTGAGGGCTCGGGCGAGACGGAGACGGAGCGTTCGCCTGAGGCCTCGCTGGGAGGGCTCGGGCGAGACGGAGACGGAGCGTTCGCCCGAGGCCTCGCTGGGAGGGCTCGGGCGAGCTCAGGCGAGACGGAGGTATTTGCGTCGATTGGGGGTACCCCTTTTTCGTACCACCGACAATGGGCGGCAAAGACGGTGCTACCGATAAGGATAACATCATTCGTCCTGCGGGCATTGACGAGCTCCCTGACGAGTTGAAGCAACAAGCACAGGCCAAGCTCGACGCCGTCTTGAAGGCTTTCCTAGAAAGCTGTTCGAAGGATCGGCGCGACAGGATCACTCAAGAAAAGGAGCCGAACTTCAGCGGGATCATCCCTACCACGTCAACTACAACCGCTGAAGACACTACTAACAAGGTAAACGCCAAGGTACCTGAAGATTCTTACCCTACCCATGCTGACTATTCCGCAATGCTGGTTGATTCCTCAAAAACTCTTACCAATACTATTCAACATTCGTTTAAATTGCTTAGCGATCGCATGGATAAATTAGAAGGTAAAACCGTCGAACCCGAACTATCAATCGGGCAACCACAGTTCGATATGCCTTTTAATTCTTTTAGAGGACAGACTTCACATGTTAATTATAGACAATCAGGGTCCGTTAAGACCAGACACGGTGAAGCCGGTACCTCGGCCAATGGCAATAGCGCCCATCATAACTCTGGTCGGACTACACAGACCAACCAGGAAACAACAACAAACAGAATTTCAGGAGGATAGGGAACAGTGTTGCCCAATCCACCGAAGTCACCAAGCCACAATCCCATGCACAGTGGCACTCCTAATCTTACTGACACTGATTTTGGACGAGCCATAAATCGGTTCAAGGAAGAGATAACTAGGTCTCTCGAGACCAGTTTGGGGGGTCCAATTCAAGCCTACCAGGACCACTTATTCTAAACCGTACCCTTCATGTTTTGATTTTATGAAAGCACCTGACGGTTGGAGGGTACCGGATTTTTATAAATTTAGTGGTGACGGTAGCAAAACAACTATGGAGCATGTTAGCATGTTCCTTGCACAAATGGGCGAAGCTAGTACTTTGGATTTTATGAATATACGACATTTTCCTTTATCTCTTACTGGTACAGCTTTCGCCTGGTTTATATCACTACCAGAGTGCACAATAGGTTCTTGGGCCGAGTTAGAAGAAAATTTTCATAATTACTTTTATGACGGGGTTCAAGAAACTAGGTTATCACACCTTACGTCGGTTCGATAAGGACGTAGCGAGCCTGTGGCCGATTTCTTTAAGCGCTTTAAAGAGATTAAGAACCGGTGTTTCCATCTAAGGATTTCCGACAGGGACCTAACCGATTTATGTCTTGCTGGTCTACGTCGAGAGATCAAGGATAAACTTGAGCATCATGATTTCTTTAATGTGAATCAACTGTTGCAGAAGGTCGTTTTGATAGAATCGCGCTTTAAAGAACCTTATGATCCTCATAAGACTCATCGGTCGGGCGTGCATATTGCCGAGATAAATTCCGATAGTTCCGATGATGAGTCTAAAGATTGTTACGCTGCCGAAGTTTTATGGCCAGCGCAGAATAAGCTAGTCACTTGTCCTTCCCTTAAACCGATTCAAAAGAATCGGGGTGAGGAAGTAAAATTTACTTTTGATTTCTCTAAATGTGACCGAATATTTGATGAATTGCTTAAATTCGATTATCTTAAAATTAATTATACTTTGCCATCACCCGACGAATTGAAGAGAAGGGCTTACTGCAAATTCCATAATTCTTTCTCTCACGCCACTAACGACTGCAATGTTTTCCGTCGACAGGTCCAATCGGTCCTTAACGAAGGACGATTGAGTCTAATTGAGATGCAGATCAGTACTACTCCCTTCCCAGTTCACATGGTGGAAGCAGGGAATCCTGCTATTATGATTCGTCCAGAGCAAGCCGATACGACCAGAGGAAAGAATGTGGTCATCGATGAACCACGGGTTACACCGAATACTGAGAATGATTCAGGGCGCAAAGTGGTGCTCGAGAAGGGTGATGATGGCAAAAGCAAGCTCACCATTACTGCAGGGTCAGCACGACACCTACATAAACAAAGATATTTCGAGACCAGGGCGGCGCAGTAGAGACCGACCAGGTCGGGTCCTTAGACTGATCAGTCTGGTTCGTCCTCAAAGCAACCAGTGCAGTCGGAGCAAAAGGCCGACCAGGTCAAACAGATTTCCTTTGGCCCTAGTGGAAGCAATAAGCCGACTGATGTGGTCGATCAAGCTGGTTCTAAAGACCCTACCTCTTCCGGGGTGCATGTCCTACGCACATTTGTCCTGCAGAAGCCCGAGGTCGACACTTGGAAGACCAACGCGGATAGAAACAAGGGGAAAGTTGCTAGGGAAACATGCACCTTTGACAAACTCATGGCTAAGTACAAGCAGTAAAAGGCCGATTTTCAGAATCGGCCCTTAAAAAAGAGAGAATCTACTCCTCCGAAGTGTGAGGATGGAAGGGCTAAGCAAATGATGGTGTCCCAGGCAGCATCTCCAGCACCAAAAACCGACCTTTATTGGCATCAGTGGGCCCCCCTATTTCGCCACCACCACAATGGGGTCCTCAAGGGGTATGGGTACCCTACCCTATGCCAGCACATATGTACTACCAACCAGGATGGGGAAAGCCCGTCAGTCAACCCACAAGGATCTCAGTGTTTGATCGTTTAGGTGATCGACCAGGCTCTAATAGCGCAGATCAAGGTCGGCCGATCACGTCAAGAACTTTGACCTCTCAGGAAACGGGGAAGGCGCAAGTGCGACAAATCTATGTACCTAAGAAGGTGCAAAGTGTCCCCATTATTTCTCTGACCAGATCCGATCCTGTACCTACTATTACGATCGGATCTATGGAGGTCCCTCTTACCAATGAACTCGAGCCGATGGTGGTTGAAGGACCAGCTGAAGAGGTCCCGGAAGTTCAAGATACTTCGGCTAAGGAAGAGGTAGAAAAGCCTGTTGAGCGTGATCCCAAATACATGCAGCCCAGGTGGTGTCCTCCTGGTTTGACTAAAACTCAGCGATGGAAGCTGCAGAGGGCTGGCTGCAACAAACAAAGGAAAGAACGGCTCGACAAAATGAGGGAATACATATTTAACTCAACGCATCCTATTTTCCCTCATGGCAAGCGAGGAGGTGAAGAGCCGACTTGTAATCAAAAGCCGACTTTAACGATTGTAGAACTAAACAGGTCGGATCCTGAACTGACCAGTCTGAACACCGAAACTACTCAAGTGGCTTCGGAACCAATCAGGTGTTGACGTTTGTTAGTGCAAATAGAATATGAAAGATTCCACAAGCGCACAGAACACCATTGTAGCATTTACCGGGAGTATTCCAGGATCGTTATTTATATTTTACCACAGGGAAGCTAGGGTCAAGAATCTAATAACTCACTACCATGCATCTACTAACTCAGAGTACTAAATAGACTAAAGCAGGGGTAATTGATATATGATATGATAATGAAAGTACATCAAAGAGAATTCAATGATAAATGTATAAATAACTATAGCGGGAGGACAACGAGAGAGATCAAGGTTCCTACGTACTTCTCTATTACTTGGGTTCTAAAGTAACAAAGATGAAAAGATATAGCAGTCATAAACATTGGCACTTTGGAGCAACAATACCTTTCTGAGTCTCGAAAAAGACTGGGAAGAAAGTAGTCAGGGGAAGGCTGCCAAAAAGCTCTACGAAAACACCAACCCTAACGTGGTGGATTATAACAATCTACAAAGCTGTCACCCCTGTAGCTACCACAACTAACCGGAGGATTGGGCGCAAACTAAGGTAAACACTAGCTTAAACACCGCGTCTACACTAATGATTACTACTCTAATTACCATGAATAACTAGAGCACTCAATACGAACAAAGATCCCATGCCAAGATATAACAACTATACTAATCATATAATAAAGCATAAAGTAAATAGAGAAGATAAATATATTAAAGCATAAGTCTTACAAAGAAAATATACAAAGACATACCAAAACTCTGAAGACTCCTCCGGAACCAGAGCGCAGCTCCGCTCTCTTTAACTCCCGACTAAAGCTAAGCTATTACATTGGAAAATCTAAACCTAATTCTCTAGGGAGGAGAGGTTGTCCTTCAAGGGACGCCTCTACAAAGACTCCCAGATGATGATGGTCCAACCTCAGGGGGGTCCTAGGTTTATTATATAGGGGCTCCTGGCCTCCCCTCCACCTTGAGCAAGCGATGTGGTACTAAATCCTTCGTCATATGCACTTGGGCCTAAATGGGCCAAAACGTGCTGTAGCAGACCGGTCGGCCCAGGAGGGAGACCGATCGGTCTGTCTCTATGACAGGTGGGTCCCACCTTCCGTGGGTTGCCTTCTCATGTCTTCTGGAATGTTCTAGAATGTGCTAGAATCTTCCAAGTCGTATGCATTGAGGACTCTCGCTCTGGGACTCCAAATATAGCAAATCATATGTCCGTTTCGATCGTCTCGACGAGGTCTTCGCAATGGTGTGCTCTGTTTCATCACTTGAGATACTTTTATATGGTAAAAATATGGATGTCCTACAAAACAAGTGAGAGCACCAAAACTCGTGGAACTTGTTAGAATCAAACCCTACAACTATGCTTTATGGTTCATTTCAGGTCATTCTATGCATTAGTTGATGGTATAATATTGACATTAAGGACCGTCAATAAGTTCCCCCAAGCTTACCCTTTGCTAGTCCCTTAGCAAAGCCAAACTCAACAATGGATCAGAAGTTGGTGCAATATCTGCACTTCTAACAAGTACATATGCATTCAAACAAAAGTTCTCATTTGGATTAGAAAAAGATATCATATTTTTTATCACGGGGCTTAGTACTTTACCTTGAATCTTGAGTAATTGAACGATAGAACGATCAAATCAAGCACCATGTGTCTTGTTCTTTCACTTCACCATTATCCCGGAGTTTTTATGAATTTTCAAAAAGCTTAAAAACATATGTTGTCAAATTAAACAATGAAACAATGGATCCAAAGACAAAGTCAACCATACTATTGAATTGAGAAGTGCATGTGTATGGAGAATGGAGGCGGATGCTCTTTTGAATATATCACTCTCTTTTGTCTATTAGAAACACATGGCTATCAGGCTAATTCTACTATCGGGCACGTGCCCATTTTTTTTTTCTGATATTCATATATTTTTTTTCTATTCTCTCTTTTTTTTCTTCGAGGTTCCGGACACTTGTCCCTTTTTATTTCCTCGGGATCTATCTTTTTGAGGTTTCGGACACTTGTCCCTTTTTATTTCAATTCCTCGGTTTTTTTTCTTTTTTTTTTCAATAGCCACATGCTTCCAACAAACTTTTGAGAGGATAGCAACAGATAATCATGAGCATTTATGCGAAAGATGGATGAAATGTGTAAGTGATCTCAATTCAATAATATGATAACTTCTCACAGGGTCAACAAAGCTTAATTTAACTCAATGCAATTATTGATCATATTAATATTAGAAATTCTCCAGAACTCTAGTGTTGTTTCATAACAAGATAACAGTAGCTCAGATCATCACATATCATCTTTGTCAATTACCTAGACTCTGGATCAAGCATTTGCTACCCATATGTTTAATTTTATTTTAAAGCATCATTAATTTTTAAACTTAAGAGAACTCATGCTTAAAGGCTAGGTACTAGAAAGAAATACAATAGAGCAACCATTCATCATTTCCATTTTAAGAAATTAGGGAGAGAGTTCTTCAGATTTGACATGCTTTATTTATTTAATCTAACACACACTATAACCTATTATTTAAAATATTAAGATAGTAGTAAGACATACCTGAATCACGAAGATAACGGGGGTGCATCTCCCCCAAGCTAATCCCTTCGATCGCATCGAGCCTTCATGTGCCCAAATATTTTTGTTCTTTTTCTTTTTAAGGGTGAGCCTTCATGTGCTCACGTTTTTTTGTATTTTAAATTTATTTATAGGAAGAAAACTTAAGAGGATAAAGATACTTACCTTGATACACGGGGGTGCTTTCCCCCAAGCTGAATGTTGACGTAGTCGTTTGATCTTGCAATGTAGCAGACTGGCAGTGAAAATGTTCTTCCTCCATCGGAGCATTGATTGATGTTGATGGTTGTGGAAACAATGCTCCAACAGTGGATAGAACATCCACTTGCTCGTCAGCTTTTCTTGGTCTTTCAATCCTGTGAAACTCAAATAGACAACAAAACTTGTGGAATAGATTAAGCGTTAGTGGTTGGCCACTCAAGCCTTAGTTGTCCAGAGTTTCAGTAAGATCTCTTCCTCAATATTTTTGTATTTTAATATTTTTTTATAATGCAAGAGAAAATGCAACATGATGAATGTATGCATATTTTTTTTTGTTTTTATGCCACCACGGTGAATATTTCATGTGGGTTTTTACACACCATAGAATTATTCACATGGGGCTTTAGGTTTTATGATGCAGTGCAAAAAGTAAAATATTTTCTCTCTTTTTTTATGCAATGCTAATGCAGAAAAGTAAATATGCTATGGAGAGATGATGATGGAAAGTAAATATGCAAAATGGAAACTAATGCAGAAAAATAAATATGGATAACTACCGATTTACCTTTCGGCGAGGGTTCAATGTTTTAAGTCCTCTAAACAAGACTTCTCACCATGTTCATTCCCGAGGTGCATCATTTGATCCTGATATGTAGATCTTGATAACTACACCTCTTGATATGGTGTCACTCATGTTCTTCGTTCGCCCAGCAATTTGAAGTGAAACATTGATTGTGGAAGCTGGCAGCATCTTGCTCAGTGTGCATGTTCTTGTAGTTCCGGGACCTTCACTCTGTAGAATTTGGGAGTTGACAAACCCCTCCATGTTTTGCTCAAGAGTGTGTCCTGCTCATAAAGACAAGGTAGAGATCAAGTGCATAGGTTCTGTTGGTGGAAAAACACCAACAGAACCAAAAGTTTTGTTCCATCCTCTCTAACCTTAGACACATTGCACAAGATAAACTTGTTGTTTATGTGTTCTATTCAATCTTAACATGAGTGATAAGATCAGAAGATGAGCATGAAAGTAGCATCTTAAAATATTTAATAGATCAGATTGCTTAACCCAAGGAAGGATAATCTATGCATAATGTGTTGATTTTTTCATGATTGTGATATATCATCTTCCAAAGGTTGGATGCACAAAATTTTAGCTCATTAAGATAGTGAGATTCAAGAGAGTAAAGCTAGGAACAAAGAACAAAGAACTGAACATGTTGAATTGATTAGGATGGATTAAGTGAGGTGCAACCTAAACATGTTTGGTTCTTTATTTATGAGCATACCAGAATCAAAGAGAAGCTTTTAAAGTGATGGTCACATACCTTGAAATATTATTTTATCATTGAAGAGTGATTGTGTTGAACCACCTTGTGGAAGCTTCTCTTGTCTAGCTGGTTGTGTTCATAAATGGCTTGTCTTCTCTTGTCTATCTCACAGTGGGCCAGCTGAGTCTTGTTCTCAACAGGTCTAGACGATGGAGACTTTGTCAACTATACTATTGATTTCTAGGCTCAGGTACTATCTCTCCATCTTTGAATTCTTGCAGTGCAGTGGCTTCATCCTTCATGATGTCTCCCTCAATTCTTGGCAGTTGGTTCTTCATTTGTCGGTTGAGTCAACGTCTTCTCTTGGTTTTCTTCGGCTGCTCATAAGTGGTGTAGTTGTTGAAAAAACAGCAATCCCTTTGATCGAAGATCCAAAAGTGGACATCTCTAGGTCCGACGTAGATGACACATTGGTGGTGTTCAAGAATGATCTTCCAAGAATGAGTGATGGATCATATTCTTCTCCTTAGCTGGGGCAGCGTCTAGTGACTCGTACTAATTAAAGTGGTGAGTAGGAGGTCAAAGTGTCTTGAAGCTGTATTTCTCCTTCCTACCCTTGATCATGAAACAAATCTAGACAACAGAATTGTGTCTCCCCCAAGCTGGCTTGTGAAATAGGTGGATATTTCTTCAACAACATGTTCATGAGTTGAAATTGTAGGTCTTGTTGTTGTTGAAGTTCTTCCACCTCATCCCTCAAACTAGCTCTTGTGTTGAAATAATTAGAAGTGAGGAGAACTTCCACTGCTTGTCTTCATAGTGAACCACCAACAGACTTCCTTCGGACGACACATAGATGTTATAATGTAGTGGTATATCGTCACATTGATATTTGTTGTTGGTGTCGGTGTTGATGTCTTTGACAATGCTGAGTGTAGGCATAGATTGACCCATACGGGGTGAGTTGCATCCTATTCGTCATCAGTGTCCTGGCTTAGGCCTTGGGATGGATCAAAGCTTGGCTGCCTTCGACATCACTAGTGACTTGTCTGATGATGAGTTTTGTCTATCCACGGGTTGGGTTTTGGATCTTTAAGTTCACACCATGAACAAGCAAATCTCATCTCCTACAAAATGTTAGTGGACATATATGCGGATACATGGGTGTATGCCGAGTCTCGAGTGATGAGTGATTGTCAACGGGTTTGATCGCAGGTTCTTTGGCTTGTGTTGTGCAGGTGTCGAGCACGGAGACAGTGATCGAGGGCAAGGTGATGGTCAAGTAGAGACGTGCCGTGCCGACGGACCGGGAGCGGTGAAGGGCGGACGTGAGGCTTGGACTGAGGGACCGGTGGCCTGAGGATCAGCTGTGGTGGCTGGTAGCCTGGGACAGCGACGAGCAAAGACTTGCGAGACATGGTGTTGCTCGGGTCGAGGACCTGGGGACACGTGTCGGTGGACGGGGTGCACGGGCGGTGCATCCCCTCTACAACGTCGGTTTGGTGGTAGAGCCAGAGAAAAACCATCGGGTGGACAGTTTCCAGGTTTGTGCCACAAAACCTGGGCGTGCTGCGGGTTTCCGAGTTTGGACCACAAAACTCGGGCTGAGGACGGTTTCCAGGTTTGGGCCTCAAAACCTGGGTGCTGGCGGGTTTCCTGGTTTCGGCCTCAAAACCAGGGGATGGACTTGGAGGCTGGTTTCCCGGTTTGGGCCTCAAAACCGGGGGTTGGCCGTGAAGGCTGGTTTCCCGGTTTGGGCCACAAAACCGGGGGCGGAGTCCGTGAAAAGGACGCAGAGCGGTGGCGGCACGTGGCGGCAATCGGTGAGGTTGCGTCGAGGCAACGCTACCTATTGTGCGGGCGTGGCCGTCGGATCGTCACCTACCTCGAGTTGGTCTAGAATAACCTTAGGGTTTAGCTGGTTCGCTCTGTAAGTAGTTAGGGGTAGAGTGGGAATTATGAATAGTTAGAATTAGGATAAGTAGGGGGAGACACCCACCTTCCCATTTATCTCAGCCATTTGCTATTTTGCCTTCTAGGTTTTCCTGCTCTCCCTTCCCCCTGCTGTAGCGAACTGAGATCCACAGAGAAGACAATCATACCTCTGTGTCCGTGAGATTTTGAGGAAGTGAGACCGTAATCTCACTATTGTAGCGTGTGGTAGCCACACGGTTGCAAATTCGTGATTTTGATTTGCGTTTTGTTCTTGTTCTTCGCGAATTGCTTTTCTCCACGATTTTCCCGTCGATTGATCTCTTTGTTCGTTGCGCCTTTTGCGATTCCGTTTGAACAGAGATGCGCTAGATCATGAGGCACTTCTTTCCACCGAAGGAATTCACCTCTAACCTCACGACCTAGTAGATCGATTGATTTTCGTTTCGGGTCAAGTTTTTCTCCCTTCCCCCGAATTTCTTTGATTCATCGATTTGGAGATAGGTTCGAGCCATGATCTCTTAGAGATAGCTCACTATCCTCCTTGTGACTCTTCTCACCAAGTTTGATCCCTAGAGGATTCGTTTTGGGTGAGATCGAGTGAAATCGGTGGACGAACTGCCTAGGCTCGGGGTGACCGGACGCTGGAGAGTGAGTCCGGTCGTTGAACAGCTCTCTGCTCTGTTTCGTCTCTTGACCGGACGCTTCACTCTGTGTTCGTCCGGACGCTACGGTCACACTGTTCATTGCTTTTGTTTTAAGTGACCGGACGCATAGGTCAAGACCGGACGCACTGTCAACCAGAGTCCGGTCCAATCCAGTAAGGTTCCTAAGCGAGTTTTCACCGACCGGACGCGTCCGGTGGTCTGTGAATTTAAATAAACTTTAATACTCACAGTTCATTCATCCATGATGAATGAGCCGAGTCTTCATTATGCAATTCATCGTATGCCTTGCTTCATCTCTGATGTGAATTCATCTCAGGACTTTCCCAAAGTGTAGTTAAAGTTCTCTGCAGGGGTTAGTCCAACAAAATATCCAATGTCTACACAAGCTAATTTCAGATGAATAATCAAACCAAACTCCGTGTCTAATTTGATTAAGGTAGACTATTTAACCTAAGCACCATGCTTAATTTAAAAAGCCTATGAAAGTACTCAATTTAAGTACTTTCAAACCAAAACATACTATGGTAAACAAAGGTAGCACGAGAGCATAACAAAGATTTATTCAAAAAGAGATGAAAGAGCATGATCACGGTGAGGAATATTTTTTTTCTTTTTTTCGTTTAGATGCAGATGACATGAATGCATGCAAGGAACTAAATATGATGAGGATTTGACAAAAGAAAACCTAAACTAAATGGAGTGGATGAATGATTAAAAGTAAACATGCAGTGGTATGCAAGAAATTAAAAAAGATAACTACTCATAAAGTTTAAAGTCCATGAGCAAGACTGTCTCACCTTGATCATACTTACCATGACTCACAACTGGGACTTGTGAGTGGCGCAGCGTAACTATCCGTCACATGGGATGAGAGTTGAATTCTTGGGACGACGACCTTTTCTCCAATCTACACATGGTTAGAATAATATATATGTATGCACAAACCTGTGAGATGGCAGGGTTCCAAAATTAATGATGGATCTTGAATGTTCAGGCACCCTGAGTTCTTCATTCTTGTGGAATCTTGCCATAAGGTCGAAATGGCATATGATGTCCTGTCTATTCCACACTCAACATAACAAGGGGTAATCCTACTAAAGCTAGTGGTACACTAAATTTACAGATATCAAGATCATTATCAAAATCTTTACACCAATTGCTTCCCCGGCAATGGCGCCAAAAATGCTTGTTGACGTTTGTTAGTGCAAATAGAATATGAAAGATTCCGCAAGCGCACAAAACACCATTGTAGCATTTTACCGGGAGTATTCCAGGATCGTTATTTATATTTTACCACAGGGAAGCTAGGGTCAAGAATCTGATAACTCACTATCATGCATCTACTAACTCAGAGTACTAAATAGACTAAAGCAGGGGTAAATGATATATGATATGATAATGAAAGTACATCAAAGAGAATTCAATGATAAATGTATAGATAACTATAGCGGGAGGACAACGAGAGAGATCAAGGTTCCTACGTACTTCTCTATTACTTGGGTTCTAAAGTAACAAAGATGAAAAGATATAGCAGTCATAAACATTGGCACTTTGGAGCAACAATACCTTTCTGACTCTCGAAAAAGACTGGGAAGAAAGTAGTCAGGGGAAGGCTGCCAAAAAGCTCTACGAAAACACCAAAACTCTGAAGACTCCTCCGAAACCGGAGCGCAGCTCCGCTCTCCCTAACTCCCGACTAAAGCTAAGCTATTACATTGGAAAATCTAAACCTAATTCTCTAGGGAGGAGAGGTTGTCCTTCGAGGGACGCCTCTACAAAGACTCCCAGATGATGATGGTCCAGCCTCAGGGGGGTCTTGGGTTTATTATATAGGGGCTCCTAGCCTCCCCTCCACCTTGAGCAAGCGATGTGGTACTAAATCCTTCGTCATATGCACTTGGGCCTAAATGGGCCAAAACGTGTTGGAGAGGTCGGTTGGAGTGCGTCATGCGAAGGGGGGCAAACTTGGGCCCTGTAGCAGATCGGTCGGCCCAGGAGGGAGACCGATCGGTCTGTCTCTATGACAGGTGGGTCCCACCTTTCGTGGGTCGCCTTCTCATGTCTTCTGGAATGTTCTAGAATGTGCTAGAATCTTCCAAGTCGTATCCATCGAGGACTCTCGCTCCGGGACTCCAAATATAGCAAATTATATGTCCGTTTCGATCGTCTCGACGAGGTCTTCGGGTGTGCTATGTTTCATCACTTGAGATACTTTTATATGGTAAAAACATGGATGTCCTACAAAACAAGTGAGAACACCAAAACTCGTGGAACTTGTTAGAATCAAACCCTAAAACTATGCTTTATGGTTCATTTCAGGTCATTCTATGCATTAGTTGATGGTATAATATTGACATTAAGGACCATCAACATCAGGTCGGACACTAATCCGACCACTTTAGGATAGGCGCCGACCAGCTTAGCGGTCGAGCAGGTTGAATCGGCTACTACTGGATCCGGAGTTGAGCCGACCTGACCAGGATCTAGGACCGAATTGGTTCCTGATGTGCCGATGGGGTTAGGCTCGCTTCTTAGTAACCCTGTTTCCTCCGCTGGTATTACTGCGACCAGTGAGGAATTACCTGAAGAACCAGATGAGGAAATGGTGGATTATGAACCTTCCCCTGAAAGGGCGGAGGTCAATGTGGTGTACTTGTCGGCCGACTACTATGTGGTCGGAGATGATTCGACAACAACAGAGTTCAACTTCGCTATGCAGACTGCCGTGTTCTAGAAACCGGAGGAATCTGTCAATCATCTCAAGCCGTTACATGTAAAGGGCCACATCAATGGCACACCAGTTCACAAAATGCTGGTCGACAGCGGGGCAATTGTGAACTTGATGCCTTACTCGCTTTATCAAAAGCTTGGTGGCACTAACGAAGAGTTGATAAAGACCAATATGACTATCACTGGAGTCAGAGGGGGAGATCCTATTCTGGCCAAAGGAGTTGCGTCACCTTCACCATTAAGGGGATAACCCAAGAAGCCATTCGTCTTCGTCTCTTTCCCTTTTCTCTCCTAGGAAAAGCAAAGCAATGGTTCTATACCAATCGCAATGCTGTAGACACATGGGACAAGTGTTCCAATGCTTTTCTCGCCAAATTCTTTCCGATGGGCAAGACGAACGCTCTTCGCAACAAAATCTCCAGCTTTACGCAACAAGCCGAGGAATCTATTCCCGAGGCTTGGGAGAGAATGCAAGAGTACGTCACTGCTTGTCCACACCATGGTATGGAAGACTGGCTGTTGATCCAGAACTTCTACCATGGCCTAACCCCACTCTCTAGAAGCCATTTGGATGTCGCCGCCGGTGGTGCATTCTTTTCTCTGAATGTTGCAGATGTTAAGGCTCTCATAGAGAAGATGGTGGCGAACCAAGGATGAAATGACGAGAGACTGCAGCCCCGTAAGCGAGGTATGCATTCCCTTAAGGAGGCCGACATGATCGTGGCCAAGATGAACCTGCTGGCCAAGAAGCTGGACAGCTGTGAGAAGATGAACCAACAAGAGAGTGTCCAATCTCTGGAATCCTACATGACTTGTGAAGTCTGTGGAGAAACCGGACATTCTGGGAACCACTGCCCCGAGTTACATGAAGATTTGAACTTCATCATCATCAACAACAACAACAACGGTTTCCGTCAACATTATCAAGGATCGAATCAGCACTCCAACTCTCAAGGTAATAATTCATTCTCACGCTCTAATTTCCAAAGTACTGATATTTTCTCATTCTTAAAGAATCTAGTCTACTCTCAAGGTAGAACTACTAAATTTTTGAATAAGAAATTAATGTCAAATGATAAAATGCTTGAGAACATAAATGCTAAATTGGAAGATTTCTCATCTGCTCTGAAAAATCAACTTAGCTTTAATAAGATGTTAGAAACCCAATTAGCTTAACTTGCTGCGATCATACCATCTTTTGAAACTGGCAAAATTCCGGCTAAACCTAACATGGAAACTGCAAATATGGTTGAAATAAAATATTTTAACTATTATTAAGATCAAACCATGACTGTTAAAAAGGGTGATCCTGGTAGTCCCATAATTAGATGCTCAATCTTTGGTGAAGTCTTTAAAAATGCCATGTGTGATTTAGGATCGAGTGTGAACATTTTATCTAAGGATTTCTATGAAAACTCGTTCTTTCCACCCATGTCATCCACGTCTGCCTATGTCGTGCTAGCTGATCAATCAACATGCTATGTAGAAGGAATAGTCACTAATTTACCTGTTCATATTAGAGGTTCATATGTTCGTGCTGATTTCATAATACTAGATTTGGGAAATAGGAAAGATGTGCCTCTAATCTTAGGTAGACCTTTCTTGAACACTGTTGATGCTTGCATATATGTGGGGAGTGGTAAAATGTAAATGACATTAGGAGGGAGGAAGGAAATATTCTCCTTTTCCCGTGGTCCCGCATATGCCGCTAACATGCAGGAAGCAAAACCCGTTCGTACCAAGAAGAGGCGCCTAAGAACAAGGTGGAACAGAAAGAAAGAACCACCTTCTCCTGAGTTGTGTAATTCACATGACAAAGGAGAGGTGCCAAAAGAAGAAGAACCCGATGAAGTACTTAAAGAAGAAGCACCCAAGGAAGAAGATCCACCCAATAAAGATCAAATTCCATGGATCTAAGGTATGGATTTACTTTTTAATTTTTCCCTTCAAATTTCCCTTTTTCAAATAAATAACATATGTCATGCATGTAACTAAAAAAATCAGTTATCATTAGTAATATGCATAAGTATATGTTAACTTAGCTAGAATAATAAAATATCATAATAGGATAGTTTCCCTTTTTTGACAACATTAGATAGTTTCCCTTTTAATAAAATAAGAACAAGAGCTCCGACCGAGAAAGATGAAGACCCTTCACCAAGCAAGAAGCCAGCTTGGGGGAGATCCTCGCGCCAATAAGGTATGTTTCAACCTTACTCTTTACGTTCGGTTCTTAAATTCTATATCTTTTGAAAATTTTTGAATGTTATATACTTGCCTAAGTAATTATCTCATGAGTAAAAATGATAAAACCTGCTTAAAAATGTTGGAACCTGAATAAGAAATAAAATATGCCATGCAAATGCTATTGTTATAGTTAGAATAACTAGTTTTATCTAAGTTGTAGCTTTTGTGGGTTGCACATGTTTTAACTAAAATCATGCTTAGTGAATAAAGTTAGTTAGAAATGGAATAATTCTTTAAACTTGCTATAGTGAAATTAGGACCAAATCTGGAGGATTTTATTTTAAAAATCATGAAAACCTTGCTAAAAGTTCCTCCTGGATTTTATCCCATCCCACCACTAGCCAAATTTTTGTTAGTCAAAACCACAAAGAGCTTTGTTTGTGTTGAGCTTTGTTAGACCTCATAGATCTTAGTAGAGAAGCTTATCATTTCTTTTGATCAAGATACACACACCCACCATAAATTGCTTACTCTCCACTTTGGAAGTTTGCAACCACCAAATAAATTGCTCATTCTCTACACTGGAGATATGCAATACCTTGCCAAACGTTCCATTGCTAGCCTTATGCTATTCCTACACTGGGAATAAGCATTTCTCTCTCTTCCCCCTTTTCATTTCTAAAATCCTTTCCTATAAACAATCTGGGGAAATCTATAGCTAAAAAAAAGAGAGATATGAAAAAAAGAAAAAAAAAGAAAGTGAGCAAAGTAGCTCAAGAGAGGACTATGTCCTAAGAAAATGTGAGGACACATTTTTGTCTACTCACTATGTATCGAGTAAAAAAAGAGAGAGAGTTATCATTAGCTCTAGACCCCAGAAATTAACTAGGAAGGATTATGAAATATCTCTCTATACACTTCCACATAACCACACATGCACATCTTGATCAATATTTATGATTTGCTGCTCCTTATGATCTGAGTGTCTAGCTTAGCAATAAACATTATGTAATTTGCTCATCATTCTTAGCCTACCTATAACTCCACATATCATTCTTTAGAAATAGGAGAGGCTACATTTTGGCCTAAGTGAGGATTTAAACACCATTGAGTGATTGAGTGAATCTTTGAGGACTTAAGCAAGTTTTTATCTTTTGAAAACCTTAAAAAACCTCCAGACAGAATCCTAGTCAAACCTAAGCAAGATAAAAGTTTCCTATCTACTGCTTTATTTCACTCTTGCATGTTTGAAGTGAAAAGATATAAGCCCCACATTGCTATGATTAATGATATACACTAAGTTATTTCTCACTATACAATATGCACTTGTATACATCTTAAGTGCTATCTATTTCATGCTCAATGCTTAAACCGCATTGTTGCTCGAGGACGAGCAACAGGTTAGCTTGGGGGAGCTTGTTGATGGTCCTTAAACACTTGTTTTACCATCAACATTTTACCCAAAAATTCACCAAAAAGGCATGAAAAGTATCAAATAGGTTTCAAACTAACCAAATTCCACATGTCCATAGATTTTTATTTGAATGCAGGATTGTTGATGGTCCTTAAACACATGTTTTACCATCAACATTTTACCCTAAAATTCACCAAAAAGGCATGAAATGTAGTCAAATAGGTCTCAAACTAACCAAATTCCACATGTCCATACATTTTTATTTGAATGCAAGATTTGGACCAAATTTGGAGAATGGACCCACCAGGAGACGAGCCCACTCACCAGGACCCGTTTGGGCCCTAATGGGGTGGCGCCCGTCACCCCTAGGTGGCGCCCGCCACAAGGGAGAAGCCCAACTTCCCCCCTGCCGCGTCACTGATCCGTGTGACCACCCCAAGGCCAAATCTTGTCCCTTGGTCACTAGGTCAGTGGCATCGGAGGGCTCAGGAGGGAGTGGCGTGGATCAAGACCGAATGGAGGTTACTTGGACATGCAACCGACCTAACCACCGCCTCTCTGGAGCTCCTGGATGCCGTTGAAGCAATGACGGTGCATCCAACGGTGAGGGAGGTGGCGGCCGCCACCTAGGGCTGGCACCCGCCACTAGGGTTTGCCCTAGGTCGGTTGGCTGCCCCCTATAAGTACCCCCCTCACTCCACAAGGCTATAAATACCCCCTGGAAGCAAAAACACCACACCAACACAAGAGAAGCAAGAAGCAAGGCTAGAGCTAGAGAGCTAATAGCTTAGGGTTTAGCCAAGCTTAGGCAAGTAGGTAGCTAGTAGAGCAAGGCATCTTTGCCTCATTGCCCTCGCGAAAGCGCTGCTCAAGGCTTAGCTCAAGAGTAGAGGCATGCGAGTGATCGGTCCTGGAGCTAGGAAGAGTCTTCCTTCGTCTCCAGTTCAGGTTTTGCTCTTGTTACTCAAGCACTTTACTATATTCTAGTTCATCATTTCAAGTATTACTTTATTCTACTTATTAGTATTGAGTGGTATACTTGATTGATTGCTTGAGTGCCTAGCTATCCTACAGTTCAATTCACTTAGCCATAGTAGTTAATCTCTAGTGTGCTTAGTGTTTGATCTTTGCCAATAGGTTGCTTAGTTAGTTTAGTGTTTATCTTATTAAGTCAAGTATTTGCTCTGACGTCCGCAAGGGTGTCTCTATTCTAGGCCAGGGTAGAGATAGTTAGAATATAATTAGGCATGGTGCTTAGTTGTAGACTTACCTTCAGATACGGCTAGACCCCCAGATAGCTGTGGTAGCAAGCAGGTGGTGACAGCCCTGTGCGCCCTGAATTCCACCACGTAGTTGGTCTAGTTTAACAGTAAGGCTCGTTGTGCTAGCGTTCAACCTAAGTCAGTGGTAAAGGCTAGTATGCGTCGGTACTTGACAAGATAGGAATAAAACTATACTTAACTTAGTTGCTCTATTGACTTTTGCCTATCCTGCTTCGTAGCTATCTTGCTTCGTAGCTATCTTGCTTCATAGTTATCTTGCTTCGTAGTTATCTAGGAGTAGTTAGTAGTTATTAGTTAGTTATCCTTAGTTATCCCATATCTATCTATCCATCCACCCTACCTTAGCCATTTCATTTCATCCTTACCTATCCATCCATATATTCTTTCTACCCTCTTATCCTCTCCCTTTCATCTCCTCTTTTCCCCTCTTTCCCTTTTCTTATTCTTCGACTCTCATCCCCTCCTTGACTCGACTCATACACCACCCTAGCCTTCCCTTGGGATCAAATAAATCGACACCTGGTACTCCCAGGCGAAGTGCTACTACGATAGTTCTGTGCGCTTGCAGAATCTCCTCTTGGTAGATTGCAACCTCTCTAGCTAGCTCCTACTAGTGTCGGGATTGACAACCCCATTTGACATTAGTCGATAGCTGCTTTAGCTTCATTCCTTTAGGTATAGTGATTGGACTTGCTACAAGCACTTCTGACACCGTTGTCGGGAATAGATTCCATAGTCTACTCCTAGTAACGACGTTAGCTAGTGTCAACAAGCATTTCTAGGCCGTTACCGGGGATAGTTGCCTAGCTCTATCTTTAATGAAGCTAAGAACTACCAACAGGCATTTCTGGCGCCGTTGTCGGGGAAGGCAATCGGTGTATCGGTTGAGTCCGTGTCGAATTTATCTTCGCTTAAGCTCCCGCTTAGCGAATCCCATCTTACCCCATTCTTTCTTTCCTTAGTCCTTCTTATCTTTTTCCTTCATATTCTTCAACTTCTTTCTTTCTTATCTCGTTCTATCTTCACGATGGCCAACAAGACCATTCGTGAGTTTTCTGCTCCTTCTGTCGCCAATGTAGCGATAGGACCAGACGTGATCGATGCCACCCTCAATTTTGAGTTGAAACCGGCTCTGATCACGATGGTCCAAGCTAGCCCGTTCTGTGGCAAAGCTCATGAGGATGCCAATGCTCATCTCCAACAATTCTTGGAGATTTGCGTCACCTTCACCATTAAAGGGATAACCCAAGAAGCCATCCGTCTTCGTCTCTTTCCTTTCTCTTTGCTAGGAAAAGCGAAGCAATGGTTCTATACCAGTCGCAATGCTGTAGACACATGGGACAAATGTTCCAATGCTTTTCTCACCAAATTCTTTCCGATGGGCAAGACGAATGCTCTTCGCAACAAAACTCCAGCTTTACGCAACAAGCCGAGGAATCTATTCCCGAGGCTTGGGAGAGAATGCAAGAGTACGTCGCTGCTTGTCCGCACCATGGTACGGAGGACTGACTATTGATCCAGAACTTCTACCATGGCCTAACCCCACTCTCTAGAAGCCATTTGGATGCCGCCGCCGGCGGTGCATTCTTTTCTCTGAATGTTGTAGATGCTAAGGCTCTCATAGAGAAGGTGGTGTCAAACCAAGGATGGAATGACGAGAGACTGCAGCCCCGTAAGCGAGGTATGCATTCCCTTAAGGAGGCTGACATGATCGTGGCCAAGATGGACCTGCTGGCAAAGAAGCTGGACAGCTGTGAGAAGATGAACCAACAAGAGAGTGTCCAATCTCTGGAATCCTACATGACTTGTGAAGTCTACGGAGAAACCGAACATTCTGGGAACCACTGCCCCGAGTTATATGAAGATTTGAACTTCATCAACAACAGCGGTTTTCGTCAACAGAATCAAGGATGGAATCAGCCTGCAAATTCTCAAGGTAACAATTTATTCCCCCGCTCTAACTTTCAAAATTCTGATAATTTCTCATTCTTGAAAAATTTGGTTTACTCACAAGGTAGAACTACTGATTTCTTGAATAAGAGATTAATGTCAAATGATAAAACCCTTGAGAACATAAATGCTAAATTGGAAGATTTCTCATCTGCTCTGAAAAATCAACTTAGCTTTAATAAGATGTTAGAAACCCAATTAGCTCAACTTGCTGCTGTCATACCATCCTTTGAAACTGGCAAAATTCCTGCTAAACCTGACATGGAAACTGCAAATATGGTTGAAATAAAATATTTTAACTATTATGAAGATCAAACCATGACTGTTAAAAAGGGTGATCCTGGTAGTCCCATAATTAGATGCTCAATCTTTGGTGAAGTCTTTAAAAATGCCATGTGTGATTTAGGATCGAGTGTGAACATTATATCTAAGGATTTCTATGAAAACTCGTTCTTTCCACCCATGTCATCCGCATCTGCCTATATTGTGCTAGCTGATCAATCCACTTGCTATATAGAAGGAATAGTCAATGATTTACCTGTTCAAATTAGAGGCTCCTATGTTCCTACTCATTTCATAATACTAGATATGAGAAATAGGAAAGATGTGCCTTTAATTTTGGGTAGACCTTTCTTGAATACTGTGAATGCCTGCATATATGTGGGGAGTGGTAAAATGCAAATGACATTAGGAGGGAGGAAGGAAATGTTCTCCTTTTCCCTTGGTCCCGCATATGCCGCTAACATGCAGGAAGCAAAACCCGTTCGTACCAAGAAGAGGCGCCCAAGAACAAGGTGGAACAGAAAGGAAGAACCACCTTCTCCTGAGTTGTGTAATCCACATGACAAAGGAGAGGTGCCAAAAGAAGAAGAACTCGATGAAGTACTTAAAGAAGAAGCACCCAAGGAAGAAGATCCACCCAACAAAGGATGAAATTCCATGGATCTAAGGTATGGATTTACTTTTTAAATTTACCTTCAAATTTCCCTTTTTCAAATAAATGACATATGTCATGCATGTAACTAAAAAAATCAGTTATCATTAGTTATATGCATAAGTATATGTTAACTTAGCTAGAACAATAAAATATAATAGGATAGTTTCCCTTTTTCACAACATTAGATAGTTTCCCTTTTAATAAAATGAGAACAAGAGCTCCGACCGAGAAAGATGAAGACCCTTCACCAAGCAAGAAGCCAGCTTGGGGGAGATCCTCGCGCCAATAAGGTATGTTTCAACCTCACTCTTTACGTTTGGTTCTTAAATTCTATATCTTTTGAATGTTATATGCTTGCCTAAGTAACCATTCCATGAATAAAATTGATGAAATCTGCTTAAACAAGTTGAAACCTGAATAAAATTTGAAATATGTCATGCAAATGCTATTGTTATGGTTTGAATAACTGGTCTTATATAAGTTGTAGCTTTTGTGGGTTGCACATGCTTTAACTGAAATCATGCTGAGTGAATAAAGTTGGTAAGAAATGGAGTAATTCTTTAAACTTGCTAAGGTAAATTTAGGACCTAATCTGGAGGATTTCTTTTAAAAATCATGAAAACCTTGCTAAAAGTTCCTCCTAGATTTTATCCCATCCCACCACCAGCCAAATATTTGTTAGTCAAAACCACAAAGAGCTTTGTCTGTGTTGAGCTTTGTTAGACCTTATAGATCTTAGTAGAGAAGCTTATCATATCTTTTGAATCAAGATTCACACACCCACCATAAATTGCCTACTCTCCACTTTGGAAGTTTGCAACCACCAAATAAATTACTCATTCTCTACACTTGAGATATGCAATACCTTGCCAAACGTCTCATTGCTAGCCTTATGCTATTCCTACACTGGGAATAAGCATTTCTCCCTCTTCCTCCTTTTCATTTCTAAAATCCTTTCCTATAGATATCTGCGGAAATCTAGAGCTAAAAAAAGCGGGCAAAGTAGCTCAAGAAAGGACTATGTCCTAAGAAAATGTGAGGACACATCTTTTTGTCTACTCACTATGTATCCAAAAAAAGAGAAGAGAGAGAGAGAGAGAATTATCATTAGCTCTAGACCCCAGAAATTAACTAGGAAGGATTATGAAATATCTCTCTATACACTTCCACATAACCACACATGCACATCTTGATCAATATTTATGATTTGCTGCTCCTTATGATCTGAGTGTCTAGCTTAGCAATAAACATCAGGCAATCAGCTCAAGGATCCGTCACAAGGGAGAAGCCCAACTTCCCCCCTGCCACGTCACTGATCCGTGTGACCACCCCAAGGCCAAATCTTGGCCCTTGGTCACTAGGTTAGTGGCATCGGAGGGCTCAGGAGGGAGTGGCGTGGATCAAGACCGAATGGCGGTTACTTGGACATGCAACCGACCTAACCACCGCCTCTCTGGAGCTCCTGGATGCCGTTGAAGCAATGACGGTGCATCCAACGTTGAGGGGGGTGGCGGCCGCCACCTAGGGCTGGCGCCCGCCACTAGGGTTTGCCCTAGGTCGGTTGGCTACCCCCTATAAGTACCCCCACTCCACAAGGCTATAAATACCCCCTGGAAGCAAAAACACCACACAACACCACACCAACACAAGAGAAGCAAGAAGCAAGGCTAGAGCTAGAGAGCTAATAGCTTAGGGTTTAGCCAAGCTTAGGCAAGTAGATAGATAGTAGAGCAAGGCATCTTTGCCTCATTGCCCTCGCTGAAGCACTGCTCAAGGCTTAGCTCAAGAGTAGAGGCGTGCGAGTGATCGGTCCTGGAGCTGGGAAGAGTCTTCCTTCATCTCCAGTTCAGGTTTTGCTCTTGTTACTCAAGTAGTTTACTATATTCTAGTTCATCATTTCAAGTATTACTTTATTCTACTTATCAGTATTGAGTGGTATACTTGATTGATTGCTTGAGTGCCTAGCTATCCTACAGTTCAATTCACATAGCCATAGTAGTTAATCTCTAGAGTGCTTAGTGTTTGATCTTTGCCAATAGGTTGCTTAGTTAGTTTAGTGTTTATCTTATTAAGTCAAGTATTTGCTCTGACATCCGCAAGGGTGTCTCTATTCAAAACTAGGGTAGAGATAGTTAGAATATAATTAAGTGAGGTGCTTAGTTATAGACTTACCTTCAGATACGGCTGGACCCCCGGATAGCTGTGGTAGCAAGCAGGTGGTGACAGCCCTATGCGCCTTGAATTCCACCACGTAGTTGGCCCAGTTTAACAGTAAGGCTCGTTGTGCTAGCGTTCAATCTAAGTCAGTGGTAAAGGCTAGTACGCCTCGGTACTTGACAAGATAGGAATAAAACTATACTTAACTTAGTTGCTCTATTGACTTTTGCCTATCCTGCTTCGTAGCTATCTTGCTTCGTAGCTATCTTGCTTCATAGTTATATTCCTTCGTAGTTATATAGGAGTAGTTAGTAGTTATTAGTTAGTTATCCTTAGTTATCCCCTATCTATCTATCCATCCACGCACCCTACCTTAGCCATTTCATTTCATCCTTACCTATCCATCCATATATTCTTTCTAGCCTCTTATCCTCTCCCTTTCATCTCCTCTTTTCCCCTCTTTCCCTTTTCTTATTCTTCGACTCTCATCCCCTCCTTGACTCGACTCATACACCACCCTAGCCTTCCCTTGGGATCAAATAAATCAACACCTGGTACTCCCAGGCGAAGTGCTACTACGATAGTTCTGTGCGCTTGCAGAATCTCCTCTTGGTAGATTGCAACCTCTCTAGCTAGCTCCTACTAGTGTCGGGATTGACAACCCCATTTGACATTAGTAGATAGCTGCTTTAGCTTCATTCGTTTTGGTATAGTGACCGGACTTGCTACAAACACTTCTGACACCGTTGCCGGGAATAGATTCCAGAGTCTACTCCTAGTAATGACGTTAGCTAGTGTCAACAAGCATTTCTGGGCCGTTATCGGGGATAGTTGCCTAGCTCTATCTTTAGTGAAGCTAAGAACTACCAACAAGCATTTGGACCAAATTTGGAGAATGGACCCACCAGGGGCCGAGACCACTCACCAGGGCCCATTTGGGCCCTAGTGGGGTGGCGCCCACCACCCCTAGGTGGTGCCCAAACTTCTCCCTTGCCATGTCACTGATCCGTGTGACCACCCTAGGGCCAAATCTTAGCCCTCGGTCACTAGGTCGGTGGCATCGGAGGGCTCAGGAGGGAGTGGCGTGGATCATGCATGCCTCCATGCAAAGAAGCACATGTTGAATTAAAGAAGCACATGCTTAATTCTTCTCCACCATTGATCTAAAGGAGGTTACGATCCAAGGGCTCTCATCCATCATCACGCGGATCAATGATGTGGCGGTGGAGTAGCCCCTACTCCACCCCTCTACTATAAATACCCCCTGGAGGTGTCACTTCATTTCAAGCAAGGAAAGCAAGGAAAGGAAGGAAGAAGAAAAGCAAGGCTAAAGCTAGAGAGCTAATAGCTTAGGATTTAGCCAAGCTTAGGCAAGTAGGTAGCTAGTAGAGCAAGGCATCCTTGCCTCATTGCCCTCGCGGAAGCGTTGCTCAAGGCTTAGCTCAAGAGTAGAAGCGTGCGAGTAATCGGTCCTGAAGTTGGGAAGAGTCTTCCTTCATCTCCGGTTCAGGTTTTGCTATTGTAACTCAAGCACTTTACTATATTCTAGTTCATCATTTCAAGTATTACTTTATTCTACTTGCCAGTATTGAGTTGTATACTTGATTGATTGCTTGAGTACCTAGCTATCCTACATTTCAATTCACTTAGCCATAGTAGTGAATCTCTAGTGTGCTTACTGTTTGATCTTTGCCAATAGGTCGCTTAGTTAGTTTAGTGTTTATCTTATTAAGTCAAGCATTTGCTCTGACGTCCGCAAGGGTGTCTCTATTCTAGGCCAGGGTAGAGATAGTTAGAATATAATTAGGCGTGGTGCTTAGTTATAGACTTACCTTCAGATACGGCTAGACCCGCGAATAGCTGTGGTAGCAAGCAGGTGGTGACAGCCCTGTGCGCCTTCAATTCCACCACGTAGTTGGTCTAGTTTAACTGTCAGGCTCGTTGTTCTAGCGTTCAACCTAGGTCAGTGGTAAAGGCTAGTACGCCTTGGTACTTGACAAGATAGGAATAAAACTATACTTAACTTTGTTGCCTATTTGGCATTTGCCTTTCTTGCTTCGTAATTATCTAGGAGTAGTTATTACTTATTAGTTAGTTATATTACTTATCCTTAGTTATCTTATTCCCCTTATCTACCTATCCATCCACCTTACCTTAGCCATTCCATTCGTCCTTACCTATCCACTCATAAATCCTTTCTAGCCTTTCATCTCCTCTCTTCTCTTTTCTCCTTTTCCCTTTCTTATTCTTCGACTCTCATCCCCTCCTTGACTCGACTCATACACCACCCTAGCCTTCCTTTGGGATCAAATAAATCAACACCTGGTACTCCCAGACGAAGTGCTACTACGATAGTTCTGTGCGCTTGCAGAATCTCCTCTAGGTAGATTGCATTCTCTCTTGCTAGCTCCTACTAGTGTTGGGATTGACAACCCCATTTGACATTAGTAGATAGCTGCTTTAGCTTCACTCCTTTAGGTATAGTGACTGGACTTGCTACAAGCATTTCTAGCGCCGTTGCCAGGGATAGATTCCATAGTCTACTCCTAGTAACGACGTTGGCAAGTGTCAACAAGCATTTCTGGGTTGTTACCGGGGAAAGTTGCCTAGCTCTATCTTTAGTGAAGTTAAGAACTACCAACAGCACGCCCTAGGTCGATTTTGCTGAGAATCGGCTCCACCGCTTGCTGAAGGTCCAGGAGGTCAGGACCTGCTCTGTACTCCTCTGAGGACCGTGCGCATGAGTGTGTTGGCGCTGTCGACCGAGATTTTGTGTCAACACATTCTTTTGGCACGCCTGGTGGGACCCAATCATCTGAATCATGACGTTTGACAATGAAGAAGTACTACGCGTGAAAATGGAGGACCTCCCAGAGGAAACTCAACACTTAATAGACGAGACTGTTGATCAGTATCGACATTTGTGCTTATTGAGCTCAGCAGGACCAGGGATAAGAAGATAGTTCAGAAAACTCACCTTCCAAGAGTGGTCTTTGACAGTCATGTTGATCCAATGGTCCAGGTCCAACACAATGCCATGCAAAAAATAATCGGCAAGGCAATGTCTGCCACCTTGACAAATCATAATGAGGTTTTTCTCAATAGCCTCACAAACGCCATTAAAGAAGCTTTCAACATGGGTGGTGACAGAAGGGGTCCAACATATACTGTTGGAAACAGTCAAAGAGCTGGAACTTCTACTGGACCCCAAATTAATGGCCCAAATGGCGATGGAGGTCAGATAATGATTAACCCTGGAGGCACGACACCGCAGCCAGTGCAACAGCCGATTATGAGTAATAACATGTACTCATCGGCTACAAAAATAGCTCCTCATACAAGGCGCATCACAAGAGACTTCAACGCACCACCGTATCAAGGGGGTGTGGCACCTGGTGATATACCTCAGGGATATCATTATGTCTCTGATTACTATACTTTGGATGCTCAAGAGAACCCAGGATATAATGGTAATACCCTCGGGGGGCAGAACATCGGCTATCAAAAGCCGGTGAATCAAATTGATCAACTAATGAGTCGTATAACCGACCTGGTTCAGAAGCAATTTAGCTTGACGCAAAAATCTACAGTGACTGGTTACAAAAAGGCATATCTAGAATGGTTTGATCAGGTTGTTCTTCCTCTGAGATATAGAATTCCTGATTTTGCCAAGTTCACAGGAACCGGTTCAGTGACAACCATGGAACATATAACCCAGTTCCTAGTCCAGCTCGGAGAGATTAGTGATGAACAAGCACTCAAAGTCAGAATGTTTCCTCTCTCTCTCTGTCCGGTTCGGCTTTTTCATGGTTTTAATCTCTGCCACCCAATTCCATTCAGAGCTGGGATGACTTGGAAGAAAAATTCCATAATTATTTCGGCTTTGGAGTATTGGAGAAAGGCTTAGTGGATTTAATCGATACAAAGCAAACGAATAATGAGTCTGGATGCCAGTACCTCCAAAGGTTCAAAGAAGTGAAGAATCAATGCTATTCTTTGACATTGCCAGATTCAGAGGTGGTCAGCATTGCAATTCGAGGATTGATACCTACCATCAGGGAAAGAATCGGCTTTGGTTGTAACAACATGGCCGATTTGGCTAAAAAGGTAGCAGGTATTGATGCCCAAAATCAGTACAATCAGGTCTTTAAACCTAAGAAAGCCTACAATGCAGAGAGTCATGTTTTCTTGCAAGATGAAGACAATGATTCAGAAGATGAAAATGATGAAGAAGTGGCTGTTGTAGACTGGGTTTGGAGAAACAACGAGTACATGCCTTGGGCAAAGGTTAAAAGTACCGAGAAAGATGTAAAGTATAGCTTCGACATCACCAAGGCCAACAAGATATTTGACTATTTACTGGAGAAAGGTCAAATTAAATTGACTGAGAATCATGCTATCCCATCGGCCGAAGAGCTTAAAAATAAGAGGTACCGCAAATTTCATAATTCTGGTATCCATACTACTAATGATTGCCGAGTTTTCAGAGATATGATACAGAGGGCAATCGTTAAAGGGAGGATTGGCCTAGAAAAGGCCAAAGGCATGGGCGTTAACGGTCATCCTTTCCCACAAAACATGGTAGCTCCAGCACCTCAGAGTGAAATCAGGGTGTTGACTTCTGATAAAGCTAAGGCAGGTGGGACAGTTGATCCAAAGAAGCAACTAACAGCCAGAGAATATCAGGAGATGAAAGGAGACAATGATCAACATGATCAACCTGAAACTTCAAGGGCTGGTGAAGCAAGGAGGCGTCCAACTGTCAGAATCTTATTAAACAGGTGGCAACGCCAGAAGGAGAGGAGCCATGTGCAAAGGGAAAAGGATAAACGAGAATATCAGGAGTGGCTCGAAGAAGAAGAGTATAAGAGGTCTCGTGAAGAAAGAAGGCACATCAGGGATGAAGAAAAGAATCATTGGGACTGTCCTTTCTTCAGGCATTGTTGGAATGAAGGCTTAAAACTTCCTACTCTTCGCAATTGTCCAGAATGCAGTGATCAATATCAAGAGTATAGGCAGTCGAGAGACAACCGCCGATCTGTGCATGAAAGGTTGAGATTCGAAAATACAGATCGGCGCATAAAAAATAGAAGTGTTCATAATCGGCTTGGAGCAAGATTAGCCGATTATGATCATCCTTGGCAGGAGGGGCAATGGTGTCCTGGTGGCTTGACCAGAAGCCAGAAGCGACGAGTTCAGAGGTTAAGAAACGGTGAAGACCAGAAGAAGAAACCCAAAGTTTGGCAAGTCAAGCAGATAGTCGATAAGGGTGAGTCATCGGCTAATATTTCCGCTCTATTCATGTTACCTGCTGAATTTAGATCCTCTGATCATGAAGAGGACTTTCTCAAGACAACTGACGAAGGTCAACAGCCGATCCAAGCAATCGGCTTCAAAAAAGTTATTTAATGGTGAAGGACCGAGAAAGCACTAGCAAGGCGACCAGAGGGGGGGGGGTGAATGGGAGCTCAAAAATTTCTCTCGAAACTTCGGCCAAATGTCCCAAAATCAACCCCGAGAAAACACGATCGTAACTGTGATGCCCACGACCCTTGCAAGAGGGTGGATGATCCCTAGGATCACAGCGATGCACCACGAGAAGATAGCAAACCAAACTCCAAAAGCTCCGGCTCGAACGCGACCCCAAAAACCAAGTCCCTAACGTAGATAGACGGCTACGTCGGGAAATCTCTAAACACCGATGCTAACAAGTAGCAAAGATACCAAGAGAGGTTCCTTGGTCAACTACAAGGCCAAACGAGAAGTCCAGAAACCAAACGAACAAGCCGGGAGAGCAAGCGTACTAAACTGGAAGAAACAGCCAAGTCCCGGACTGTCCGCTAGTACGGTCCCGGACTGTCCGTGGTAGTGCCGGACTGTCCGCGGGCGAGTGGCGGACTGTCCGCCGGCAAAACTCGCCAAACAGCAAGGTTGCTGCAAAGTCCCTGGACGTTCCTGGACTGTCCGCCAAACACAACGGCGGACTGTCCGCCGGTCAAATGAACAGTTCCTCAGCCGAGACTCGCAGCCACTGTCTAGGCTCGATCCCGACGCCCGGACTATCCGCGGTCCCAGGCGCGGACTGTCCGCGACCTTGCAGGGAGGGCAATTTTGATCGCCTCCTCCCCAAATCTCTCCAAATTCGATCCAACTCAAAATCCCAAGTTCCCAAACTTGGAGAAGATGATCACGGGGTAGTTAGAAGACTATCCCCAAGAAATCATCCGCTCAAATCGATTCAAACACCGGGAAATCGAAAGGGAAGAAAGATGAACCGAAAAGTGCCATGAAAACGAAATCAACCCGATCTACTTGTTCGTAGGGAGATAGATAAATTCCTTCGGTGGAAATGATCTCCTTTCAAATACGAACAAGTTGATTCAAATGGATTTCGCAAAGATGCACGGGAGAGGGAGATCGAGTGACGGGAAAAACACGGAGAAACGAAGAACGTGAAGAACACGAACAAAACGCGAATCAACACATCGATCTGCAACCGTGTGGCTACCACACGCTACAACGGTGAGGTTACGGCCTCACTTCCTCAAAATCTCCAGTACACAGAGGTATGGTTCTCTGCGGATCTCAGCTAGCTACAGCAGGGGATTGGGAGAGCAGGAAACCCTAGAAGCAAAGAGCAAATGAACTGAGATAGGAAGGGAGGAGGGTGTCTCCCTCTACTTATCCTAATTTCTAATTCCTACTCTACCCCTCTCTAATTACAGAGCGAACCAGCTAAACCCTAAGGTTATTCTGGACCAACTCGGTGGTAGGTGTATCCGATGGCCACGCTCGCACAACTCGTAGCGTTGCCTCGACGCAACCTCCCGATTGCCGCCACGTGCCGCCCTCGCTTTGCACCCCCGGTTTTGTGGCCCAAACCGGGAAACCAGCCTTTTCCAGCCAACCCCCGGTTTTGAGGCCCAAACCGGGAAACCAGCCCACCAAGCATCTGAGTTTTGAGGCCAAACTCAGAAACCCTCAGCGCCCAGGTTTTGAGGCCCAAACCTGGAAACCGTCCTCAGCCCGAGTTTTGTGGCCAAACTCGGAAACCACCCGCACCCAGGTATTGAGGCCCAAACCTGGAAACCGTTGTAACACCTCTGGTGTTTAATCTGTAATTAACCTGACATGTCATCATCATTAGTCATTAATCATTCTTGCCTTGCATTTATGTTTGCTTAGTACTTGTGTAGCAATCTCTTTTCAAAAACCCTAAAGCCCAAATCTTCCTATAAGGGCAAAAATGGTAATTTCACCTCTGTGCCTAGTCTTGTGTATTTCTTGTTCAGTTTAGTGTCTTGAAGCTTTGTTGTGTTGTTCAAAAATCCAAAATAGAATTGGTTTTCCTTTTGTAGAAACCCTAATTTCCAATTTATAGTTTTAACCCTCTTTTATTAATTAAAAAACCTATTCAAAATTTGGGGTTAGTTCAAAAAGCAAAGTTGTAGATCTGATCAAGATGAGCAACTTTGGTATTTACAAATTTTCAAGTTTCCATACAAAATTTGAAGTAATTTCAAATTCATTCAAACTCCAGTTTTTGTCCCTTTTTGAGTTTCCAAAATTATTTCAAAAACTAATGAGTTTCAGAAAAAGTGTGTATTAGCAAAGTTGTAGGTTTTGACAAAATAAACAACTTTCATATTTGCAGATTTTCAAGTTTCAGTTTAAAATCCAAAGTAATTTTGAATTTATTCAAATCTTAAAAGTGTTCCCTTTTCTATTTTCGAATATAATTCAAAAACTGTTTGGAATTTGAAAATGTTCTTTTTGACAAAGTTGTAGATCTCTTTTTTCTGCACAACTTTGGTATTCTGAGTTTTTCCCGTGCAGTTCAAGTTTTGGGAGTAATTTGCAAAATACAGAAAGTCAAACCCTAGACCTAGCCCTGTTCATCTCCTACCTAGGGTCAGAGCAGAGCAGGGAGGGGGCCCGGCCATGGCCGCTCGCCGGAGCTGCGTGCGCCACGCGCCTGGCAGCCGCACGCCCGCCCCCGACTTGTCGCCTGTGACCGCGCCATCATTCTGCCCCCGCACGCGCAAGCGCTGACCTCCGCCCCCGTCCCCCACTGCTCCCCGACGTCGCCGCCGCGTGGCCGTCGCCGGCAAGCACGACGCCCGGGTCCCAAACTGATTTCCGTCCCTTCTTCATCATGAGATCGATAGCACGCGCCACGGGCATTCTTATCCACCCCCGCGCGCTCCCTAACGGCCCCTGGCCGCGGCTATAAAAGGCCCGCCGGCCGGCCGGAGCTCCGCACTCACCCCACCACCGTCGCCAGCTCACTCCAGAGTCTCCGCCGCTCCACCACCTAGCCCAGAAGCTCCGCCTTGAGCTCGCGAAGCTTCCCAGCCCCTCAATTTTACCTCCGCCGCCTCCAATCGCCCGGCGTAACCCCATCTTCCCAAACTCCGGCGAAACACCGGTGAGCTCGGGTTCGGGAAATCCCCACTCTCCGGCCATGATCATTTTTCTCTGACCCCTGCTTCATCTTCCTTGCCTTCTTGCGCCCCTAACCGGCTACTGGTGGCCGTGCCTGGTGTACAGGGTCGCCGGATCGCCGGAGTGCCGCCGCGGTCGTCTCCTTCCTCGAGCCGCACCCTCGACCGTATCGAGCCCCAAGCCTCGGGCGAATCGCACTACCCTCGAGCGCGTTCCCGAGCCACACCCTCGAGCACATCCTCGAACCCCGCCCCTCGAAGCAGCCGAGTCTAGCCTCAGCCTCGGGCGAATCGCAACTTCTACCGAGCCCCAAGCCTCGAGTGAGCCGAGGCCACCCTCGAGAGGCTAGCCGCAAGAGAACCCGCCGAGGCCTCGCCGTCGAGCCCTCTTATCCATCCGCCTCGCCGAGCCTTGCCTCTGACTCTCGGTGAGCCCAGCCTCTGTTTTCTCAGCCGAGCCTCGAGCCTCGACGTCGAGCCCGCTCCGACTCGAGCTCAGTGCTCTTTTCCTTTTCAGAAATATGAATAGTCTTGTTATTTCATCTTTTTGTATGATTTTCTGTATTGCTCTAAAAATTCTGAAAATTTTACAGTTGAGTCTTTATACTATGTAGTATTTTATAAAAATATGAAACTTGACTTTTCTGCAAGAATTTGAAAATGTAAAATCCCTCTTTTAATTAATAAATAGATGGTTTTGGATTTTTAGAAAATCATTTATAACTCCAAAAATTATGAGATAAATTTTTGTGAGCTTCCTATGCCATGTTTGGTCTCTGGTGAAATTTTGAAGTCTTTTGGAGCAAGTTGATTTTTGAGCATTTATCTTTAATTGTTAAATAGTGCTTTTTGTTAATTAATGTCTGATTTTATTTGAGCACCTTCATGACCTCCAAAAATTATGAAATTTGTTTTGCCATCTATCTACACCATAATGAACTTATGTGATTAATTTGGTAATTTTTGGAGCAACTGCATAAAATGACCTTTTTAAATAATTAAGAAAAAACAGAAAAGGTGATTAAGGTTCATGTTGTATGCCCTGTGTTGCATTGTTCATACTAGCATACTCATGAGCATGCATCATTGCATTCGTATAGTCACCGAAGAAGGCGTCAAGATCGAGGCAGCCGCCGACGAACCTGTCCCTGAGGCTACCCCGAGCTCCGACAACTGCCCTGCCGCCCTCGAGCCTGCCCTCTTTGCTCTTCAAGGCAAGCCCCGGTGCATTTAACCCCTTTCCTTGGATTTGTAAAATATTTTCCTTAAATGCTTTTGAGTTAAATTATTGCATTAGGTTTATAGGAGTTGTGTGCTATCCTAATTGATGCACTATCCACCTTGACCACTGATACACCCGATACCTGCTTTTCAAAAGTATTTAAAAAATGCTTAGCAATGCTTATTGAATTAGACTTTGCAATAAAATGCCATTTTCAAAAGTGTGATCACTTAAAGAACATTTATGGGCATTTGGCTTTACTCCCTGCCTGTTGGCTAAGTATCTGATCCATACCTAGTCAACAACGAGGAGAGGTTGTCCGAGCGTACGGTGCCGTCATGTTGTAGTCCGGGACTCAACAGTTGACACCGACCGGGACAGGGTTGAAAAAACCGACAGGACCTGTACTCTTGGGTTAGAGTCCCGAGGTGCTTGTTGCTGACGGAAAAACTTTAGGGACCATCCGTATGGGGGCCTGCTGGTCAAGACTTGTAACTATTCACATACTTCGGAAAGCTCTGGCTCCGAGGAATCCTTTATTGGACCGACAACCGCGCACTGGGAGTGGAGAGATGGCGGAAGTAGCATGTACCCACGTGGTCGTCGTACCTGGATAAGAGTGGTGTACTGTACTTCCGGGTGGCGTAGGACCGGGTCCAATCTTGGAGGAATCGTGGTAGACGAGTTGGCATATGCAAGCTTGGGTGCGACATATGCAGTGTGGATAGGGATCCTCAGCTGAGTATTATTTATCCGGATTAACGTTGCTCCTCGGTTATGGAGACTTGGTCCACTGACTGTTAACGGAGAGTGGTTCTCAACTAGGAATGTTTTGAAATGTAAACTGAATCATGAACGATGAAGAATTAAGGAATGCTGAATCTTTCCAAAATAAAATAAGGTTTACAAAAATGCTTTTCTGCAAAATACTTGATCTTGCTTAAACCTTACCTTGACTACCCTAAGCCTCTCATTCCTGAGTCTTCTCCCTTTTTCTTAGTCGGGTAAGTCTTGTTGAGTACCCCAGTACTCAGGGTTTGTTACCCATGCTGCAGGTATGACAGAGTTCCCGATGTGTCTTGCACCCTGCTGCGTGACCATCGTCCAGGAAGAGGCCGATGAGGCCGAAGAATAGTTGTACACCCTCGGGCTGGGTGATTATAAGTATCTTTGTTGTTCTCCACTATGTTGCCTATGTCTATCTCTATTATCAGAACTTGGTTTGTAATAACTGCACCTTAATTTCTATTTGGAACCCTGCTTTGTAAAACTATTGTTATTTAAGTCTTCCGCTCTTTATTCCGATGTTATTTGTAAAAGTATGCAATGCTGTAACCGAATTGTGAGATGATCCTGCGGACATTGGGCACTGATGTAGCCCGGTGGCGAACAGGTCTTAATCACATGGAACATGGGTTCGGCTGTCAGAGGTTGACAGGGACACGTGGGCCATGAGATTAGGGCCGTTCCGTCACAGAATGGTATCGGAGCATCTCACTTTAACGTTGCAGTGTTCGTTTTTGCGAAAACTTCAAAAGACCTTTTGAGTCCAAACAAACTAAACTTGACTATTTTGAGTCCAAATTGCTTCTCTCATCTTGTCTCTCATATGGCAACACTAGCTAGTGGAACAACATATTTTAAGCCCTATGTACCTTATTTATTTATTGCATTGCTTTGTTCCGTAGGGACGATTCATGCATCATGTCATAATCACTTAAGTTAACATCCTCTCTAAGTTCGTTGGGGTAGTATGCCTTTACCTGTTCTTGCTAGCCTTTCTCATCCATCTAATCTTGTCCAGACATGGCCCGTATCAAGCTGACTGCCCGCAAGTCGACTGGACCGCATGGTGTGCCACGCCACCAGCTGGCACCTCGCGTTGGAGAAGAGACTGCCGAATCTTCCAATGGTCGTCGCTTTCCCCGCCGCACCCGTAAGAACCTGAAGGAGGAGATCAAGGATCTGAAGGCTGAGCTGAAGAACTTGGAGCATGACTTCTACCACTCACGCCTGGAGTTTTATGAGGCACGAGCCTCCCTGGAGCAGGCCAACCGGAACACGGTTCGCGCTATCGAGCAGTGCAATGATGCTTGGATCCGCGATGACGTCACCAGAGCCGAGCTCCATGGACTGCAGCAGTACACCGCCCAGATTGAGCAGTTCAATGATATGCTTCATGAGGAGGTACACCAGCTGCACAACCAACTTCACCCCGTGGCTCCACCTGTTGCTGAGGATCCTGAAGACGGAATAGTGGAGGAACCAGAAATGGAACAGGAGCCAGACGAGGACGAAGAAGTTGAACCTGCTGAAGATGTCCACGCCGAGGACGAGGACGAGGAGGTAGAGCCTGAGCTCATCCTCGAGGAAGAAGATGACGATGAAGACATGATCATCATCGACGACGACTAGACTCGTTGTGTCTGTACCATCTGCTTACCTAAAACCTTAGTCTAGGTTTGGGGGCGTTAGTCTGTCTGTTGCCAAGTCTGGCATATATCTTTCTTTTCGTATCTTTTCCCTTTATCGGTCTGTATCATCTGTCCGTCACCTTTATCGGTCTGTTATCATCTATCAGTCACCTTATCAAGTCATCTGCCTTTGTATCAGTGAAGCTATCTATCAGTTGTTTCAGAACTTTGTTTATGAATGCTGAGTTCCAAGTTGCTTAAACAGATGCCTGTGAACACTCGCACCGGAGCCGGAGGTGCTGGGGATGACCGTCTCCCAAACCCTCCACCTGTCCCAGCTACCCTAGCAGAGGCCATTGCAGCCTTGGCCGCCGCTGCCAACCTAATGGCTCAAAACCAAGGACAGCAGAACATTCACCGTGGTCGCCACAACATCAACCAAGAGACCACCTATGTGGATTTCACCGAAACCCGTCCACCGGTCTTCACCAGGGCCGATGAACCTCTCGAAGCTGATGATTGGCTCCGCACCATGGAGCAGAAGTTCGGTCTTCTCCGCTGTACTGAAATCCAGAAGCCCCGGTTCGCTTCCCAGCAGCTTCGCGGTCCAGCAAGTGCTTGGTATGCCAATCTGTTGGCCGCCCAGCCTGAAGGTCATCAGTTGACCTGGGAAGAGTTCCGTACCGCTTTCCGTGCACATCATATCCCTTCCGGATTGATGAAGATGAAGCTTGATCAGTTCCTGGCTCTGCAGCAGAAAGACTCCACAGTGATGCAGTATGTGGGTCAGTTCAACCATCTGAGTCAGTATGCCGCAGAATACGTCAACACGGATGAGAAGAAGAGAGACTGTTTCCTGAGGGGATTGCACCCTAAAATCCGCAGAAGCTTGTCCAATAACCTGACCGGTTCATATCATGAGGCTGTTGACCAGGCAGTCGCTTTTGAAGAAAGCAACCGTCAGTACCAAGAGGAGAAGAAAAAGAAGAAAGCAGGATCTAGCAGCCACTCTGGCAATCACAAGCGCCAGAAGGTCATCTATCACCCTAGCCACCACCACAATCGTCCACCTTACCCTCACAGCAAGTGGTTGTCCGTACCGCGGCTACCACCCACAACGCCAATCAACAGAGTGCCACCCAGCCGAACGCCCTAGGTGTTCGTATCACCACCCCACAAACCGCCTACAACCATCCCTGCTACAACTGCGGCCAGCTTGGTCACTGGTCTCGTGAGTGCCCAAAGCCCAAGAGGTATGCCCAGAATACTCAGAAGAATCCTGGAGGATCTCAGCAGCAGCAGCACCGTGCACAGCAGCAGCATGTTCAGAAAGGCAAGATTGTCAAGAAGCACGGGCAAGTCTACTACACCACTGTCGGCGACATCCCAGAAGGAGAGCCCGTCATGATCGGTAGGTTTCCTGTTGTCAATCATCCTGCAGTTGTGTTGTTTGATTCTGGTGCATCGCATTCCTTCATCAGTCGTACTTTTGTCATCAAGCATGAGATATCAATTGAGGATTTGAAAGAAAGTTTCTGCATATTTTCGCCTGGAGGGCGTATAAGTACTAAGGAAGTGGTTCGCAGTATACCAGTAATATTGGGGGAACATGTATTTCCTACCACCATGATAGTGCTACGTGATCAGGAGATAGATGTCATTTTAGGCATGAATTGGATGTGTCAGTATAAAGCCATGATCGACATCCTGAATAGAGTTGTGAGAGTGGACATTCCCAACAGTACCTCCAAACTCCTCCAACTCCCAATGCCTCAAAAACCAGCAGCCACACTTTTGAACACCGCCTATGTTCTGGAAACCTGAGACATCCCCGTGGTCTGTGAATTCCCTGATGTTTTTCCAGAGGACTTACCTGGTCTGCCTCCTAACCGTGATGTTGAGTTTGCCATAGAGCTAAAGCCTAGGACTGCTCCTATATCCCGCAGAGCTTATCGAATGCCTCCCAGAGAGTTGGCAGAGCTAAAAATCCAATTACAAGATTTGTTGGACAAGGGTTTCATTCGCCCAAGCTCGTCTCCTTGGGGCTGTCCTGCAATCTTTGTAAAGAAGAAAGACAAGACTCTCAGAATGTGCATTGATTATCGCCCACTCAATGAGGTCACCATCAAAAATAAATATCCCTTGCCTCGTATTGATCTTCTCTTTGACCAGTTAGCTGGAGCCAAAGTATTCTCCAAGATCGATCTCAGATCTGGCTACCACCAAATAAAGATTCGTCCTGAAGATATTCCTAAAACAGCTTTCACCACCAGATACGGCCTATATGAGTATTTGGTCATGTCCTTCGGTTTGACCAATGCCCCTGCTCATTTCATGTACCTCATGAACTCTGTGTTCATGCCAGAGCTTGATAAATTCGTGGTCGTGTTCATTGACGACATCCTTGTCTACTCAAAAACCCCTGAAGATCATGCCGAACATCTTCGTATCGTTCTATCCCGTCTCCGAGAACATCAGCTGTATGCCAAGTTCAGTAAATGTGAGTTCTGGTTAGATCAGATACAGTTTCTTGGTCATGTCCTATCTGCTGAAGGTGTGTCAGTTGACCCTGGTAAAGTGGCAGACATTCTGGATTGGAAGCCACCTACCACTATTCACCAAGTCCGCAGCTTTATGGGAATGGCTGGATATTATCGTCGATTCATTCCGGATTTCTCCAGAATCGCCAAGCCTATCACCGAGTTAGTAAAGAATTCTGTGAAGTTTGTCTGGTCACCAGCCTGTGAGCAAGCCTTTCAAACTCTGAAGAAACTGTTAACTACATCACCAGTGCTAGCCCAACCGAACATCGAGAAGCCCTTTGATGTCTACTGTGATGCATCTGGTACTGGTTTGGGCTGTGTTTTGATGCAGGAAGGTCGAGTGATCGCATATGCCTCCCGACAGCTTAAGCGACATGAAGAAAATTATCCAACCCATGATCTTGAGTTAGCAGCAGTGGTGCATGCCTTAAAGATCTGGCGTCATTATCTGTTGGGCAGTATCTGTAATGTGTACACTGATCACAAAAGCCTGAAGTATATCTTCACTCAAGAAGAGCTGAATATGAGACAGAGAAGATGGCTTGAGTTAATTAAGGACTATGATCTTGAAGTGCATTACCATCCGGGTAAGGCGAATGTGGTTGCCGATGCGCTCAGTCGCAAGTCATATTGCAACTGTCTGATGATGAAACCCTATGATTCTTCTTTGTGTTATGAGCTGGAAAGGTTAAATATTGAAATGATTCCACAAGGAACTCTGAATAATATCAGAATAGAAACCCCTATCAAAGAGCAGATCATCGCTGCACAGAAAGATAACCCTGGAATCAAGCACATCATCGAAAAGGTCCAATCCGGAAAGGCTGATTGTTTCAGGATTGATGATACAGGAGTAGTATGGTTTAAGAATCGGTTAGTAGTTCCTAAAGTGCCTGAGTTAAGAAAGTTAATCCTTGATGAAGCACACTTGACTAGATTCTCCATCCACCCCGGCAGCAACAAGATGTACCAGGACTTGAAGCAAAGGTTCTGGTGGACAAAGATGAAGATTGAGATCGCCCGGTATGTCGCTCAGTGTGATACTTGCCAGAAAGTCAAAGCCGTGCACATGAGGCCCGGAGGAGAATTGCAACCTTTACCTGTACCTGCTTGGAAATGGGACGATATCAGTATGGATTTTATCAATGGACTACCAAAGACACCAAAAGGTTTTGATTCCATCTGGGTGATCGTGGATCGCCTCACTAAGCAAGCTCATTTCCTGCCAGTCAAAACCAGCTACACCGTCCCCACATATGCCACTTTGTACAAGAACCACATAGTGAAACTCCATGGCATACCCAAGACCATTGTCTCTGATCGTGGTACTCAGTTTGTCGCAAAGTTCTGGAAAGCGTTCCATACCTCACTTGGAACCAAGCTCTTGCATAGTACGACATATCATCCGCAAACAGATGGACAAACTGAGCGAGTGAACCAAGTGCTAGAGGATATGTTGAGAGCCTGCGTGCTCACCTTCGCAGATACTTGGGATAACTGTTTGCCCTTGGCAGAATTCTCATATAATAACAGTTACCAAGAGAGCATCAAAATGGCACCCTTTGAAGCACTGTACGGTCGCCGTTGTCGTACACCTCTCAGTTGGTCTGAACCTGGAGAAAGAGAATTCTTTGGAGTTGACCTAGTGAAAGATATGGAAGAAAAAGTCAAGCAAATACAAGAGAATATGAAAATTGCGCAATCTCGACAAAAGAGCTATGCCGACAAACGATGTCGACCTCTGAAGTTTCAAATCGGAGATTATGTGTACCTGAAAGTCTCACCCACCAAAGGAGTCACTCGTTTTGGAGTTAAAGGGAAGTTAGCGCCTCGCTATATTGGTCCCTTTGAGATTCTGGAATGTTGTGGCAAGGTAGCTTATAAGCTAAGGTTGCCCGATCATCTTTCAGCAGTTCATGATGTGTTTCATGTCTTCCAACTCAAGAAGTGTCTCCGAGTGCCCGAATATGTGGTAGATGTTGAAGGTGTTGAGTTAGAACCTGATCTGTCATACTCTGAGTATCCAGTTCGTGTGTTGGATTACAAGGACCGTGTTACCCGGAGGACCACCACAAGATGGTACAAGATCCAATGGAACCAACACTCTGAAGAAGAAGCCACATGGGAATCCGAAGACTTCTTAGCAAAGAGCTATCCCGACTTTCTCGATACTCTGTAGATATAAGGTTTTACCCTTGTCCTTCTTAAGACGCAGAATCTCGGGGCGAGATTTCTTTTAGGGGGGAAGGTTGTAACACCTCTGGTGTTTAATCTGTAATTAACCTGACATGTCATCATCATTAGTCATTAATCATTCTTGCCTTGCATTTATGTTTGCTTAGTACTTGTGTAGCAATCTCTTTTCAAAAACCCTAAAGCCCAAATCTTCCTATAAGGGAAAAAATGGTAATTTCACCTCTGTGCCTAGTCTTGTGTATTTCTTGTTCAGTTTAGTGTCTTGAAGCTTTGTTGTGTTGTTCAAAAATCCAAAATAGAATTGGTTTTCCTTTTGTAGAAACCCTAATTTCCAATTTATAGTTTTACCCCTCTTTTATTAATTCAAAAAACTATTCAAAATTTGGGGTTAGTTCAAAAAGCAAAGTTGTAGATCTGATCAAGATGAGCAACTTTGGTATTTACAAATTTTCAAGTTTCCATACAAAATTTGAAGTAATTTCAAATTCATTCAAACTCCAGTTTTTGTCCCTTTTTGAGTTTTCAAAATTATTTCAAAAACTAATGAGTTTCAGAAAAAGTGTGTATTAGCAAAGTTGTAGGTTTTGACAAAATAAACAACTTTCATATTTGCAGATTTTCAAATTTCAGTTTAAAATCCAAAGTAATCCGTATCGCCGGATCGCCGGTGTACAGGGTCGCCGGATCGCCGGAGTGCCGCCGCGGTCGTCTCCTTCCTCGAGCCGCACCCTCGACCGTATCGAGCCCCAAGCCTCGGGCGAATCGCACTACCCTCGAGCGCGTTCCCGAGCCACACCCTCGAGCACATCCTCGAACCCCACCCCTCGAAGCAGCCGAGTCTAGCCTCAGCCTCGGGCGAATCGCAACTTCTACCGAGCCCCAAGCCTCGAGTGAGCCGAGGCCACCCTCGAGAGGCTAGCCGCAAGAGAACCCGCCGAGGCCTCGCCGTCGAGCCCTCTTATCCATCCGCCTCGCCGAGCCTTGCCTCTGACTCTCGGTGAGCCCAGCCTCTGTTTTCTCAGCCGAGCCTCGAGCCTCGACGTCGAGCCCGCTCCGACTCGAGCTCAGTGCTCTTTTCCTTTTCAGAAATATGAATAGTCTTGTTATTTCATCTTTTTGTATGATTTTCTGTATTGCTCTAAAAATTCTGAAAATTTTACAGTTGAGTCTTTATACTATGTAGTATTTTATAAAAATATGAAACTTGACTTTTCTGCAAGAATTTGAAAATGTAAAATCCCTCTTTTAATTAATAAATGGATGGTTTTGGATTTTTAGAAAATCATTTATAACTCCAAAAATTATGAGATAAATTTTTGTGAGCTTCCTATGCCATGTTTAGTCTCTGGTGAAATTTTGAAGTCTTTTGGAACAAATTGATTTTTGAGCATTTATCTTTAATTGTTAAATAGTGCTTTTTGTTAATTAATGTCTGATTTTATTTGAGCACCTTAATGACCTCTAAAAATTATGAAATTTGTTTTGCCATCTATCTACACCATAATGAACTTATGTGATTAATTTGGTAATTTTTGGAGCAACTGCATAAAATGACCTTTTTAAATAATTAAGAAAAAACAGAAAAGGTGATTAAGGTTCATGTTGTATGCCCTGTGTTGCATTGTTCATACTAGCATACTCATGAGCATGCATCATTGCATTCGTATAGTCACCGAAGAAGGCGTCAAGATTGAGGCAGCCGCCGACGAACCTGTCCCTGAGGCTACCCCGAGCTCCGACAACTGCCCTGCCGCCCTCGAGCCTGCCCTCTTTGCTCTTCAAGGCAAGCCCCGGTGCATTTAACCCCTTTCCTTGGATTTATGAAATGTTTTCCTTAAATGCTTTTGAGTTAAATTATTGCATTAGGTTTATAGGAGTTGTGTGCTATCCTAATTGATGCACTATCCACCTTGACCACTGATACACCCGCTACCTGCTTTTCAAAAGTATTTAAAAAATGCTTAGCAATGCTTATTGAATTAGACTTTGCAATAAAATGCCATTTTCAAAAGTGTGATCACTTAAAGAACATTTATGGGCATTTGGCTTTATTCCCAGCCTGTTGGCTAAGTATCTGATCCATACCTAGTCAACAGCGAGGAGAGGTTGTCCGAGCGTACGGTGCCGTCATGTTGTAGTCCGGGACTCAACAGTTGACACCGACCGGGACAGGGTTGAAAAAACCGACAGGACCTGTACTCTTAGGTTAGAGTCCCGAGGTGCTTGTTGCTGACGGAAAAACTTTAGGGACCATCCGTATGGGGGCCTGCTGGTCAAGACTTGTAACTATTCACATACTTCGGAAAGCTCTGGCTCCGAGGAATCCTTTATTGGACCGACAACCGCGCACTGGGAGTGGAGAGATGGCGGAAGTAGCATGTACCCACGTGGTCGTCGTACCTGGATAAGAGTGGTGTACTGTACTTCCGGGTGGCGTAGGACCGGGTCCAATCTTGGAGGAATCGTGGTAGACGAGTTGGCATATGCAAGCTTGGGTGCGACATATGCAGTGTGGATAGGGATCCTCAGCTGAGTATTATTTATCCGGATTAACGTTGCTCCTCGGTTATGGAGACTTGGTCCACTGACTGTTAACGGAGAGTGGTTCTCAACTAGGAATGTTTTGAAATGTAAACTGAATCATGAACGATGAAGAATTAAGGAATGCTGAATCTTTCCAAAATAAAATAAGGTTTACAAAAATGCTTTTCTGCAAAATACTTGATCTTGCTTAAACCTTACCTTGACTACCCTAAGCCTCTCATTCCTGAGTCTTCTCCCTTTTTCTTAGTCGGGTAAGTCTTGTTGAGTACCCCAGTACTCAGGGTTTGTTACCCATGCTGCAGGTATGACAGAGTCCCCGATGTGTCTTGCACCCTGCTGCGTGACCATCGTCCAGGAAGAGGCCGATGAGGCCGAAGAATAGTTGTACACCCTCGGGCTGGGTGATTATAAGTATCTTTGTTGTTCTCCACTATGTTGCCTATGTCTATCTCTATTATCAGAACTTGGTTTGTAATAACTGCACCTTAATTTCTATTTGGAACCCTGCTTTGTAAAACTATTGTTATTTAAGTCTTCCGCTCTTTATTCCGATGTTATTTGTAAAAGTATGCAATGCTGTAACCGAATTGTGAGATGATCCTGCGGACATTGGGCACTGATGTAGCCCGGTGGCGAACAGGTCTTAATCACATGGAACATGGGTTCGGCTGTCAGAGGTTGACAGGGACACGTGGGCCATGAGATTAGGGCCGTTCCGTCACAACCGTCCACCCGATGGTTTTTCCCTGGCTCTACCACCAAACCGACGTCGAAGAGGGGATGCACCTCCCGTGCACCCCGTCCACCGACACTTGTCCCCAAGTCCACGACTCAGGCAACACATGACCGCACTTCTTCACTTGTTGTCGTCACAGGCTGCCAGCCACCACAGCTGATCCTCGAGCCTCTGGTCCCTCAGTCCAAGCCTCACGTCCGCCCTTCGCCACTCCCGGTCCATCGGCACGACACGTCTCTACTTGACCTTCACCTCGCCTTTGATCACTGCATCCGTGCTCGACACCTGCACAACACAAGCCAAAGAATATGCGCATCATCCCAGTTGACAATCACTCATCACTCAGAGACCCGGCATACACCCATGTATCCGCAATCTCCCCCTTGACGAGTGCATTGTCAACTACCAACACAAATCATAATAGAAAGAGAAGAAGGAAGAAGGAAGAAGAGAAAGCTCAACCAAATGACCCAAAAGCATAGCAAAGCCAAAGAAGGTCAAGTGGAAAGAGCGAAAGAACATGGCCCCCAAAGACATGGGCAACGGCTCGACGCAACCAAGCAAAGCAAAGCTAGCCCTCAAGAAGAGGTAGAACAGGCTCAACACCGCTAGCAAAAAACAATCGAAAATATCGAAGCAAAATGCTAGTCCCTCAAGATAGAGGCACAGAGGCTCAACACAACTAGCAAAGAAAGCTCGATACCGACTGTTCCCAAAAGAGTTCGACACCAATTGAAAATCTGAAAAGCAAATGCTAGTCCCTCAAGAAAGAGGCTAAGGCTCGACGCAACTAGCAAACCACTCCAAACCAATTGAAAATGTCAAACAAACTCCTCCTCGAATAGTGCAAACAACCAGGAAGGCTCCCCCTTAGCTGAAACGGAGGGTAATGATTTGCAATTTCTCCCCCTTAGTTGAAGATGCACTTATCAAGAAATAAGGCTCCCACTCAGAAAAGTGCCAACAAGAAGATTCTCCCCCTTCCAAAATGCATATGAGTCAAAATTCAAGTTAGGAGCTTCAAGAGTATACTCAAAAGAGTGCAAAAATGCTCTACAGAGTTCTGATCCGATGACTCAGAAAAATGCACAGAATGCTAGCAAAGGCTCAAGCTGATCACTAAGAATGAAATATGAACATGTGAGCAGTTTTAAGCCAAAAAAGGTAGTCACCATCAAAATAGCACAAGACATGTATGGACAGGAAGTCAAATGTGCTAAGCATGTATACCAAGTGAACTACCCCTAGCACAGTTCAATCATCATGCTGATACCAATTTAGGCATTTACTTGTGATTTCAAATTTTAATCGGAGTTGCAGCGGTGAAATTACACAAGTTCAGAAAATTGCATGTGACTGCGAGAGGTTGAATGCTTGTTATTGCCTAACTTTTCAACTGTGCGAAGCCTATGCATAAGCAATCAGAAGCTTAAAGCAATAGTTTCGGTCATACACTACATAGCTCAAGTTTAACCCAAAAGTGCAATGGGAAACAGTCTCGAAACTATGAGGTGTTAACAAGCAAACCCATCTCGATCTTTCCAATTCACTTAACTTGGTTCAGATTTTAAGCAGAGTATGACATACCAAGCAAGTGAATGACTCAACACTAGAGACATAGAAACCTAGCATATATGAAAAGCAGGAATGACCTCAACACATCCTACACATGCTAGTTGCATATCTCAATGGTGAACATTTTCAAGTTTTAAGTTCATTAACAAATTCACCATTCAAAAATAGCTCAGCGCATAGTATGCACTAGTGATCAGAAAGAGCATAAGCTACAACATCAACATAAAGCATCGAAGCAAAAACTACACAGATCATAGTTACATTCTTCAGATTATACACATGAAGCTTAAAATGTAAAAGCGTATGCTGAAATGCAAAAGATGCACAAAGAAATCAAAAAGAAGCAAAAATAACTGAAACTAAAAAAGTCAGTGTATCATACAAAATCCAAAGTGTTTCCCCATCTAAAAGGGGAAACACACACCAAACTCACCTCTCAACCGATTAAAGGTTGATTGGTCCAAAGGCTTGGTAAAAATATCAGCAAGCTGATGATGAGTATCGACATGGCGAAGGTCGATATCACCCTTCTCATAGTGGTCTCGCAGAAAATGAAAGCGCACATCAATGTGTTTGGTCTTCGAGTGAAGCACGGGGTTCTTAGCAACGCTAATCGCACTCGTGCTGTCACAAAGCAATGGAACACGAGAAAAGCTCAGACCAAAATCACGCAAAGTGGCCATCATCCAGAGTAACTGGGAACAGCAGCTAGCCGCAGCAACATACTCAGCCTCCGTGGTAGACTGGGCGACGCTAGACTGCTTGCGAGAAGACCACGAAACAAGAGAAGAACCAATAAACTGGCAAGTCCCAGAAGTGGACTTGCGATCAATACGGCAACCAGCAAAATCGGCATCGGAATAACCGCAAAGGGAAAGGGTGGAGGAAGCAGAATACCAAATCCCGAATTCTGGAGAGAAGGATAAGTACCTCATAATGCGCTTGACCGCCTGACGGTGAGAGGTGCGCGGCGACGCCTGAAAGCGCGCGCAGAGGCACACCGCGAACTAGATGTCCGGGCGTGTCGCCGTCAGGTACAACAGCGACCCGATCATACTGCGGTACTCCTTCTGGTCCACTGCTTCTCCTTCCTTGTCCGCATCCAGGGCCGTCGTGGTAGCCATGGGTGTTGGAAGAGGCTTGGCCTCACCCATGTCGAACTTCTTCAGGATATCTCTGGTGTACTTGCCCTGGTGCACAAACGTTCCTTCCCGGGTTTGCTTGATTTGCAACCCGAGGAAAAACGTCAACTCGCCCATCATGCTCATCTCGAACTCCCTGCTCATAGTGTCTGCAAACTTGGCAACCAAAGCGTGAGAAGAACCACCGAAAATGATATCATCCACGTAAATTTGGACCAAGAGAGTATCAGTGCCTTGCTTGAGGAGAAAGAGCGTTTTATGTACACATCCCATTTTAAAACCCTTAGCAAGCAAAAAGGTTTTCAACCTATCATACCAGGCTCTAGGGGCTTGTTTCAAACCATACAAAGCTTTGTGAAGTTTAAAGACATGGTTTGGAAACTTGGGATTTTCAAAACCGGGGGGCTGTCTAACATACACCTCCTCTTCTATGTAGCCGTTTAAGAAGGCACTCTTGACATCCATTTGAAAAAGCTTGAAACCTTTGGATGCAGCAAAAGCCAAGAGTATCCTAATAGCCTCCAAACGTGCTACCGGAGCAAATGTCTCATAGTCTATCCCCTCCTTCTGACTATATCCCTGGGCTACGAGTCTGGCCTTGTTTCTCACAACATGGCCATCTTCTCCCTATTTGTTTTTGAAAACCCATTTTGTCCCAATTGGATGACACTCAGAAGGTGGAGACACTAGAACCCAAACCCGATTCCTCTCAAAGTTCTCAAGCTCCTCATGCATGGCATTGACCCAATCAGGATCCGTCAAAGCGTGTCCAACATCCCGGGGTTCAAAATCAGCAACAAATGCAGAATGAGCAAAGTGAGAGATTTGCCTTGACCGGGTGACACGTTCGTCGATGCTGCCGATCATCTGCTGAGGCGGGTGCTGGCGCTGATTGTGTCGTGGCGCCTCCCTTGTCGAAGTGGCCTCCCCCTCAACAGCAGCTGGTGCCTCCCCGGGTACAAAGGGTACCGCTCGGGGTGGCGGATCCCACGGCCCCTAGGAAGACGATGTGTCAGGGCCGTGAGTCGTCGTAGAGGCCGCTCTTTGCGGCACAGCAGGTGGAGGAGGTGCTGGATCATCTATTCCTTCAGCACCTTCTTCTTCATCATCGAAAAGAGGTTCGCCAACCTCATGATCACCTACACGCTCAAAACGAGAAGAAGGACAAACCATGGTCTCGTCGAAGGTGACATCAGATGTCTCCATGACTCGGTTAGTGTCAAGGTTAAGTACACTATAAGCACGAGTATGAGTGCCATAACCCAAAAACACACCGTCAGAACAACGAGACTCAAACTTGTCCAAGTTGCCCTTTTTGAGTATAAAACAATGGCAACCAAAAACTCGAAAATAACTCACCTTGGGTAGTTTTCCAAAACGCAACTCATAAGAGGTCTTTTTCAAGAAGGCTCGAAGAAAAATGCGATTGGAAATATAGCATGCAGTGTTCATAGCTTCGGCCCAATATCGCCTAGGAGTCCTATGCTCATCGAGCATCGTCCTGGCCATCTCTACAAGGGTCCGATTCTTCCTTTCTACAACACCATTCTGAGGCGGTGTGTAGGGGGAAGAAAACTGATGCTCTAACCCAAAAGAGTTACAGAACTTCTCAAAATCTGAATTCTTGAATTCGAAACCATTATCACTCCGAATTGCTCGCATAGAGTTCAAAGGGAACTCATTCTGAAGACGCAAAATCAGATTGCGAGCAAAGGAGAAGGTCTTGGTCTTCTCAGCTAAAAAGAAGACCCACGAATATCTCGAAAAGTCATCAACAACAACGTGCACATACCACTTCCCCCCAACCGAGCTCACCCGAGCGGGACCAACAAGGTCCATGTGTAAAAGCTCTCCAGGGCGCTTGGTCATGACCTGAGTCACTGGATGGTGGGGAGCGGCAACCATCTTCACGTGTCTACAAGAGTGGCAAACAAGATCCTTCTCCATAGATAACTTGGGCAATCCTCGGATTAGGCCAAGTGAACTAAGCCTTGCAAGCAAGTCGAAGCTCAAATGTCCAAGTCTCCTATGCCACTTCCAAAGATCAGAAGAGGAAGGTCCAGCCACAAGACAACGAGAAGTACCAAAAGACTCCGAGAAATTCGCACGAAAGACTTTTCCAAAGGGCGAAATCAAACACACAAGATTGCCCTGAGGATCCAAAATACGACTGAGATTCGATTTAAAACAAATCTCATAGTCGTCGTCAAAGAGTTGCAAAACAGAAAGAAGGTTAAAATGCAAGTTAGAAACAAGAGCAACATCGCGCAACACAAAGTGCTCATTAACTCGCACAGACCCACAAGACAACACCTTACCTTTGCTGTTGTCGCCGAAGGTGATATACTCGTTTCCGGCGACCGGACTAAGACTGGAGAACCACTTGGCGTTTCCGGTCATGTGCCTCGAACACCCGGAATCCACCAACCAAACGTTCTCCAATCGTTTTACCTACATCAATAAAAAGACATAGGGTGAGCATACGGGCCAACACTGGGGTTAGTGAAGTAAGGAGAATACCAGTGTTGGGCCGGCTGCTCAAAAGAACGGTTAGCAGAAAAACCATTCCTAGCACGCCTACGGGAGGAGCGATCACCACGTTGAGGAAAACGTTGTCCGCTAAGGGAGGAGCGTCCATCGCGATACTCAAAACGCGGTGGGGGAAAACGCTCAACTACAAAGCCACCGCCACGGGGTCCATAGCCTACAAATGCAGGCTCCCGCCGGGCACGCTCTCTATGAGGCTTACGCCTAGGGACTTGAGGCTCAACACCTCTAGGCCTAGCGTCTCTCCTCGGAGCTCTCTGCTGCCTAGGCCTGGGAACTTGAGGTTCTAGACCTCTAGGCCTAGCAACACGTCTCGGTGCTCTCCTCTGAACATTCGGTGCATGTACATCATGGAAAGGATGGTACATGTCCGGGTTGTTCATCTCCCTAGCACGGCGCGCCTCTCTCTTGCGCCTAAAGCAGAACTCGCTCAAGTGTCCATCTCTCCCACAGTGCTCACAGTGGTACCTCACCGCTCTCAAAGGGGGTTGTTGGTACTCACGGTTGTGGGTGTGGATCACCTTGCCCTTCTGTGGCAACTCCTCCTGGATAGGTGGCATTGTGTCCAGCTTATTCTTTAGGTGGTTGGGTTTGGGAGCCCATTGCTGGTTCTTGGGTGGAGCTCTTGGAGGCTCAACAAAGACCCCATCCTTGGTGTTAGGCTTGAGAGGCTCTTTGGGTGGAAGCTTGGTTAGTTTGCGAGTAGTGGTGGAGTTGGGCTTCTCACTCGGGTTCAGACCACTCGACTCTCTAATCTTCCCAAAGACAAACACATCAACACCCGGAGCAAAGCCTACACCGGGACCTCCTGCAGCTCGCTTAAAATGGGAGATCATCATCCCGAGCTGCGGCTCTCCACAAGATACCCATGACAAGATGGTCCGAAGGTATGTGTTTTCCTCCTCGGTTTGCATCTTGTCATGCTTCACGTTAGCAATCTCCATCTCCAAACCCTCGCACAAAGCGCACCTAGTCACACAAGTGCTACCCGAGCTGGCCTCCTCAAGAGACACAATCTTGGCATTCTTCTCTGCCAACACGGATTGCAAGACAGGACAAGTCTTGCAAGCACCCAACAACATGGGCCTAGCACGGAGCTCATCCACCTCTCCTACCAACGCAACATACTTACTTCTCAAATTGAGAAGATCAGTCATGTGCGTGGTGCACGCCTCACACTCCTCCTCATCTGTGACAACTACGGTGGACTTGACAGAGTCAAGTTCCTTCACCGTATCCTCCCACTTCTGCCTAAACTCCTTGCGCTCTCTAGCGGCTCGCCTAAGCAACTTATCTTGACTAAGGAGCGCGACAGTAAGTTTCTCGACCTCAGCGGAAAGCTCATCGTGGGTCAGAGATACCTGGGAGGTGTCGTCGTCGTCGTTCCGAGGGGAGTTCACCAGCTCGTCGTCGACCTCCTTGCCGAGGGCCATGGTGCAGAGGCCGTCTTCGTCGTCCAAGAAGCAGAGACCGTTCAGCTTGTCCTTGATCCTCTTCTTCTTCTCGGACTCATCGTCGCTTGAGCAAGCGGAGTCGTCATCCAAGCCGTCGACGTCGCTGAGCGTGGCAAAGAACGCACGCTGCTCAGCCTGGGCCTTCTCCAAGTACTTCTTCTTGATGTACTCCTTGTCGAAGCCGCCCCTCCGCTTGTGCCTCGCGGGGACGTACTTCTCATTGCGCTTACCGGAGTCGTACTTGTGCCCATGATCGCCCTTCCCAGATGAATGCTTCTTCTTGGGGCAGTTGGCGATGAAGTGATCGGGGTCGCCGCACTCATAGCATCCTGAGCGTCCTCCTCCACGGCGACGGTTCATGCGGTTGTTGTGAAACCGCGAGAACCGGTTGGCGAGCATTGCCAACTCGTCATCCCCCAAAGACTCCAGCTGGTCCTCTGTGACAGAAAAGAGAGACGAAAGAGCAAAACCTCCAGAGGGGTTAGAAGAGCCAGAAACCAAAGCCATAGTCGGGCCAGAAGGATTCTCATAAGAAGCCCTCGCCATGGCGTCAATCTCACTGGACTTGAGCTTACTGAAGAGCTCGTCGCACGTGAGGGTCTCATAGTTAGGTGATTCGATGATCGCCTGAACTTTGAAGTCCCACACCGATCGATCAAGAGTACGCAAAAGCTTCAAAGCCCTCTCATGATCGTCGAAAGGCAATAGCTCCTTGTTAGCCCTCATCCTGTTGACAATCACCTGAAAGCGAGCGAATAAACTTTCTATGCTCTCGCCAGACATGTGTCGAAAGTTCTCATACTCTCGCTTGAACGACTCGTAGATTCGGGTTTTGACTTGAGAGGTTCCCTCATGGAAACGCATGAGGGTAGCCCAAATCTCCTGAGCCGTAGCGAGGTGAGAAACACGATCAAACTCACTCATGCTCAAACATGAGAAAAGAGCATTACGGGCTCGGCTATTGGCTTCGTGCTCATAGATCTGAAGCTGAGAGACACGAGCAGCCAAGACCACGTAATCGGCAGAGTTGCAAATATCCCAGATGGAAGAACCCAAACTCTGCAGATAGGCCGACATGCGTATCTTCCAATACGCATAGTTTGTCCCATCAAAAACGGCGGTTTGCCCACGCCGCGATCCATGTCGCCTTCTGTGGATCTGGAACCGGCTAAGGTGGAAGATCCTTAACCTGCTCCGATACCAATTGAAGGACCGAGAAAGCACTAGCAAGGCGACCAGAGGGGGAGTGAATGGGAGCTCAAAAATTTCTCTCGAAACTTTGGCCAAATGTCCCAAAATCAACCCCGAGAAAACACGATCGTAACTGTGATGCCCACGACCCTTGGAAGAGGGTGGATGATCCCTAGGATCACAGCGAGGCACCACGAGAAGATAGCAAACCAAACTCCAAAAGCTCCGGCTCGAACGCGACCCCAAAAACCAAGTCCCTAACGTAGATAGACGGCTACGTCGGGAAATCTCTAAACACCGATGCTAACAAGTAGCAAAGATACCTAGAGAGGTTCCTTGGTCAACTACAAGGCCAAACGAGAAGTCCGGAAACCAAACGAACAAGCCGGGAGAGCAAGCGTACTAAACCGGAAGAAACAGCCAAGTCCCGGACTGTCCACTGGTACGGTCCCGAACTGTCCGCGGTAGTGCCGGACTGTCCGCGGGCGAGTGGCGGACTGTCCGCCGGCAAAACTCGCCAAACAGCAAGGTTGCTGCAAAGTCCCTGGACGTTCCCAGACTGTCCGCCGGTCAAATGAACAGTTCCTCAGCCGAGACTCGCAGCCACTGTCCAGGCTCGATCCCGACGCCTGGACTGTCCGCGACCTTGCAGGGAGGGCGATTTTGATCGCCTCCTCCCCAAATCTCTCCAAATTCGATCCAACTCAAAATCCCAAGTTCCCAAACTTGGAGAAGATGATCACGGGGTAGTTAGAAGACTATCCCCAAGAAATCATCCGCTCAAATTGATTCAAACACCGGGAAATCGAAAGGGAAGAAAGATGAACCGAAAAGTGCCACAAAAATGAAATCAACCCGATCTACTTGTTCGTAGGGAGATAGATAAATTTCTTTCGGTGGAAATGATCTCCTTTCAAATACGAACAAGTTGATTCAAATGGATTTCGCAAAGACGCACGGGAGAGGGAGATCGAGTGACGGGAAAAACGCGGAGAAACGAAGAACGTGAAGAACACGAACAAAACGCGAATCAACACATCGATCTACAACCGTGTGGCTACCACACGCTACAACGGTGAGGTTACGGCCTCACTTCCTCAAAATCTCCAGTACACAGAGGTATGGTTCTCTGCGGATCTCAGCTAGCTACAGCAGGGGATTGGGAGAGCAGGAAACCCTAGAAGCAAAGAGCAAATGAACTGAGATAGGAAGGGAGGAGGGTGTCTCCCTCTACTTATCCTAATTTCTAATTCCTACTCTACCCCTCTCTAATTACAGAGCGAACCAGCTAAACCCTAAGGTTATTCTTGACCAACTCGGTGGTAGGTGTATCCGACGGCCACGCTCGCACAACTCGTAGCGTTGCCTCGACGCAACCTCCCAATTGCCGCCACGTGTCGCCCTCGCTCTGCACCCCCGGTTTTGTGGCCCAAACCGGGAAACCAGCCTTTTCCAGCCAACCCCCGGTTTTGAGGCCCAAACCGGGAAACCAGCCCACCAAGCATCTGAGTTTTGAGGCCAAACTCAGCAAACCCTCAGCGCCCAGGTTTCGAGGCCCAAACCTGGAAACCGTCCTCAGCCCGAGTTTTGTGGCCAAACTCGGAAACCATCCGCACCCAGGTTTTGAGGCCCAAACCTGGAAACCGTCCACCCGATGGTTTTTCCCTGGCTCTACCACCAAACCGACGTCGAAGAGGGGATGCACCTCCCGTGCACCCCGTCCACCGACACGTATCCCAAAGTCCACGACTCAGGCAACACATGACCGTACTTCTTCACTTGTTGTCGTCACAGGCTGCCAGCCACCACAGCTGATCCTCGGGCCTCTGGTCCCTCAGTCCAAGCCTCACGTCCGCCCTTCGCCACTCCCGGTCCATCGGCACGGCACGTCTCTACTTGACCTTCACCTCGCCTTTGATCACTGCATCCATGCTCGACACCTGCACAACACAAGCCAAAGAACATGCGCATCATCCCAGTTGACAATCACTCATCACTCAGAAACCCGGCATACACCCATGTATCTGCCAATGGATTATACAGTTAACGAAGATGAGAATAAGATGGGTAAGGGTTTTACATCGGCTGATGAATTGAAAGCAGTTGATATTGGAAACGGTGATAAGCCAAGAGTGACATACATTAGTGCCAAATTGGATCCCAAACTTAGGCAAGAATTTGTTGCGTTATTAAAAGAGTATAAAAAGTGTTTTGCTTGGGATTATTCCGAAATGCCCGGTCTTGATCGATCCTTGGTTGAACAACGGCTGCCTATTAAACATGGGAGTCGGCCTGTAAAACAAGCTCCAAGGAGGATTAGAGCAGAAGTTATGGCCGATGTAAAGACGGAAATTACTCGGCTTTATGAAGCTAATTTTATTCGGCAATGTAGATATGCCGAATAGATATCTAGTGTAGTCCCTGTGTATAAGAAAAATGGAAAAATGAGGGTTTGTATTGACTTCAGGGATCTGAATAAAGCAACTCCAATGGATGGTTACCTAATGCCAGTGGCGGACATGTTGGTTGATGCAGCAGCAGGACATAAGGTTATCAGTTTTATGGATGGCAATGCTGGTTATAATCAGATTTTTATGGCTGAAGAAGATGTACATAAAACTGCATTCAGATGTCCAGGCGCTATACGCTTATATGAGTGGGTGGCCATGACCTTTGGGCTTAAGAATGCCGGTGCAACTTATCAGAGGGCTATGAATTATATCTTTCATGAGTTGATCGGCAGGATTGTTGAAATTTATATTGATGATGTGGTGGTAAAATCCAAAGATTATCAAAAGCATCTTAAGGATCTCAGAGACACTCTTGAATGTGCGAAGAAACATGGCTTAAGGATGAATCCTCACCAATGTGCATTTGGGGTGTCGGCCGGTCAATTCTTGGGGTTTATGGTACATGAAAAAGGAATTGAAGTTGGCCAAAAGAGCTATGATGCCATTGACAAAGCGGTACCACCAACCACGAAAACTCAACTACAATCTTTGATCGGTAAAATTAATTTCATCAGGAGATTTGTTTCAGATCTATCAGCCAGGATTTTACTGTTCTCAGTTTTGTTAAAGTTAAAGGATGATCAAGAGTTTAAATAGGGAGATGAGCAACAAAGAGCATTTGATGAGATCAAAGAGTATATGAAGTCTTCGCCAGTATTGATTCCTCCTCAAAGGAACAAACCTTTCAAATTGTACGTGTCAGCCGATAATCATACAATCAGATCGACCCTAATGCAAGAATTTGAAGGCAAGGAAAGAGTGGTATTCTATCTCAGTAGAAGACTGCTTGACCCGAAAACAAGGTATTCTTCTGTTGAAAAATTATGTCTGTGTTTGTACTTCTCGTGTACCAAACTTCGACATTACCTGTTGCCTTCTGAGTGCATGGTGGTATCGAAGTTTGACGTGATCAAACATATGTTATCTATGCCTATACTAAATGGAAGGATTGAAAAGTGGATTCTTGCATTATCAGAATTTGACTTGAAGTATGAATCGGCTAAAGCGGTTAAGGGTCAGGTAATAGCCGATTTTGTTACTCATCATCATAAACTAGAAATTAAAACTTTATACTTTACCCCGTGGGCTTTGTTCTTTGATGCTTCCAATTGCAAATAAGGTAGGGGCATTGGTATTGTTCTTGTTTCTCCTCAGGGAGGAAGTTTTTAGTTTGCTTTCTCAATTGATCCAACCTCCACTAATAATCAAGCTGAGTATGAAGCACTGCTCAAAGGACTTCAGCTTTTGTGTGAGGTAGGGGCCGAGACTATTGAAGTTTTTGGAGATTCTCAGTTAGTGATTAATCAATTGCTCGGCCTATACAAATGCAAAGATGACATCCTGAGAAAGCATTATGAAAAGTGTCTTGAATTGCTTAATTCTTTCTCTTCTGTTGTCATAAAACATATTCCTAGATGTCAGAATCAAGAAGCTAATCATTTAGCTCAAAGTGCATCTGGATATCGGCAAGTTGTTGAGGTACTGAATAATGAAGTTGCTGACAGTGATGACTGGAGGATCGAGATTGTTGAATACATGAAGAATCCATCACAGCAAGTATCCAGAAAATTAAGGTATAAGGCTACAAAGTTTGTCCTTCTTGAGGATCAACTTTATCATAAAACAATCGATGGTTTGCTTCTTAAATGTATTAGTCAAGAAGAGGCCAAAGTTCTGATGGGAGAAATCCACGAAGGAGTTTGTGGTGCACATCAATCTGCTCATAAAATGAAATGGATGATCAGAAGAGCGGGATATTTTTGGCCAAACATTTTGGAAGATTGTTTTAAGTATTATAAAGGATGTCAAGAATGCCAAAGGTTCAGTAATGTTCAGAAGTCTCCGGCATCAGCCATGAATCCGATCACAAAGCCATGGCCATTTAGAGGATGGGGAATAGATTTGATTGGCCAAATATTTCCAGCATCTAGCAAGTGACACAAATTTGTATTGGTGGCAATAGACTATTTCACCAAATGGGTTGAAGCTATTCCTTTAAGAGAAGCTTCATCGGCTACCGTGATTGAGTTCATCAAAGAGCATATCATTTATCGATTTGGTGTTCCTCAAACCATTACTATAGATCAAGGAAAGATGTTTGTGTCAAAAGAATTTGAGGATTTTGCTGCTAGCACAGGTTTTAAGTTGATCAACTCATCTCCATATTATGCCCAAGCTAATGGACAAGCTGAGGCTTCTAATCAGATTTTGATCAAAATCATCAAGAAGAAGGTTAAAAAGCATCCAAAAAAGTGGCATTTGGTACTCAGTGAGACTTTATGGTCCTACAGGATGGCATGTCATGGTGCAACTAAATGTTCACCATATGAGTTGGTCTACGGCCATGAAGCCGTATTGCCTTGGGAAATCAATATAGGGTCTAGAAGAGTATCACAGCAGAATGGTCTGAAGGCCGATGAATATAAACATCTCATGTTGGACAATCTTGATGATTTACACTTTCAACGGCTGAAAGCTTTGGAAAACATCAGAGCTCAGAAGTTAAGAGTGGCTAAATACTATAATCAAAAGGTCAGAGAGAAAAGGTTTGATGAAGGGGACTTGGTTTGGAAAGTTATTTTACCTATTGGAACTAAGAATGACAAATACGGTAAATGGTCACCAAATTGGGAAGGGTCCTATCCGATTACTAGATGTGCTCCTGGCAGTGCTTATTTCTACGAGACTCTAGAGGGTGTCGAATACTTCAGGGCAGTCAACGGAAAATATTTTAATAAATATTACCCTAGTATCTGGGTGGATCAGTTATAGCTAGTTGATCTGGTCAGTAACTAATGTATCAATGTTGATATCTGATTGATAGCCGATATTGATATATCGCCTTCAGAGCAAAATAACCGATGCAATTGAAGCATCGCCTTCAGTCCAAAAATATGAGATCAAGAATCATTAAAATTAAGAGACCTCGATGGGTCTTATCACAGGGAGATCATAAAGGAGCAGAAACTTCATTATATTTAAGAAAAGTTTATTTACAAAAACTTGACCCCGATGGACTACTCGAAGACCTTGTCCACTATGATTACAGAAAGGGTGGACTCTGCTATTTCCCCGGCTGCGCCTTTGACACCATCGAAGTGTACTTCCTTGGCGTGACTTATTTCTGGAGTGACCTCGAGGCCACCCAGGTCTTGGCCAGTGTAGGCCTCAGCAGCCCCGAGGGCCATGGCGGCGCCATGGCAGATGCCATGGAGGGCAAATTCATGTACCCTTGCGGAGATGTTGGTCATCCTCTCCGCAACGCTGTCACCGGCGGCGTTCACGGAGTCGGCCGCCTCGTTCCCTGCCTCTTGAAGGGCCTCCAGGCGCACGGTCAAGTTTGCAGAGTAAACGAGATAGGTCGGGATTAAGCAGAGGAAATCTAATCAAATGAAAATTCTTCAGAAGAAGAGAAATACTTGTGACGCGCGCATCAGATCCTGCACACTGTTGAACCGCCCGAGAAGCCCTCGCCTCTGCCTCTTCCAAAGCCTTCTAGAGTTGGGCGATGTGGTCTTCGAGGAGGCAATTCCTGATGGCGGCCTCCGAGTGAAGGTTCCGCATTTTCGTCATTTGACGGTAATGGCAAGTGGCCGTCGACTCGGAGCTGCTGGAAGAGGGGTTTTTAGAGACCGATTCCATTCCAGGGGGAGGTGCCACGGCGGCGACAGCGTTGGAAGGACCCTCGTCGATCCTAGTTGAAAGCAGAGGAAGGAAATCAAGTCAAGCTTTGAGGAATGGTAAGAATTGGAATCGATTAAGCATGAAGGAAACATACCTAATACGGCGCTGAGGGTGATAGCGAGAGTTCACTTCTTCTTCCACAGGGCGTTTCCCATGGTTGTTGTCTGCCATTGGAACAGGAAGGGATGGGCTTTTGAAAAGCAAAGCTTTTGGCGAGAAAGAGGGTTTTTGGACGGAAGGCAAAAGTAAGCAAGAAGATGTGCTCCGAATGTGACGGGAGATAGAGACAAAGGGGAAATTTATATTAGAAAATTGGATTTCAGAAAGAGAAAAGATGTCGCTTCGTGCCGTGTGTGCAGAGTACTCAAGTGGAATGTTAAATCATGACACGGTTTTCAAGAGAAGAGCAACCGTCTCATGTTGATCGTCAGGATGCCATTCAGACTGTTTGCAGTATCGAGAGGAGAGAAAGATTCGGCTGATCGGTTAAGGAACAAGGTTAGTCGATCAGACCCTGGAGGAAAGAAAAAAGACATTTTTGGAATAAAATAAATTTCATCCCAAAATTGGGGGGCATGTATTTACACCAGATTTTGGACCGAGAAGATTGTTATTTTACATAAACGGTTGATTTGTTAAGGAAAAAAGATCGGCCTAAAAATAAAGAAGCTTATATGGGACAAGCATAATCAAAAGGATTCGTATGGACCAGCACGATGGGCTCCGAAGACGTGTCGGGCTCAATCAAGGAGTTCAAGTCCGGGTCATCTTTATTTTCACCTATTATGTAGCTTAGTCTTGTTGGGTCAGGAGTCAATCGGGTTATAAATAGTTAGAAACCCAGAATTTTGTAAAGACATCCAATCAATCAATACATCGGCCCTCGGCCAAAACCCTAGGAGTAGGAGTAACGTAGATCTTGGCGAGACCTTCAATCAGACAGGGCTGCATCGGCATCAACCGACCTCCGGTTTGCTTGTAAGTTTCACCAATGGCTTGTGTCATCGTGTAATAAGGCTGCATTGGCATCGACCAAACTCTTGTTAAGCTATGGCATGGCTAGTTATCGGTCTAAGTTCGTCTTTTGCGAGACTGTCTTGACTCCGATCAATCTCTTGCTTTAGTCGATCTTGACTAGTTATCGGCTCTTCTGGCTTGGCAAGCTAGTAGATTCTTTAAGTTACCAATGTTGTTTTATGCTTTATTTCTTGTTTCTTTATGTTTTAAACAACATTCTGCCCAAACAAGATGGACAAAGTAGTTCAAGCCTAAAAGATGCGTCGTTTCGGCTATTTTGAGGTTTACACGCTCACAACAGAGAAAATAGCCAATTCAAGCTTTTCATCGACTATTTTGTCAATCTTGGCTGTTACATGTTGTGCGTTCGAGATACCCGATAAAATCATGATCTAATCTAAGAACAGATAGATTTGATCTAGTATGTTTATTACGGCTGTATTTCCAAACCCCACTGATATACATAATAGATTAAGTTTGTCTATTTTAGATCAAATCATGGTTTTAACATGTAGATCTTGTTCGTGCCTCATGGACCCTGAATCGGCTAAAATAGTCGATCCAGTTATGCTTTCTTCATAATGTGTTCTTTTAAGTGGCTTGAAAATAATGGATCTACTTTTTGCACGAGACGTGATCTAGCTTGATCATCATTAAGGCTGTATGGAGACACCCCACTATTGATGTTTAAGCTATTTTATCTATCTATTTGTTATTATGGTTGTATGGAAACACCCCACTGTTAATGGATAGAACTGCTCGTGCAATTAGCCGATACGTTGTTTTCATGACATTTAGATGTATGCATAGATATTTTTTCTATTAAACATCTTTCAAGCTTACCGGCTGTTTATTTATTATAAACGCTCTTTCATATATGTTATAGCGGTTATGCTTCATATTTCTCTCAATGTCTTTTTTCATGCAATCTCATGGGAGTTGACTTTGTTGTCAATGTCCTAAAGACAAATGGCTATATCAGAGCCGTATATTTTGGAACTTTCTGGCACCAAACCGGCAGGTTCCACGATTTAACGATCTTTTTCTTTTCCTTGTCAATTACTGGTCAAATTGACTGGCACGCCCTAGGTCGATTTTGCTGAGAATCGGCTCCACCGCTTGCTGAAGGTCCAGGAGGTCAGGACCTGCTCTGTACTCCTCTGAGGACCATGCGCACGAGTGTGTTGGCACTGTCGACCGAGATTTTGTGTCAACAGATACCTCAACTGAACTAATCTCCAGTGCTTCCACCTTGGAATCGGTTGCGCCGGGATGAACAAACCAAGGCTACACTCGTGAAGTCTTCATGGCAGGACATCAGTCATCACTACGACCCCCAACTCCTCCAGATGTCTTCCGTGATGATGACACCTTGAGTATGATATGTGATGATGATCCAGAAGGACCCGATGAAACCGAGACCTTGAAGGCAGAAAGACTAAGGAAGAATCTAGCAAAAGACGCTCGTAGAAGACGAGCGACTCATCGCAAGGAAGCAATGGAGCGATACCAAGTACGGCCAGAAGAATATAATAGTCGCAGACGCTTGGAAGAGGAAGCTGAGCGTCAAGCTCGTAATAACCGCGATCAAGACATTCAGTCTCAAAATGATCACAATCGACGACGTGTTGATTGCTAACGCAACCTTGAACCCGAGTTCATGAGGGTTGCTGGCCATAAAGTATACCAGACACCCTATCAGAACATCATGGCTCTAGCTACGGAGATTGGAGCAAGAGACAACCGGACGCTAGAGGAGGAGCGCCAGTTGATCATGCTCCAGTCTATCGCACTCCAACTCAAAGGCAGAAACCTCGAGTCCCTAACCGATTCTCAAGACTCATCCCATCTAAGTCAGAGACGACCCGTTCATGAGAGACTCGGCCAGGTCCCAGCCAGAAGTCGCTTGGGCAACCGAGTCCCCGACCAGGCAGAAGGTGGAGCCGAGTCATCATATCGAGGAGTCAACAACTTGGCCTCCGATGTAGTTGACCGCTTTCCCTGTTTTTCCCAGCGGCTTCGAGCAGTCCCGTTTCCCTGCAAATTCAAACCCGGGAACTACTCCAAGTACGATGGGAAAACAGAACCTAAACGGTGGCTCAGACTATATGCTCAAGCAGTCGAGTTGGCAGGAGGAAGCAACGACGTCAAAGCATTGTTTTTACCCATGGCTCTAGAGACAATGCCCCTTGCATGGTTCGACAGACTTAAGTCTGAGTCAATCGACTCTTGGGAACAACTCCACCGCATCTTCATCGAAAACTTTGCAGGTGTCCCCGAGAGGTCAGATCCTCGGACTAAACTCAGAACTTGCAAGCAGTAGAAAAATGAGACCATGCGAGAGTACTACAGACGTTTTTCTGAGATTCGTTCTACAATCTCAGACATAACAGATAGAGAAGTAATTGATCTCTTTGGCAACAAAATTTGTGAAAGATACAAGACTTCATCAAATATGACCCGATCACCGTAGACGACTTCCATCGAGCAGTGAACTCCATGATGGCCACGGAAGAACGCACACAAGAGCGCTTCCCCGAAAGGAACATACTGGGTGATCGAGGAAATAATCAGACAGGAACCCAGCCTACTCAACAGAACACTCATAAAAGGACCAGGGACAACACTGTAGCAGCCATGGAACCTCCGAAGAAAGGGAACAAGCCTTCAAGCTTCGACGACCTCCTAGATGGCCCATGCCCTTTCCATCCGAAAGGAGGACACCCGACAAGGCACTGTCGACAGCTTAAAGAGCGAGGTCTGAACTCCAACTTTAACAAAAACAAGAAAGACAAGGGTAAGAAGGTAGCTGAAGACCCACAACAGGGCGCTGGCGGTTTCCAACACCCCAAAGGCACCATCAATGTCATATTTGGAGGACTAACCACCAGTGACAGCAAGCGCCTCCAGAAGCTTTCCTTGCGAGAAATTATGTCTATCGAACCAGCGATTCCCAGATATCTCGACTGCTCCGAGCACCCGATCAATTTCTCCCGAGCAGACCAATGGACTAGCATCTCCAATGTAGGACACTATCTGCTAGTCCTAGATCCAACGACCGTCGAGTTCAAACTGGGAAGAGTACTTATAGATGGAGGAGCAGGACTCAATGTCATCTTCGTAAGTACCTTACACAAGATGAACTTGGACCTAGCAACTCAACTTACACCATCAAGTGCCCCCTTTTACGGCATAGTACCCGGAAAGGCGGCAATACCACTCGGAAGGATAATCCTACCCGTCACTTTTGGAACTCTGACTAACTACCGAATAGAGTACATCAGTTTCGAGGTAGCCGACTTCGAATCATCTTACCACGCTATATTTGGACGACCAGCTATCGTCAAGTTTATGGCAGTACCACACTATCCATACCTTTTGCTGAAAATGTCGGGTCCTAAAGGAGTTCTAACTTTCAAGGGTGATTTGATGCGATCTTTTGAATGCGACACAGAAGTTGTCCAAATCGCCGAAAAAGCTCAACTCGCCCTGGAGGTACAAGAGCTCGCGCAAATGGTACATAATGCCAAGCATGGAGACTCAGAGATCCCAGCCAAGAAGGCAGGCACCATCCAGACGCCAGCAGAAGTATCTACAAAAACAATTGACCTGGAAACCGGTGATCCCTCAAAGACGGCGGTTGTCAGCGCACACCTATCTGAGGCATAGGATCTCGCGCTCACCAAGTTCCTCAGGGCAAACAAAGATATATTTGCCCGGAAACCCGCCGACATGTCGGGTGTTCCAAGGAACTTGGCTGAGTACACATTGGAACTAAAAGAGAGTTCCAGACCCATCAAGCAAAGATTACGACGATTCTCACCAGAGAAAAAAGAAGCAATCAAGAAGGAAATAGTCAAATTACTAGCAGCCTGATTCATCAGAGGAATTCTCCATCCTGAGTGGCTAGCCAACCCAGTGCTAGTAAAGAAGAAGAATTTTGCAGAGTGGCACATGTGTGTCGACTACACAGACCTCAACAAACATTGTCCAAAGGATCCTTTTGGACTACCGAGGATAGAACAAATAGTTGATGCCACCGCAGGTTTTGCCCTATTATCCTTTCTAGATTGTTACTCGGGGTACCATCAGATTGCCCTCAAAGAAGAAGACCAGCCCAAGACATCATTTATAACTCCCTTTGGCACCTACTGTTATAAAACTATGTCCTTCGGGTTGAAGAATGCAGGAGCCACTTATCAACGAGTTATCCAAGATTGCTTAGGCGACCAGATCGGCCGCAACGCAGAAGCTTACGTTGATGATGTGATCATAAAGACAAAGGATCCAACTACCCTCATAATAGACCTAGAGGAAACCTTTACCCGCTTACGCACCTACAAGTGCGGGCTAAATCCCACAAAATGCGTATTCGGAGTACCCTCAGGACAATTACTCGGATTCTTGGTTAGTCATCGAGGTATCGAGGCTAGCCAAAAGCAGATTAAGGCTATCACCAGCATGAAGCCACCAACTTCAGTCAAGGAGGTTCAGAAACTCACTGGGTGCATGACAGCGCTCAACAGATTCATCTCAAGGCTAGGAGAAAAGGGATTACCTTTCTTCAAGTTACTCAAAGCCGGGGATAAATTCCAGTGGACGGAAGAGGCTGACAGGGCCTTTGAACAGCTCAAAGGATACCTAATCAACCCTCCTATTCTATCGCCACCAGAACCCAGGGAACCAATGATGCTATACATTGCAGCTACCACACATGTTGTAAGCACAGCAATAGTAGTGGAGCGCAAAGATGAGAAGCACGTCTACAATATCCAACGACCAGTCTAACACATCAGTGAGGTACTTTCTGACTCAAAGGTCAGGTACCCACAAGTTCAAAAATTGTTGTACGCTTTACTTATTTCATCAAGGAAGCTACGACACTACTTTGAAGCACACAAAATCACAGTTGTTACGGATTTTCCATTGGGAGAAATCCTTCACAACCGCGATGCTACGGGTAGAATTTCCAAGTGGGCAGTCGAGTTGGGTGCCCTCAATATCAAGTTCACTCCAAGAAAAGCAATCAAATCGCCAGCCCTGGCTGATTTCGTCGCCGAATGGACAGAATTCCAGCAGGCTCAAGATGGCTCTATTCCAGAACATTGGAAGATGTACTTTGATGGGTCCCTAAAACTCGGCGGTGCAGGCGCCGGAGTCTTATTTATATCACCCGCTGGAGAACAACTCAAGTACGTTCTGCAAATCATGTGGCCAGCCACCAATAATGAAGCAGAATATGAGGCGTTACTACACGAGTTAAGATTAGGAGTCACACTTGGTATCAAGCGACTTCTAGTCTACGGTGATTCTTCCGTGGTAATTCATCAAGTCAACAAAGATTGGGATTGCACCAAGGAAACAATGGACGCCTATTGTGCTGAAGTCCATAAGTTGGAGAAAAATTTCTCGGGACTGGAACTCAATCATATTACACGAGATCTCAATGGCGTTGCTGACGTTTTAGCAAAATTGGGATCCGACAGAGCCTCCTTTCCTAGCGGCATCTTTGTACATGAGCTATTGAAGCCCTCTATCCAATGGACAGAAGAGCTCACCCCGACACCCTCAACACAGATCCTAACATTATCGCCCGAATGGACTAAAGTTTTCATTGACTACTTCAAAGAGCACAAGCTGCCAAGTGACAAAGCCACAGCAGAGCAAGTCACTAGACATAGCAGGAACTATGTCCTAGTCGGGGATAAGTTATATCGATGTGGTGCCTCATCCGGAGTCTTACTAAAGTGTATTTCTCCAGAAGAAGGCAAAGAAATATTGAACGAAGTTCATTCCGGGTGTTGCGGTAATCATGCGGCATCAAGGACATTAGTCAGAAAAATCTTCAGATCTGGGTACTACTAGCCCTTCACTCTGAAAGACGCAGAAGACTTAGTCCGTCGCTGTCAATCATGCCAGTTCTTCACCAAACAATAGCACGTCCCTGCACACGAGTTGATTTGCATCCCCCCATCATAGCCATTCTCATGTTGGGGACTCGACATGGTGGGCCCTCTAAAGCGTGCACCAGGCGGATTCAAGTACATCTACGTGGCAATTGACAAATTTACCATGTGGATCGAGTACATGCCATTGGTCAAATTCAACGCTTCAAAATCAGTACAATTCATGCAGAGCATCTTTCATCACTTTGGGATGCCACATAGAATTATCACTGATCTTGGTTCTCCCTTTATGGCAATTGAATTCAAATCATGGGCCAATGACCATGGAATAAAGATAGACTATGCATCAGTAGCTCACTCGCAGTCAAACAGCCAAGACGAAAGAGCAAAAGCCCTCATCCTAGCCGGCCTAAAGCCAAGATTGTTTGATCTTCTAAAAGACCACGACGGGAAGTGGGTGGAAGAGTTACCCAAGGTAGTCTGGGGGCTAAGGACACAGCGAAGCAGGGCAACAGGACAGACTCCTTTCTTCCTGGTCTACGATACGGAAGCAATCCTCCCAGTGGACTTAATCTAGAATTCTCCACGAATAAAACACTATAATGAAGGAGAAGCTGATGATACAAGGCGACTAAAAGTCGACAGCCTTGAAGAGGCTCGAATAGCCGCACTATTCCAATCAGCAAGGTATCTACAAGGGATGAGGCGCTACTACGACAAGAACGTCCATCACCGTACCTTCCAAGTAGGCGACATGGTCCTGAAGAAAATTTAGAACACCACAGCACGACACAAGCTTATGAGCCCATAGGAAGGACCATACATAGTATCTAAAGTAACAAGACCTGGGTCATTCGAGCTAGTCACGGAGGATGGTTCTCAAGTGCCAAATTCATGGAATATCGAGCATATGAAAAAAATACTATACCTAAGGACTATGCTACAGATATGGCTCAGGGCAGCCTGTACTATTTTTTATCATATGAATAAAGTTTGGTTTCTGTTAGAAAAAGAGCATCATGAGTCTTCTTTTTCAGCAATCATACTTATCACGACTATTAGTCAGATAAAATAATTTTCGGAGAAAGCATACAATAGGCCTTAACCATTGTATGCAACTACTCCCAACTTTTCCACCGACTAATATTTATTACTCGGATGGATCCTTATTGGTTCAGAGGAAACCATACTTGAGTTACGAGCTCCGAGCTCAATACAACTCACCTGTTAGTACGGCCTAAAAACCCGGCTACCAACCTATAGAGAATACAATATCTTGAAAAAGAAGATATTGGTTCCTATAAGGTACAACAAGGAAGGTAGCACTCACCCTGTTGCATACTAATCGGATAAAGGTCCATCCGACTCCGCACTCAAGCTACGGTTGTCAAGAGGATTTGATTTACCCTACATGAACCATCGCATTTGTCCTTAAGAGGTGCTTGATCATACTTATCCCTTGAAACAGAGTACTAAGAGTAGTACTCAGGCAGACTAATTTCTCTGATAAGTCGTTAAAGACTAAAAGAGAAACACAGTCGTATGACCCACTTTAAAGTGCTAAAAAGCACTCAGATAGACTCGTCCAGAGAGACGCCTGATTATACATCCACCATAAACAGACCCATTGACAAGAAATTTCTTGCAATGACGAGTCAACCATATAAAAACACACCCAGCTAACAGATTCAAAAGTAAATTATACTTTGTTTCTACAACCATCACAATATTTGTTTACAGGAGATACAAAATCCGGACAAAGACTAAGAAGGACTACTACTCAACAACATCTAAAATCTGAGAGTACTCCTCTGCAACGGCCTTGACCTCCTCCTGCATCGCCGCATGATCTTCATCACTCTTGCCCTTAGACAAACTCATGATAGAAGATAGATCAAAGGACGACATATGAAGTCACAGAGTAGCAAGGAGACCGCACACCACCGAAGTAGTCATATCCTTGATGTACTGGGTAAGTCGCCCAGGCGCAGCCTTAGCTTGATCAATCAAGGACTCTTCAACTCCTTCAGGGTGTGGCACCAAGTCAAGAACCAGATCCATGGCCCGCTCTAACGCCTTCAAAGAGTCTTGAGAAGTCTTCAGAGACTCCTGGGACTCCTTCAACTGTGTCTGAACTGCTTCCAGAGCTTCCCGCGACTCCTTTGTCGACTTCAAAGCCTGCAGTAGGTGTCGGTCAGCACCTTCACGAATCAATTTGGCTTCTTGAAGAGTATTCTGCGCATTAGCAAATACCTCCTCGATCGTCGTCGTCTTGTGGTTGAAAGCATTTTGCCATCCGGCTGCAAGTTTCTGTGATTCTGAGGAACAAGATATAAAAACCAGATGACCATCACAAAGTTCAAAACAAAGAACTTTAGAATATACTTCTGACTAACCAGTGAGTTGCTTCTTATAAGACTTTACAGCTTCCTTGTGTTTCTGCTCAGCGGTAGCATGTTTAGAGAGAAGATCAATTTCCCGCTGATTGGCCGCATCCCGTTCATCAACAGCGATCTTGACATTCTGCTGAAGCTCGTTGATGCGGTTGTGCAGAACCTGGGTGGCCACCTTCTGGCTGATTTGCTCTTGGGCTATGTATTCTTTCAGCGCTTGGTTCTCGACGGAAAGTTCCTGATGGATCCGATTAACCTGTTCAGTTACTTTCACATCGAAACCCTGCACAGAAAAGATATCTTAAGCACTCGGAACAACGATACTACATCAAAGGAAATTCAAGGAATTACCTTAATAAATTCTTTGAGCGCTAATGCTGGCGCCACCACTTGTTCTCCCAGCTCCTTCAGACGGACGAGGTTCAGGTTGTACCCCACAACTTCGAGTTTTGACCCCTGATGAGAGGACTCATGGGCATCACGGACCCCTTCTGCGGAAGAACTGAGGTCTCAATCTCCCCACCAGCACTGGTATTAGCTTGGATCATCTCCAAGGTTGGCTCACCAGGCTGATGGGTATGAAAAAACCAATGATTCATCACCTGGTCAAGTTCCAATTGAGCGGGAGAACGAAAGATGGAATATGGAACACCAACCTGAGGCAAGGGAAGAATATCCACTTCAAGAACCTTATCGACTAGAGCACCAGATGGAGAAGGGTCTGGCACGGTATTCACCTGACTGCTGATAGGAAGGGCACTTGATCTAGCCTCCCCCTGCGCTTCCGACTCCTCCCCCTTCCGGGGCTCAGTTGCATCTACTGAAGAAGCACCAGCAATCTTCACCTTCCTGCAGAGGACAGGTGTTCATATTAATCAAAGAATCACAAAAATGGCACACAACTTTCAATTCCGGCTTATTTGGCTAGCTTCAAGTTCAAAGGCAGCCTCAGACTCCGCCTTTTTGGCTCCTGATCCGAGAGCGTAGTTTCTTCAGAAGAAACACCGACAGAAGATCCCCGGGCTATCTCAATATCTTTATCAAATAAAGCTATAAGTCACAGACTTATGAAGTTCCAAACAGATGGTCAACCAAAATACTCGGGTTCCCTTACCAGGAGCACACGAATTACAATGTTTTTCAGCCAGCACTTTGGAATAAAGAATTTTACGGCAAGCACGGCGATTACCAGTGCGAGCCTTCTTCGGGACAGTATCTCTGGCTTCTTGGATTGGTCTCGGAGACCGCTTCCGGCTATGCTCACAACTGGGATCTAGGATCATGACATCAGAGTCAGTTGACTCTGAGTCTAATCCATCAAGATCACCAAGGGAGCTTGATTCATTACGACGACCCTCACTTCAGATAGGACCCTCATGAACGATGTCTCCTCCCACTTCAATTGATGGGGGCAGCGGCGGGCAATCGTTGTTGTTCCGCCCTTGACTCTGTCAAAACAAGAGGAAGAAAGACGATATTCTGTCGGCATGATATCTTCTAAGAATTCAAATGACGGTTATTAAGTTTTCTTACCTCCAACGGCGGATTGATGGCGGAAAAGGTGGGCATCATCGGGACAAGGTGTTCACAGCTTCTCAATAGCTGGTTCATTCTTCTCAGAATTTCTTCATTCGACAGCTGCTCGGCGGAATGTTGACTCGAGTCCTTCACGCCAAGGTATTCGAAGCCAAAATTGGCTCGTTACTGCAGCGGGTGGACTCGGCGAGCGATGAAGTCTTGGACGACGGTGTACCCGGTCAATCCACTTAACTTCAGAGCGGCAATTATATCGATCAACGGTTGAATGGCCTCGACCTCTTCGAAAGAAATCTTTTCCTTCCATCGAAGGTTCTTTTGAGGTGGCCATCCATCATGATGACGAAGCGCCGGCGACGGGTTGGCTATATAGAACCACCCGCTAGCCCACTCTTGGACTGATTCCGACAATTCTACAGAGATATACTCCCTCCGTTCCAAGATATAAGGCGCGATTTGACTTGACACGGTCTTCAAAAATATATTTTAACATATAATTTCTCTTATAATATATAATTTATAGAAATAAAAGTTTGATCATTAGAAAGTATTTCTAAATACAAATATAATACAATTACTTTTGTAGTATAAGCTTTTCATATAATTAGACTAATTCTTAGTCAAAGATAAGAAAGTTTGAATTTTGAAATACGTGCGCACCTTATATCTTGGGACGGAGGGAGTATTGGCTAGCTACTTCTAGTCTAACTTGAATGCTAGCTCCTCGGACTACCTCCACCTTCGAATCACTTGGTTGGCACTTCACCCAAAAGAAGTAGCGGAAAAGGGTGAAGGAGGGACATATCCCTAGGAAGGCCTCGCAGAGGTGGGAAAAGATAGCAATATGAAAGATAGCATTTAGAGTAATGTGGTTGAGGGTCAAACCATAATAATGGAGCAATCCCCTCAGAAAATCGGACGCTGGGAGACCCAACCCGCGCTCGACAAAGGATTTGAAGATCACAATCTCCGTCGCATTGGGGGCTGGAGCACGATGATCAATCGACACCTTCCACCCGTCCATCAGCTGCGAACGAAGCAACCCTTGTTGGACAAGATGCACCAACTCCACCTCCCTGGTGTTGGGAGCCTTCCAGGCAAGAATATCAGTGGGAGGGCACGGGTGGCGCGGATTTCCGCCGGTGGTTCTCTTCTTCTTCTCCTCCGAAGATTGCTTCTTTGGACCCATATTGACTACAAGGGTCTTTCTACGCATCAACTAAGGGATTGACTATGAAAAGATTTGAGGTTAGAAACAAAGGCTCGATGGATGAGTGAAAAATTCAAGAAAGCAATGACGGATTATTATAGATCTGTTAAACCATCCAAAACCCTAACGGTTGGAAGAGTGGTCTAGACGGCGTCAGCAACGACAAACAGGAAATCCCGTAAACAGAGGTCATCATTTCTTCACAAGAGACATTAAGTACTCGGAATCAAAGACAAAGGACTCGGAAAACCTTCCAAGTACCCGGATCTTAACAATTATTACTCGGAATTACACAGAGATACACGGTTACATCTTGAGGTAAAATAGATGCTTACAAACAAACTACTCTAGTGTAATCAAGGTACAAAGTCTTGATGCGCAGTGCATCAAGGTCTGGGTTCAGCGAGTCGGAGCAAAGCAGGCACAAAACCTTGGGCAGATACTAACTTTTCAAGTGCATCCCAAAGGTGGGTTCAAGGCTCTATCCCAGTACACAAGGAACTTGATAGTCAGCCCAAACCCTAACGCCTTTTGACAACTGTGACCCCGAGGTTGACAGCGATGCGGGAGTCACAAGAGTTCTTCTAGGCGCTACTCTGTATCCCTCTGCTCATGACCACTTGGAAACCACCCTGACGGATGGTCCTTTCACAAGAGTTCTTCTGGGCACTTCGACTATCCTACATAAGGAAGACACCTGGGGGCTGGGACATCTCTACTATGGACATTATATTGCTCAACAGAGTTAAGGAGGTCATGTACTCAAGAGGTGTGGCATGCTTGCTCTCCAGGTAGGGTATTTATAGGCAACCGCTCTTGGTCTATGGACTCAGTTTACAAACACAATCAAACAAAGCTCAATAAGTGCACCCACATGTGTATTGTTACTCACGTGAAGTCTGACACTACAGGAGGCTTATCTGTTTCACGTGCAAGCTTCAAGGGGTAACGGACAAATGTGTTGTAGTTGCACAAAACGACAAGGCATCATTAAAGCGGACAGAAGGATTACTTGGATGATATATTCAAGACCTTGAATACTGACCCCTTCAGTACTCGGAACTTAGGCTCGGGCGCTACAGAGTATATATCATTAGAGAAAAGTTTTTCCTCATATAAAGATTAAATAGGAAAAAGGCTCGAAGATCCTCAAAGTTATTTTTTAAATAACAAGAGGCTCGGGGGCTACACCCTATGGGTGCACTTTTCCGAAAAAGTGCACATCATAGAGTTTTCTTCTTTAGAGCACTTCAAGATTTCTCAAGACATTACTCGGGTGGTTCTTGAAAGAAACTAGAGGATAATGTTTAGGAGAAACATTGAAGAGCTCGGGGGCTTGACGGACTAGAATGTCAGAGACATCATCAGAATATGATTACTCGGACTAGTCCTGGGAAGTCACGGGAGATCCAAAGACGTGATACAAAGTGGACATGGATTAGGACTCTCATTGTAACTTAGTCGAGCTACTGAAGGAAGTCTTGTAATTAGAATAGGACTCCTCTGCTGTATTCGACTAGGACTCGGTATATGTCGTGCTTCACCCGATTATATAAGGGGAAGTAGGCGCATACCCCTATCATTGAATCTCAGATCATAACATAAGGCACACACCGCCACTAGACGTAAGGTATTATGCTATTAAGTGGCCTGAACCGGTATAAGTCGTTGTCCATGTGTACTTGCTGAGTTCTACGAACGCCAATCCTCACCGAACAAATCGTTTGGGAATCCCCAAGACAAGTTGCCGGTTAATAAACACTGACACCCACCGACGTTAATTTTGGGTTGTGGTGTAGTGAGATGCCTGGATTGAGTCAAGAACTTGTTGAACATCGGCTCCCCATTAAACCTGGGTTCAGGCCTTTCAAACATCATCCTCGTCGTTTTAACTCTACAATATATGACCGAATTAAAGAAGAAATTAATCAGTTATTACAAGCGGGGTTTATTCAACCATGCAGGTATGCAGAACAGGTCTCTAATATTGTGCCTGTCAAAAAGAAGGACACTGGGAAAATCAGGGTTTGTATTGATTTTAGAGACTTAAATAGAGCTACTCCCAAGGATGAATATCATATGCCTATAGTCGTTATGCTTATTAATGATGCTTCAGGACACCAGATTGTTAGTTTTCTTGATGGTAACGCTAGTTATAATCAGATATTTATGGCCGAAGAAGACATGTCTAAAACGACCTTCATTTGTCCTGGGTTTGTTGGTCTCTTTGAGTGGGTCGTAATGACATTTGGATTGAAGAACGCAGGTACCACTTATCAATGCGCTATGAATTTATTCTTTCATGATCTAATTGGTGCGATCATGTAAGTATATATTGATGATATTGTGACCAAATCGGCTGCTCATGTATCTCATTTGGCCGATTTGCGTCTTGCGTTTGAAAGAATGCGCCGCTATGGATTGAAGATGAACCCACTGAAATGTGCTTTTGCTGTGTCGGCTGGAAAGTTCTTAGGATTTATTATTCATGACAAGGGCATAGAGATTGATCCTAAGAGGATAGAGAAGATTAAGAAAGTTCGGGCGCCTACATGCAAAAAGAACTTGCAAAAGTTCTTAGGGAAGGTGAACTATTTGAGGAGGTTTATTGCAAACTTGTTTGGGAAGATTATTCCTTTTACCCCCATATTGAAGTTGAAAGATGAATCTGAATTCACTTGGGGGCAGAGTGAAGGACTGAGAATGTAATAGCAAGGCGACTAGAGGGGGGGTGAATGGGAGCTCAAAAATTTCTCTCGAAACTTTGGCCTATTGTCCCCAAAATCAACCCCCGAAAGCTTCGATCGAAACCGTAATGCCCACGACCCTTGGAAGAGGGTGGATGATCCCTAGGATCACAGCGAGGCACCACAAAGCGATAGCAAACCAGTCGACAAAAACACCGGAACAAGTTCGACCCTCAAAAACCAAGTCTCGAACGTAGATAGAAGGCTACGTCGAGAAATCCCCAAATACCGGTGCTAACAAGTAGCAAAGATACCTAGAGAGGTTCCTTGGTCAACTACAAGGCCAAACGAGAAGTCCGAAAACCAAGCGAGGAAGCCGGGAGAGCAAACACACAAAACTGGAAGCTTTAGGCGATTCCCGGACTGTCCGGACCTAGAGTCCCGGACTGTCTGCCCCTACTGCGGACTGTCCGCCGGTCAAAACACCGAAACAGCAAAGCTCTTGCAAGTCCCCTGGACAGTCCTAGACTGTCCGCGGTTTATACCGGCGGACTGTCCGCCGGTCAACCGAGACACAAACAGCAGAGACTTGCGGCCACTGGTCTGGCCAAGTCCCCGACGCGCGGACTGTCCGCGCCCTGAGTGGCGGACTGTCTGCGGTCACTCAGGGAGGGCGATTTCAAACGCCCTTGTCTCAAAACTTCCCAAATCCGATCCAAATCAAAATCCCACATTCCCAAACTTGGAGAAGATGATCATGAGATAATTAGGAGACTATCCCCAAGAAATCATCCGCTCAAATCGATTCAATCACCGGGAAATCGAAAGGGGAGGAGTATGAACGAAAAAGCGCCACGAAAACGAAATCAACCCGATCTACTTGTTCGTGAGGAGTTAGATGTATTCCTTCGGTGGAAATGATCTCCTCACTATAAAGAACAAGTTGATTCAAACGGATTTCACAAAGACGCAGTAGAGAGGGAGATCGAGTGACGGGAAAATCGCGGAGAAACGAAGAACGCGAAGAACACGAACAAAACACGAATCAAGTCATCGATCTGCAACCGTGTGGCTACCACACGCTACAACAGTGAGGTTACGGCCTCACTTCCTCAAAATCTCCAGTACACAGAGGTATGGTTCTCTGCGGATCTCAGCTAGCTACAGCAGGGGATTGGGAGGGCAGGAAACCCTAAATGCAAAGAGCAAATGACTGAGATGGATGGGGAGGAGGGTGTCTCCCTCTACTTATCCTAATTCTAATTCCTACTCTACCTCTCTCTAGTTACAGAGCGAACCAGCTAAACCCTAGGGTTATTCTGGACCAACTCGATGGTAGGTGGATTCGATGGCCACGCCCGCACAACTGGTAGCGTTGCCTCGACGCAACCTCACTGATTGCCGCCACGTGCCGCCACCGCTCCGCTCGTCCTTTTCATGAACTTCGCCCCCGGTTTTGAGGCCCAAACCGGGAAACCAGCCTTCATGACCAACCCCCGGTTTAGAGGCCCAAACCGGGAAACCAGCCCACCGTAGCCTGAGTTTTGTGGCCCAAACTCAGCAAACCCGCAGCACCCAGGTTTTGAGGCCCAAACCTGGAAACCGTCCTCAGCCCGAGTTTTGTGGCCAAACTCGGAAACCATCTGCGCCCAGGTTTTGAGGCCCAAACCTGGAAACCGTCCACCCGATGGTTTTTCTCCGGCTCTACCACCAAACCGAAACTGTAGAGGGGATGCACCGCCCGTGCACCCCGTCCACCGACACGTGTCCCCAGGTCCTCGACCCAAGCAACACCGTGCCCGCAAGTTTCCGCTCGTCACTGTCCCAGACTGCCAGCCACCATAGCTGATCCTCGGGCCACCGGTCCCTCAGTCCAAGCCTCACGTCCGCCCTTCGCCACTCTCGGTCCATCGGCACGGCACGTCTCTACTTGACCTTCACCTTGCCTCTGATCACTGTATCCGTGCTACCGTGCCCGCAAGTCTCCGCTCATCGCTGTCCCAGGCTGCCAGCCACCACAGCTGATCCTCGGGCCACCGGTCCCTCAGTCCAAGCCTCACGTCCGCCCTTCGCCACTCTCGGTCCATCGGCACGGCACGTCTCTACTTGACCTTCACCTTGCCTCTGATCACTGTATCCGTGCTCGACACCTGCACAACACAAGCCAAAGAACATGCGCATTATCCCAGTTGACAATCACTCATCACTCAGAGACTCGGCATACACCCATGTATCCGCAATCTCCCCCTTGATGAGTGCATTGTCAACTACCAACACAAATCATAATGAATGGAAGAAGGAAGGAAGAAGGGAGAGAACTCGACCAAATGACCCAAAAGCATAGCAAAGCCGAAGAAGGTCAAGTGGAAGGAGCAAAACAACTTGGTTCCCAGAGACATGGGCAACGGCTCGACGCAACCAAGCAAAGCAAAGCTAGCCCTCAAGAAGAGGTAGAACAGGCTCAACACCGCTAGCAAATACCAATTGAAAAATCAAAGCAAAATGCTAGTCCCTCAAGACAGAGGCACAGAAGCTCAACACAACTAGCAACACGCTCCGAACCAATTGGAAATTTCAAAAAATCACCACGAGCAAACTCCCCCTTGCATGGTGCACACAACCGACTCTTCTCCCCCTTAGTTGAACATGGGAGGCATGATTTGTCCAAATTCTCCCCCTTAGTTGAAAATGCACCATCAAGTAAAATCTCTCCCCCTTAGAGAATGCACCATCAAAAAGTGCCAACAAGAGAAGTTCTCCCACTTCCCAAAATGCATATGAGTCAAAATGCAAGTTAGCAGCTTCAGGAATATAGTCAAGAGAATGCAAAAATACTCTACACAGTATAACTCCAATGATGCAACTGAAGCACACATGCTAGCAAAGGCTCAAACTGATCACCAAATATGAAATATGAACATATGAGCAAAGTGAGCAATTTTAGCCAAAAAAGGATTCACCATCAAAATAGCACTAGACAAGTATAGACAGAAAGTAAAACAAGTGCTAAACATGTATACAAGGTGAACTACCCCTAGCAAAGTTCAATCATCATGCTATAGAATGAAACATAGACTTGTGTATCCAGATTTTATCGGAGTCGCAGCAGTTGAAATACATAAGTTCAAATTCAGCATGTGATTGCGTGAGGTTAAAAGCTTGTCATTGCCTAAGTTTTCAACTGTGCGAAGCCTATGCAGAAGCAATCAGAAGCTTAAAGCAACAGTTTCGGTCATACACTACACAGCTCAAGTTTAACTCAAAGTGCAATGAGAAACAGTCTCGAAACTGTGATGTGTTGACAAGCAATCCCATCTCGATCTTTCTAATTCACTTAACTTGGTTCAAATTTTAAACAGAATATAAACAAACCAAGCAAGTGAGTGACTCAGAACTAGAGACATAGAAACCTAGCATATATGAAAAGCACGAGTGAATTCAACACATCCTACACATGCTAGTTGCATATCTCAATGGTGAACATTTTCAGGTTTTATGTTTGTTAAGTACGTTCACAATTCAAAAATAGCTCTGCTCACAACATGTATTAGTGATCAGAAAGAGCATAAGCTACAAGCATCAACATATAGCATCGGAGCATACTGAACAGAGCATAATTACATTCTAAAGATTATATACATGAAGCTCAGAATGTAAAAGCGTATGCAAAAAGACTAAACCAAAAGAAAAACAAGACAAACGAAAAATGGTCAGTTTATGATACAAGAACCAAAATGTTTCCCCCATCTAAAAGGGGAAACACACACCAAGCTCACCTCTCAACCTAGCAAAAGTTGATTGGTCCAAAGGCTTGGTGAAAATATCAGCCAACTGATGATGAGTATCGACATGGCGAAGGTCGATATCACCCTTCTCATAGTGGTCTCGTAAGAAATGAAAGCGCACATCAATGTGTTTGGTCTTCGAGTGCAGCACGGGGTTCTTAGCAACGCTAATAGCACTCGTGTTGTCACAAAGCAAAGGAATGCGAGAAAAGCTCAGACCAAAATCACGCAAAGTGGCCATCATCCAAAGCAATTGGGAACAGCAGCTAGCCACAGCAACATACTCAGCCTCTGTGGTAGACTGAGCGACACTAGACTGCTTGCGAGAAGACCATGATACAAGAGAAGAACCAATAAACTGGCAAGTCCCAGAAGTGGACTTGCGATCAATACGGCAACCAGCAAAATCGGCATCGGAATAACCGCAAAGGGAGAGGGTAGAGGAAGCAGAATACCAGATCCCAAACTCAGGAGTGAAGGATAAGTACCTCATTATGCGCTTGACCGCCTGACGGTGCGAGGTGCGCGGCGACGACTGAAATCACGCGCAAAGACACACCGCGAACTAGATGTCCGGGCGTGTCGCCGTCAGGTACAGCAGCGACCCGATCATACTCTGGTACTCCTTCTGGTCCACTGCTTCTCCATCCACATCCGCATCCAGGGCCGCCGTGGTCGGCATGGGTATTGGAAGTGGCTTGGCCTCACCCATGTCGAACTTCTTCAGGGTGTCCTTGGTGTACTTGCCCTAGTGCACGAACGTCCCCTCTCGGAATTGCTTGATTTGCAACCCGAGGAAAACGTCAACTCGCCCATCATGCTCATCTCAAACTCCCTGCTCATAGTGTCTGCAAACTTGGCAACCAAAGCGTGAGAAGAACCACCGAAAATGATATCATCCACGTAAATCTGGACCAAGAGTGAATCAGTGCCTTGCTTGAGGAGAAAAAGCGTTTTATCCACACATCCCATTTTAAAACCCTTAGCAAGCAAAAAGGTTTTCAACCTATCATACCAGGCTCTAGGGGCTTGTTTCAAACCATACAAAGCTTTGTGAAGTTTAAAGACATGGTTTGGAAACTTGGGATTTTCGAAACCGGGGGGGTTGCCTAACATACACCTCCTCTTCTATGTAGCCATTTAAGAAGGCACTCTTGACATCCATTTGAAAAAGTTTAAACCCCTTGGATGCAGCAAAAGCCAAGAGTATCCTAATTGCCTCCAAACGAGCTACAGGAGCAAAAGTCTCCTCATAGTCTATCCCCTCCTTCTGACTATACCCCTGGGCTACTAATCTGGCCTTGTTTCTCACAACATGGCCATCCTCTCCTTGTTTGTTTTTGAAAACCCATTTTGTCCCAATTAGGTGACACTCAGAAGGGGGAGAAACTAGAACCCAAACCCAATTTCTTTCAAAATTCTCTAACTCCTCATGCATGGCATTGACCCATTCTGGATCAGATAAAGCGTGTCCAACATCTCGGGGTTCAAAATCAGCAACAAATGCAGAATGAGCAAAGTGAGAGATTTGTTGTGACCTTGACCGAGTGACACGTTCGTCGATGCTGCCGATCATCTGTTGAGGCGGGTGCTGGCGCTGGATGTGTCGTGGCGCCTCCCGAGCAGAAGTGATCTCCCCCTCAACAGCAGCTGGCGTCTCCTCGGGTACAAAGGGTACCGCTCGAGGTGGCGGATCCCAAGGCCCCCAAGATGAAGAAGTGTCGGGGCCGTGAGTCGTAGTAGAAGCCGCTCCTTGCGGCACAGCAGGTGGAGGGGGTGCTGGATCATCCATACCTTCAGCACCCTCATCCTCGTCATCAAAAAGAGGCTCACCAACCTCATGATCACCTGCACGCTCAAAACGAGAAGAAGGACAAACCATGGTCTCGTCGAAGGTGACATCTAATGTCTCCATGACACGGTTAGTGTCAAGGTTAAGTACACGATAAGCACGAGTATGAGTGTCATAACCCAAAAACACACCGTCAGAAGAACGAGACTCAAATTTGTCCAGGTTGCCTTTCTTAAGTATAAAACAGTGGCAACCAAAGACTCTAAAATAACTCACCTTGGGCAGTTTCCCAAAACGCAACTCATAAGAATTCATTTTCAAGAAAGCTCGGAGAAAAATGCGATTAGAAATGTAGCATGCAGTGCTCATCGCTTCGGCCCAATATTGCCTAGGAGTCCTATGCTCATCGAGCATCGTCCTGGCCATCTCTACAAGGGTCCGATTCTTCCTTTCTACAACACCATTCTGAGGCGGTGTGTAGGGGGAGAAAACTGATGCTCTAAACCCAAATAGTTACAAAACTTCTCAAAATCCAAATTCTTGAATTCGGAACCATTGTCACTCCTAATAGCTCGCATCGAGTTCAAAGGGAACTCGTTCTGAAGACGCAAAATCAGATTGCGAGCAAAGGAGAAAGTTTTGGTCTTCTCAGCTAAAAAGAAGTCCCACGAATATCTCGAGAAATCGTTAACAACAACAAGCACATACCACTTCCCCCCAACCGAGCTCACCCGAGCCGGACCAACAAGGTCCATGTGCAAAAGCTCTCCAGGGCGCTTGGTCATGACCTGAGTCACTGGATGGTGGGGAGCGGCAACCATCTTCCCATGTCTACAAGAATGGCAAACAAGATCCTTCTCCATGGACAACTTGGGCAATCCTCGGATCAGGCCAAGTGAACTAAGTCTTGCAAGCAAGTCGAAGCTCAGGTGACCAAGTCTCCTATGCCACTTCCAAAGATCAGAGGAGGAAGGTCCAGCCAAAAGACAACGAGAAATGCCAAACAATTCCGAGAAATCCGCATGAAAGACTTTACCAAAGGGTGAAATCACACAAACAAGATTGCCCTGAGGGTCCAAAATGCGATTGAGATTCGGCTTAAAACGAATCTCATAGTCATCATCGAAAAGTTGTGAAACAAAAAGAAGGTTAAAATGCAAGTTAGAGACAAGAGCAACATCGCGCAACACAAAGTGCTCATTAACTCGCACAGACCCACGAGACAGCACCTTACCTTTGTTGTTGTCGCCGAAGGTGATAAACTCCTTTCCGGCGACTGGACTAAGACTGGAGAACCACTTGGCGTTTCCGGTCATGTGCCTCGAACACCCGGAATCCACCAACCAAACGTTCTCCAATCGTTTTACCTACATCAATAAAAAGACATAGGATGAGCATACGGTCCAACACTGGGGTTAGTGAAGTAGGTAGAATACCAGTGTTGGGCCGGCTGCTCAAAAGAACGGTTAGCAGAAAAACCATTCCTAGCACGCCTACGAGAGGAGCGATCACCACGTAGAGGAAAACGTGGTCCGCTAAGGGAGGAGCGTCCATCGCGATACTCAAAACGCGGTGGTGGAAAATGCTCAACTACACAACCACCGCCACGGGGTCCATAGCCTACAACTGCAGGCTCCCGCCGGGCACGACCTCTCCGCTGCCTAGGCCTAGGAACTTGAGGTTCTGGACCTCTAGGCCTAGCAGCACGCCTCTGAACGTTCGGCACATGTACATCATGGAAAGGATGGTACATGTCCGGATTGTTCATCTCCTTTGCGCGGCGCGCCTCTCTCTTGCGCCGAAAGCAAAACTCGCTCAAGTGTCCATCTCGCCCATAGTGCTCACAATGGTACCTCACCGCTGTCAAAGGGGGTTGTTGGTACTCACGGTAGTGGGTATGGATCACTTTGCCCTTCTGTGGTTTAAGCTCCTCTTGGATGGGTGGCATGGTGTCAAGCTTGTTCTTGAGGTGGTTTGGTTTTGGAGCCCATGATTGTTTCTTTGGTGGAGCTCTCGGAGGTTCAACAAAGACCCCATCTTTGATGTTAGGCTTGAGAGGCTCTTTGGGTGGAATCTTGGTAAGCTTGGGAGTAGTGGTGGAGTTGGGCTTCTCACATGGGTTCAGACCACTCGACTCTCCAATCTTCCCAAAAGATGAAACATCAACACCCGGAGCAAAACCTACACCAGGACCTCCAGCAGCTCGCTTGAATTTGGAGATCATCATCCCGAGCTGCGGCTCACCACTCAACACCCATGACAAGATGGTCCAAAGGTATGTGTTTTCCTCCTCGGTTTGCATCTTGTCATGCTTTACATTCGCAATATCCATCTCCAAACCCTCACAAAGAACACACCTAGCCACACATGTGCTACCTGAGTTGGCCTCTTCAAGAGAGACAATATTGGCATTCTTCTCTGCTAACTCAGATTGCAAGCCCGCACAGGACTTGCACGCACCCAACAGCGAGGATCTAGCCTTCAGCTCATCCACCTCTCCTACCAACGCAACTTACTTACCTCTCAAAGTGAGAAGGTCAGTCATATGTGTGGTGCACATCTCACACTCCTCCTCATCGGTAACAACTACGGTGGACTTGACAGATTCAAGTTCCTTCACCATATCCTCCCACTTCTGCCTAAACTCCTTGCGCTCTCTAGCAGCACGCCTAAGCAACTTATCCTAACTAAGGAGCGCGGCAGTAAGCTTCTCGACCTCAGCAGAAAGCTCATCGGGGGTCTGAGATACCTGGGAGGTGTCATCGTCGTCGTCGTCGTTCCGAGGAGTGTCCACCAGCTCGTCGTCGACCTCCTTGCCGAGGGCCATGGTGCAGAAGTCGTCGTCGGCGGCGAAGAAGCAGAGGCCATTGAGCTTGTCCTCGATCCTCTTCTTCTTCTCGGACTCATCGTCGCTCGAGGAAGCGGAGTCGTCATCCGAGTCATCAACGTCGCTGAGCGTGGTGAAGAATGCACGCTGCTCAGCCTGGGCCTTCTCCAAGTACTTCGTCTTCATGTACTCCTTGTTGAAGCCGCCCTTCCGCTTGTGCTTCGCGGGGACGTACTTCTCCTTGCGCTTGCCAGAGTCGTACTTGTGCCCATGATCCGCCTTGTCGAAGGTCTGCTTGTTCTTCTTCGGGCAATTGGCGATGAAGTGGTTGGGGTCACCGCACTTAAAGCATCCTGAGCGTCCTCCTCCGCGGCGACGGTTCATGCGGTTGTTGTGGAACCGCGAGAACCGGTTGGCGAGCATAGCCAACTCGTCATCCCCCAAAGACTCCAGCTGCTCCTCTGTGACAGAAAAGAGAGAAGAGAGTGCAAAACCTCCAGAGGGGTTAGCAGAAGAGCCAGAAAGCAAAGCCATTGACGGGCCAGAAGGATTTTCATAAGAAGCACTCGCCATGGCATCGATCTCACTGGACTTGAGCTTACCGAAGAGCTCATCCCACGTGAGGGTTTCATAGTTAGGTGATTCGATGATCGCCTGAACTTTGGAATCCCACACCGACCGATCAAGAGTATGCAACAGCTTCAAAGCCCTCTCATGATCGTCGAAAGGCAATAGCTCCTTGTTAGCCATCATCCTGTTGACAATCACCTGAAAGCGAGCGAATAAACTTTCTATGCTCTCGCTAGGCATATGTCGAAAGTTCTCATACTCCCACTTGAACGACTCATAGAGACGGGTTTTGACTTGAGAAGTTCTCTCATGGAAACGCATGAGGGTAGCCCAAATCTCCCGAGCCGTAGCGAGGTGAGAAGCACGATCAAACTCACTCATGCTCAGACATGAGAAAAGAGCATTACGGGCTCGGCTATTGGCATAGTGCTCATCGATCTGAAGCTGAGAGACACGAGCAGCCAAGACCACGTAATCAGCAGAGTTGCAAATATCCCAAATGGAAGCACCCAAACTCTGCAGATAGGCCGACATGCGTATCTTCCAATACGCATAGTTCGTCCCATCGAAAAACGGCGGTTTGCCCACGCCGCGATCCATGTCGCCTTCTGTGGATCTGGAACCGGCTAAGGCGGAAGATCCTTAACCCGCTCCGATACCAATTGAAGGACTGAGAATGTAATAGCAAGGCGACCAGAGGGCGGGGGTGAATGGGAGCTCAAAAATTTCTCTCGAAACTTTGGCCTATTGTCCCCAAAATCAACCCCCAAAAGCTTCGATCGAAACCGTGATGCCCACAACCCTTGGAAGAGGGTGGATGATCCCTAGGATCACTGCGAGGCACCACAAAGCGATAGCAAACCAGTCGATAAAAACACCGGAACAAGTTCGACCCTCAAAAACCAAGTCTCCAACGTAGATAGAAGGCTACGTCGACAAATCCCCAAATACCGGTGCTAACAAGTAGCAAAGATACCTAGAGAGGTTCCTTGGTCAACTACAAGGCCAAACGAGAAGTCCGAAAACTAAGCGAGGAAGCCGGGAGAGCAAACACACAAAACTGGAAGCTTCAGGCGATTCCCGGACTGTCCGGACCTGGAGTCCCGGACTGTCCGCCCCTAATGCGGACTGTCCGCGAGGGGATGGCGGACAGTTCGCCGGTCAAAACACCGAAATAGCAAAGCTCCTGCAAGTCCCCTGAACAGTCCCAGACTGTCCGCGGTTTATACCGGCGGACTGTCCGCCGGTCAACCGAGACACAAACAGCAGAGACTTGCGGCCACTGGTCTGGCCAAGTCCCCGACGCGCGGACTGTCTGCGCCCTGAGTGGCGGACTGTCCGCGGTCACTCAGGGAGGGCGATTTCAAACGCCCTTGTCTCAAAACTTCCCAAATCCGATCCAAATCAAAATCCCACATTCTCAAACTTGGAGAAGATGATCACAAGGTAGTTAGGAGACTATCCCCAAGAAATCATCCGCTCAAATCAATTCAATCACCGGGAAATTGAAAGGGGAGGAGTATGAACGAAAAAGCGCCACGAAAACGAAATCAACCCGATCTACTTGTTCGTGAGGAGTTAGATGAATTCCTTCGATGGAAATGATCTCCTCACTATATAGAACAAGTTGATTCAAACGGATTTCGCGAAGACGCAGTAGAGAGGGAGATCGAGTGACGGGAAAATCGCGGAGAAACGAAGAACGCGAAGAACACGAACAAAACGCGAATCAAGTCATCGATCTGCAACCGTGTGGCTACCACACGCTACAACAGTGAGGTTACGGCCTAACTTCCTCAAAATCTCCAGTACAAAGAGGTATGGTTCTCTGCGGATCTCAGCTAGCTACAGCAGGGGATTGGGAGAGCAGGAAACCCTAAGTGCAAAGAGCAAATGACTGAGATGGATGGGGAGGAGGGTGTCTCCCTCTACTTATCCTAATTCTAATTCCTACTCTACCCCTCTCTAGTTACAGAGCGAACCAGCTAAACCCTAGGGTTATTCTGGACCAACTCGATGGTAGGTGGATCCGACGGCCACGCCCGCACAACTGGTAGCGTTGCCTCGACGTAACCTCACCGATTGCCACCACGTGCCGCCACCGCTCCGCTCGTCCTTTTCACGGACTTCGCCCCCGGTTTTGAGGCCGAAACCGGGAAACCAGCCTTCATGACCAACCCCCGGTTTTGAGGCCCAAACCGGGAAACCAGCCCACCGTAGCCTGAGTTTTGTGGCCCAAACTCAGCAAACCCGCAGCACCCAGGTTTTGAGGCCCAAACCTGGAAACCGTCCTCAGCCCGAGTTTTGTGGCCAAACTCGGAAACCATCCGCGCCCAGGTTTTGAGGCCCAAACCTGGAAACCGTCCACCCGATGGTTTTTCTCTGGCTCTACCACCAAACCGAAACTGTAGAGGGGATGCACCGCCCGTGCACCCCGTCCACCGACACGTGTCCCCAGGTCCTCGACCCAAGCAACAACGTGCCCGCAAGTCTCCGCTCGTCGCTATCCCAGGCTGCCAGCCACCACAGCTGATCCTCAGGCAACCGGTCCCTCAGTCCAAGCCTCACGTCCGCCCTTCGCCACTCTCGGTCCATCGGCACGGCACGTCTCTACTTGACCTTCACCTTGCCTCTGATCACTGTATCCGTGCTCGACACCTGCACAACACAAGCCAAAGAACATGCGCATTATCCCAGTTGACAATGACTCATCACTCAGAGACTCGGCATACACCCATGTATCCACACAGAGCAACAAGAAGAATTTGTGAAAATAAAGGAATATTTGTCATCTCCACCGATTCTTCGTGCACCTCGGAGAGGAGTTCCTTTCAAATTATATATTGCTGCCGAAGAGAAGATCATCGGAGTTGTTTTGACACAAGAAGACGAAGGTAAAGAGTATGTGATCGCTTATATTGGTCGTCGTCTTCTCGATTCTGAGACAAGGTATGCCCATATTGAGAAGCTATGTTTATCATTGTACTATGCTTGTGCTAAAATGAGACATTATTTGTTGTCTAGTACATGCGTTGTTGCATGCCAGGCCGATGTGATTAAGCACATGTTATATCGGCTGATCCTCAGTGGAAGGGTAGGCAAATGGGCGTATGCTTTAATTGAATATGACTTGACTTATGAACCATTGAAAGCATTAAAAGGTCAAGTTCTTGTTGATTTCATTGTTGAGCATGGTATTGATTTAGAAGATGAGATTAGTTACTTTACTTTTACACCATGGAAACTTTATTTCGATTGATCGGTTTGTAAGGAGGGCCAAGGTGTTGGTATAGTCATTATTTCTCCTAATGGCGCTGAATTTGAAATGCTAAGACAATTAGATTACTTTTGCACTAATAATCAAGCCGAATATGAAGCTTTGTTATTCGGTTTAGAAATACTGTATTCCATGGGAGCTAAACATGTTGAGGCTTATGGCGATTCCTTGCTAGTAGTACAACAAGTTACTGGTGAATTTCAATGTCTAGAAGGGTCGCTAAATGCTTATCTTGATATGTTCCTTGATATCATTGCTCACTTTACTGAATTCCAAATTCGGCATATACCGAGGCATGAAAATCATAAAGCCAACATGTTAGCTCAGCAAGCGTCTGGCTATAGCGTCAGTAGGCGTAATTTTCACATAAAAGAAAAGTCGATGCATCAGTGTTTGGAAATTTTGTATACAGGTCACAAAGAATTGGTTCAATCGGCTCGTCTAGCCAACTAGACTGATTTTGAACCAATTCAGTCGATCTGCTCAGGCGACCAAGTTAGTTTTAAATCTACTTGGTTGGGTGGCTCGGCCGACCAGGTTAACTGTAAATTAAGTCAGCCAATTCGTCCGATTGACCTTGTCGATCTTGGAACGTTTGGTCCAGTTGACTCGTCTATGGAACTTTTAAATCGGTCCGAGTCAATTATTAATGGGAACGAGACCGATTTAGAAGATTGGAGGATTCCCTTGTTGAAATATCTTCATGATCCAAGTACTAGAGTTGATCAAAGTGTTCGGCGGAGTGCGTTCAAATATATATTGCACAATGATGAGCTTTACCGGAGAACCGCCGAAGACTTACTACTTAAGTGTTTGAGATCTGATCAAGCAAGAGTAGCTATGGGAGAGGTCCGTGAAGGTATTTGTGGTACGCATCAATCGGCCCCGAAAATGAAATGGTTATTGCGTAGAGCTGGGTTTTATTGGTCTACTATGATGACTGATTGTTTTCGTTATTATAAAGGTTGTGAAGAATGCCAACGGTTTGGAAATATACAGCTTGCACCTGTTGCTATGCTCCATCCTATCATCAAACCATGGCCTTTTCGTGGTTGGGGGCTAGACTTCATTGGCCAAATTCATTCTCCATCTTCGAAGGGACATCGTTTTGTCTTGGTCGCTACAGATTATTTCACTAAGTGGACTGAGGCGGTACCTTTAAAGAACATAACGCACAGGGAGGTAATTGAGTTTATTACTAAGCATATTATACATAGGTTCAGCATCCCTCAAACGTTGACTACAGATCAAGGAACAACTTTTATTTCTAAAGAAGTGTGGATTTTGTCGAATTATATAAGATAAAGATGCTCAATTCATCTCCATACTATGCTCAAGCTAATGGCCAAGTTGAGTCCAGTAACAAGACTTTGATCAAGCTTATCAAGAAGAAGATCGAGGATAACCCGAGGAGGTGGCATGAGATTTTGTCTGAAGCTTTGTGGGCTCATCGTATATCAAGACATGGTGCTACGAAGGTTACTCCTTTTGAGCTGGTATATGGTCAAGAAGCAGTGTTGCCTGTTGAAGTGAATTTAGATGCATATAGACTTGTTAAACAAAAATGATTTATCCGTTGTTATGTATCATGATGCCATGATGGACAACATTGATGAAGTGACTGATAAAAGGTTAAGAGCTCTCAAGAAGATAGAGAGAGACAAGGTCCGAGTTGCCAAAGCTTACAATAAGAAGGTGAAGAGTAAATCGTTTCAGGTGAGAGATTTAGTATGGAAGACTGTACTTCCGCTTGGGTCGAAGAGTAATAAGTTTGGCAAGTGGTCGCCGAGTTGGGAAGGTCCTTATAAACTAATCAAAGTAATATTCGGGAATGCATACATGCTAGAGATGTTACAAGGTGAAAGTCTCCCAAGAGCAATAAACGGAAGGTATTTGAAAAAATATTTTCCAAATGTTTGGCAAGAAGCCTGAGTGCCTTCCAAGCAATGGTCGATACATGTATCGCCCTTAGAACAAAAAATGATCAATATGCATATTTATCCTTAGTTACTGAATAACCGATGAGTTGGACATCGTTGTTGTTTGGTTTGTTTTTAGGTTCTACTAAAAATCACCTAAAAACAGGGTGCATATGTTGACACTCAAAATGTCATAAGCACATAATAAAGCTAGAAGACGCATTCGAGTCATAATATTTTGAAGCTGAATTCATCTTTAAATAATTTGTGTTTAAAAGGTCGGATATTCTAAGTGGAATTAGTCTGGTCGCTTGATTCACTTATTGCTATAAGTATATTCCGACCAGTTACGAGACTTTCGACCAGGTGACACTGGTCGGAAGCATTAGAATGGTGATGAACGCCAATTCGTGATCATTAAGGTGTCGATTTAAAGATCTTTTCTCTAGCATTTAAGGGGATTATAAAGATCTATTAATCGGTGTAATTGGTTTGGGCTGTTATCAATTATGTCGAAGCCCATTAAATACCGGTTTAGTCGGTTTAAGAATCGGCTAGATTGACTTTACTTTTTCTAGTCCGGATAGGACTCTTTGATTCCATATTTTGATAGAGTTCGAGTAGAAAACTTGGAGATCACGATCTGGAGACGTTCCCTATTGTGATAAGACCAATCTCCTGTGTGTGTGTGTGTGTGTGTCTATATATATATATATATATATATATATATATATATATATATATATATGAGGATCATGGCCGATTGAGGATCCAACCCTAATCGTCAAATCAATCTACTACAATCCTTTACCCTTTTTCCCTCTATCCTGCTATTCGACGTATCTCCCAGCGAGATTTAGCGACGTTCTAGGCGGCCTTGCTGGTCTAGGGCAACCTCTACGTGCTTCTCCTCGACGGGTCTTCCCGGGAGGAGTTCTAGAGTTATCAACACTAGGAATCAAACCCTAAATTGGTCAAAACCGGTCTCTAGATCGGTTTCACCAGTTTAGCTAGATCTCTTGCTGTCTCAGGTTGATCTGCAACCTCTTCAGGCGTTCTAGCCCTGCTGGTATGTGATTCAGATCACTTCAGACGTCAACATGTTGACACCGGATTTTGACCGGCAAAATCTTCCGAGAAGATGGCATGTCCAACTGAAGGAGATCAGCTGATGAAACCGATGGAGCCAACAGAGCTGTAGTACGTATTGGTGGAGTCCTAAGGCAAAGTCAAGTGTTCGGCTGATTAATCGGTCTACGCGTACAAAGAAAAAGATATGGAATAAAGAAATAAAGTATTAGCACATGCGTTGGATTACTTTGCATGTGACGCACCAGGAGGAGTCCAAACCAATCACGTGTGCAAACCCGATAAACTAGGAGGAAGCTTTATTAGCAAGGTCTTTACGTAAGGGAAGATAAAGTTCATGTATTTTAATATTTTCCTTTTGTTTAGATGACAAGTCCCTTCAGGACTCTTATTAGCCCAGGGTATAAATATAAACCCCCGGCCATTATAAATCTGTTCACAACCATATTAATACAAACCGGCCCCGTGCCACCTTCGAGTCCTTAGTCGTGTCGTCGAGTTCTTCGAGAGGAATCATCGATCCGTCGACCTCCGTAAGTCCCGACAACCTTGCTATCATGTCTAGTATCATGCGGTGGATTTAGATATGATGCAAGTAGTCTCGTTTGTTAAGCTTAGTATCGTGCGGCGGATTTAAGCTTATGACGAGAGGTTTTTGCTTGTGCCTTGTATTCTGCGGCGGATTAAGTCATGAGTAAAAATAGTTATCGACTCTATTAGATTTGGCAGATCTGATAGATTCATTAAGTTATCATGTGTTATATATTTTATTATTTAATTCTTGTAACACTCTTTTGCCCAATCTAGATTGATCTTTGTTCGGCCTTATTTCACAAGCTCGCTTGTGTTTTTGTTAATCATAAGATCATGATGGCCGAATCAACTTCCAATCTAGATTGTTACATGTTGCGGGTTCATGCATGTTAGTTACGATTAGACTTTGATAAGACTAGGTATCGTGCGGCAGATGCAGGTTTTAGATTTGTCCAATCGTGCTTGCTTGTTTGTTCCTTCCTCATGGACCCCAACTCGGCTAGTTTGCCGATCTTGGTTAAGCTTACACGAGTAATGAGCTTTTATAGATCTGTTCAAATACATACATGCTTTTAGCTTGTTATAATTAGATTGTATCATGCGGTGGATTAATCTAATTATAAGAAGTGGTGTAGACTTATGGCAAGTGGTATCATGTGGTGGATTAGCTTCGCTTGAGTTTATGCTTGACGGGTTTATGAAGGCTAGACGTGCGGCAGACTAGTCGGATTAATCTATGCATGTGTTATTTGAATAGATTTATATTTGCAAGTTACCTGTTTACAATGTTTTAATGACATCTTTCATCTGTGCAAGCATGTCTTCTTTTACATGTGCATTCGACAGTTGATATGCTTTACATGCTCTGTTTTCATACTAGCCGAATGACTTTATAAACATGCTCTGACAGACAGCTCTTATAGCTATGTGCCGTCGTGATTGGCTTTCAAAGCCGTACATATGGAACTGTCTGGTCTCACCCGACATGTTCCATTGGTATTCTCACAGTTTTATCCCTTGTTGGTTTTCAGGTCAAACCAACTGGCACGTCTCCGGATTCAACACACTCCGGGCACCCGATTGAAGCCAGCTTTTTCGGCTTGCTGTGTGTTAGGCGTAAGGTGTCATATTTTGCATCAACACAACAGTTACCAATTTAAAGAAGAGGTGAACCTATGCAAAGCAAACCAAGCAACCAAACATACCAAAAGCTAGTCACAGGCTTAGATAATACTCCCTCCGTCCCTAAATAAATGTCATTTTCGCTTCCCGAGAAACATCTTTGATTAAATCTATATTAAAAAATATTAATATTTATCCTACATAATTAGTATCAATGGAAAGATTTTTTGATCTAGTTTTTTAACAAAATTATTTAGAGATACAAATGTTGCACACATTTGCTACAAATCAAGTCAAATTTGTGACACGCACACCAACGGCGACAGTCAGTTAGGGACGGAGGGAGTACAGACAACCAAACAACTAAAAGTTAATTTCGTGGGAGCAGACTAAGGTTAGCCCGGCTTAAAAGCTGACCGGCTTAGTCAAGCCAGACAACAAACAGACCCATGATAATTTTGCGGAACCGAACGCGATGGCAGTCATCATGATCATTCCCACATGTGAATAAATATTTTACCGTGTCGTAAAAAAAAAGGAATATTTTGCCAAGAAAGATGAGACGTACTACTTGTACAGTACTAGTATCAGTACCAGTATGCATGCGCAACACACGGCTATGCGCGCGGCGATAGCTAGCTACCGAGGACAAAAGGAAGGGCGGTACTGGCTGGATGCAGAAAGATTGAAAGGGATGTATGTGTTGTTCGGCCGTCCCGGGGAGTCGAGCACGGAGCACGGCGCCATCGCAAAACAAAAGCGAAGCCCAGCAGCCTGCGCCCAACCCCACTTTCATCCTACAGTACACCACCCACTGTGTCTTTTGTGTGAAAAAAGAGACAAATCCTCTCTCTTTCTCTGCACAAAGAGACACGAATCACAGAGGAATCGGAACGAGAAAAGAAAAGAGCATGCGCTGAGAGGGACGAGAAAGCCACTTTGCATCAGAGCGCAGTATACACTTTACTGTACAGTTGAGCTTCAAAAAACCAACACAAAAGAGAGAGCTACTCCTACGCGCGTACTACTAGTTCGTCAAGAGAAAAACTGCACAGCTAGCCATGCCACTCCGCTAGGAGCAAAAAGCACAGACTATATCCATCCATTGTAGGGGAGGGAGGACGACGACCAAACACCAAACAAGAGGGGTTGGCGGGACCTGGGCCTTGCCTTCGGCACCGGCCCGACTTGATATATAATATATAATAAATATATATAGGGAAATTATTTTCTACTCTTAGGGGTAGTTACTCCCATGTTTATATCTCTAGATTTATGGTATATATGACCGAACGAAGTATATTTACATGAAGTATATGATCATACTAGACTATCTATGAAAGTATATACATCAAGTATGCATGCATACATAGAGTATGTAGATATACTTATTTTATATACTACAGTGAGTGACATTTTCGTAATATATTAAAAAGTATGAGTTCCTTTGAAAATTTTTAGTGTATTAAGACATGGAATATCTTAACATGAGTATATAAACATACTCAAAATGATAAACAAGTATGAACACATACGCAACATAGTTTTTTGAAGATGGGAGTAACTACTCCCGGGAGTATAGAAAACTCACCCATATATATAAATACATATATATAGATATAAATATATTAAAAATTATATAAATACATATGCATATGCCTATGCATATATACACATATATTTATATAAACAAAGTCTAAATCTAGCTATGGGTCTGACGGGTCTGGTGGGCCTTTGGGTCGGCCCGTGCTCTGCTTGGGCCGGGCCTAGACTGACGGGGCGGTATGAGGCTCGACCTCGGCCTGGCTCAGCGGCCCGTCGTGCCTTGATCGGCCCGACCCGGTCGAGCTGTGCCTAGCCTAGGCCCGGACCAGCCCGATGGCCATGTATACAGACACGCTACGATTGTAGTTGTAGCACTAGCATAGCTGCTGCTGCTAACGAGTAAGGATGGCAACAGAACGAGGTTGGGGCGGATATCCATGGTTTCGGATCCACGGTTTTTGATTTTAGGGTTTGATTTGTGCCCGTGGATTTTTGGGTTGGATACGCAAAATGCTACGGGTTTAGTGTGGATTTTTATTTTGATCCGCAGATCTCCATCAGGCCCCCGAAATTCAGCCCACTAGTGGCCCAACTAGACACCCTAGATATATGTACGTTGAAATCCTTGGTCCCCTCATCCCAATCCCTCACTCGTTCATCCCACCGAAGCGCCGCACACCGCACCCAGGCGGCTCGGGCGCTCCCAGCTCGTCCGCTTCCGGCTTCCCACATTCCCCGCACCGGCGCACCCTGCTCATGCTCAGGCGTCGCGTCCTCGGCCTCGCGTCCTGTAGCAGCCTAGCAGCAGGCGCCAGTGGCGGAGCTTGCATCGAGCACAAAATAGTGTGAGGACGCGGAATCTACCTGCCATTTTGTCGCTCGTAGCCTCGTTCCCAGGGCCCTGCTCGTTCCGTTCTTGACGCAGGATCTGAGCCGCCTTGGATGTTCCGAGCCTTTAGTAACGAGTGAGGGGAGCAGCGGTGTGTCACAGCCAGGGCACAGCGATGCGGGCGGGGGCATACACGGTGCACCAGTCGCTCACCGCCGAGGCGGCCGCGGTGCTCAAGCTCTCGCTGGGCCTCGCGCGCCGCCGCGGCCACGCGCAGGTCACGCCGCTGCACGTCGCCTACACGCTGCTCGGCGCGTCGGAGCCGCCGCCGTCGCCCCGTCTCTTCACCACCACCGTCGCCGCCTCCACGCCGGCTTACGGCCTCCTCATGCGCGCCTGCGCCAGGTCCCGCTCCCAGACCCATCCGGCGCAGTGCCGGGCGCTGGAGCTCTGCTTCAACGTCGCGCTCAACCGCCTGCCCACGGGCAATAATGCGGGGTTGGGCTCGTCGCCCTCCACTTCCTTCGCCGCGTCGATCCTCCAACAGCCCAGCCCGACGCTGTCCAACGCGCTCGTGGCCGCTCTCAAGCGCGCGCAGGCCAACCAGCGCCGCAGCTGCGTCGAGCTGCAGAGCCAGCCGTCGCCGCCAGGACCGCAACCGCAATCCACCTCCCCGAGCCAGCACCAGGAGCAGCAGCCTATGCTCACGATCAAGGTCGAGCTGGATCAGCTCATCATCTCCATCCTTGACGACCCCAGCGTGAGCCGGGTCATGCGGGAGGCAGGCTTCTCCTGTGCCGCCGTCAAGACCAACCTCGAGGAGGAGAGCGCCGCCATGCTGCTTGGCCTCGGCAACGACCACGGCTCCTCGACGCCGTCGTCCTCCCCTGCTGCTCCTCCAGCCGCGGCCATAGTAGTGCCGCCCCACTTCTTCCTCGAGCCTTATTACGGCGGCTTCCCTGCGCACGCCAGTGCCAGCGGCGCACTGTGCGCAGCGCGGTTCATCATTAACCACCCGGCCGACCCCGACATCCAGTCCGAGTCCCCAGAAAACGTGAGAGCGATCCTTGAGGTGATGACGCGGCGCCAGGGGAGAGGGAGACGAGCCAACCCCGTGGTCATCGGCGACTCCGTGTCCGTTGCCGAGGCGTCCGTCGCTGAGCTGATGCGGCGGATGGAGCGAGGCGACGTCCCCGACGAGCTGCGCGGTGCGCGAGTCCTCCGGCTCCACCTCTCCCACGTCCACGTCCGGCTCATGACACGCGCCGACGTGGACGCGTGGGCGGCGGACCTGCGCCGCAGCGTCGGCGCGGCCACCGGAACCGACAACACGGGTGCAGGCCTCGTCATCTACGTCGGCGACATGCGCTGGGCCGTCGACAGCAACGACGACGCCCGCGGCCTGGCGCTGGCGGCGTCATCCGGCTTCAGCAGCTTCAGCCCAGCTGCGCACCTGGCCGCAGAGCTCGCCCGCCTGCTCGGCGAGCTCCGCCTCCGCGCCGGGCGCGCCTGGCTGGTGGCGGCAGCGAGCTACGGAACCTTCATGCGGTGCCAGTGGTCGTCCCTGGAGGTGACGTGGGACCTGCAGCCGGTGTCCGTCCCCGCTGGCGCTGGTGGCGGCCTCGACCTGGAGCTCGGACCTCGCGCTGCGACTGCAAGGTGACAAAGCAATAAGCATCAAGCCACGCGGCTACTGTTCTTTGTTTCGTACAGTCCCGGCTTTTTAGACGGTTCACTTTGCTGTGACTGATGTGTCGCTGTCGCCCGTCCTGTCCTGCTCTCTTTTGGTTTGGTCCGTTCTGTTTGGAGTTTGGAATGAGGATACCCCTGAAACTGAAAGGAACGTGCATTGCTTGCTGTTTGGCCATCCATTAACAAACGTTTTCTGTAGCATCACATTGCCGGAACAAGTTAATCTATCATTAACAAATATTTGCTGTAGCATCATATTGTTAAAACATAGACTAGTTAGGTTTAATAAATTCGTCTCGTGAATTTGCCTCCGGTGGATAAATTAATTTTTTAATCAGTATATTTTTAGTAGACTAAATTAGGACGACCCTAATATTCGATCTGACAGGAAAAAAATTTAGCCTTGAAACGAACACGTCCTAGACTCAGGGGCATGTTCTCATTTCGAATTTCGTTTGCAGGATTCCGAATCTCCAATGCAAACAATCTGATTGCACAACTCGTGTTTATCCTATGCATCTGTTTCGTCTTTGTTATGAAAAAATACTTCTATTATGCATATGCAACACTGAAGCGTAATAGTTGCATCTGTTCTTCCTGTCTGCTGTCTTAGCAGCCCGTCTGACGGCAAGGCTGCCCAACCTGCTCAGTTTCGTCCGCTGGATCTTGCACCCAAACAAGAGGATGCCGTGCCAATGCCAACCCTGTGTGCTGAATGCGCTAAGTACTACGAAAATGAAGCATCGGTTGTGAGAGCAAAGGCAGAAGGCACCAATCTCGCGCTGACATTCTTCCCTGGCTGGCTGCAGGCAGACGAGCCCCAGACGTCGCACAAGGTACAGTAATAAGCACAAACACACTCACACACACTAGCAAGTGCCGATGAAAAATCAGGAAGAATCTGAATAGTAATGATGTCATTTATATTCAAGGGATTTTTTTCGCATCGTTTGATTGATGCAGGATGATCTGATGGAGCTGAAGACGAAATGGAGCCGACTCTGCCAGCTGAGAGTTCACCACTCGCAGTGGAACCAACCGACTCCTCCGTGTAATGCAAATGCAGCCACATGTAGCAATAGCAATAGCAACAGCAAGATCGTCAAGCACCAGGACGTCAAGACCACCCTGAGCCTCCTCCCGGACTCCGTCGAGATATCCGACGAGGTCCACCCCCACGAGAGCGAGGGCACGGACGAGGCCATGGCCAGGCCGGCGGTGCCGGAACCAGAGGCGCCGCCAGCTAAATCCAGCGACATGAAGAGCGTGCCATGGCTGTCGACCTGCGAGCTGATGCTGCCGTATGGGGATCTCAAGAGAAAGGCGGAGAGCGTCCGGATGCCGAGCGACTACAAGCGCTGGATGGGCAGCGGCGGCGGCCTTGACCTGAACCTACGCGCTGACGGCGAGGAGGATGGTGGCGACGGCAGCAGTGAAGTCGAGCTCGTTCCGAGCGACTTGACAAACGACGGTGATGAAGCCAGTGGTGATGTGACTGACAGCCTCGATAGCCATCATCGCCAGGCTGCTGTGACCTTCGACTTCGATCACTGAGTGATTGCGGCATTGATGGTGCGACCGTGCGAGTGCTGCAGATGAAGGGAGCAGGAGGTGGTCGTTGCTTTCGTTGCTGCTGCTTGCAACGATATGGGTCTAATTGGCTCTGGGCTTCCCCTCGAATTAGCCGAATAGGCGAAGGAGACATGCATGTAGGCTGAGCTTATTTGGCTCCCAACTTTTGTTCAATTATAATGTAGGATTATTATGTCTCAAACTATCAAAGAAGATCGATCATATATATATATATTGGCACGCCATCTCTTATTAGGGCCTGTTTGGATCCTTAGGCTAAATTTAGCCCATCTTGTGAATATAGTTTAAACATGAGCTAATTATGAACTAATAAGGGCTAATGGACTCTAAGAACCAATTAGCCCTTATTAACTCAAACTAGCTCATATTTAGGTGTTCTAATTGATTTTCAAACAGTGGACTAATTATTAGCTCTAGGATCCAAACACCCCCCTTAATCAAAATTTAGCTATATATGTTCTCTTCGGCGGCTATTAAACCAGAATCAGTCTTAACTTTCAACTAGTTTCGTACCCGTGCGTTGCTATAAGATCAACAAAACTTTCGAGATACTTAATTTCATTAGGAATTTCTCGCGAACCCTAAATAAAGATGATGGTGCACGTTATATATATCTCTCTCATGCAATGTTTTTTTAATGAATAAGATCATGTCCGAAAAAAGAATAATACCACGATGATTCAAGTTTGAACATGTATTGCATTATTACCTAATAAATGATATTTTGAATGATAATTTGAGTTTGAATGATTTTGTGATTTCATTTTGTCAAAGTAAGTGTAGCCTACTTATTTTTGCAATTTCAGACCATAATCAGTGTAGAAAGGATGCCGCCGATTCTGATTTGCTTGGGGCGCTGCGCACCCGCAGCTGATGGCGGGAAACAGTACAGAATGAGAGAGGAAGATTTTGCATGTGACCGATTTTCTAGGGCAATGATTTTGCGTGTTGTAGATTTTGCATGGAGGCGCATATGCAGCTGCTGGTCATGGGCAACGTAATAGGAGAGGAAATCACAAATAGCGAAGGAGGCGCGCGGATCATGCTCATGCGGAGAAATCCGGAGTAGGCGTGGTTCCCAGGCACGCGGTGAAACCGCCGGGGCGCGCAGATCTAATCGCAGGCACGCGATGATGAGTGATTGTCAACTGGGATGATGCGTATCTTCTTTGTCTTGTGTTGTGCAGGTGTCGAGTACGGATACAGTGATCAGAGGCAATGTGAAGGTTAAGTAGAGACGTGTCGTGCCGATGGACCGAGAGTGGCGAAGGGCGGACGTGAGGCTTGGACTGAGGGACCGGTGGCCCGAGGATCAGCTGTGGTGGCTGACAGCCTGGGACAGCGACGAGCGAAGACTTGCGGGCACGGTGTTGCCTGGGTCGAGGACCTGGGGATACGTGTCGGTGGACGGGGTGCACGGGCGGTGCATCCCCTCTACGGCTCGGTTTGGTGGTTGGGCCACACAAAAACCAACGAGTGGACGGTTTATAGGTTTGGGCCTCAAAACCTGGGTGCTGATGGTTTCCGAGTTTGGGCCACAAAACTCGGGCTGAGGACGGTTTCCAGGTTTGGGCCTCAAAACCTGGGTGTTGCGGGTTTGCTGAGTTTGGGCCACAAAACTCAGGCGATGGACTGCGGGTTTTCCGGTTTGGGCCTCAAAACCGGGGGTTGGCTGTGAAGGCTGGTTTTCCGGTTTGGGCCACAAAACCGGGGGTGCGACGTCCGGGAAAAGGACAAGTAGAGCGGTGGCGGCACGTGGCGGCGATCGGTGAGGTTGCGTCGAGGCAGCGCTACTACTTGTGCGGGCGTGGCCGTCGGATCACCACCTACCACGAGTTGGTCCAGAATAACCCTAGGGTTTAGCTTGTTCGCTCTGTAATTAGAGAGGGGTAGAGTAGGAATTAGAATTAGGATAAGTAGAGGGAGACACCCTCCTCCCATTTTATCTCAGTCATTTTGCTCTTTGCTTCTAGGGTTTCCTGCTCTCTCAATCCCCTGCTGTAGCTACTGAGATCCACAGAGAATCATACCTCTGTGTACCGGAGATTTTGAGGAAGTGAGACCGTAATCTCACTGTTGTAGTGTGTGGTAGCCACACGGTTGCAGATCGATGACTTGATTCGCGTTTTGTTCGTGTTCTTCGCGTTCTTCGTTTCTCCGCGATTTTCCCATCATTCGATCTCCCTCTCTATTGCGTCCTTGCGAAATCCATTTGAATCAACTTGTTCTTTATAGTGAGGAGATCATTTCCACCGAAGGAATTCATCTAACTCCTCACGAACAAGTAGATCGGGTTGATTTCGTTTTCGTGGTGCTTTTTCGTTCATACACCTTCCCTTTCGATTTCCCGGTGATTGAGTTGATTTGAGCGGATGATTTCTTGGGGATAGTCTTCCAACTACCTCGTGATCATCTTCTCCAAGTTTGGGAACGTGGGATTGTGATTTGATTCGAATTTGGGAAGATTCGTGTGAGAGGCGACCAAATTCGCCATCATTGGGTGTTGACGGACAGTCCGCCACCCAGGGCGCGGACAGTCCGCGCGTCGGGGACGAGCCGGACCAGTGGCTCTGTTCTTCGGTCGTTTGGCTTTTGGTTGACCGGCGGACAGTCCGCCGTTGGAGTTCGCGGACAGTCCGGGAACGTCCAGGGGACTTGCAGCAACAGTGTTGTTTCGGGGATTTGGCCGGCGGACAGTCCCCCCCCTCGCGGACAGTCCGCGGTTGAGCCGGACAGTCCGGGACTGTAACACCCCGGGTTTTTAAATTATTAAAATTAAATAGAATTTAATTGAGAAATGGCCAAAATCCTAGTTGGAGGAAAAATTCTAGCCAGATGTTTGTTGCATTCATGCTGTTGCACAATTTTATTGGGTGAAAAAGAATTTTGTTAAACCCGAATAGGGCGGATCGGATTTATTCTATTTAGAAAGCAAATAAAAGATTTATGAAAATTTTACAAAATCAAACTCAAAATTTATTTGTAAAACCTAGGAAAAATATTTCTAAAAGTTTGCAAAAGTTATTTAATTTCAAACTGATTTGAAATTGGGATTTCAAAAGGTTTTGCAAAGTTTGGGAAAAAGGAAAAGAAAGCCAAAAGGCAAACTAGGCTTCTTCCTTCTCCATTCTTCCGGCCAGCCCACTTCCCCACCTTCCCATTCTCTTCCTCCCTTCGAGTTGGGCCAGGCCCAGCCTGCGACGGCCGCTACGCGCCTCCACTCTCGCCCCGGCCCAGCGCCCCGCCTCCTCTCCCCTTCAACCGCACCGGGCCGCGTCGGCCTGCGGACGCATGACCGGCCATGAGCGACCGCACCCTCCCCTTCTCTCCCACCGCCATCCAGGGCCCACCCGTCATTCTCCCTTCCCCACTTACGAGTGGAGCCCACCCGTCAGCCGTCGTCCCCAACAGCCACACCGCACCGCCCGCGCGATATCTCCCCTGTTCCGCGTGCCTGTGCCTCGCCACCCGCCGTCCAACGCCCTCCCCGCCTTTCTCGGTGCGTCCCCGTCGCACCAGGATCGCGCCGCCACCCCATACCCTCTGCCTACAAGAAACCCCCAAACCAACCCCACGCCCTAGCACTGCTGTCGCCATTGCCAGGCATCCCACCGAGCCCTCGCCTCCCCATCCTTCCCTCCGACTTCGCAGAAACGTCAGTGCCCACCCAGCTGCTCCGACGCCTTCACTTGGGGGCTGTGGCGCGCTGTCTCGCTGCGCAGGGGAGACGTCGGGGGAAACAAGCCCGCCGCCACCTCGAACAGAGCAGAGCATCCGCCCCGCCGTCGATTCCTCCCCTCCGGATCATCTCTAACTACGAAAAGGCTTCCAGAAGGTTCGCCTTCCTCTCCTCTCTCCCTTGTCACCCTCAATTTGGTAATCCGCGGCCTTAACCGAATTGTTCCTCAGGGCCCGAGCACCCCATCCGCCATCGCCGCCGGAACTCCTCCTCCGTGCCACGAGCCGCGTCGACAACCCCTCCATCGTGATCACCGTAAGATCCTCTCTCTTATGCACACCTACCCGCAGTCGCTACCGGCCTCTAGGTCATTGTCCGAGCAGGGCGGTCATGGCGCCACCGTGCAAGCCATGGCGCCGCCGTCTCTAACACCACCGGCGGCCACCCAGTCCCTCCCTTCCTGCTCTGGGCCACTGGATCTGTCTTGGACGACACAGATTAGAACACCCCGCGAAGGGGTATGCACCCGGTCCACGCCCTGGTGGACTTGGTCCTCAGCCGGCCACATCCGCTCGCCCACGACACCGCTGGTACACCGGACCAACCGCACGGCGCCACGCGGCGCACACGTCAGCCGCCGCGCTGACCACACCGACCTGCTGGCTGTTTTGCAAATAAGCCCCTGTTCTTATTCAGAATCAACCCACCGTCCAAAATCCATGTTTATGAGTCTTGGCGCTCTTGCTGTTTAGCCCTTGACCTTTTTGGAAAACGATGCCGGGTCCAGCTGCAGTTCCTTTTCCGATTTTATTTAATTTAAATGCAAAATGAGTTCAGTTTATTTACAGTTTTGCCACCCAACTTCAAATGCCCATAACTTTTACGTTTTAACTCCGATTTGACCCGTTCAAGTCGCGTTAGATTCGTCTCGTCGAGCTCTACGCGTTAGATCAGTTTACGTTCTGTTTTCTTACTGTATGTTGTACTGTTATTTATATTGCTTTGCTTGGGTCATGTGATGATGCTTGATCCAGCGAGTGTGCGTTGCGTGGAACCTCCAGATCAAGACCGTGCCTTCGTCGATCCGACCCAGCCCGAAGGCAAGTGTCCTTGCTCATATTGCTCCTGTATTTATTTTATTTTGAGTTAGAGTAGCTAGATCCAGTAGATGCATGCAGTCTTAAATTGAATCCCATGTTAAGGTTTACTAGAACTTGTTTATATTATCCTTGTCACCTGGTTTGGGATGGTTTGGGTAGAAGTCATGCTTAGCCCTGCTGTCTTGGGATGAGATGGTGGTTTAATAATAATCTTGATTAATGATCTATGGAATATTTTGTGCTGGTAATGTTGTAGTATGGTGAGTAGGTATATCCGGCAGGATGGACCGTGTGGTGGTTTTGTGCCGTGTGACTCGGCAGCTGCATTTGGTTTTTGGTTCTGGGCTTGTGCTAGATTATCCTGCCTGGATCCCTAGGACCCGGTTCTTGGAGCATGTAACCCGGCAAAACAGCGCAAACCATGAGGCCTATATGGCTCTGGGACTGGCTAATTAATTAGTTTCCTTCAAGTTGAGGGTCCACACGGGGTTTGTTTTAGTGGCTCACGAGGGGGCCCTGGGGGTCGTAGACCTTTGTACGGGGTGAAACCTTAGAGGTACGTGTGGAACGGACTTGGAGGCGACTTTGTAAAGGCCTTGTAGTGCGGCCCCGCTGTGCACCTTGGCAGTGTTTAGCGTGATGGGGAAACGCATGACTCATGGGTAAAGATGTGCGAACTCTGCAGAGTATTAAAACTGATATATCAGCCGTGCTCACGGTCACGAGCGGGCTTGGACTTCTTCGAGATTAGTTGGTGGGTTTGTTCTAGTTCGTTAGAGAAGCCTTATGTGGTTATTAGTCTCATATGGCATGGGTACAGAGGCTTCTTCTACGCGGGTTACTGCTTGGTACGGGAGTGACTCCCAGGCTCGGGCGCAGACCTGGTGTTATTACGGAAGGTAGCTCTCTATGTCGTGACGTATGGAACTAATACACATAGGACTCCTTGTAACGGCCTGGTTCGGGTCATCTGATGGACTTCAGGTGTGGTTTGCCTGATGGACTTCAGGTGTGGGTACTTGGTGCGACTCCAAGTGCGGTTGCTTGGTGTGACTCCAAGTGTTGGTTGCTCGGTGCGACTCCGAGTGTGGTTACTGTTCTGTTGGAGACTGTGGTTATAACCTAGTAAATAGGTGCATAGGATTAATAGGATTTAATAGGATGTGTTGCTTTCGGCGCTTGAGTCAAACAGAGTCAGCCTACCTTTGTTCATAGCCTCATAAGCATATATTTCCTACACTTGCGGAGTACATTTCGATGTACTCACCCTTCCTCTTTGAACCCCCTGCTACCCCACCCAGACGTTGGAGTCTACGACGCAGAGCAGGAATACCCCGAAGACGGTGGTTACGACCTCGACAACTTGTACCCAGAAGACGGTGGATACGACCCAGACGACTTGCACTAGGATGGCGCAGCCCCCGGTCGACCTTCCTGTGGAGATGGCGTCCAGTTTCCGCGAGTCTACATTAGAGTTAGACTGAGAGTCTGTACTTTTCTTTTAGACCCGAGGGTCATTTTTGTAATAATGTTCGATATATTAATAAAGCATTGTTTTGATATTTACTATGATGTGGATATATGTATGAAAATTGATCCTGGCATACATATATTGTGCTCCAATTTTGTTCTTAAAATTGGGGTGTCACAGAGTGGTAGGGTGAAAAATAAATTTATTAAACCCGTATAGGGCGAATCGGATTTATTCTATTTAGAAAACAAATAAAAAGATTTATAAAAATTTTACAAAATCAAAATCAAGTTTTATTTACAAAACCTAGGGAAAATGTTTCCAAAATTTTCAAACTAGTTTTGTTTTGAAACAGATTTGAAGTTGGATTTCAAAATGAATTTGGGAAACAAATGAAAAAGGAAAAGGAATGGCTTGGGCTTCCCCTATGTCCACTTCCAGCCCAGCCGCGCCCCGCCGGCCCGTCCTCCCCTCTTCCCGCACGCCTTCGGCTGGCCCGCGCCGCGTGCGCCTCCCTCCATTTCCCCGCGGCCTCGGCCCGCTCCCTCTCCCGCGCCGGCCCGTCCTCCCCTCTCCCCCTCGCGGCCCAGCGCCAGACACGGCCCGCTCCACCACCCGCACCAGGCCGCAGCGCTGGCGCCCCTCCCTCCCTTGCTTCTCGCTGACAGGCGGGGCCCATCTATCGGGTTCGTCCCCAACCCCCGCTCCGCCCTTCGCGCGACGCCGCCCGCTGTGCGCGCCCTCAGATGCGATCTGCAGCAGCAGAACCCACCGCGTCCCTCCTCTCTCTTCGACCTACAAGTACACCGCCGCCACTCCTTGTCTTCCCGTACCCTCCCTCCATCTCCGGCGCCCGCACCCACTGGAGCCGAGCACTGCATCCGCCGCCATCAGTGCTCCAGGCCGAGCTTCGATCCCGCCCCATCCGAGCCATCTCGGCGCCGAAGACTGCATCTACAACCTCGCGGTGAGATTCCTTTGTCCTCCTTCGTTCCTCGATTGTCCCCGTGCTCTCAAGTCTCGGTTCCGTGCACCACCGAGCGCACCGTCCATGGCGCCGTCACATGCAGAGCGCCGGTGACCGCCTTCTCCTTCCCTGTTCACCACCCCAGCCACCCCGCACCGTCATACAGGGTTCCATCGAGGTTGCCAAGCACTACTCCCCAGCACCCTCGCCTTGCCCTCCCGTGCCCCGTAGCGCCACCGTGGCGAGTTCGGGCTAACGCCCATGGCGCCGCCGTGCGCGGTCACTGCGCCACCGCCCCTTTCCTCCTACTCTGACACGCATCTCACCCAAAACCCCTTCCAGCCGTCCGATCTATCCTGTCCGGCTCAGATTAGATAAAGCCATCGAACCGGTATGGGCCGGGTCCACGAACCCATGGACTCGGTGCACCACGCCAACTCGGCTAGTCCACCGGCCCCCCTGGCACACCGCGTCAATCGCGTGCGGCCGCGTGGCGAGCACGTCAGCGCCCGTCTGCATGCGCCGACCGGTTTCGGCCAATTTGCAGAAAAACCCTCCATGTTTTCCATAATCAACCCGCGATCCAACCTTCCTATTCCCTGGGTCTGGCGAATCTTTCCTTTTAGCCCCTGTGGTTTCAGATAAATGAGGCCCGACCCAGTCAGCGTTTTAATTCAGTTTTAATTCAATTTTAATTGGAAAATGAGTTCTATGTATTTACAGATTTGCCACTAAAACTTCAAATGCCCATAACTTTTGCATTTTAACTCTGATTTGACCCGTTCCACTTGCGTTAGTTTCATAATTTCGTTCTCTACGCAGTAGATCTATTAGTTTACTGTTTGTTGTACTGTTATTTATTTCCATGTATTGTGCCATGTATGTTGCTTGGGCCAGAGAGTGCGGAGTACGAGGACGCTCCAGACCATCCTTGCGACCCAGTTGATTCGACCCAGTCCGAAGGCAAGTGTCCTTGAACATCTTGCACCTACTTAATTTTACTTTTGGTACTAGAGTAGTTAGATCTTGTAGATGCATGCTTGTCATTAATTTGAATCCCATGTTATGGTTTACTAGAATTTGTATATATTATCCTTGTCGCCTGTTTTGGGATGTTCGGGTAGGTGTTTTGCTTAGCCCTGCAGTCATGGTTGGGATGGGAGTTATAATGTTTATAAACTTGATTAATGAACTATGAAACGAATCTGGACAGGGTAATTTTGTAGTAACATGGTTATTAGGTAAATCCGGCAGGATGGACCCGTATTGGTGGTTTTGTGCCGTGGGACTCGGCAGCTGCTTTTGGTTTTTGGTTCGGGCCGTGGCGAACTATCCCTGCCTGGATCCCTAGGACCCGGTTCTCAGAGCATGTAACCCGGCTTGACAGCGCAACCATGAGATCTGGATGGGCTGGACCTGGCTAACTAATTAGTTTCCTCCGAGTTATGCTACACGGGGTTGTTTAGTGGCTCAAGAGGGGGTCCCTGGGTTCGCTGACTTATGTACGGGGATGAAACCTTAGAGTACGTGTAACACAGGCTTGGAGGGGCTTTGTAAAGGCCTTGCAGTGCAACCTGCTATGCACCTTGGCAGTGTTTAGCGTGACGGGATCTGCACGACTCATGGGTAACGATGTGCAACCTCTGCAGAGTTTAAAACTGATATATCAGCCGTGCTCACGTCACGAGCGGGCTTGGACTTCTTTGAGATTAGTTGGTTACTGGTTGGTTTTGGGTTCGGGTCATCCGATGGAATTCAGGTGCGGTTGCCTGATGGACTTCTGGTGTTGGTTGCTCGGTGTGACTCCGATTGTGTTTTGCTCGGTGCGACTCTGAGTGTTGTTACTTTCCTACAGAGTCTGTCTATAACCTAGTAAAACATCGTTACCCATGAGTCGTGCAGATCCCGTCACGCTAAACACTGCCAAGGTGCATAGCAGGTTGCACTGCAAGGCCTTTACAAAGCCCCTCCAAGCCTGTGTTACACGTACTCTAAGGTTTCATCCCCGTACATAAGTCAGCGACCCCAGGGACCCCTCTTGAGCCACTAAACAAACCCCGTGTAGCATAACTCGGAGAAAATTATTTAGCCAGGTCCAGCCCATCCAGATCTCATGGTTGCGCTGTCAAGCCGGGTTACATGCTCTGAGAACCGGTCCTAGGGATCCAGGCAGGATATGTCTAGCACGAGCCCCGAACCAAAAACCAAAAGCAGCTGCCGAGTCCCACGGCAACAAAACCACCAATACGGGTCCATCCTGCCGGATTTACCTAATAACCATGTTACTACAAAATTACCCTGTCCAGATTCGTTTCATAGTTCATTAATCAAGTTTATAAACATTATAACTCCCATCCCAACCATGACTGCAGGGCTAAGCAAAACACCTACCCGAACATCCCAAAACAGGCGACAAGGATAATATATATACAAATTCTATATAGTCAGTCGTCGAATTACAAGACTATTTTACAAAGCGACTGCCCCTTTTTCCCCACTTCTGTAGTCTATCTCTGCTGAAAATTCAAACTCTGTTTTAATTGGTCCTCCAAATCCTAGGATGCCCACCATATTGTTTCGCCTCGTAGCACGTTGATTGACATTACTTGTGCACTTGTTTGATTTGCTTCTTTTTGATTGACTGTAGCTTCCCCGAATCTCGGGACGAGATTCCAGTTAAGGGGTAAGTTTGTAACACCCCGGGTTTTTAAATGATTAAAATTAAATAGAATTTAATTGAGAAATGGCCAAATCCTAGTTGGAGGAAAATTCTAGCCAGATGTTTGTTGCATTCATGCGTGTTGCACAATTTTATTGGGTGAAAAAGAATTTTTGTTAAACCCGAATAGGGCGGGATCGGATTTATTCTTTTTAGAAAGCAAATAAAAAGATTTATGAAAATTTTACAAAATTAAACTCAAAATTTATTTGTAAAACCTAGGAAAATATTTCTAAAAGTTTGCAAAAGTTATTTAATTTCAAACTGATTTGAAATTGGGATTTCAAAAGGTTTGCAAAGTTTGGGAAAAGGAAAAGAAAGCCAAAAGGCAACTAGGCTTCTTCCTTCTCCATTCTTCCGGCCAGCCCACTTCCCCCCCTTCCCATTCCCTTCCTCCCTCCGAGTTGGGCCAGGCCCAGCCTGCGACAGCCGCTACCCCCCCCCACTCTCGCCCCGGCCCAGCGCCCCGCCTCCTCTCCCCTTCAACCGCACCGGGCCGCGTCGGCCTGCGGACGCATGACCGGCCCATGAGCGACCGCACCCTCCCCTTCTCTCCCACCGCCATCCAGGGCCCACCCGTCATTCTCCTTCCCCACTGACGAGTGGAGCCCACCCGTCAGCCGTCGTCCCCAACAGCCACACCGCACCGCCCGCGCGATATCTCCCCTGTTCCGCGTGCCTGTGCCTCGCACCGCCGTCCACGTGCCCTCCCCGCCTTTCTCGGTGCGTCCCCGTTGCACCAGGATCGCGCTGCCACCCCATACCCTCTGCCTACAAGAAACCCCCAAACCAACCCCACGCCCTAGCACTGCTGTCGCCATTGCCAGGCATCCCACCGAGCCCCTCGCCTCCCCATCCTTCCCTCCGACTTCGCAAAACGTCACGTGCCCACCCAGCTGCTCTGACGCCTTCACTTGGGGGGCTGTGGCGCGCTGTCTCGCTGCGCAGGGAGACGCCGGGGAAACAAGCCCGGCCGCCACCTCGAACAGAGCAGAGCATCCGCCCCGCCATCGATTCCTCCTCCCCGCCGGATCATCTCTAACTACGAAAGGCTCCAGAAGTTCGCCTTCCTCTCCTCTCTCCCTTGTCACCCTCAATTTGGTAATCCGCGGCCTTAACCGAATTGTTCCTCCGGGCCCGAGCACCCCATCCGCCATCGCCGCCGGAACTCCTCCTCCGTGCCACGAGCCGCGTCGACAACCCCTCCATCGTGATCACCGTAAGATCCCTCTCTTATGCACACCTACCCGCAGTCGCTACCGGGCCTCTAGGTCTTGTCCGAGCAGGGCGGTCATGGCGCCGCCCTTGCAAGCCATGGCGCCGCCGTCTCTAACACCACCGGCGGCCACCCAGTCCCTCCCTTCCTGCTCTGGGCCAACTGATCTTCTTGGACGACACAGATTAGAACAACCCGCGAAGGTGATGCACCCGGTCCACGCCCTTGGTGGACTTGGTCCTCAGCCGGCCACATGTTTGGAGGGGAAAGGACCCTCGGCAGAAGCGCCGCTCGAACTGGTGCTCGAAATAGCCCTCGCGCAACGCCTGTGTCCTTGCGAGGTCCCTCTCCTATTGGAGACCGTTACCCTGACCCCGGACGCGGGGTCAACCCTCGTCGCTTTGTTGTACTTCCGTGCAGGTCTAAGGCGACGGTCGCACTGCAGGAAACCTTCGCTGACTCACGACGCCACCTTCGCTTGGAGCGAAGGTCCAGGCAAGCGGCAAGTATGTGCGCTGCCCCAGAAGCAAGCGAAGCCGAAGATCCGGCGAGCGCGGCGGCCGAAGGTCAGGATCCCGAAGGTCAAGACCGCCACACCTCTCCCCGAAGGTGAACAAGGGCCAGGTGGCGGCGCGCTGGAGTGGGCCGATTAGGGTTTCCGCTTCAGCTGTGTATTACGCTTTTGCCCTTCCTCCCTGCGCGGAGGCGAGGAATCTTTCCTGTACCCTTTTGTAATTTGGCCCGTGCCCCTTGGCATTCCCTATAAATACCAAGGGATGAACAGTGTAAGGGACGACCTTTGGGGATTTGAGCACCTTCCACTTCCGTCTCACCTTCGCTACTGCATCCGACACTTGGCCGCCTTCGCTCTTTCCCCTGCACAAGTGCGGAGGTGGGGCAAGTGCGTTCCAACAGTTGGCGCCGTCCGTGGGGACCGAAGTCTGAAATGGCGGGAAACAGGAGAGCACTTTCGACGAGGGACCAGCGCGTTGCTAGAGAGGCGGCGGCGGTGGTCCCGCCTGCTGAGGAAATTGCACAGCCCTCGGGAGGAGAGAATGTCACCCCGGAACCCCAATCCCTGGGCCCCAGGCCCGAGTGGCGACGCAGCCGCACCCACACACTTCGGGAGAAGGAGAGGAGAAGAAGAAGAGGTGGGCCTCGAGGCCCTTGAAAGGCTCGAGGCTGAGCTGCAAGAGAAGAAGAGGCGCCTGGAACAGCTTGAGAGCATAACCGACTGCGCTCGATCAGACAGAGGGCAGACGAGGCCAGGGAGCAGCTTCGCCGTATGGAGGAATCCCTCGCCGCGGCAGAAGCCGAAGCCGAAGGCTGGGATAATGAGGAGATACCCCCGTTGCGAGAGGGGAATGAGGAGCCGAATCAAGATAACCTTCGTCACCATCCACCACCCCCACCACCACCAGTACACCCAGAGCCATATCCTGTGAGACACCCAATTTCCGCCAACTCTACCCAGATGAGAGAGAACAAAACCTTCGCATTCAGCGAAGGCATCAGCAACACCAAATGCCGTACGATCCAAAGTCACCACTCTCCCAAATACTCCAAACCCAGCCCTGGCCACCATGCTATAATCCACAAAACCTACCCCGCTATGATGGACTTTCCGACCCTCGCCAGTTCATCATGAGCTACGAAGCAGCGGTTGCCGCAGCAGGCGGTGACGAATCAACAATGGCAAAATCCTTTGTCATCATTCTGCGAGACATCGCACAAACTTGGTACAGCAACCTTCGCCCCGGAACTGTGGATTCCTGGGCCTCCCTCAGAGACAAGCTGTGTACAAATTTCAAGGGCATCACTCCAGCCCCGTCAAACCCCATCGAGCTATTCAATTGCAAGCAAGAAGAACGCGAGCCGCTCCAAGATTACTGGCGAAGGTTCATTCAAATCAGAGCAAGGACCCCTGGGATATCTGACGAGGCTGTCATCCTCGCTGCAGTCAGTGGCCTGCGCCCAGGACCATGCTCCTCAAAATTTGCCAGAAAACCGGCAAACTCAATCGAGGAGTTGCATGAAACAATGGAAAGATACTGTAGAGCTGATATGGATTTCAGAGCGAAGTCCGACGCTCGGAGGTCTCAGCAGAGGCCACAGCCGAGGCCTCAACCGAGAGAAAGCAACCTTCGCCAAGAGCAAAGCAACGTCGGTGCAATCAACAAAGCAACAAACTATGAACATCAAACACGGGACGCTCACACCCGAGCAGCCAAGCCCCGCAGGTTTTGCCACCTCCGCCGAACCAGCGCTACCAGCAGCGAGATCCTGCCAAAATGTATTGTCACTTCTGTGGGAATGGGAAAGGGGCACACAACAAAGCAATGCGAATGCTTCGCCAAGGGAAAGGAATACCAGGAATCCAGGAAACCTGCCCCGTCAGACTCCCGAACCATAAACCACACAAGAAACCAAGCTTCCACCCACCAAATCCAACATACCACTATACCCCCATAAACTACGGCCTACCTTCGCAACAACCCTCCTACACTCACCACCCACTCTACAACCAAACCCATTATCAGCCAACAACCACCCCACAACGCCAAAACCCACCTTACACAGTCACATACCCAGCTACCCCCCAAAACCAAATTCCAACAACCCACCAAGCCACCAGCGCTCTGCCACCACCACCGCCAATCCCCGCGTTACCAGCCACACACAACCTGTGAAAGCCGAAGCCTCGAGCCAAACGACCATCAACAATCCAACATCGACCTTCGGTGATTCTAGCTATCACCGGAGGTTCAAATGAAGACCATGGTAACAAACGGCAGAGGAAGGAACATGCCAGACGCGTTCACCACGTGGCCGTCGAAGGACCACATAAATTCGGTCGTTGGTCTCACATCCCCATAACCTTCGATTCCAGTGACATGAAGCTAAGAGATTACCCTCACACAGATGCCATGGTGATCGAAACCAACCTCGCTGGGTGGACTGTCACCAAAATACTGGTCGATACAGGAAGCTCCGCTGACATCTTGTTCGCTTCAACCTTCGACAGCATGAAGCTTGACAGAAATCTTCTGCAACCGGCCGACAACCCCCTATACGGTTTCGGTGGTCAACAAGTGAGAGCCGTCGGGAAAATTTCTCTGCCCGTGACCTTCGGCGACCAAATCAACTGCAGGACGGAACATATAACATTTGATGTCGTCGACATGTTCTACCCATACAATGCCATTTTTGGCCGAGGGGTCACAAACGCGTTCAATGCGGTCATCCATCCCGCCTACCTATGCATGAAACTTCCCGCTCCGAAGGGTGTGGTCGCGGTATTTGGGGACCAGGACATTGCAAGGACAGCTGAAGGGAACGTAGCCCCGGGGCAACGTAATGTACACAATTTGTCCAAACCTCAAACCCCCGGTATCAGCGTCGAGGGCGAGGTCCGCAATGACAGAGTGAAGGCGGCGCCAAAGGACGAAACCAAACAAGTCCAACTCTTCGAGGGTAATGCCGAAAGAAAGGTGCTTATTTCAGCCAATCTAGGCCCTCAATCAGAAGGCAGCCTCGTCACCTTCCTCAGAGAAAATTCCGACACCTTCGCTTGGTCCGCAGAAGACCTAAAAGGAGTCAACAGATCAATGATCGAGCATAGCCTGAACATCAAAACAGGCTATCGCCCAATCAAACAAAAGCTTCGCAAGATGTCAGAAGAAAGAAAGGAGGCAGCGAAGGCTGAGGTAAAAAGGCTTCTGGACGCAGGCGTCATTCGCCCAGTCAAATACCCAACTTGGCTCTCAAATGTGGTCCTAGTCCAAAAGAAGAACAAAAAATGGCGAATGTGCGTCGATTTCACTTGCTTGAACAAAGCCTGTCCGAAAGATGATTTCCCCCTCCCAAACATAAGCACCCTGGTCGACAGAGCGGCAGGTTGCCAAATGCTATCCCTCCTTGATTGCTTCTCAGGCTATCACCAGATCTGGATGAATGAAGAAGACGAAGAAAAAACAAGCTTTATCACACCCTCGGGCACCTTTTGCTTCCGAAGGATGGCAGAAGGTTTGAAAAATGCAGGCTCAACCTTCGCTCGCATGACCTCCGAAGTTTTCAAGGATGAGCATGCTGTCTCCGCCTATGTCGACGACCTAGTCGTTCAAAGTGAACTAAAAGAGAACCACATACCAGACTTATCGAGGGTATTCAGCAACCTCCGGTCCGCCGGACTGAAACTAAACCCAGAAAATGTGTTTTCGGGGTAAGCGAAGGTAAATTGCTAGGTTGCATCGTCTCAGCCAGAGGAATCGAAGCCAACCCTGAGAAGATTGATGCCATCATGAACATGGAACCTCCGACGACCAAGAAAGCAGCTCAGCGTCTGACCGGTCGTTTGGCAGCACTTAGCAGATTCATCTCAAGATCCGCAGAGCGAGGGTTACCATTTTTCGAAACACTCAGAAGCAACGCTCCATTCAACTGGGGTCCCCAGCAGCAAAAGGCCTTCGAGGAGTTGAAAAAGTATCTGACCAGCTTGACTGCCCTAACCAGCCCAAGCAAGGGAGACTTATTGTTACTCTACGTCGCAGCTTCGCCACACGCTGCAAGCGCAGTCCTCATCAAGGAGCTCCGCGAAAACAACAAAACCAGACAAGCCCCAATCTACTATGTTTCAGAAACCCTCGAAGGCCCAAAGAGAAATTATTCGGAGCTTGAGAAAATAGCATACGCCGTCGTCATGGCATCAAGAAAGCTCAAGCACTATTTCCAGGCGCACGAGATACATGTACCTTCGACGTACCCTCTCGAGAACATTTTCAAAAACAACGAAGCCGTTGGAAGAATAGCAAAATGGGCAGTCGAGCTTAATAGTTATGCTGTAACCTTCGTTGGCAGAACAGCGATCAAATCACAGGTGCTGGCTGATTTCATAGCAGAATGGACACCCGACCCTCGCCCCGGTGAGCTGCAGCAGGACCAGTTTTGGATCGTTTACGTCGACGGGGCCTGGGGTGCAACTGGAGCCGGTGCCTCGGCCATTCTAATCTCGCCTTCCGGGTCGAAGCTGAGATACGCACGAAGGCTGGACTTCAAATGCACAAACAACTCCGCTGAATATGAGGCTGTGATTCTGGCACTTTCAAGGTTGCGATCGTTATCAGTCCGAAGGGCACTCATCAACACAGACTCTCAAGTCATTGCGGGGCACATTGAAAAGAACTACAAAGCAAAAGATCCAGAGCTTCAAAAGTATTTTCAATATGTACGAAGGTTAGAATCTTTCTTCCTCGGCATAACCGTAAAAGCAATATCGAGGACTGAAAACAGCGAAGCAGATTGCTTAGCCAAAGCAGCCGCGCAGCAGCTACAGCTCCCTCCGGACGTGTTCTACGAGGTTTCCACTCGGTCAGCCTTCGAAGCTTCCGAAATCAGCATCAAGCTGATCAACACAATTCAGTGCGAGGATTGGAGAGCACCTATCATGGCCTACATCAAAGGACTCCATGAACCCAGCTCCAAAGAAGAAGAGAACAGACTAAAGCAAAGAGTGCGAGGGTACAAGATTGTGGATAACACCTTGTTCAAAGCTTCGGTAACCTCACCTTGGCTCAAGTGCGTGTCACAGTCCGAAGGTAACGACATTCTCAAACTCATCCACGAAGGTATATGTGGTTCACACAATGGCCCGAGGGCACTAGTAGGAAAGGCTTTCCGGCAAGGTTTCTACTGGCCAACTGCGCTGAGAGACGCTGAAACCATCGTCAAGAAGTGCGAAGGTTGTCAACTGACAGCAAAAAACCAAAACACCCAGGGGCTCCCACAACCCTCATATGCCCAACCTGGCCTCTACAAAGGTGGGCAATGGATCTCGTGGGCCCACTACCGACGGCTCCGGGGAACCTTCGCTATGCGGTGGTAGCCGTGGAATATTTCACCAAATGGACCGAAACAAGACCGCTGTCCTCCATAACCTCCCTCGCAGTAAAAAGGTTTTTCTGGCAGCAGATAGTTTGTCGCTTCGGAGTCCCCCAACATCTAACCGTCGACAACGGCACCCAGTTTGACAGCGAGGTTTTCAAAGAATTCTGTGCACAAATCGGAACAATTCTATGCTTCGCCTCAGTCCGACACCCGCAGTCCAACGGTCTAGTCGAAAGAGCCAACGCAACAATCTTCCAATCCATATCCAAAAAATTGCAAGGCAGACCCAAAGGCAAATGGGCAGACGAGCTAACTGCAGTCACCTGGTCTCACAATACCTCCGAATGCAGAGCAACCAAGTTCACACCCTTCAAACTTTTGTTCGGCGAAGAAGCCGTGTTACCAGAGGAGCTAAAATACGTTTCACCAAGAACAACCCTCGCAAGTGATGAGCCAGCCAAGCTAACTGACAAAGACTTGCTAGAAGAAACAAGATGCAGCGCAGTTCACAACCTTCGCAAGTATCAGGAAGAGACCAAGAAGTGGAGAGATAAAAAGGTCAGAATCAAAAACCTGCAGAAGGGTGACCTCGTCCTCATCCGTAAACAAAACGCCAGCATGGCCGGAAAGTTCCAGCCCAAGTGGACAGGCCCGTTCCTGATCGCAGAATGCAATCGCCCAGGCTCTTTCCACCTCTCCGACAGCGAAGGCAATATCCTACCACACACCTGGAACATAGACGACCTTCGCAAATTTTACTACCCATAGCGGAGCCTTAGCGAGCCCTCGCGTTATGTAATCTTTGTCACATACTATGTTATCTACACTCATGTACTTGACAAAAACAGGAGCTGCACTCTTTTTCCTTACGAAGGGGCGTAAGGTTTTTTAATGAGGCAGTATCCAAAGCATTAATACAGGCTAGAACCCCCAAAAAAGCAAAATCTCCAACCCTCTACTCCCCAGGCATCGAAAAAGCGGATCTCTTTCAAGAGCGCTACATTCGATGAAAACAAGCTAAGATTGCTTCGAAAAACATTCCTGTTCTTTTCAAAGCAAACTTCACCTCCGCCTAAGATAAGGGGAGGAAAGTCGAGCACCCTGGCACAAACGACAGGGGCTCGCAAAAAGCAAACTCACCTCCGCCTAAGATAAGGGGAGGAAAGTCGAGCACCCTGGCACAAACGACAGGGGCTCGCAAAAAGCAAACTCACCTCCGCCTAAGATAAGGGGAGGAAAGTCGAGCACCCTGGCACAAACGACAGGGGCTCGCAAAAAGCAAACTCACCTCCGCCTAAGATAAGGGGAGGAAAGTCGAGCACCCTGGCACAAACGACAGGGGCTCGCAAAAAGCAAACTCACTCACCTCCGCCTAAGATAAGGGGAGGAAAGTCGAGCACCCTGGCACAAACGACAGGGGCTCGCAAAAAGCAAACTCACCTCCGCCTAAGATAAGGGGAGGAAAGTCGAGCACCCTGGCACAAACGACAGGGGCTCGCAAAAAGAAGCAACTTCACCTCCGCCAGAAATAAGGGAAGGCGCGAAGTCCAAAAGTCGAGCATTCTCGCACAAGCAAGCCAGGCCTCGGGCGGGCCCACATTCTCTCTCCGTCTCGCCGAGCCCTCCAAGCCAGGCCTCGGGCGGGGCCACATCAACATCTTAAAAGCAGTGCCAGCCTCGCTAAAGAAAAAGGGGGCTTCCGCTGTTTTTTCCAAAACAAGTTCACACAGCAGTGCGCGAGCCTCGCTAAAAGAAAAAGGGGGCGTCGCTGTTTTTTTCAAAACAAGCTCACACGAGCAAGTGCGCGAGCCTCGCTAAAAGAAAAAGGGGGGCGTCGCTGTTTTTTCAAAACAAGCTCACACGAGCAAGTGCGCGAGCCTCGCTAAAAGAAAAGGGGGGCGTCGCTGTTTTTTCAAAACAAGCTCACACGAGCAAGTGCGCGAGCCTCGCTAAAAGAAAAAGGGGGCGTCGCTGTTTTTTCAAAACAAGCTCACACGAGCAAGTGCGCGAGCCTCGCTAAAAAAAAAGGGGGCGTCGCTGTTTTTTCAAAAACAAGCTCACACGAGCAAGTGCGCGAGCCTCGCTAAAAGAAAAAGGGGCGTCGCTGTTTTTTCAAAACAAGCTCACACGAGCAAGTGCGCGAGCCTCGCTAAAAGAAAAAGGGGGCGTCGCTGTTTTTTCAAAACAAGCTCACACGAGCAAGTGCGCGAGCCTCGCTAAAAGAAAAAGGGGCGTCGCTGTTTTTTCAAAACCGCAAGTGCACGAGCAAACGCGCGAGCCTCGCCAAAAATAAAGCAGGGCGTCGCTGTTAAACAACATAAAAACGTCAAGTAGCACAGCAAACATGGCACACAACCCATACGCTTTTCTCATATACCACGTTACAAACAACACCAAATCATCCCAACCCTCGGCCTCCCCAAAAACTCAAACCCCCTCCCCCCCCCCTCCACTGGAACCAGGGGTCCCCACAACAAAGGAGCTGCAGGGACAATTGGCAGCTCCCCGGGTAAAACCCTCGCCCTATACATGTACCTATGCCTCGTCTCATTAACTTCCGAAGGTTCTTCCTTCGGGATCACAAGCGCCCCATCCGAACCAACTTCAAGCTCCCTTTGCCCGAACAAATATTCCAAAGCTGCGTTCTCGTCAATATCATCATCACCGCCAGCTTGCGAGGTCGAAGAAGACCCAAACAAATAACGATCGGCTTGGCGGTCTGTATAGTCTGTTTCGCGCCAAAATCGACTCGACCTACTATTTTTTAAATCATATCTCCGCACCTTCGACCACCAAAAACGTTCAAAGGAAAGCGAAGGATATTTAAATCTAGCGCGAGCCCACGATTCACCAGTTATAAAAACATCTTGGTAGTTCAACATCAGCGGGGTCACGTCGAATACGTCTAGCACGGTTCCGTCAGGAACCTGCATGTTGCACAAAATACGAGATGTCTCAGTCTCTCGCCTCGTCAAGTCTTTACAAACAACCATAGTATCTACAAAAAGGCCTCCCTCGCCCCAACAAACCCAGGCATCACACCTGCCCAGCTTCCCCTCGGTTGATGTCCAAACCCTCGCCAGCGGCGACAGTCGAGGTCCCAGCTGACGCCTCCTCCGCCGTGGATTCTTCCGCAGCAGCCTCGACATTCGTCGTAGTCTCCTCTTCCATCGCCGTCGCCCGCGCAGCATCTCCTTCAACGATCGGCACGCCCCCGTCAACGCCTCGATCTCGGCGAGCGTAACCCCCGCACAGCTTGGCTCAGGGGCGGCTTCGGAGTCACCCCTCGCTGCAACTTTCCGTAGGCGGCGAGGGCATCGCATCTCGTCGAGCCTATAAGCAAAACAAAAGACAAACCTCGCCAAAATCAACAAACAACCCCTCTAAAACAAAGCAACAAAAATCAAAAAATTAAAAAAAAATGCAAACCTGGCGCGTAGCCTCGGCAGCTTCTTCGAAGGCGAGGGCTCGGCCACCTCCGGAGATCCAAAACTTGCGAAGCAAACGCATCGCACAGTTCCGAACTTCTGCGTCATCAACCTTCATCTGACGAACCTCTTCAACCGACGGAAAGACATGGCTCGGCCTTTTGACCTTGCGAAGATGATCACAATCCGCCAGTCGAAGCGTGCTCGCCATTGCCAAGGCCCCGGCGTAGCCACCAAAATCGGCTGCATTGGAAACTAGCGAGCTAAACACATCAAGCTCGTTCCCAGCCAGCCCTCGAAGGCCTCTGCATCAGCTGCAGGCAATGGCTCTCCGGCTGAGCCCCCAGCCTCGGTCAGACAACAATCAAGTTTACGTTTGACGTTCTCCATGCTCGTTCGCCAAGATTTTTTCAAATCACCTAGCCGACCCTCGGCCTCAGCCAAAGCCTTGTCTTTCTCCTTTCCCGCGGCAATCAGATCAGCATTACGCTTCGCCAGCTCAACCGCCTCCTCTCGAGCCTTCGCGGCCTTCTCCGAAGCAATCTTCATTTCATTTTCTTTGTTCTCTAGGCTCCGCGCCAGTTTGCTATTCTCCTTCTCAAGTTCAGTAATATGGTTCCTCATAAACTCCATGTCGGAGCTAACCTTCCGCCTCGCTGAGCGGTTCAAGAGCATCAGCTCCGCCAACTTGACGTCAACGTCATCAAAGGTGTCGCCAACCGCTTGATCTGCAAGAAGAACCTCCGCCTCCGGCACACAAATGCGGCCGAAGATCCGGCCTAGGAAACGCCTTTCCTCCGGGCTACACTGCAAGTGGCAATCCCGAAGGTCCGGACTGGTGAACAGTGCAGTTGCCGGATCAGAAATCCCAAGCTTCTTAGCGTATTCCGGAAGGCTCGACCGGCTAGCCTCGCCAAACGGTCTTTTCCCCGGATCGCGCAGAGTCAAGTTCCCCATCAAACTCAGACCCCTCCACCCAAAGGTGCGAGCCCGCAAAGCTGGGAACCGCACCTCGTCGAGGGCTACCTGGCTCAATATCTTGTGCAATTCCAATTGCGCCCTGGGCAACCATCGCACCAACACTAGGCGAGGCTCCGCCTCCAATAGACACCTCCTCATCCGTGTCATGCCCTTCAATAGAACCCTCGCTGCCTTCATCAGACGAACCCTCGTCCGTCTCCCCCTCCTTTGCGTCCTTCTCCTCCACCTCATCATCATCAGATTCATCCTCGTCGCCCGAAGTCTGGACCAAAGCACCGATCCCTCCAACGCGAGGCACGCGTCCCCCGACGACTGAACCGACACCCCGCCGCTCCGAGCCACGGCCAAGGAAGAAGTGCTCGCAGCAACAGAGCCAGCAGCGACCTTCATCGCAAGCACCTTCGCTCGGCCACCAGCTCCGCCACGGCCTCGACCACGGCCTCTCTTCGGCCGAGAGACGATCTCTGTTCCTCCCGAAGCCTTACGCTTCCTCTTCTTCGGCGCGTCGTCGCTCGAAGGAGCGGGCCAGTCGGCGTACCGAATACCAAGAATGTCAAACATTCTGTTCACTCGACCTTCGCCGCCCACCAAGCTATGGATAGCCTTCACTTCCAGTGGGGAAAGCTTCCCCACGAGCTCGTCCGTCCACTGCTGAACTCGTTTGAAAACAGCTTCGTTCCCGTCCTCGCGCCTCGGAAATTTCTTAAGAGTTTTTTCCCAAACCTTCTCCAGATCCAAACTAGGTTTCTTCAAGCCCCTACCTTCGTACCTTGGGTCATTCTCCACAACGAACCAAGTCCGCCTCCGGCCAAGAGGCCAAATCTTGGCACAGCAATATTCCTCCACTAAATCACGCGCACACTGAGAACGCGCAACGACCCTCAGGCAATCAACAGCAGCATGGGCCTCGATGCTCATCTTAGCTTCGGCGCCCACATCTCCAAGCACTGGAAGCTCGCCGCAAAGCTCGGAGCTGTCACTGAGTTTGTAATAGAACCAGAACTCCTGCCACCCGCTGCTCCACTTGTTCTTCTGCGCTTGCACCGGCAGCTCCGCGCCGGCGCGATGGCAAAAAGTGTACACCGCGAATTGTCCAAGGCTGGTCTTGCCCTCGCTGTCCGTAATCTTGCGAGGCTGCATGTGAACGCGATGAGTGCGAACAAAACCCTCGACATGAGGGACAACCCCCTGAGACCTGCAGGCCCAGACGTAGACCGACATCTTTGTGAAGCAAGAAGGCGTAAGCTGATGAAACCGCAGGTTGAACCTCCGCAGGACCGAAGTCACGAAGGAGTCAGCTGGGAAGCGAAGGCCAGCCGAAAAGAACTCTTCAAACACCACAACTTCATCTGCGTCCGGCTTCGGCACGGTCTCCCCACTGCTGGCCCTCGCCTTGCCTTCCTCAACCCAGCCCCACCGCACATAAGATGCAATCTCACTTGCGCAAACCCGGCTAAGACCAAACTCGAAGGTAATCCCCTCATCCGCGGCTGTGGGAGAAACAGCGCGAGCAGTTTGCTTCAACCTAGCCATCTCTTCAGCTGCTAACGCTACCAAACAACGAACGCCTGTCTCAACCCTCGCAGACAAGCTAAAACAAACCTTCGCTACAAGCAAATTGCAACAGCAGGATGGCTATAGCAGCAGGGCACAATCAAAACTCCCCACCCACTCTTCTATTTATAGGCCGGAGACGAGCCCCTCACCCGACGAAGTCGGCACGACAACCAAAAACGCAGCGCAAAAAAACGAAACAGGCTTCAATAGTATAAAACACCACAACGGCCCAGCCCAAAGCAGCCGCGGGCGTCGCTGCCGAGGGCCCCTTTTTGTCCCCATTAAAAGCGCTGCTTGGGCCTAAACACGGTCTTTTAGATCCAAGACAACGAGGGGCTACTGTTGGGGGAAAGGACCCTCGGCAGAAGCGCCGCTCGAACTGGTGCTCGAAATTAGCCCTCGCGCAACGCCTAATGTCCTTGCGAGGTCCCTCTCCCATCGGAGACCGTTACCCTGACCCCCGGACGCGGGGTCAACCCTCGTCGCTTTGTTGTACTTCTTCCGTGCAGGTCTAAGGCGACGGTCGCACTGCAGGAGACCTTCGCTGACTCACGACGCCACCTTCGCTTGGAGCGAAGGTCGAGGCAAGCGGCAAGTATGCGCTGCCCCAGAAGCAAGCGAAGCCGAAGATCCGGCGAGGCGACCGAGGTCAGGATCCCGAAGGTCAAGACCGCCGCACCTCTCCCCGAAGGTGAACAAGGGCCAGGTGGCGGCGCGCTGGAGTGTGGCCGATTAGGGTTTCCGCTTCAGCTGTGTATGTACGCTTTTGCCCTTCCTCCCTGCGCGGAGGCGAGGAATCTTTCCTGTACCCTTTTGTAATTTGGCCCGTGCCCCTTGGCATTCCCTATAAATACCAAGGGGATGAACAGTGTAAGACGACCTTTGGGGATTTGAGCACCTTCCACTTCCGTCTCACCTTCGCTACTGCATCCGACACTTGGCCGCCTTCGCTCTTTCCCCTGCACAAGTGCGGAGGTGGGGCAAGTGCGTTCCAACACCACATCCGCTCGCCCACGACAACCGCTGGTACATACCGGACCAACCTCACGGCGCCACGCGGGCACACTTCAAGCCGCCGCGCTGACCACACCGACCGCTGGCTGTTTTTGCAAATAAGCCCCTGTTCTTATTCGAATCAACCCACCGTCCAAATCCATGTTTAGAGTCTTGGCGCTCTCTGTTTAAGCCCTTGACCTTTTTGGAAAACGATGCCGGTCCAGCTGCTTCTTTTTTCCGATTTTATTTAATTTAAATGCAAAAATGAGTTTCAGTTTATTTACAGTTTTGGGCCACCCAACTTCAAATCCCTAACTTTTACGTTTTAACTTAACTCCGATTTGACCCGTTCAAGTCGCGTTAGATTCGTCTCGTCGAGCTCTACCGTTAGATCAGTTTACGTTCTGTTTTCTTACTGTATGTTGTACTGTTATTTATTTGCTTTGCTTGGGCCATGTGATGATGCTGATCCAGCGAGTGGTTCGTTGCTGGAACCTCCAGATCAAGACCGTGCCTTCGTCGATCCGACCCAGCCCGAAGGCAAGTGTCCTTGCTCATATTGCTCCTGTATTTATTTATTTTGAGTTAGAGTAGCTAGATCCAGTAGATGCATGCAGTCTTAAATTGAATCTCATGTTAAGTTTACTAGAACTTGTTTATATTATCCTTGTCACCTGGTTTGGGATGGTTTGGGTAGAAGTCATGCTTAGCCCTGCTGTCTTGGATGGGATGGTAGTTTAATAATAATCTTGATTATGATCTATGGAATATTTTGGGCTGATAATGTTGTAGTATGGTGAGTAGGTATATCCGGCAGGATGGACCGTGTGGTGGTTTTGTGCCGTGTGACTCGGCAGCTGCATTTGGTTTTTGTTTCTGGGCTTGTGCTAGATTATCCTGCCTGGATCCCTAGGACCCGTTCTTGGAGCATGTAACCCGGCAAAACAGCGCAAACCATGAGGCCTATATGGCTCTGGGACTGGCTAATAATTAGTTTCCTTCAAGTTGAGGGTCCACACGGGGTTTGTTTTAGTGGCTCACGAGGGGCCCTGGGGGTCGTAGACCTTTGTACGGGGTGAAACCTTAGAGGTACGTGTGGAACGGACTTGGAGGCGACTTTGTAAAGGCCTTGTAGTGCGACCCCGCTGTGCACCTTGGCAGTGTTTAGCGTGATGGGGAAACGCATGACTCATGGGTAAAGATGTGCGAACTCTGCAGAGTATTAAAACTGATATATCAGCCGTGCTCACGGTCACGAGCGGGCTTGGACTTCTTCGAGATTAGTTGGTGGGTTTGTTCTAGTTCGTTAGAGAAGCCTTATGTGGTTATTAGTCTCATATGGCATGGGTACAGAGGCTTCTTCTACGCGGGTTACTGCTTGGTACGGGAGTGACTCCCAGGCTCGGGCGCAGACCTGGTGTTATTACGGAAGGTAGCTCTCTATGTCGTGACGTATGGAACTAATACACATAGGACTCCTTGTAACGGCCTGGTTCGGGTCATCTGATGGACTTCAGGTGTGGTTTGCCTGATGGACTTCAGGTGTGGGTACTTGGTGCGACTCCAAGTGCGTTTGCTTGGTGTGACTCCAAGTGTTGGTTGCTCGGTGCGACTCCGAGTGTGGTTACTGTTCTGTTGGAGACTGTGGTTATAACCTAGTAAATAGGTGCATAGGATTAATAGGATTTAATAGGATGTGTTGCTTTAGGCGCTTGAGTCAAACAGAGTCAGCCTACCTTTGTTCATAGCCTCATAAGCATATATTTCCTACACTTGCGGAGTACATTTCGATGTACTCACCCTTCCTCTTTGAACCCCCTGCTACCCCACCCAGACGTTGGAGTCTACGACGCAGAGCAGGAATACCCCGAAGACGGTGGTTACGACCTCGACAACTTGTACCCAGAAGACGGTGGATACGACCCAGACGACTTGCACTAGGATGGCGCAGCCCCGGTCGACCTTCCTGTGGAGATGGCGTCCAGTTTCCGCGAGTCTACATTAGAGTTAGACTGAGAGTCTGTACTTTTCTTTTAGACCCGAGGGTCATTTTTGTAATAATGTTCGATATATTAATAAAGCATTGTTTTGATATTTACTATGATGTGGATATATGTATGAAAATTGATCCTGGCATACATATATTGTGCTACCCCAATTTTAAGAACAAAATTGGAGCACAATATATGCATGCCAGGATCAATTTTCATACATATATCCACATCATAGTAAATATCAAAACAATGCTTTATTAATAATATCGAACTTTGTTACATAAATGACCCTCGGGTCTGAAATAAAAAGTACAGACTCTCATGATAACGAACTCTAATGAGGACTCTGATGTAGATGCGGAAATCTGGACTCCATCTCCACAGGAAGGTCAACGGGGGGTAGCGCCATCCTAGTACAGGTCGTCAGGGTCGTAGCCTCCGTCTTCTGGATACTCCTGCTCCTCGTACGTGTAGTCTCCAGCGTCTGGGTGGGGTAGCAGGGGACAAAGAGGAAGGGTGAGTACATCGAAATGTACTCCGCAAGTGTAGGAATATATGCTTATGAGGCTTATAACAAAGGTAGGCTGACTTTGTTTGACTCAAGCGCCTAAAGCGACACACCCTATTAATCCTATTAATCCTATGCACCTATTTACTAGGTTATAGACAGACTCTGTAGGAAAGTAACAACACTCGGAGTCGCACCGAGCAAACCACACTCGGAGTCACACCGAGCAACCAACACCTGAAGTCCATCAGGCAACCGCACCTGAAGTCCATCGGATGACCCGAACCCAAAACCAACCAGTAACCAACTAATCTCAAAGAAGTCCAAGCCCGCTCGTGACCGTGAGCACGGCTGATATATCAGTTTTACACTCTGCAGAGGTTGCACATCGTTACCCATGAGTCGTGCAGATCCCGTCACGCTAAACACTGCCAGGTGCATAGCAGGTTGCACTGCAAGGCCTTTACAAAGCCCCTCCAAGCCTGTGTTACACGTACTCTAAGGTTTCATCCCCGTACATAAGTCAGCGACCCCAGGGACCCCCTCTTGAGCCACTAAACAACCCCGTGTAGCATAACTCGGAGGAAACTAATTAGTTAGCCAGGTCCAGCCCATCCAGATCTCATGGTTGCGCTGTCAAGCCGGGTTACATGCTCTGAGAACCGGGTCCTAGGGATCCAGGCAGGATATGTCTAGCACGAGCCCCGAACCAAAAACCAAAAGCAGCTGCCGAGTCCCACGGCACAAAACCACCAATACGGGTCCATCCTGCCGGATTTACCTAATAACCATGTTACTACAAAATTACCCTGTCCACATTCGTTTCATAGTTCATTAATCAAGTTTATAAACATTATAACTCCCATCCCAACCATGACTGCAGGGCTAAGCAAAACACCTACCCGAACATCCCAAAACAGGCGACAAAGATAATATATACAAATTCTAGTAAACCATAACATGGGATTCAATTAATGACAAGCATGCATCTACAAGATCTAACTACTCTAGTACCAAAAGTAAAATTAAGTAGGTGCAAGATGTTCAAGGACACTTGCCTTCAGACTGGGTCGAATCAACTGGGTCGCAAGGATGGTCTGGAGCGTCCTCGTACTCCGCATTCTCTGGCCCAAGCAACATACATGGCACAATACATGGAAATAAATAACAGTACAACAAACAGTAAAACTAATAGATCTACTGCGTAGAGAACGAAATTATGAAACTAACGCAAGCAGTGGAACGGGTCAAATCAGAGTTAAAATGCAAAAGTTAAACCCACCAACTAATCTCGAAGAAGTCCAAGCCCGCTCGTGACCGTGAGCACGGCTGATATATCAGTTTTACACTCTGCAGAGGTTGCACATCGTTACCCATGAGTCGTGCAGATCCCGTCACGCTAAACACTGCCAAGGTGCATAGCAGGTAGCACTGCAAGGCCTTTACAAAGCCCCTCCAAGCCTGTGTTACACGTACTCTAAGGTTTCATCCCCGTACATAAGTCAGCGACCCCAGGGACCCCCTCTTGAGCCACTAAACAAACCCCGTGTAGCATAACTCGGAGGAAACTAATTAGTTAGCCAGGTCCAGCCCATCCAGATCTCATGGTTGCGCTGTCAAGCCGGGTTACATGCTCTGAGAACCGGGTCCTAGGGATCCAGGCAGGATATGTCTAGCACGAGCCCCGAACCAAAAACCAAAAGCAGCTGCCGAGTCTCACGACACAAAACCACCAATACGGGTCCATCCTGCCGGATTTACCTAATAACCATGTTACTACAAAATTACCTCCCTGTCCACATTCGTTTCATAGTTCATTAATCAAGTTTATAAACATTATAACTCCCATCCCAACCATGACTGCAGGGCTAAGCAAAACACCTACCCGAACATCCAAAACAGGCGACAAGGATAATATATACAAATTCTAGTAAACCATAACATGGGATTCAAATTAATGACATGCATGCATCTACAAGATCTAACTACTCTAGTACCAAAGTAAAATTAAGTAGGTGCAAGATGTTCAAGGACACTTGCCTTCGGACTGGGTCGAATCAACTGGGTCGCAAGGATGGTCTGGAGCGTCCTCGTACTCGAAATGTACTCCGCAAGTGTAGGAAATATATGCTTATGAGGCTATGAACAAAGTAGGTTGACTCTGTTTGACTCAAGCGCCTAAAGCAACACATCCTATTAAATCCTATTAATCCTATGCACCTATTTACTAGGTTATAACCACAGTCTCCATCGGTAACAGTAACCACACTCGGAGTCGCACCGAGCAAACCACACTCGGAGTCACACCGAGCAACCAACACTTGGAGTCCACCAAGCAACCACACTTGGAGTCACACCAAGCAAAACCACACCTGAAGTCCATCAGATGACCCAAACCCAAAACCAACCAGTAACCAACTAATCTCGAAGAAGTCCAAGCCCGCTCGTGACCGTGAGCACGGCTGATATATCAGTTTTACACTCCCACCCGTCATTCTCCCTTCCCCACTGACGAGTGGAGCCCACCCGTCAGCCGTCGTCCCCAACAGCCACACCCGCACCGCCCGCGCGATATCTCCCCTGTTCCGCGTGCCTGTGCCTCGCCACCGCCGTCCAACGCCCTCCCCGCCTTTCTCGGTGCGTCCCCGTTGCACCAGGATCGCGCCGCCACCCCATACCCTCTGCCTACAAGAACCCCCAAACCAACCCCACGCCCTAGCACTGCTGTCGCCATTGCCAGGCATCCCACCGACCCTCGCCTCCCCATCCTTCCCTCCGACTTCGCAGAAACGTCATGTGCCCCAACCCAGCCACCCCGCACCGTCGTACAGGGTTCCATCGAGGTTGCCAAGCACTACTCCCCAGCACCCTCGCCTTGCCCTCCCATGCCCCGTAGGCCACCGTGGCGAGTTCGGGCTAACGCCCATGGCGCCGCCGTGCGCGTCAATGCGCCACCCGCCCCTTTCCTCCTACTCTGACACACATCTCACCCAAAACCCCTTCCAGCCGTCCGATCTATCCTGTCCGGCTCAGATTAGATAAAGCCATCGAACCGGTATGGGCCGGGTCCACGAACCCATGGACTCGGTGCACCGCGCCAACTCGGCTAGTCCACCCGCCCCCCTGGCACGCACACCGCGCCAATCGCGTGCGGCCGCGTGGCGAGCACGTCAGCGCCCGTCTGCATGCGCCGACCGGTTTCGGCCAATTTGCAGAAAAACCCTCCATGTTTTCCATAATCAACCCGCGATCCAACCTTCCTATTCCCTGCGTCTGGCGAATCTTTCCTTTTAGCCCTGTGGTTTCAGATAAATGAGGCCCGACCCAGTCAACGTTTTAATTCAGTTTTAATTCAATTTAATTGGAAAATGAGTTCTATGTATTTACAGATTTGCCACTAAAACTTCAAATGCCCATAACTTTTGCATTTTAACTCTGATTTGACCCGTTCCCACTTGCGTTAGTTTCATAATTTCGTTCTCTACGCAGTAGATCTATTAGTTTACTGTTTGTTGTACTGTTATTTATTTCCATGTATTGTGCCATGTATGTTGCTTGGGCCAGAGAATGCGGAGTACGAGGACGCTCCAGACCATCCTTGCGACCCTTGATTTTCGACCCAGTCCGAAGGCAAGTGTCCTTGAACATCTTGCACCTACTTAATTTTACTTTTGGTACTAGAGTAGTTAGATCTTGTAGATGCATGCTTGTCACTAATTTGAATCCCATGTTATGGTTTACTAGAATTTGTATATATTATCCTTGTCGCCTGTTTTGGGATGTTCGGGTAGGTGTTTTGCTTAGCCCTGCAGTCATGGTTGGGATGGGAGTTATAATGTTTATAAACTTGATTAATGAACTATGAAACGAATGTGGACAAGGTAATTTTGTAGTAACATGGTTATTAGGTAAATCCGGCAGGATGGACCCGTATTGGTGGTTTTGTGCCGTGGGACTCGGCAGCTGCTTTTGGTTTTTGGTTCGGGGCTCGTGCTAGACATATCCTGCCTGGATCCCTAGGACCCGGTTCTCAGAGCATGTAACCCGGCTTGACAGCGCAACCATGAGATCTGGATGGGCTGGACCTGGCTAACTAATTAGTTTCCTCCGAGTTATGCTACACGGGTTTGTTTAGTGGCTCAAGAGGGGGTCCCTGGGGTCGCTGACTATGTACGGGGATGAAACCTTAGAGTACGTGTAACACAGGCTTGGAGGGGCTTTGTAAAGGCCTTGCAGTGCAACCTGCTATGCACCTTGGCAGTGTTTAGCGTGACGGGATCTGCACGACTCATGGGTAACGATGTGCAACCTCTGCAGAGTGTAAAACTGATATATCAGCCGTGCTCACGGTCACGAGCGGGCTTGGACTTCTTTGAGATAGTTGGTTACTGGTTGGTTTTGGTTCGGGTCATCCGATGGACTTCAGGTGCGGTTGCCTGATGGACTTCAGGTGTTGGTTGCTCGGTGTGACTCCGAGTGTGGTTTGCTCGGTGGCCTCCGAGTGTTGTTACTTTCCTACAGAGTCTGTCTATAACCTAGTAAATAGGTGCATAGGATTATAGGATTAATAGGGTGTGTCGCTTTAGGCGCTTGAGTCAAACAAAGTCAGCCTACCTTTGTTATAAGCCTCATAAGCATATATTTCCTACACTTGCGGAGTACATTTCGATGTACTCACCCTTCCTCTTTGTCCCCCTGCTACCCCACCCAGACGCTGGAGACTACACGTACGAGGAGCAGGAGTATCCAGAAGACGGAGGCTACGAACCTGACGACCTGTACTAGGATGGCGCTTACTCTGTGACACCCCAATTTTAAGAACAAATTGGAGCACAATATATGTATGCCAGGATCAATTTTCATACATATATCCACATCATAGTAAATATCAAAACAATGCTTTATTAATATATCGAACATTATTACAAAAATGACCCTCGGGTCTAAAAGAAAAGTACAGACTCTCAGTCTAACTCTAATGTAGACTCGCGGAAACTGGACGCCATCTCCACAGGAAGGTCGACCGGGGCTGCGCCATCCTAGTGCAAGTCGTCTGGGTCGTATCCACCGTCTTCTGGGTACAAGTTGTCGAGGTCGTAACCACCGTCTTCGGGGTATTCCTGCGCCTGCGTCGTAGACTCCAACGTCTGGGTGGGGTAGCAGGGGTTCAAAGAGGAAGGGTGAGTACATCGAAATGTACTCCGCAAGTGTAGGAATATATGCTTATGAGGCTATGAACAAATGTAGGCTGACTCTGTTTGACTCAAGCGCCTAAAGCACACACATCCTATTAAATCCTATTAATCCTATGCACCTATTTACTAGGTTATAACCAGTCTCCACAGAACAGTAACCACACTCGGAGTCGCACCGAGCAACCAACACTTGGAGTCACACCAAGCAACCGCACTTGGAGTCGCACCAAGTACCCACACCTGAAGTCCATCAGGCAAACCACACCTGAAGTCCATCAGATGACCCGAACCAGGCCGTTACAAGGAGTCCTATGTGTATTAGTTCCATACATCACGACATAGAGAGCTACCTTCCGTAATAACACCAGGTCTGCGCCCGAGCCTGGGAGTCACTCCCCGTACCAAGCAGTAACCCGCGTAGAAGAAGCCTCTGTACCCATCCATATGAGACTAATAACCACATAAGGCTTCTCTAACGAACTAGAACAAACCCACCAACTAATCTCGAAGAAGTCCAAGCCCGCTCGTGACCGTGAGCACGGCTGATATATCAGTTTTAATACTCTGCAGAGTTCGCAAATCTTTACCCATGAGTCATGCGTTTCCCCCATCACGCTAAACACTGCCAAGGTGCACAGCGGGGTCGCACTACAAGCCTTTACAAAAGTCGCCTCCAAGTCCGTTCCACACGTACCTCTAAGGTTTCACCCCGTACAAAGGTCTACGACCCCCAGGGCCCCCTCGTGAGCCACTAAAACAAACCCCTGTGGACCCTCAACTTGAAGGAAACTAATTAATTTAGCCAGTCCCAGAGCCATATAGGCCTCATGGTTTACGTTGTCAAGCCGGGTTTGCTTCTCGCTGACAGGCGGGGCCCGTCTGTCGGGTCCGTCCCCAACCCCCGCTCCGCCCTTCGCGCGACGCCGCCCGCTGTGCGCGCCCTCAGATGCGATCTGCAGCAGCAGAACCCACCGCGTCCCTCCTCTCTCTTCGACCTACAAGTACACCGCCACCCCACCTTGTCTTCCCGTACCCTCCCTCCATCTCCGGCGCCGCACCCACTGGAGCCGAGCACTGCATCCGCCGCCATCAGTGCTCTAGGCCGAGCTTCGATCCTGCCCCATCTGAGCCATCTCGGCGCCGAAGACTGCATCTACAACCTCGCGGTGAGATTCCTTTGTCCTCCTTCGTTCCTCGATTGTCCCCGTGCTCTCTAGTCTCGGTTCCGTGCACCACCGAGCGCACCGTCCATGGCGCCGTCACATGCAGAGCGCCGGTGACCGCCTTCTCCTTCCCTGTTCACCACCCCAGCCACCCCGCACCGTCGTACAGGGTTCCATCGAGGTTGCCAAGCACTACTCCCCAGCACCCTCGCCTTGCCCTCCCGTGCCCCGTAGCGCCACCGTGGCGAGTTCGGGCTAACGCCCATGGCGCCGCCGTGCGCGGTCACTGCGCCACCGCCCCTTTCCTCCTACTCTGACACGCATCTCACCCAAAACCCCTTCCAGCCGTCCGATCTATCCTGTCCGGCTCAGATTAGATAAAGCCATCGAACCGGTATGGGCCGGGTCCACGAACCCATGGACTCGGTGCACCGCGCCAACTCGGCTAGTCCACGGCCCCCCCTGGCACACCGCGCCAATCGCGTGCGGCCGCGTGGCGAGCACGTCAGCGCCCGTCTGCATGCGCCGACCGGTTTCGGCCAATTTGCAGAAAAACCCTCCATGTTTTCCATAATCAACCCGCGATCCAACCTTCCTATTCCCTGGGTCTGGCGAATCTTTCCTTTTAGCCCCTGTGGTTTCAGATAAATGAGGCCCGACCCAGTCAGCGTTTTAATTCAGTTTTAATTCAATTTTAATTGGAAAATGAGTTCTATGTATTTACAGATTGCCACTAAAACTTCAAATGCCCATAACTTTTGCATTTTAACTCTGATTTGACCCGTTCCACTTGCGTTAGTTTCATATTTCGTTCTCTACGCAGTAGATCTATTAGTTTACTGTTTGTTGTATTGTTATTTATTTCCATGTATTGTGCCATGTATGTTGCTTGGGCCAGAGAGTGCGGAGTACGAGGACGCTCCAGACCTTCCTGTGATCCTGCAGATTCGACCCAGCCCGCAGGCAAGTGTTCTTGAACATCTTGCTCCCGTATTTATTTTACTTTTATTAGAGTAGTTAGATCCAGTAGATGCATGCAGTCTTAATTGAATCCCATGTTAAGGTTTACTAGAACTTGTTCATATTTCCCTTGTCACCTGGTTTGGGATGTGTTGGGTAGACGTCATGCTTGGCCCTGCTTTCTTGGGATGGGATGGTTTTATAATTAATTCTGATTAATGATTTATGGAACATGTGGACTGGTAATGAGTAGTATGGTGAGTAGGTAAATCCGGCAGGATGGACCGTGTGGTGGTTTTTGTGCCGTGGGACTCGGCAGCTGGTTTTGGTTTTTGGTTCTGGGCTTGTGCTAGATTATCCTGCCTGGATCCCTAGGACCCGGTTCTCAGAGCATGTAACCCGGCTTGACAGCGCAACCATGAGATCTGGATGGGCTGGACCTAGCTAACTAATTAGTTTCCTCCGAGTTATGCTACACGGGGTTTGTTTAGTGGCTCAAGAGGGGGTCCCTGGGGTCGCTGACTTATGTACGGGGATGAAACCTTAGAGTACGTGTAACACAGGCTTGGAGGGGCTTTGTAAAGGCCTTGCAGTGCAACCTGCTATGCACCTTGGCAGTGCTTAGCGTGACGGGATCTGCACGACTCATGGGTAACGATGTGCAACCTCTGCAGAGTGTAAAACTGATATATCAGCCGTGCTCACGGTCACGAGCGGGCTTGGACTTCTTTGAGATTAGTTGGTTACTGGTTGGTTTTGGGTTCGGGTCATCCGATGGACTTCAGGTGCGGTTGCCTGATGGACTTCAGGTGTTGTTTGCTCGGTGTGACTCCGAGTGTGGTTTGCTCGGTGCGACTCCGAGTGTTGTTACTTTCCTACAGAGTCTGTCTATAACCTAGTAAATAGGTGCATAGGATTAATAGGATTAATAGGGTGTGTCGCTTTAGGCGCTTGAGTCAAACAAAGTCAGCCTACCTTTGTTATAAGCCTCATAAGCATATATTTCCTACACTTGCGGAGTACATTTCGATGTACTCACCCTTCCTCTTTGTGTCCCCCTGCTACCCCACCCAGACGCTGGAGACTACACGTACGAGGAGCAGGAGTATCCAGAAGACGGAGGCTACGACCCTGACGACCTGTACTAGGATGGCGCTACCCCGTTGACCTTCCTGTGGAGATGGAGTCCAGATTTCCGCATCTACATCAGAGTCCTCATTAGAGTTCGTTATCATGAGAGTCTGTACTTTTTATTTCAGACCCGAGGGTCATTTATGTAACAAAGTTCGATATTATTAATAAAGCATTGTTTTGATATTTACTATGATGTGGATATATGTATGAAAATTGATCCTGGCATACATATATTGTGCTCCAATTTTGTTCTTAAAATGGGGTGTCACAGAGTGGTATCGGAGCCGTGTTGACCGTAGGACGCTACCCTAGTCAGTCGTCGAATTTACAAGACTATTTTTACAAAGTCTGACCCCTTTTTCCCACTTCTGTAGTCTATCTCTGCTGAAAATTCAAACTCTATTTTAAAGTAGGTCCTCCAAATCCTAGGATGCCCACCATAATTTTTTCGCCTCGTAGCACGTTGATTGACATTTACTTGTGCACTTGTTTGATTTGCTTCTTTGTATTGACTGTAGCTTCCCCGAATCTCGGGACGAGATTCCAGTTAAGGGGGTAAGTTTGTAACACCCCGGGTTTTAAATGATTAAAATTAAATAGAATTTAATTGAGAAATGGCCAAAATCCTAGTTGGAGGAAAAATTCTAGCCAGATGTTGTGTTGCATTCATGCTGTTGCACAATTTATTGGGTGAAAAAGAATTTTGTTAAACCCGAATAGGGCGGAACGGATTTATTCTATTTAGAAAGCAAATAAAAAGATTTATGAAAATTTTACAAAATCAAACTCAAAATTTATTTGTAAAACCTAGGAAAATATTTCTAAAAGTTTGCAAAAGTTATTTAATTTCAAACTGATTTGAAATTGGGATTTCAAAAGGTTTTGCAAAGTTTGGGAAAAGGAAAAGAAAGCCAAAAGGCAAACTAGGCTTCTTCTTCCTTCTCCATTCTTCCGGCCAGCCCACTTCCCCCTTCCCATTCCCTTCCTCCCTCCGAGTTGGGCCAGGCCCAGCCTGCGACGGCCGCTACCCGCCTCCACTCTCGCCCCGGCCCAGCGCCCCGCCTCCTCTCCCCTTCAACTGCACCGGGCCGCGTCGGCCTGCGGACGCATGACCGGCCATGAGCGACCGCACCCTCCCCTTCTCTCCCACCGCCATCCAGGGCCCACCCGTCATTCTCCCTTCCCCACTGACGAGTGGAGCCCACCCGTCAGCCGTCGTCCCCAACAGCCACACCGCACCGCCCGCGCGATATCTCCCCTGTTCCGCGTGCCTGTGCCTCGCCACCGCCGTCCAACGCCCTCCCTCCCCGCCTTTCTCGGTGCGTCCCCGTTGCACCAGGATCGCGCCGCCACCCCATACCCTCTGCCTACAAGAAACCCCCAACCAACCCCACGCCCTAGCACTGCTGTCGCCATTGCCAGGCATCCCACCGAGCCCTCGCCTCCCCATCGTTCCCTCCGACTTCGCAGAAACGTCACGTGCCCACCCAGCTGCTCCGACGCCTTCACTTGGGGGCTGTGGCGCGCTGTCTCGCTGCGCAGGGGAGACGCCGGGGAAACAAGCCCGCCGCCACCTCGAACAGAGCAGAGCATCCGCCCCGCCGTCGATTCCTCCCCTCCGGATCATCTCTAACTACGAAAAGGCTTCCAGAAGGTTCGCCTTCCTCTCCTCTCTCCCTTGTCACCCTCAATTTGGTAATCCGGCGGCCTTAACCGAATTGTTCCTCAGGCCCGAGCACCCCATCCGCCATCGCCGCCGGAACTCCTCCTCCGTGCCACGAGCCGCGTCGACAACCCCTCCATCGTGATCACCGTAAGATCCTCTCTCTTATGCACACCTACCCGCAGTCGCTACCGGCCTCTAGGTCATTGTCCGAGCAGGGCGGTCATGGCGCCGCCGTGCAAGCCATGGCGCCGCCGTCTCTAACACCACCGGCGGCCACCCAGTCCCTCCCTTCCTGCTCTGGGCCACTGGATCTGTCTTGGACGACACAGATTAGAACACCCCGCGAAGGGTATGCACCCGGTCCACGCCCTGGTGGACTTGGTCCTCAGCCGGCCACATCCGCTCGCCCACGACACCGCTGGTACACCGGACCAACCGCACGGCGCCACGCGCGCACACGTCAGCCGCCGCGCTGACCACACCGACCCGCTGGCTGTTTTGCAAATAAGCCCCTGTTCTTATTCAGAATCAACCCACCGTCCAAAACCATGTTTATGAGTCTTGGCGCTCTTGCTGTTTAGCCCTTGACCTTTTTGGAAAACGATGCCGGGTCCAGCTGCAGTTCCTTTTCCGATTTTATTTAATTTAAATGCAAAATGAGTTCAGTTTATTTACAGTTTTGCCACCCAACTTCAAATGCCCATAACTTTTACGTTTTAAACTCCGATTTGACCCGTTCAAGTCGCGTTAGATTCGTCTCGTCGAGCTCTACGCGTTAGATCAGTTTACGTTCTGTTTTCTTACTGTATGTTGTACGGTTATTTATATTGCTTTGCTTGGCCATGTGATGATGCTTGATCCAGCGAGTGTGCGTTGCGTGGAACCTCCAGATCAAGACCGTGCCTTCGTCGATCCGACCCAGCCCGAAGGCAAGTGTCCTTGCTCATATTGCTCCTGTATTTATTTTATTTTGAGTTAGAGTAGCTAGATCCAGTAGATGCATGCAGTCTTAAATTGAATCTCATGTTAAGGTTTACTAGAACTTGTTATATTATCCTTGTCACCTGGTTTGGGATGGTTTGGGTAGAAGTCATGCTTAGCCCTGCTGTCTTGGGATGGGATGGTAGTTTAATAATAATCTTGATTAATGATCTATGGAATATTTTGGGCTGATAATGTTGTAGTATGGTGAGTAGGTATATCCGGCAGGATGGACCCGTGTGGTGGTTTTGTGCCGTGTGACTCGGCAGCTGCATTTGGTTTTTGTTCTGGGCTTGTGCTAGATTATCCTGCCTGGATCCCTAGGACCCGGTTCTTGGAGCATGTAACCCGGCAAAACAGCGCAAACCATGAGGCCTATATGGCTCTGGGACTGGCTAATTAATTAGTTTCCTTCAAGTTGAGGGTCCACACGGGTTTGTTTTAGTGGCTCACGAGGGGGCCCTGGGGGTCGTAGACCTTTGTACGGGGTGAAACCTTAGAGGTACGTGTGGAACGGACTTGGAGGCGACTTTGTAAAGGCCTTGTAGTGCGACCCCGCTGTGCACCTTGGCAGTGTTTAGCGTGATGGGAAACGCATGACTCATGGTAAAGATGTGCGAACTCTGCAGAGTATTAAACTGATATATCAGCCGTGCTCACGGTCACGAGCGGGCTTGGACTTCTTCGAGATTAGTTGGTGGGTTTGTTCTAGTTCGTTAGAGAAGCCTTATGTGGTTATTAGTCTCATATGGCATGGGTACAGAGGCTTCTTCTACGCGGGTTACTGCTTGGTACGGGAGTGACTCCCAGGCTCGGGCGCAGACCTGGTGTTATTACGGAGGTAGCTCTCTATGTCGTGACGTATGGAACTAATACACATAGGACTCCTTGTAACGGCCTGGTTCGGGTCATCTGATGGACTTCAGGTGTGGTTTGCCTGATGGACTTCAGGTGTGGGTACTTGGTGCGACTCCAAGTGCGGTTGCTTGGTGTGACTCCAAGTGTTGGTTGCTCGGTGCGACTCCGAGTGTGGTTACTGTTCTGTTGGAGACTGTGGTTATAACCTAGTAAATAGGTGCATAGGATTAATAGGATTTATAGGATGTGTTGCTTTAGGCGCTTGAGTCAAACAGAGTCAGCCTACCTTTGTTCATAGCCTCATAAGCATATATTTCCTACACTTGCGGAGTACATTTCGATGTACTCACCCTTCCTCTTTGAACCCCCTGCTACCCCACCCAGACGTTGGAGTCTACGACGCAGAGCAGGAATACCCCGAAGACGGTGGTTACGACCTCGACACTTGTAACCCAGAAGACGGTGGATACGACCCAGACGACTTCACTAGGATGGCGCAGCCCCCGGTCGACCTTCCTGTGGAGATGGCGTCCAGTTTCCGCGAGTCTACATTAGAGTTAGACTGAGAGTCTGTACTTTTCTTTTAGACCCGAGGGTCATTTTTGTAATAATGTTCGATATATTAATAAAGCATTGTTTTGATATTTACTATGATGTGGATATATGTATGAAAATTGATCCTGGCATACATATATTGTGCTCCAATTTTGTTCTTAAAATTGGGGTGTCACAGGGACCGTACTGGCGGACAGTCCGGGGTCCTGCTGAGTGTTGCATTTTAGTGCGTTTGCTCTCCCGGCTTCTTCGCTTGGTTTTCGGACTTCTCGTTTGGCCCTAGAGTTGATAAGGAACCTCTCTAGGTATCTTTGCTACTAGTTAGCATAGGTATTTGAGAGTTCTCGACGTAGCCGTCTATCTACGTTCGGGACTTGATTTTTGAGGGTTGAACTTGCTCCGGAGCTTTTGGCGTTTGGTTTGCTATCGCTTTGTGCTTCTCTGTGATCCTAGGGATCATCCACCCTCTTCCAAGGGTCGTGGGCATCACGGTTTCGATCGAAGCTTTCGGGGGTTGATTTTGGGGACAAAAGGCCAAAGTTTCGAGAGAAATTTTTTGTGCTCCCATTCACCCCCCCCTCTGGTCGCCTTGCTATTGCATTCTCGGTCCTTCAATTGGTATCGGAGCGGGTTAAGGATCTTCCACCTTAGCCGGTTCCAGATCCACAGAAGGCGACATGGATCGCGGCGTGGGCAAACCGCCGTTTTTCGATGGGACGAACTATGCGTATTGGAAATACGCATGTTGGCCTATCTGCAGAGTATTGGTGCTTCAATCTAGATATTTGCAACTCTGCTGATTACATGGTCTTGCCTGCTCGTGTCACTCAGCGTCAGATCGATGAGCACGATGCCAATAGCCGAGCTCGTAATGCTCTTTTCTCTTGTTTGAGCATGTCCGAGTTTGATCAAGTTTGTCACCTCGCTACGGCTCGGGAGATTTGGGCTACCCTCATGCGTTTTCATGAGGGAACCTCTCAAGTCAAAACTCGTCTCTACGAGTCGTTCAAGCGAGAGTATGAGAACTTTGACATATGCCTGGCGAGAGCATAGAAGTTTATTCGCTCGCTTTCAGATGATTGTCAACAGGATGACGGCTAATAAGGAGCTATTGCCTTTCGACGATCATGAGAGGGCTTTGAAGCTTTTACATACCCTTGATCGATCGGTGTGGGATTCCAAGGTTCAGGCGATCATCGAATCGCCTAACTATGAGACCCTCACGTGCGACGAGCTCTTCAGTAAGCTCAAGTCCAGTGAGATCGATGCCATGGCGAGAGCTTCTTATGAAAATCCTTCAGGCCCGTCGATGGCTTTGGTTTCTGGTTCTTCTACTAACACCTCTGGAGGCTTTGCACTTTCCTCTCTTCTTTCTGTCACAGATGAGCAGCTGGAGTTCATGGAGGATGACGAGTTGGCTTTGCTCGCCAACCGGTTCTCGCGGTTTTCACAACAACCGCATGAACCGTCGCCGCGGAAGAGGACGCTTGGGATGCTTTGAGTGCGGCGACCCCAACCACTTCATCGCCAATTTCCCAAAGAAGAACAAGCAGACCTTCGGCAAGGCAGAACATGGGAACAAGTACGACTCTGGCAAGCGCAAGGAGAAGTACGTCCCCGCGAAGCACAAGCGAAGGGCGGCTTCAACAAGGAGTACATCAAGACAAAGTACTTGGAGAAGGCCCAGGCTGAGCAGCGTGCGTGTCTTTCGCCACGCTCAGTGACATCGACGACTCGGATGACGACTCCACTTCCTCAAGTGACAATGAGTCCGAGAGAAGAAGAGGATCGAGGACAAGCTAGACGGCCTCTGCTTCTTCGCCGATGATGAGGGCTTCTGCACCATGGCCCTCGGCAAGGAGGTCGACGGCGAGCTGGAGGACACCCCTCGAACGACGACGACGACGATGACACCTCCCAGGTATCTCAGACCCCCGACGAGCTTTCTGCTGAGGTCGAGAAGCTTACTGCCGCGCCTCCTTAGTCAGGATAAGTTGCTTAGGCGTGCGGCTGGAGAGCGCAAGGAGTTTAGGCAGAAGTGAGAGGATATGGTGAAGGAACTTGAATCTGTCAAGTCCACCATAGTTGTTACTGATGAGGAGGAGTGTGAGATGTGCACCACACACATGACTGACCTTCTCACTTTGAGAAGCAAGTATGTTGTGTTGGTAGGAGAGGTGGATGAGCTGAAGGCTAGATCTTCGCTGTTGGGTGTGTGCAAGTCTTGTGCAGGCTTGCAATCTGAGTTGGCAGAGAAGAATGCCAAGATTGTGTCTCTTGAAGAGGCCAACTCAGGTAGCACATGTGTGGCTAGGTGTGTTCTTTGTGAGGGTTTGAGATAGAGATTGCCAATGTGAAGCATGACAAGATGCAAACCGAGGAGGAAAACACATACCTTCGGACCATCTTGTTCTGGGTGTCTAGTGGCGAGCCACAGCTCGGGATGATGATCTCCCAATTCAAACGAGCTGCTGGAGGTCCAGGTGTAGGTTTTGCTCCGCGTGTCGATGTTTCGTCCTTTGGCAAGATTGGAGAGTCGAGTGGTCTTAACCCATGTGAGAAGCCCAACTCCACCACTACTCCCAAGCTTACCAAGATTCCACCCAAAGAGCCTCTTAAGCCTAACACCAAGGATGGGGTCTTTGTTGAACCTCCGAGAGCTCCACCCAAGAAAAATCATGGGCTCCCAAACCAAACCACCTCAAGAACAAGCTGGACACCATGCCACCCATCAGGAGGAGCTTATACCACAGAAGGGCAAAGTGATCCATACCCACTACCATGAGTACCAACAACCCCCTTTGAGAGCGGTGAGGTACCATTGTGAGCACTGTGGGAGGATGGACACTTGAGTGAGTTCTGCTTTCGGCGCAAGAGAGAGGGCGCGCCGTGCAAAGGAGATGAACAACATAGACATGTACCGTCCTTTCCATGATGTACATGTGTCGAATGTTCAGAGGCGTGCTGTTAGGCCTAGAGGTCCAGAACCTCAAGTTTTTAGGCCTAAGCAGTGGAGAGGACGTGCCCAGCGGGAGCCTGCAGTTGTAGGCTATGGACCCCGTGGCGGTGGCTTTGTTGTAGAGCGTTTTCCTCCACCGCGTTTTGAGTATCGTGATGGACGCTCCTCTCTTAGCAGACCACGTTTTCCTAATGTGGTGATCGCTCTTCTCGTAGGCGTGCTAGGAATGGTTTTTCTGCTAACCGTTCTTTTGAGCAGCCGGCCCAACACTAGTATAATTCCTATTTCACTCACCCCAGTGTTGGACCGTATGCTCACCCTATGTCTTTTTATTGATGTAGGTAAAACGATTGGAGAACGTTTGGTTGGTGGATTCCGGGTGTTCGAGGCACATGACCGAAAACGCCAAGTGGTTCTCCAGTCTTAGTCCGGTCGCCGGAAAGGAGTTATCACCTTCGGCGACAATAGCAAAGTAAGGTATTGTCTCGTGGGTCTGTGCGAGTTAATGAGCACTTTGTGTTTCGCGATGTTGCTCTTGTTTCTAACTTGCATTTTAACCTTCTTTCTGTGTTTCGCAACTTTTCGATGATGACTATGAGATTCGTTTTAAACCGAATCTCAGTCGCATTTTGGATCCTCATGGCAATCTTGTTTTGTGTGATTTCGCCCTTTGGAAAAGTCTTTCGAGCAGATTTCTCGGAATCGTTTGGAATTTCTCGTTGTCTTTTGGCTGGACCTTCCTCCTCGATCTTTGGAAGTGGCATAGGATACTTGGTCACCTGAGCTTCGACTTGCTTGCAAGGCTTAGTTTCACTTGGCCTAATCCGAGGATTGCCCAAGTTATCCATTGAGAAGGATCTTGTTTGCCACTCTTGTAGACATGGGAAGATGGTAGCCGCTCCTCCACACATCCAGTGACTCAGGTCATGACTAAGCGCCCTGGAGAGCTTTTGCACATGGACCTTGTTGGTCCGGCTCGGGTGAGCTCGGCTGGAGGGAAGTGGTACGTGCTTGTTGTTGTCGATGATTTTTCGAGATATTCGTGGGTTTCTTTTTAGCTGAGAAAACCGAGACTTTCTCCTTTGCTCGCAATCTGATTTTGCGTCGTCTCAGAATGAGTTCCCTATGAACTCAAGGCGAGCAATTCAGAGTGATAATGGTTCCGAATTCAAGAATTCGGATTTTGAGAAGTTTTGTGACTCTTTGGGTTTAGAGAGCATCAGTTTTCTTCTCCCTACACACCGCCACAGAATGATGTTGTAGAGAGGAAGAATCAGACCCTTGTAGAGATGGCCAGGACGATGCTCGATGAGCATAGGACTCCTAGGCGATATTGGGCCGAAGCTATGAGCACTGCATGCTACATCTTGTAAGTGCATCTAGCCCTTAGTGGGTTTTGGTGAACTGAGTGACAACATAATTAAGGTCTAACAAGTTGGCTAAGTGTATCCAAGGTTCAACAAGAAGCAAACTTGATGGTATTCCACATAGTGTTGAAATGAAGGCCAAAATTGTGTACTGTGTATTGGAAGATCATGAAACAATCTTGTTCAAGCAAAAGACAACAATGCAAATAGAGTTGATGATATGGCTTCTATGTTGTGGGATACATGGCATCATGAGAAAGCAAACATATTTGACAAATGACAAGTGGGACATAGATTGATGATTTTGAATGGTCTCAACAATGGGTTGCTTTTCATGAGCAAGAAGAGTTTGATAGTGAACTAGCTTTGATCAAGGTTGAAGAATGAATCAGAATGCATAAGTGAGTAAATGCAAGCAAAGGTCAATGACAAGGACTTAACTCATATTGGATATATGTCATCTCTACATTGGGTTGCTTATATGGATAAATATTTGGAGAATCACTTGCATTGATTTGATCAAGCTAGAAGTATGAAGATGGAGATTGAAGTAAGTGTTGAGTGTCAAGCCAAAATGGAGAGGATATAAGGACCGTGAATTGGCTTGACCATATTAATGATGATCTATATGTCTTATGTGAGTCAAACTAAAGCTTGATTGATCTCAAATTCATACCTACAAGATGTCAAGCAAGGATCACAATATTGAAGAAATGGTTTTCAATGATGCTTCTATGATGTGACTTGAGGATGGCTTGATAGGGTGAAGAAAGCAAGGAAAGGACTCGAGGTACTAAGCGAAAGTGAAGGTCAAGGAGACCGAAGTACTATGGCTAGGGTGAAGAAGAGAGTACTTGCATTGAGTCGAGGTACTAATCAAGCTATGAGGAGTCATTGTGTTGACGATCAATATCATTAGTGATAGTGACTTGAAGCCATGAAGTTGAACTCACATATGGAGAAATGGTTCAAGTCACATGCTCAAGGAGTTTGCTCGAAGAGATGAGATAGTTTCAATTAGTTGCAACCCCTATGAAGTGACATTGAGAAGAAATGGCATATGAAGATACTGAAGACTCAAGTGGTAATTGTTTATATCTCTTATTCTTGAGTATATAGGTATGCCATACTATTAAGAGGGATTCTAGCACCCACAGTCAATTGTGTTACCAATGCTCAATCTTTGCCAGATAGATACACATTCCAGCCACCTTTCTAACCCCACAGGTTTTCATATGGATCAGATCCTTTTGGGGAGGTCGGCAGTGCCGAACCTTATGGTCGGCAGTGCCGATCATAATCGAACTGTTGGGCCCAACTATCATATACCTTTTCAGAAAGCCCATAACGGTTCAGTTACACCAGTGCTTCTTCCAGCTCGGGATCTGACCGTTTGAAGAGCTCCCCTCTCTCTCTCTCACTCCTCCATTGTTGCTCCCAAAGCTTTCAAGTGGATCTCCCATTCCAACCACTAAAACTTGAAAGAGAGGGCAGCAAAACTCGATTAGAGAGCAGATCCATTGATTCCCAAAGTCCCAAGAGCATTGGTTCACGTTTGGCCGGAGATTCTAGGGTTTATTACTCTTGGAGCTTGCTCCTAGCCGGCTAGGCGTTGCCCTTGAGCTTGCCAACGTTTGTGGCAGCCTTGGGAGGTTTGTAACCACCTTCTTGCAGCTAAGAAATCACCCCTCACCTCAAGAGTTCACTCTCTTGACTTGAGAACGAGGAAAGGGCAAACCTAAGTGGTGAGCTTGAGCCTTTGTGGCATACCTCAACAACGTGGACTTAGGCAAGCCTTTGTGGCGAGCTGAACCACGGGATAAATCATTGTGTCACCTTGTGCTTTGGTTTACTTCTCGTTCTTGAAGTGGTTTCTAGGGTTAGGGTTCGATCTAGTGCTTTATACTTGTGCTTTTGATTTCTGGCATATCTGTGAACTGTCTAACCCTGCAGGAAGCTTATCCTCTGCCTGTGCAACATTTCTTCTCATACTCACGAAACTCCGTTCTACATTTTTCCAGGTCGGCAGTGCTGATCTCAGGATCGGCAGTGCTGATCTGCGTACTGATCGAATTGAGTTTTGAGTTTTGACAGGCCTATTCACCCCCCCTCTAGGCCTCCTAGGCGACATCAAGGTCCTTTCAATTGGTATCAGAGCCTGGACTCTCAAATTCGGGCTTAACCGCCTTGAGAGACGATGTCGACAAGTGAGGAAGTATCTCTAGAACTTTTACTTTTAGATGGCTCAAATTATGCATCTTGGTCCGCTAGTGTGCTTACTGTTTTTAGGACCATGGGTCCTCATATCGAGCGGATTGTTGATGTGAGCATTTCACCTCCTAGTGATGATTTGACCTATCTATCTAAAGAGGAAGTGAAATGCTTACAACACAATGCTCAAGCCTCTAATGTCTTATTTAGTGCTTTGAGTGAAGATGTTTTTGATGCTGTCATATTTGGGGATGGTGAACCACTTGGTGATGCTCATATCATTTGGACCACGCTCAAAGAAAGATATGACAAGTCCAAATGTGATGAGAAGATGCCCGCATTGGAGGAATCACTTGAGGAGTGCTCAACTTCACCGAAAATGATGAGCCTCAAGTGATTCTCCCAAAAGGTCTAGCTGAACATGCCACAACCACTCTCTCACCAACATATGTGGACTGTAATGAAATGGTTGGTGAGAACAAGGATTATACATGTGGTGCTTCTACTTCCTATAGTTCCCGCGAGACTAACATTTTGAAGGAAGAAGAAGCTTGTGATCGGTGGAGGCCAAATGATGAATCCACTTCACCGGAGTGCTCAACTATTCATGCCACTTCTCATATATGTCTTATGACAAAGGGTAAGAAGGTAAAATCAAAAGCCAAACCTTCTCCACCTCCTAATGACATCTCTAGTAGTGATCTTAGTGATACGTATAGTGATGATGAATCTAGTGATGAAGAGATAGACAATCTAACTAAGAACTTGGATAAAAAGACCAAACTCTTTATCACTAAGCTATTGGAGGAATTAGAGAGCGTTCAAGTCGAGCTAGCTACTAGACATGATGATCTCATTGCACAAGAGAACATCTACATAGCTAGCAAGGAAGCTCTTGCAATAGAGAGAAGTGAGGTGGCTGCCTTGCGCAAGGTTTTGGCCAAAGAGCAAGAAAGCCATGCTATTACAAAGAATGAGAATGATGCACTCAAGCAAAAGTATTGTAGCTTGGATGAAAAGTACAAGGAGCTTGAGTTGCAATATAACATTCTTTGGGATAGCAACTCACATCCCTCTAAGGCAATGAATGAATCTACTCCCTCCATTAGTCAAGGTTGTGGAAAATGCTTTAATATTGATTTGAATATTTATGCCACTAACCTTGCTAATATGGAGGCTATGAGAAAAGAGATTGCTAGGCTCAATGAGATCATAGCAAAAGAGTGCATGGATGGCAAGACTCAAAACAGTGGCAAGAAGGTGGAAAATAGCTCTGAGTGTGCTCAGTCCATGATCAAGGGCAAGGTTGGTACAGATCAGCCTGCACAAATGTCAGCGCAGCAACCAACCAAATCAGCACTGCCACGCTTGGTCGGCAGTGCCGATGGTTTGGTCGGCAGTGCCGACCCCCGCAAGAAAGGGAAGGCCACCAACCATGCCCCTGGTCAGAACAAGCCCAAGAAGATGGTGCCCAAGCAAAAGCAGGTTCCACAGAATCCAAAAGAATCAATGTGGGTGACTCGAAACAAGGTGCAACATCAACAAAAGATGACTCTCATCACTTGCTTCAAGTGCAAGAAAGAGGGTCACCATGTAAGGGATTGTTGCTTGAAGAAAGAAGCGAAGGTCATGAGCAAAATTCAAGAGAAGAAAAAGTTGGCTCATGTCAAGTGCTCCAACATGGGGCACAATGCCTCTATGTGTTCCAACAAGGTTGATGACCAAGCCACACTTCCAAACAAGAAGTCAAGAACAAGCAAGAGGAAGTGTTATGGATGCAATGAGAGGGGTCATGAAATTGCATCATGTCCTTACATGAAGGATGAAGGTTTGACATCATCAAGAAAGAGGCTCATTAGCAAGGTAGCAAGCAAATTGCAAGAAAAGAAGGCTAAGAAGAACAAGACACGCCTATGCTACACTTGCAAGGGGAAGGGACACCTAAGCGTGGATTGTCCCATGGGTAACTCTCTTAAGCCTAACTTGTCAATTGATTCAAAATTGCTTAGGAGGCCCAAAGATGACACTTGTGCTAGAAAGGTGATTGGTTCACCACATGTTAGCACAAAGGCCATTTGGGTGCCTAAGTCTCTTGTGACTAACCTTAATGGACCCAACATAGTTTGGGTACCAAATTGTGCTTGATGAGTGTTGTAGGTACTTGAAGGTAATATGAGGCTTCGAGGTGCTTGAGCAAGTTGATTGAAAATTATTCACTCAAGCTATCAACCAATTCATATTGTCTTTTCTTATACGTTGACCCGAAGATGATTTGATGGAAATATTTAAAACTTCATATTCACCTATGTAACAAGTACCTAACCCTTGTAGGCTAGCCACTTGACTTGTGTAGTCTCTAGTAGTTCATAAATATGTGTTGTTTGTGAATTATTAGGAGTGGCTAGAGCATTTCAAGTTTAAATGAATCATTTGCCATATGATGCTTTTAATGGCTCTCTAGTAGAGCAAGATCTTGTTCATGTTGTAGGTAATGAGGATATACCTTATGAGGCAATGAAGTAATTGGCTATTGTTGATATTAGACCACTAGAAATCCAAGCCACTTAATTGAAGGTTACTCAAGTTGCTGCTACAACAATTTCCGCTGACGTACTCGATGTAGAGGTGTTGGGGCACCCCTGCTGCAAATCAGTAGGGTGGTAGTGCTGCCCCTCCTACTGCAGCAACTCATTCCACTTCAATACATGGACAAAACCTACAACCTTCATATGAGCAAAGTGAAGATGAAGAGACCACATCATCCATTATATTTCCAGAAGGGTGGTAACTTCTAAATCTCAAGTGCAATTTATTTCAAATCTTATCTCTTTGTGTCTTGTGTAGCCACTTAGGGAAATAAAGCACTTGAGGATATTTATTAGTTGTTGGTGATGAAAGAAAAGCAATGATTGGAATTAAATTGATCATTCACTCTAAGCAAGATACATGGCTTATGTTTCCTTTGTGGATTTCAAACCAAGAATGTCAAGAAAGACAAGAGTAAAGGATCAAGCTCAAGTAGAGACACTTATCACTCAAATCTCAAGAACTCTCTACTTGATGGAATCTTGTCATATGGTAGATTGACAAATTCTTATTCACATCTTATGGCCATCTACATGCTCAAATGGTTGTGAGTATCTCTTGGCTACCTATTAGGCTTATTTCGCACTCGGATATGGACATGTGTGTTTAATATTGATCCAGCTTGTCATATCTGTGCAAGATGTTCATTTTTATGCATGTTAACTGTTGTGTAAGTTTCACTGTGATCTGGCTGTTGAAGCTTGGTCGGCAGTGCCGACCAGTGCAACAGCAGTCAGGCCTTGTTGTGCATGAACTATCTTTTACATCATGTTTTATACTATGACACTATGTTTCTTGCACCCCACAGCAGACATGGATGTAGGGGGAGGCCCCAATCTCACTAGTATGTGAAAACTGACTTCTTATGTCAATTTGGAAATTCAAATTCCTATTCACATATTTAGGGGGAGTCTTCTACATCCAAGACTCATAAATCTCAGCACCTTTATATATCTTTTTGTAAGATCTATTTGAATTGTCATAAACTACCAATAAGAGTGAGATTGTGTTTCTCAAATGGAGTGTGCTATTATATCAATGTCATCAATCCAAAAACTATGTGATGTGTTCTCTCTAGATTTTTGGAATTGCTTCATTTATGTTAGCCACTCACCATAATATGGCTTAAATCTGCCCCTTGGACTTAAGTGACAAACCGTGCACATTCACATTTCCATTCCACTCAAAAGAGTGTGCATGAGGCATTAAGGGAGATTTAGTCCATGTTATGAGGTTTCTCTATTTTGGTAGCCCATTTGCCTTCCACACATAAAGGGTTACTAAATGAGAAACTAGTGCTTGTGTTACTAATGCCCTCTTGTGTTTGAGCTTATTCATAGGAAATCAATAAGAAGAGGTTGTGCTTATTTATTTGTATACATCACAAGCCTAAAGGTTACTCTTCACCTAAAGAAGATGAGGTTACAAGAGGTCATACAAACCAAGAATTGAGTTTGAATTGACAAATCAAGTTTGAGGTTGAAATGGATGAGCTATATTGGAAGAATTCACAAGACTTCAATCATTGACAAGAGAACTGAATGGTAATGACATCTTGTGAGTGTTCTCAGCCAAAATCACCTCAGTATTGGACAAGAAGGGAAGGATTGTGAAAAACATCAAATCTGTCCAGAAATCTGAAATTCTGAGTTGGCTGCCTTCAAGCATGGATTTGGAAGTTCAAACTCTAATGAAATGACCTGAGACTTTGTGAGCATGATATATACATCTAGTACTTGTTGTTGTACAGTTGGGATGCAGTTTGGTTTTGAAGAAAATCAGTTTCAGTTGAATTCTGTCAGCCTCAGCACCGCAGTTTCAGACTTGAGCAGTTTTGGTAGAAAATAAATTTGACTGATCAAATGGAGTCCAAATGGGCTGAAATTTTGAAAGCAGTTAGAGGACTCATAGATGAACATTTCTACCAAATTCCATGCATATTGGATCAGCAGTTTGAGAGATATGAATTTTTCTTCAAGGAAGACAGAATCTGAAAATTACTGCATTAAGTTGAATTGCATTGCAACAACAAGTTTCATTTGACTCTCGAGTTGGTCATGAAGAATCAGTGAAGATGAGAAGCATCAGTTTGGTCCAAAGGAGTTCAAATGAGAGAGAAGGACACATACAAGCATCCAAAGGAGTTGGAACCAAATTGCAAGTAGCAGCAAGAAGTTGCAGCTAGTTGGAACTAGAAGAAATCAGTGACATGCTTTCGATTCAGCAGCTGCAATCAATTGAAACCAGTTGTAATTGATTGAATTTAGCAGATACAAGCAGGGTAAATGAGTTACAATTAGCTGGAATCACTTGACATCATATTGAAGCAACTAAGAACTAGCCGGAACTAATTGGATTGAAAGCAAGCTTGAAGGAGTTTGAAATCAATTGGAATGTAGTGTAAAGTTCTCCCTTGGCCCAGGATCTTTGATATGCATGAGTGTGCTTTGTGTACTCTTGTATGCACAAATTGAGGGGGAGTTTACTGTGATATCTTGTGGGACAAATGGTTTCTCTCAAATTCATTCTCAAATTCATGATTATGTTGTCTCACACATTGGAGAAAGAAGGATGGATGGTTCCTTTTGGATTCACATTGGGTAATTCACAATTACTCTAGGATGTCTTGGTCTTTGTAAACCAAGTTCTCTCGGCTAAGTGTCGAATGCCCCAATCCTTTAGTGGAACGAAAACTGAATGAGTTGGAGAAAATAATTGAAGAGTGAACTTTCATTGTCAATTCTCTACTCTAGAGCTCATCAAGTGCACATGATCCATCCTATTGATCAACCAAGACCTTGTCAACAAAAAGTGGTAACTCCTAGTTCATAATTTGCAAATTTCATGAACTTTACCATTTGCTTTCTATGTGACTTGCTTTAGGTAAAGAAGGAACTAGGAACTTAATTTGGATCTTGGATGATCACCAAAGCTCTAATTCACCACATTTCATCAAAAGAGAACTGTGGCCATCTAAATCATTGAAATCTTACTTATATGATGGTCATGTCAATTAAAATTTATGTGGTGATCTCTCTACCTTAGTGGTGGTATGTTTCTTTGGCATAATTTTAATTGTTGCAAATTTGGTGTGCCTTGACCAAGATATAGGATGAACTACTCTAGACTCTTAAACCGATTCAAGTGCATTTCACAAGTAATTTGAGTACTTGGTGCACATATTAAGGGAGAGCTCATTCTATGTCTTGTGTCTTTTGAGACTAACATTTTCTTCTAGTGAACTTGTGTAGTCTCTTGGTGAGAATAAGTTTTTCATGGGTATGCTACATAACCATATCAATCCAAATTGGTAAAGTTATCTCTCATATTCATTTGGATTGCAATTTTAACTCTCATGTAGCTACTTTCCATAATATAGCTTAAATTCCCTTGTTTGGACTTAATTGACCAAAAAGTGCATATGTTCTTGCCATCCACTTACATATGTATGCACTATCAAATAGGGGGAATTTAGTCTATGTTATGAGGTTTGCAATTAGTGATCCACATGCCTTTCACATTCAAATGGTCACTAGTTGTAAAACTGTAGCTTGTGCAACTTAATGTTATCTCTTGTCTTTGTGAGAATTTCCTAGGAGACATCAAGGTCCCTAGGAGACATCTAGGTGATATTATGAGATACAACCATCCATTCCAATTGACATCAACTTGTGAAGATTCCTTCCATCGGTGTCAAACTATGAAGATCATATTTCAATTGGTATTGGTGGATAATCTTTCAATTTGGTATATCAAGAAATATGTCTTCAATTGGTATCTCAAAATGACAACAAGAGCTAGCAATGGACTTTCAACTAAGATGAAGCACAAGTTTGAAATGTCTCCTTGAAGATGATTAAAAAGGGAGATGGGCGCAAATGAGATCTTTTTGCTTAAAGAATTACCAAGCCCATCAAAGCACTAAATTCAAAATCATCATCATGGTGGAGATTGTGAGGTTTAGAACAAAGGTATATCACTCCATGAACATTTGTATTACCTTTGTGCATCTAGGCCCTTACATGCTAGTGTGTGCATGTGTATGCAATATATTGAGTCACACCATGAGTTTGTTCTTATGGTGACGATTAGAGAGTGAGTTAGATATTTGGTTGATACCTCTTGCGGTGATTATGTGAGTTTGTCTCATGTTACGTCACCTATGTGAGGTATGAGCTAAATATGCTAACCTCTCAAGAATCTTGACTTAAATTATTGCATACTTTGTTTGGTCGAAAACATAGAAGAGAAATTCTATATGCTAAACTTTTACCTACCTCTTGCCCTCACCTGTCTACCATCATTTCTTCCTTTTGGTGGAGAGATCCTTTTTGGAGATTAATGCCAAAGGGGGAGAAATTTTGGGGAGAATGTAAGGGGAAGAGAGATTGATATGAGGATGGAAAGGGGTAAAGGAGAGGCATATAAGATTTTTCAAAATTGAGTGGTGTGTGCAAGCATGGTTTAAATTGATGCTCTTGATTAGGATCGTTTATGCTAGTGTGTGACATTCATGCCTTGAATAATGTTTTGTTAATCTCGTTGAGTGCATGAACTGTCATGAGCATCACGTTTATCATGTTTGACACCTTGCACCCCACAGATGCTAAGATATAGGAGAGTTTCCACACTTTCTCTTAAATATGTGCATTTGGCATTTGAGGCCAAAATTTGAAATTCCTTTCAATGCACACATTTAGGGGGAGCTCACTATATCATAGGATTCAAAATCTTAATGTTTATCAATCTCTTGTAAGCTTTAATTGTGTTGTCATCAATCACCAAAAAGGGGGAGATTGTAAGTGCATCTAGCCCTTAGTGGGTTTTGGTGAACTGAGTGACAACATAATTAAAGGTCTAACAAGTTTGCTAAGTGTATCCAAGGTTCAACAAGAAAAGCAAACTTGATGGTATTCCACATAGTGTTGAAATGAAGGCCAAAATTGTGTACTGTTGTATTGGAAGATCATGGAAACAATTTTGTTCAAGCAAAAGACAACAATGCAAATAGAGTTGATGATATGGCTTCTATGTTGTGGGATATCATGGCATCATGAGAAAGCAAACATATTTGACAAATGACAAGTGGGACATAGATTGATGATTTTGGAATGGTCTCAACAATGGGTTGCTTTTCATGAGCAAGAAGAGTTTGATAGTGAACTAGCTTTGATCAAGGTTGAAGAATGAATCAAGAATGCATAAGTGAGTAAATGTCAAGCAAAGGTCAAATGACAAGGACTTAACTCATATTGGATATATGTCATCTCTACATTGGTTTGCTTATATGGATAAATATTTGGAGAATCACTTTGCATTGATTTGATCAAGCTAGAAGTATGAAGATGGAGATTGAAGTAAGTGTTGAGTGTCAAGCCAAAATGGAGAGGATATAAGGAACCGTGAATTGGCTTGACCATATTAATGATGATCCATATATGTCTCTATGTGAGTCAAACTAAAGCTTGATTGATCTCAACATTCATACCTACAAGATGTTCAAGCAAGGATCACAATATTGAAGAAATGGTTTTCAATGGATGCTTAATATGATGTGACTTGAGTATGGCTTGATAGGGTGAAGAAAGCAAGGAAAGGACTTCGAGGTACTAAGCGAAAGTGAAGGTCAAGGAGACCGAAGTACTATGGCTAGGGTGAAGAAGAGAGTACTTGCATTGAGTCGAGGTACTAATCAAGCTATGAGGAGTCATATTGTGTTGACGATCAGATCATTAGTGATAGTGACTTGAAGCCATGAAGTTGAACTCACATATGGAGAAATGGTTCAAGTCACATGCTCAAGGGATGTTTGCTCGAAGAGATGAGATAGTTGCAATTAGTTGCAACCCCTATGAAGTGACATTGAGAAGAAATGGCATATGAAGATACTGAAGACTCAAGTGGTTAATTGTTTATATTCTCTTATTCTTGAGTATAGGTATGCCATACTATTAAGAGGGATTCTAGCACCCACAGTCAAATTGTGTTACCAATGCTCAATCTTTGCCAGATAGATACACATCCAGCCACCTTTCTAACCCCACAGGTTTCATATGGATCAGATCCTTTTGGGGAGGTCGGCAGTGCCGAACCTTATGGTCGGCAGTGCCGATCATAATCGAACTGTTGGGCCCAGACTATATATATACCTTTTCAGAAAGCCCATAACGGTTCAGTTACACCAGTGCTTCTTCCAGCTCGGGATCTGACCGTTTGAAGAGCTCCCCTCTCTCTCTCTCACTCCTCCATTGTTGCTCCCAAAGCTTTCAAGTGGATCTCCCATTCCAACCACTAAAACTTGAAAGAGAGGGCAGCAAAACTCGATTAGAGAGCAGATCCATTGATTCCCAAAGTCCCAAGAGCATTGGTTCACGTTTGGCCGGAGATTCTAGGGTTTATTACTCTTGGAGCTTGCTCCTAGCCGGCTAGGCGTTGCCCTTGAGCTTGCCAACGTTTGTGGCAGCCTTGGGAGGTTTGTAACCACCTTCTTGCAGCTAAGAAATCACCCCTCACCTCAAGAGTTCACTCTCTTGACTTGAGAACGAGGAAAGGGCAAACCTAAGTGGTGAGCTTGAGCCTTTGTGGCATACCTCAACAACGTGGACTTAGGCAAGCCTTTGTGGCGAGCTGAACCACGGGATAAATCATTATGTCACCTTGTGCTTTGGTTTACTTCTCGTTCTTGAAGTGGTTTCTAGGGTTAGGGTTCGATCTAGTGCTTTATACTTGTGCTTTCGATTTCTGGCATATCTGTGAACTGTCTAACCCTGCAGGAAGCTTATCCTCTGCCTGTGCAACATTTCTTCTCATACTCACGAAACTCCGTTCTACATTTTTCCAGGTCGGCAGTGCTGATCTCAGGATCGGCAGTGCTGATCTGCGTACTGATCGAATTGAGTTTTGAGTTTTGACAGGCCTATTCACCCCCCCCCCCTCTAGGCCTCCTAGGCGACATCAAGGTCCTTTCACATCTCCAATCGCATTTTTCTCCGAGCGTTCTTGAAAAAGACTTCTTATGAGTTGCGTTTTGGAAAACTCCCCAAGGTGAGTTATTTTAGAGTTTTTGGTTGCCACTGTTTTATACTCAAAAAGGGCAACTTGGACAAGTTTGAGTCTCGTTCTTCTAACGGGGCATTTTTGGGTTATGGCACTCACACTCGCGCTTATCGTGTGCTTAACCTTGATACTAACCGAGTCATGGAGACATCAGATGTCACCTTCGACGAGACCATGGTTTGTCCCTCTTCTCGTTTTGAGCGTGCAGGTGATCATGAGGTTGGTGAGCCTCTTTTTGATGACGAGGATGAGGGTGCTGAAGGTATGGATAATCCAGCACCCCCTCCACCTGCTGTGCCGCAAGGAGCGGCTTCTACTACGACTCATGGCCCCGACACTTCTTCATCTTGGGGGCCGTGGGATCCGCCACCTCAAGCGGTACCTTTTGTACCCGAGGAGGCACCAACTGCTATTGAGGGGGAGGCTACATCAGCTCGGGAGGCGCAACGAAACATCCAGCGCCAGCACCCGCCTCAACAGATGATCGGAAGCATCGGCGAACGTGTCACTCGGTCAAGGTCACAACAAATCTCTCACTTTGCTCATTCTGCATTTGTTGCTGATTTTGAACCCCGAGATGTTGGACACGCTTTATGTGATCCAGATTGGGTCAATGCCATGCATGAGGAGCTTGAAAACTTTGAAAGAAATCGGGTTTGGGTTTTGGTTCCTTTTCCTCCTGAGTGTCACCCTATTGGGACAAAATGGGTTTTCAAAAACAAACAAGGAGAGGATGGCCATGTTGTGAGAAACAAGGCCAGACTAGTAGCCCAGGAGTATAGTCAGAAGGAGGGGATAGACTATGAGGAGACTTTTGCTCCTGTAGCTCGTTTGGAGGCTATTAGGATACTCTTGGCTTTTGCTGCATCCAAAGGTTTCAAACTTTTTCAAATGGATGTCAAGAGTGCCTTCTTAAATGGCTACATAGTAGAGGAGGTGTATGTGAGACAACCCCCCGGTTTCGAAAATCCCAAGTTTCCAAACCATGTTTTTAAACTTCACAAAGCTTTGTATGGTTTGAAACAAGCCCCTAGAGCCTGGTATGATAGGTTGAAAATCTTTTTGCTTGCCAAGGGTTTTAAAATGGGATGTGTGGATAAAACACTCTTTCTCCTCAAGCAAGGCAATGATACTCTCTTGGTCCAGATATATGTGGATGATATCATTTTCGGTGGTTCTTCTCACGCTTTGGTTGCCAAGTTTGCAGACACTATGAGCAGGGAATTTGAGATGAGCATGATGGGCGAGTTGACGTTTTTCCTCGGGTTGCAAATCAAGCAATCCCGGGAAGGGACGTTCGTGCACCAGGGTAAGTATACCAAGGACATCTTGAAGAAATTCGATATGGGTGAGGCCAAGCCTCTTCCAACACCCATGTTGACCACGACGGCCCTGGATGCGGATGTGGATGGAGAAGCGGTGGACCAGAAGGAGTACCGGAGTATGATTGGGTCACTGCTGTACCTGACGGCGACACGCCCAGACATTCAGTTCGCGGTGTGTCTTTGCGCGTGATTTCAGTTGTCGCCGCGCACCTCGCACCGTCAGACGGTCAAGCGCATTATGAGGTACTTATCCTTCACTCCAGAATTTGGGATTTGGTATTCTGCTTCCTCCACCCTCTCCCTTTGTGGTTATTCTGATGCCGATTTTGCTGGCTGTCGCATTGATCGCAAGTCCACTTCTGGGACTTGCTAGTTTATTGGTTCTTCTCTTGTATCGTGGTCTTCTCGCAAGCAGTCTAGTGTCGCCCAGTCTACCATGGAGGCTGAGTATGTTGCTGTGGCTAGCTGTTGTTCCCAGTTACTTTGGATGATGGCCACTTTGCGTGATTTTGGTCTGAGCTTTTCTCGTGTTCCTTTGCTTTGTGACAGCACGAGTGCGATTAGCGTTGCTAAGAACCCCGTGCTGCACTCTAAGACCAAACACATTGATGTGCGCTTTCATTTTTTGCGAGACCACTATGAGAAGGGTGATATCGACCTTCGCCATATCGATACTCATCATCAGTTGGCTGATATTTTCACCAAGCCCTTGGACCAATCAACTTTTGCCAGGTTGAGAGGTGAGCTTGGTGTGTGTTTCCCCTTTTAGATGGGGAAACATTTTGGCTCTTGTCTTATAAACTGACCTTGTGTTTTTCAGTTGGTTTCTTCATGCATCTTTGCATTTCATCTTGCATTTTTCCATTCAGAGCTTCATGTATATAATCTGAAGAATGTAACTATGCTCTATATAGTATTTGCTCCGATGCTTTATGATGATGTTGTAGCTTATGCTCTTTCTGATCATTAATACATGTTGTGAGCAGAGCTATTTTATGAATGGTGAATCTGATTAATGAACATAAAACTTGAAAATGTTCACCATTGAGATATGCAACTAGCATGTGTAGAATGTGTTGAAGTTACTTGTGCTTTTCATATATGCTAGGTTGCTATGTCTCTAGTGTTGAGTCTTTCACTTGCTTGGTATGTTCATTTTCTGTTCTAAAAATCTGAATCAAGTTAAGTGAATTGGATAAGATCGAGATGGGATTGCTTGTCAGCACATCACAGTTTCGAGACTGTTTCTCATTGCACTTTGAGTTAAACTTGAGCTGTGTAGTGTATGATCGAAACTGTTGCTTTAAGCTTCTGATTGCTTCTGCATAGGCTTCGCACAGTTGAAAAGTTAGGCAATGACAAGCTTTCAACCTCTCGCAATCATATGCTGAAATTTGACCTTGTGTAAATTAACCGCTGCAACTCCGATAAAATTTTGCAAACACAAGTCTATGTTTCATTCTATAGCATGATGATTGAACTGTGCTAGGGGTAGTTCACCTTGTATACATGTTTAGCACTTGTCGGATATCCTGTCTACACATGTGTTGTGCTATTTTGATGGTGAACCCTTTTTGACTAAAAACTGTTCTTTTTGCTCTCATATTCATATTTCGTATCTGGTGATCAGTTTGAGCCTTTGCTAGCTTCTTATGGATGTTGTTGAGTCATCGGATCAGAACTGTTTAGAGCATCCTTGCACTCTCTTGATTATATTTCTGAAGCTGCTAACTTGCATTTTTACTCATATGCATTTTTGGAGGGAGATATTCTGTCAAGGGAGACATTTGAGGGCGTGTGCACATTTACTTGATGATGATGCATTTTCAACTAAGGGGGAGAAAATATTGACAAATCATGTGTTCCCTGGGTTATGTGCACTAGTTGAGGGGGAGTTTGCTAGTTGTGTTGAGCCTTTGCCTCTTTCTTGAGGGACTAGCAAACATTTTCAGCTCTTGTTCAGCTCTTCAATTGATATCGAACTCTTTTGGTTTTTGAGTTGGTAACAGTTGGTATCGAGCTGCTTCGCTAGCGGTGTTGAGCCCGTTTCTGCCTCTTCTTGAGGGCTAGCTCTGTTTTGCTTGAATTTCAGTTGATCTTTCAATTGGTATCAAGTTTTCTCGCTAGTGGTGTTGAGCCTGTTCTACCTCTTCTGGAGGGCTAGCTTTGCTTTGCTTGGTTGTGTCGAGCCGTTGCCCATGTCTTTGGGAACCAAGTTGTGTTGCTCTTTCCACTTGACCTTCTTCGGCTTTGACATGCTTTTAGGTCATTTGGTTGAGTTCTCTCTCTTTCTTCCTTCCTTTTTTGTTTCCATTATGATTTGTGTTAGTAGTTGACAATGCACTCATCAAGGGGGAGATTGCGGATACATGGGTGTATACCGAGTCTCTGAGTGATGAGTGATTGTCAACTGGGATGATGCGCATGTTCTTTGGCTTGTGTTGTGCAGGTGTCGAGCACGGATACAGTGATCAGAGGCAAGGTGAAGGTCAAGTAGAGACGTGTCGTGCCGATGGACCGAGAGTGGCGAAGGGCGGACGTGAGGCTTGGACTGAGGGACCGGTGGCCCGAGGATCAGCTGTGGTGGCTGACAGCCTGGGACAGCGACAAGCGAAGACTTGCGGGCACGGTGTTGCCTAGGTCGAGGACCTGGGGATATGTGTCGGTGGACGGGGTGCACGGGCGGTGCATCCCCCCTACGGCTCGGTTTGGTGGTTGAGCCACAGAAAAACCACCGAGTGGACGGTTTCCAGGTTTGGGCCTCAAAACCTGGGTGCTGATGGTTTCCGAGTTTGGGCCACAAAACTCGGGCTGAGGACGGTTTCCAGGTTTGGGCCTCAAAACCTGGGTGCTGCGGGTTTGCTGAGTTTGGGCCACAAAACTCAGGCGATGGACTGCGGGTTTCCCGGTTTGGGCCTCAAAACCGGGGGTTGGCTGTGAAGGCTGGTTTCCCGGTTTGGGCCACAAAACCGGGGGTGCGACGTCCGGGAAAAGGACAAGCAGAGCGGTGGCGGCACGTGGCGGCGATCGGTGAGGTTGCGTCGAGGCAACGCTACCAGTTGTGCGGGCGTGGCCGTCGGATCACCACCTACCACGAGTTGGTCCAGAATAACCCTAGGGTTTAGCTGGTTTGCTCTGTAATTAGAGAGGGGTAGAGTAGGAATTAGAATTAGGATAAGTAGAGGGAGACACCCTCCTCCCATTTTATCTCAGTCATTTTGCTCTTTGCTTCTAGGGTTTCTTGCTCTCCCAATCCTCTGCTGTAGCTACTGAGATCCGCAGAGAATCATACCTCTGTGTACTGGAGATTTTGAGGAAGTGAGACCGTAATCTCACTGTTGTAGCGTGTGGTAGCCACACGGTTGCAGATCGATGACTTGATTCGCGTTTTGTTCGTGTTCTTCGCGTTCTTCGTTTCTCCGTGATTTTCCCATCACTCGATCTCCCTCTCTATTGCGTCCTTGCGAAATCCGTTTGAATCAACTTGTTCTTTATAGTGAGGAGATCATTTCCACCGAAGGAATTCATCTAACTCCTCACGAACAAGTAGATCGGGTTGATTTCGTTTTCGTGGTGCTTTTTCGTTCATACACCTTCCCTTTCGATTTCCCGGTGATTGAGTTGATTTGAGCGGATGATTTCTTGGGGATAGTCTTCCAACTACCTCGTGATCATCTTCTCCAAGTTTGGGAACGTGGGATTGTGATTTGATTCGAATTTGGGAGGATTCGTGTGAGAGGCGACCAAATTCGCCCTCACTGGGTGTTGGCGGACAGTCCGCCACCCAGGGCGCGGACAGTCCGCGCGTCGGGGACGAGCCGGACCAGTGGCTCTGTTCTTCGGCCGTTTGGCTTTTGGTTGACTGGCGGACAGTCCGCCGTTGGAGTTCACGGACAGTCCGGGAACGTCCAGGAGACTTGCAACAATAGTGTTGTTTCGGGGATTTGGCCGGCGGACAGTCCGCCACCCCCGCGGACAGTCCGCGATTGAGCTGGACAGTCCGGGACCGTACTGGCGGACAATCCGGGATCCTGCTGAGTGTTGCATTTTAGTGCGTTTACTCTCCCGGCTTCTTCGCTTGGTTTTCGGACTTCTCGTTTGGCCCTAGAGTTGATCAAGGAACCTCTCTAGGTATCTTTGCTACTAGTTAGCATAGGTATTTGAGAGTTTCTCGACGTAGCCGTCTATCTATGTTCGGTGAGGGTTGAACTTGCTCTGGAGCTTTTGGCGTTTGGTTTGCTATCGCTTTGTGGTGCCTCGCTGTGATCCTAGGGATCATTCACCCTCTTCCAAGGGTCGTGGGCATCACGGTTTCGATCGAAGCTTTCGGGGGTTGATTTTGGGGACAAAAGGCCAAAGTTTCGATAGAAATTTTTGTGCTCCCATTCACCCCCTCTGGTCGTCTTGCTATTGCATTCTCGTTCCTTCACGTCAAGCTGCTGCTCTAGAACTAGGCCCCGATGTCGCACCGGGGGCACCCTCACGTGCACCTACCAGAGCATCGCCGATGTATTCACCCGCGTTCTCCATGAGGAAGCACCGCCGTCCCCACCCAGGTACGTCCTTTTTTTTCCTTTTCCTTGGTGATCAGAATTTATACTTGGATGTGTATCGGATAGGATGTGGATGAATATGCTTGAAACAATGCTTTGGTCACAATTTGGAGTAAATTAATTGTATGTGTTTGGTTATTTGAGGCAAAGTGTGAAAAAATTTAATTGTATATATATTTCTGTCTAGATTGGATCCACAACTCTAGATCTCGTTGTTGATTTTTGAAAACAAAGCTTAGGTCTTTTATTTGATATGTTGTTTGTCTCCAAGCAATTAATTCAACTTTTTCAGTAAAATATGATTGGGTACTGAGTAGCCGTTGGCTTTGAATTACATTTCCTTTCTGGTGGAGCAAAGTTACAATCTTTAGGCAAAGTGATCCCGGTGGCACAGGCAGCCACCATACATGTTGTGACGTTCAAGCTTTACTGGTAGAAAATAAACATAACGATACTTGAAAAGGGCTTAAATCATTCAAATTACTCTTCACTTATTATAGGTAGAGATAGAGACTCAAAATTGTGGAATGTTTTGCTCATGGCATGCATCGAAGAGCAGCATCCGTGGTTAATTTAACATTGTACTTGCAGAGTTCCAGTTCTTATACTGGTGGTTTGTTCCTATTTCTGAAAGGCACTTCTGTTACCATATGCACTTGCTGGATTTTATCCTCGAGTGTGCTCAACTGAAACTATAATCTGCATACAAGCCTGTCATTATCATGTGTTAAAAGCGTGCTATCTGCCTGGAATTCGTTGCAAAGGTTAGCATACCAGATACCAAACAAACAAAAGGCTTCAACTTTGTTCAGAGTTCATCAACTTTGATCTATGCTGATGAAACTCTACAGTTGCTCACGTTTTTCTACATATAATATGATGATCGTTTTAGCTATGCAGGCTTATGTGTTGGAGTACTATGACCAGACCATCTCTTTTCCTAGCGGATCCTTCTACATCCCTGCAGTTTTAAGAGTACATGTGTGACATGTATATTGGCTTCGATCTCTCAATTCGGTTATTGTTGAAGTGGCATCTCGTGTTCTCACTATGTTGTTTCTCTGGTGTTGTTCAGGTTCCACAGTTGTTGTTAGAGTGCGCGGTGAGTTCCAGACCCGAACAGATCTGCTAACCAAAGAACGCGGAAGCATAACCACCATAGAAGAAAATACGCAAACGAGAACGACACCAAGACACAATATTTTTTAACGAGGTTCAGCGATGTGCCTAATCCTCGGGGCATGACTACGGGCGTTCCTCCCCATAAAACAGCAGCTACACCGGCATCCGGGCGATCCTGCGGCCTTGCTGCCACCCAAACCAGCCGCCAGGTCGTCTCTCTTGGTTACAACATGGGTTGCCTCATATTTATGGCCCTCTAGGATACAGAGTTCGACTCCAACACTATCCTAGCCCCTAACACAACTCAAGTCCAATTGTAACCGGATTATACCCATATTCGACACATATCTAACAAACTCCACCTTGGCGAATATGTACACCATCTTGAAGTCGTCCATGCACGAAACTTCATGTATCCGAACTGAGTTATTGCCTTCACAGCTCCACACGAGCTGTCCAACGAGTCTGATCACAGACCCACTGCAAACAAGAGACTCTACTATACCTGCAACACCATACATCATGACTCCACCTGCAGTTGTACACTTTTCTCTTCATCACCCAGTCTCTCTTGAATAAAAATTAGATTCATCTTCAGCCCTGACATGTCTGACTCCTGAAGCACGTCTCCTCCTATTAAACACCACATGAGCTAACTGAATCCAATATCATACTCAACCTGACTATATATGTGACACTGAGAATTTCACAACCGCTATCTGAGTCACATATGAAAAACTATCATATTAGCTTGCTCTTTTTTCCACAGCATTGCTACGTCCGACGTCTTATACGGTAGCCTCCCGCTGTACTGACCAACCAGATTACTCTAGTTGCAAGCATAGATATCCACCATCTATACTTCCTTCCAATTTAGTCCTATGTCCTTCGATCTCGCATGCTACTTGAATCGATCCACGTACGTTGTTGTCTTGGAAGCACACAAACTCCTCCAATGCAAAACCGCATCCTGAGTTCGCCCACGTGTCGCCACACCACAAAGAACGAAGAACTCCATCAGCCGCCACGCTCCTAGGTCGTCATTGCTGATCTCATCATCGTCTCTGCCTCACGGTATGACTAGCATAGCACAGCTAGCCTCTCCGCCATAGTCGCGCCGCTCACAAGCCTCGTCGACCATCCTGCCGCTTGCACACGACAAAATCAACCCGCTTGACCGTCATCCTGTTTATCTCCAACCGTCGTAACAGTCATCAACAACTTCGATTACTAATCTTGCAATCTTCCATGAACTCCTCTGTATTATGCAGGTCAGCAACCTAAACAATAACACCGAGTCCATCTCGACTCGGGCTCCATTGCGTGTGTTAGAAATAAAGGCAATTTCCGTGTCATTTTAATTCCGTAAATTAACATTATGATGACGACATAATAGAAATAATATAAAAGTGATTTCATAATATCACATATGACCATAGCAGTACGGAACATATGTGAAACAAACATGTGAATCATATATATGATGATAAAACATAATATATCATCTACTGCAGAAAAGCATGTGAAACAATATAACAGGCTTACTGAAACATATATGCAACAACTACTGAAACAACGAATCAGAGCTACTGCAACATTCAGGAAATATGTAACAGACAGTAGACCAGAATATATAGCTGACAGCAACACTGCATAACTTACGAAACAATAGAAGACAACTACTGCAACATATTCAACAGTACTACTGAAACAACATGACGGAACAAAATACTGAGTTACGAAAAACAAAGAGAAGATGAACAGTTCATACCCGCCCATCCTTAGCGCAGATCCAGATCCTTGTCCAACTTCCTTGGTCATGTCGCAGTAGATGAAGACGAAGACCAATCACCGGGAAGAAGACGAAGATGAAGACCAATCACCGGGAAGAAGACGAAGATGATGACCAATCACCGGGAAGAAGACGAAGCTGAAGACAGTGATCCTCCTGAAGAAGAAGAACAGCGACGGCGAAGATCGTTCGGGCAGTCGCGTAGTCGCTCCCCAAAAACCTAATTGCCGATCCCTCGTGCAAGGTCTCGATCGACACCGGCTCCGGAGGCACCTGCCCTCTCGCTCCTCCGTGCGCGCGGATGAACGAGATGGGAAAGCCTTTCCTGCAGCGGAACTGAGCTCTGGAATGTGTTTGAGTTGGAGAGGAAGAAGGAAGGGCATTCAGCCTTGCGCACAGGAGGAGGCGTTGCTCCTTTTATTCCCGTACGGGCGCAGGGAGAGCGCAGGAGATGAGGAGACAGGCAATTAAATGAGTTAAAACTTCCTTCATCATGGTGAGATAAAGAGTTGTAACTCCCGTGATTAAGGCATGGTTAGTGCGGCGTGATTATTGCGTATTAAAACAAAATTAACACGCCACGCCCACCTGCCTGCCTGCCTGCCTGCCTACCTACCTGCCTGCCTCGCCACGCCACGCCACGCCCCGGCCCGGCCCGGCCCGAGCCCGTGCCCGTGCCCGGCCCGGCCGGCCGGCGGCGGCGCGCGCGCGCGTGTGGCACGCCTTGATCCGTTTCACAACTTCTCAAATTAGATGGAATAAATCCCACCATATAAGTTGAGTCAACGTCCCTTTAAATTCCAATCCGGTACAAACAATAATTCTCACAATTACACCATAGAGTTATTGATTTATTAAATATATTAATGGGCCTGGCCCAAAATAAATCTAACAATCCCCACCAAACTCTAGGGTTAATAACTGTGAAATTCCAGAATCTCAATTCTTTGATATACCAGTGTTTCGATGGAGACTGTTAAGTTGAACATCCACCTAGAGCAAGAGTTTTACTCAGTCACAACTGAACAATGGACTATGCCTTGAATTGACAGTTTTGCGTGAGGTGAGATTCACTCAAGTCCTTTGCTGGTACTAGGCTGCAACAGACATCCCCGCTGTTTGAAGCATATAAGTCACACTTCAGTGCCTTTCATGAGTATTTAGGGACCGCCCAAATCCCATAGACTGTGACTAGCAGTCTGACTCATATAGGTGTATTCCTCATAAGATGTTCTGTAGGACAACATCTCATCTTTAAAAGACTCTCGGAATACATTAAGGTAAATACCAACCTGCCTTACAGAAGGAAAGTTATGCATCAGAGATGGGTTCGAAAGGGAACTTTCCTCTCAATCTACTCATAGCTTGTTTCACCACTCTACTTCACGGGATCTCCGATCACATAGAGCAGGTTACCACTATAGTAGATTTTCATATGGGTCTCATACCCATCTCCCTCGATGCATTTTCTATCACATTTCGTGACAATCCCTTAGTGAATTGATCTGCCAGATTATTCGACGTGTGGACATAATCCAACGTTATAACTCCGGAGGTTTTCAGTTTTCTGACAGATTTCAATCTTCTCTTTACATGCCTTGTAGACTTCATGTTACTCCTGGAACTGTTGACCTTCGCAATCACAGTTTGATTGTCACAGTTCATGGAAATAGCCGGAATCGGTTTTTCAACCACCGGTAAATCCAACAGGAGTTCACGAAGCCACTCGGCCTCAGCCCCAGCAGTGTCTAACGCTGTGAGTTCTGCTTCCATGGTAGACTTCGTAATGAGAGTCTGCTTGCAAGACTTCCAGGAAACAGCGCCACCTCCAAGCAGGAACACATATCCGCTTGTGGCTCTAAGCTCATCAGCATCAGAAATCCAGTTGGCATCACAATAGCCTTCTAGCACTTTTGGGTGACCGGTATAGTGAATACCGTAAGTCATAGTACCTTTCAGGTACCGCAACACTCTCTCAAGAGCACGCCAGTGATCATCTCCAGGTTTGGACACAAACCTGCTCAGCTTGCTCACAACATATGAGATGTCAGGCCTTGTTGCACTCGCAAGGTACATTAGCGAGCCAATGATCTGGGAGTATGTCAATTGATCCCTTGCTATTCTTCGGTTTTTCCGCAATAGCACACTAGGATCATAAGGTGTAGGAGCAGGATTATAGTCACTATAACCAAAGCGACTTAACACCTTTTCCACATAATGGGACTGCAACAAAGTCACCCCACCATCACCTTCTCTAATTAATTTGATGTTCAGAATAACATCAGCTTCTCCCAAATCTTTCATATCAAAATTACTTGACAAAAGTTTCTTAACTTCCTCAATCACATTGAGGTTTGATCCAAAGATCAATATGTCATCAACATAAAGGCACAACATAACAGCCTCACCCCCACCATACCTATAATACACACATGTGTCAGCTTCGTTCACAACAAAGCCAGCAGCTAGTAGAGTATTGTCAAATTTTTCATGCCATTGCTTAGGTGCTTGTTTCAGGCCATATAATGACTTTAACAACCTGCACACCTTGTTCTCTTGACCATCCGCAATGAAGCCCTCTGGCTGATCCATATAGATCTCCTCATCCAACTCTCCATTTAGGAAAGCTGTCTTTACATCCATCTGATGTATGATAAGACCATATGAGGCTGCCACAGCTATCAAAGTGCGAATTGTAGTCAAACGAGCAACTGGTGAATAGGTGTCAAAGAAATCTTCACCCTCCTTTTGGGTGTATCCTTTGGCCACAAGCCTTGCCTTGTACCTCTCAACGGTACCATCAGGCCTAAGCTTTTTCTTGAATATCCATTTACAACCTATAGGTTGACAACCATAAGGACGGTCAACGACCTCCCAAGTTCCATTAGACATAATAGATTCCATCTCACTCCTGACAGCTTCCTTCCACAAGTCAGCATCAGGAGAGGAATATGCCTGTCTAATAGTGGTTGGTGTGTCTTCCACAAGGTACACTATATAGTCATCACCAAAAGATTTTGCAACCCTTTGTCTCTTACTCTTTCGAGTAACTATAGTGTCATCCTCCTCAGGGATGTGCACATGAGTATCCTCAGCATGATCTATTTGTTCTGGTTCATAGGGAATTATAGTCTCATGACTTGTTTCACTTGTTTCACTAGGTGTATTCTTCATTGGAAATTCATTCTCAAAAAATGTTGCGTCTCTCGATTCCATGATTGTATCAACATACACATCAGGAATATCAGATTTAATAATTAAGAACCTATACCCAACGCTGTGAAAAGCATAACCTAGGAAAATACAATCAACTGTTTTAGGTCCAAGTTTACGCTTCTTGTTGATTGGCACATTCACCTTAGCCAAACAACCCCAAGTGCGTAAATATGAGAGATTTAATCTTCTCTTTTCCCATTCCTCGAATGGTGTGATCTCTTTGTTCTTAGTTGGAACTCTGTTCAGGACATGACACGCTGTCAAAATCGCCTCACCCCACTATTCCTTGGATAATCCCGCTGTACTCAACATTGCATTCACAAGCTCTGTTAGAGTGCGGTTTTTCCTTTCAGCAATCCCATTGGATTGTGGTGAGTATGGTGGTGTCCTCTCATGAACAATCCCATGTTCCACACAGAACTCATCGAACACATTAGAGAAATACTCTCCACCTCGATCGGACCTTAAACGTTTTATTTTCCTCTCAAGTTGGTTCTCTACTTTAGCTTTATAGGCCTTAAAATAATTAAACGCTTCATCTTTTGATTTTAAGAGATACACATAGCAGAACCTAGTGGAGTCATCTATAAAGGTGAGAAAGTATTTTTTACCGCCTTTAGTCAAAATTCCGTTCATCTCGCATAGATCGGAATGCACAAGTTCTAGAGGTGCCAAGTTCCTCGCCTCAGCAGCCTTGTGTGGCTTGCGAGGTTGTTTCGATTCAACACACACATGGCACTTAGACTTTTTGACTAAATTAAATTTAGGAATTAAATTCAGATTTGCTAACCGCATTAAACAGCCAAAACTTGCATGACAGAAACGTGAATGCCATAAATCTGACTCATCAGAAATATTAACAGAATTCACCAGTTTATTACACACATCATGCAACGATAAGCGGAACAAACCTCCGCAATCATACCCTTTACCAATAAACAAACCATGTTTAGACAGAACACATTTATTCGACTCAAGAACAACTTTGTAGCCATCTCGGCACAACATGGAAGCACTAACAAGATTTTTCTTGATAGAGGGCACATGCTGCACGCTCTTCAATGGCACTGTCTTTCCCGAAGTAAACTTCAGAATGACTGTACCAACACCAAGAACATGAGCACGCGACCCATTTCCCATCAACAAGGCGCCAGACCTCCCGACCTGGTAGGAGGAAAATAGAGATACATCAGCACACACATGTATATTTGCACCACTGTCCATCCACCACTCAGGTGAATTACAAACGGAAAGAACGAATGGTAAAGAATTACCATACCCAGATGTTCCTTCACCATTGTCAGTAGTAACAACATTTGCTGATTTATTGTCCCGGTGGTATTTGCGATCAGGACACTCACTTGCCCAATGCGCATCACTACCACAGACAAAGCATCCTCCCTTCTTGTTGTTGTTGTCCTTTTTCTTAAATTGTGTTGTCTGATTGGTCTTAGGAATGTTCTGTTGCTTGTTCTGGTTTTTCTTCTTTTTGTACTTGCGGAATTTGGAGTTTCTCTTCTGCACCACATTGGCAGTAGAGGTCTCAACATCTTTTCCATTGTCCTTTGCTCTCGCCCTCTCCTCAACATCAAGAGTGCCAATGAGCTCTTCCACATTGAACTCTTGTCTCTTATGTTTGAGAGAGGTAGCAAAGTCCTTCCATGACGGTGGCAGCTTAGCGATAATACCGCCAGCCACAAACTTGTCAGGAAGAGGACAAGGAAAAAGCTCAAGTTCCTTTGCTAGTGCCTGAATCTCATGAGCCTGTTCCACAACAGATCGGTTCTCAACCATCTTGTAGTCATACAGTTGCTCCATAAGATACAGCTCGCTACCAGCATCGGTAACTCCAAACTTTCCCACAAATGCATCCCACAGCTCTTTACCCGTGGGAAGTATGATGTAGCTTTTCTGGAATTTTGCATCAAGTGCGCTAATCACTGCTCCTCGAAAGAGGTTGTCATCAGCCTTAAACTTAGCCTCATCCTCAGGAGACAAGTTATCAGGCTTGCCCTCAATCACATGAAAGCATGACAAAGCAATTAGCCACAATTCCATCTTAGCTCTCCATATCAAGAAGTTTTTCCCATCAAAAGCATCAGGTTTTAACACGGCAGCAAAACCACTGACACAAAAATGCCTATAATTAGGTTTTTGGATTGTTAGAAATAAAGGCAATTTCCGTGTCATTTTAATTCCGTAAATTAACATTATGATGACGACATAATAGAAATAATATAAAAGTGATTTCATAATATCACATATGACCATAGCAGTACGGAACATATGTGAAACAAACATGTGAATCATATATATGATGATAAAACATAATATATCATCTACTGCAGAAAAGCATGTGAAACAATATAACAGGCTTACTGAAACATATATGCAACAACTACTGAAACAACGAATCAGAGCTACTGCAACATTCAGGAAATATGTAACAGACAGTAGACCAGAATATATAGCTGACAGCAACACTGCATAACTTACGAAACAATAGAAGACAACTACTGCAACATATTCAACAGTACTACTGAAACAACATGACGGAACAAAATACTGAGTTACGAAAAACAAAGAGAAGATGAACAGTTCATACCCGCCCATCCTTAGCGCAGATCCAGATCCTTGTCCAACTTCCTTGGTCATGTCGCAGTAGATGAAGACGAAGACCAATCACCGGGAAGAAGACGAAGATGAAGACCAATCACCGGGAAGAAGACGAAGATGATGACCAATCACCGGGAAGAAGACGAAGCTGAAGACAGTGATCCTCCTGAAGAAGAAGAACAGCGACGGCGAAGATCGTTCGGGCAGTCGCGTAGTCGCTCCCCAAAAACCTAATTGCCGATCCCTCGTGCAAGGTCTCGATCGACACCGGCTCCGGAGGCACCTGCCCTCTCGCTCCTCCGTGCGCGCGGATGAACGAGATGGGAAAGCCTTTCCTGCAGCGGAACTGAGCTCTGGAATGTGTTTGAGTTGGAGAGGAAGAAGGAAGGGCATTCAGCCTTGCGCACAGGAGGAGGCGTTGCTCCTTTTATTCCCGTACGGGCGCAGGGAGAGCGCAGGAGATGAGGAGACAGGCAATTAAATGAGTTAAAACTTCCTTCATCATGGTGAGATAAAGAGTTGTAACTCCCGTGATTAAGGCATGGTTAGTGCGGCGTGATTATTGCGTATTAAAACAAAATTAACACGCCACGCCTGCCTGCCTGCCTGCCCCGGCCCGAGCCCGTGCCCGTGCCCGGCCCGGCCGGCCGGCGGCGGCGCGCGCGCGCGTGTGGCACGCCTTGATCCGTTTCACAACTTCTCAAATTAGATGGAATAAATCCCACCATATAAGTTGAGTCAACGTCCCTTTAAATTCCAATCCGGTACAAACAATAATTCTCACAATTACACCATAGAGTTATTGATTTATTAAATATATTAATGAGCCTGGCCCAAAATAAATCTAACAGCGTGTTCCTTGCTGTGTACGGCTGGTGCTTTTTTCCCTTCTCACGACCATGCAACCAATGCCCGTCTCGGTCACGTCAAACGTGAAGCCCATGGTGACCAATTACCACACGCCAATCAAGTTTATAGGAAGTCAACTCGACCAAGCAAAGAAATAAAACCAGCATGCACGTACTCACGATATCGAACATCATTGCATGTATGTAAATTTCGGTACCTGGAACCTGCCTCCACCTCTCCTGATTGGACACATAATGCTGCACTTATGCGTTGGCACACCGGACTGTACTCACCTCTAGCATCTGGCATCTGCATAATCGTCACCGCCCAACCGTAAACAACCACACCTTCATCAATATGAGTTCATCGTGGTTTTTACCACCATCATTGCTGCTACATCTGAGTCCTGCAACGACCACGCCGATCATAGTCAAACTCTCATCAATATGATCACGCGTCGAAGCCGCCATCTTCATCCACGACGTCTTCCAGCCGCACCGTCGAACCTGGCCATCACGTCTGACCGACCCTTGTCGAACAGCAGCCACCAGCCGCCATCAACCCGATCTCCACGTCTGGATGGATCCCTGTTGATTGCAGCCCATTGGACGGTTCGAGCCACTCGCTCGAAGTTTCCAACTCCACCGATCGAGTCGTCGATCGCCGCCATGCTCCACCTTGCGCCATGTCCTTCTCCAGACACACCCGTGCAAGCTTTGCGCGGTGTGAAACATATCTATCGCACCTCCATGATCTTCTTCTATGAATCTGGCTCCGATACAGTTGCTCTTAGAGTGCGCGGTGAGTTCCAGACCCGAACAGATCTGCTAACCAAAGAACACGGAAGCATAACCACCATAGAAGAAAATACGCAAACGAGAACGACACCAAGACACAATGTTTTTTAACGAGGTTCAGCGATGTGCCTAATCCTCGGGGCATGACTACGGGCGCTCCTCCCCATAAAACAGCAGCTACACCGGCATCCAGGCGATCCCGCGGCCTTGCCGCCACCCAAACCAGCCGTCAACTCGTCTCTCTTGGTTACAACAGGGGTTGCCTCATATTTATGGCCCTCTAGGATACAGAGTTCGACTCCAACACTATCCTAGCCCCTAACACAACTCAAATCCAATTGTAACCGGATTATACCCATATTCGACACATATCTAACAGTTGCTACAGGTAGTAGAGAGAAGAAGAGTCAAGCAGAGCCTTAGTCGTAAAAATATTCTTTAAAGAGATGAATTCACCTTCCAGTATATATGTTAGGTTGTGTTCGTTTCTTTCTGCAAATCTAAAACTTTTATAGTTTCCCTTCTCATATCATGAGCGATTGGTTACCAATGAACGCCGTGTGATGAGGGGGCATGCATAACAAAGCGGGTGGACCTAAGAGAATCAATTAAATTAGTATTGCATATTTAAAAAAAAACTATTAATATGCTCCAAATTCAATTAGTACATTCTTTTAGTTAGATTCACGTTATAGAATATTCCATAGCGTTAACACGGGCAATATAGTTATGGTGATGACGTTCTGGAAGTGTTTGAGGAATTGTCTGCAAGGTTTGTTCCTTCCCTTGTTGTTGTTGCCTACATACTACTCTCCATTGTTGCAAGTGTAGTCTGTCCTAATAAAGTACTAATTGATTTTTGCAAATTTTGTGGGTCATAACATTGTATTTCTTATTTATTTGCATATTATAAATTCTGAAGTTGGAGTTTTCCTTAAGTCAGACGGACACTATCACTACCAGAAACTCGAGATTTCGTGAGAGTGCAAAACACGTCACGAAATATGGTTTTACTCTCACGAAAATAATTCGTGAGATTACACCCTCAGGCATAACCTCTCAGGACAATAGACTCACGAAAAACACATTTTCATGAGAGTTCACCGTCACGGTTTCTTTTCATGGCGGGAGTACGTGACGGCCACTCTCACGAAAACAATGTTGCCACCAGGTTTGCATTGTTGTTTTCATGACGGTTTTTTATGGTATTTCGTGAGAGTTCACCTTCACAGATATATTTCGTGAGAGTTGGGTATTTCATGAAAGTTCACCTTCACGAATGGATTTCGTGAGAATTCACCTTCACGAATAGGTTTCATGAGAGTTTAGTATTTCATGAGAGTTCACCTTCACGAATGGATTTCGTGAGAGCTAATATTTCATGACAGTCGCCTTCATGAAATGGATTTCATGAGAGTTCAATATTTCATAAAAGTCAGTCTATTTCATGAGAACACACCACCACAAATAATATGTTCATGATCCATCACAAAAGTATGTTTTCTGAAAGTTGAAACTGTCATGACAACTACACACATATATACTAATATGCAACTGATTCGAATTACAATACACTGTAACTCCATTCAAGTGCCCAACCATTACATTAAAAGGCTTACAAGCTCATAGTCCTTGGATAAACATCTAGTGCACATAAACCTATATGTAAATTTCAATTCATGATGGCAGCTGTAAATTTTCCCAAGGCCTTCAACCTACAACAGATCCTGCGGCACTACACCAATCACAGTAATGAAGATGAGCATGATGATGCCCAGGATGATCAGCTTGATCTTCATGTTCTGCAAACATCTTTTGCAACACCTTGGTTCCTTCCTGCATCAATCTTGTGCCTGCAAACAATGTTTTTTAATTATCAAATAAATCCTCTAGCAATAAATCCTAGATAACAAATCCTAGATAGATTTGCTGGGTCAGTAAGAAATATACCAGATCATAACCATCATTATTATGAATATTATAAACTTGTAGCATTTGTTTACTGGGAAGATAAACTCACATGGATGCTAGATATAGTTAAGCACATAGCAGCAAGGAAGCTGCTCTATTTACAATTCATAGAAATCTCACATTAGAGATACTAAAAACAGCACACAGCTATTAGAAATTAAATCAAGATCTATTGATAACATTAGGAAAGTGTCTATAAAATATTTGTTTCCAAGGTAATCAACTTAAAAAGCATGTTATAATAAACAACTAATCTGTTCAGCAATAAGGAACTATCAGGTTACCTTAATTTGGAACCAAGGGAAACATAACCTTGCTGAACTGAAATTTACATGGCAAGCAGCAACCTGCAAGAACTGTCCTTTTTAAAACAAACTTTTATAAACTGACAAAAGATCAAACAAATGGATCCCAGAATGGCTAAAGTGCAAGTTGCCTGTGTTGTGGGTCCATCCATGAGCTAGCTCATCTAAGACAAGAGAAAGTGGTCTCCTGAAAACTGATAACGCTTAGTCCAAGCTCTGAGATGTACTACAACTTTGTAACTCATCACCTCTGAGCTATCTGCATGTTGCCAATATCCTAAAAACCCTAAGGAACAGAGAAAAAATATTGCAACTCAGTTATTTTTATCAGATCGATTGCTACTCATCTATAATATATTGCAGTTAAGAGTTTGAGTAATGCAATCAAGTGGATGTAGACCAATACTTGTATATATTACAATATTTCAGTAAGACATACTGACAATGAGAACCAAGCAAATGCATTTGTTCCTACTTGAAAGACTTAGTGCAAAGAAATTTTGTAGAAGTTATATGAACAACGTTGTGGACTTCATGAATAATCGTGCATTTGTTCCTTGTGAGATTACCAAGTAATAGCTGTGTTAGTTTCATAAGTACAATAGCAGTAGTTGATAGCAGCAACGCATCATTCTAATAGCCGACCTTCATTTTACAAAATATGCATGTAGTATTCTCTACAAGACCATGAGACCTACTCATCTAGAAGTTCTAAACAAACACTGGGTTTATCGCATTGTTCAAAATAAATATCAAGCCTAGCTATTTTTTAAAAAAACACACACATGCAGCCAGATCTAATTCACACTCAGTAATAAAAAATGGTGTATGGGTCAATCATCAGTATTCAGTATTAGGTTTCGGCAAATGAAATAGCAAAACACAAATGGGAAAATACCTATATGTATATTATAAGGCACCGCTCACTGAAGACAAATAGACTGCATAACTGTTCTGTAAATCAGTGATGGAGCAGAATGTACTACCAAGTCTAGATAAAAACAGGCCACATGAATCAGTTTCCTAAATCAGTGTACTAGCACTTTATATAAGGGTAAATAAATTACCTAAATAAGTTTACTAGCAATATCCTTAATCCTTAATTGTTGAATAGGGAACACTGGACATGGATCCGGCGGAGGTCGTGCCTCCATGCCATGGATCCATCAGATCCAGGCTTCTTCCTCCATGGGAAAATACATCGTGTATGGCTCCAACACCATGGACCAGCCAATGTGGGGAGGAGCAGGGGCTCACCTTGCTAGATCCCACCAAGGACGTGCGTGAAGAGGACTGGAGGAGCAGGGGCTCACATCGCTGGATCTAGGGGACGCGAAGCTGGTGTGGAACTTGCCTTTGCTGGGCCATCCTTCGCTGGAATCACGTCGCCGCTGGTAGCTTGCTGCCCTGCCGCACGAGGGAGACCTCAGGTTGCATGCGCCTGCGGCCTCAACCATGGTCGCGAGTGCGCCGCCGCTGTTGAGGAAAAGAGAGGAGAGAGTAGGAGCTTAGGGTTTGGGAGGGATGAAGAGGTGTTTATATAGTCGTGCTTTTGATTCAATGGCTCTGATTCATCAAGGTTCATCCGATGGCTGGAATAAATTGGGCCGCATAGTGCTGGCCCAAAAACACTGAATGGGCTAAATTACACTCTTTTTTCTTCCAAAAAAAATAATGAACTTTAAATAAATAAGGCATAATTTTAAACTATAAATAAATTCAAACAAAAAACATCAACTACCAAGTTTTAGAAATCATCGAGACCTACAACTTTGGTTTTGATCATTTCTCCATATGATTAAATTTGCAAAATTCAAAATTTGAATTTCAAAATACGAAAATTTTAAACGTAGTTTTCCATCACAAAATGATTTCAAATAAAAAAGTTGTCAACTACAAAGTTCTATAACTTTTCTAGACCTACAACTTTTATTTTGGTCATCTTTTCATGTGACTTTGTTTTATTAATTCAAAATTTGAATTTTAAAAAGTTTCAACTTGAAACCATATTTTCATAAAGTAAATTATTTCAGTTGAAAAAGTCATGAACATAAAAGTTGTACAGCACATCAAGATCTACAACTTTTATTTTGGTCATTTGTTTATCTGACAAAGTTGTATTAACATTGCTCAAAAATTTTACATCTCTCTTATAGTTTCATAAACAATAAGAGAGATATGTAAATTTTGTGAACAATATTACTATAACTTTGTTGGATGAACAAATGATCAAAATAAAAGTTATAGATCTTGACTAGGTCTACAACTTTTATGTTCATAGTTTTTTCAGCTGAAATCATTTACCTCTTCAAAATGTTGTTTGAAGTTGTTAGTTTTTTATATTCAAATATTGATTTTATAGAACAAAGTCACATGAAAAAAATGACAAAAACAATAGTTATAAGGTCACAATAAGTTGATAGAGCATGATTTTAGAAACACTTAGAAAAAAGAATCACCACATTTGAAGTTAGCATGAAGGAGAAAGACTAGTTACAAAATTTCGCTGCGGATTAAAAGAAGAAAACTCTTGTTCATGTTCTTCGATTTCTAGTATTTAAGAAATTATTTTTCTACTAAAAAAGCAGCTCATATTTCGTGGCGGTGGAATGTCTCTCATGAAAATGATTACTCTCATGAAAATAGACAATTTCGTGACGGGGTAGTAATTTTCATGAGGGTATTTAAATACTCTCACGAAAACAGTTGATTTTCATGACGGTATATGGAGCACTCTCATGAAAATATGTTTTCGTGGCGGGGTTTACATCACTCTCATGAAAATGACTATTTTTGTGAGAGTATGTGTTTCACTCTCACGAAAAATTGTTCCCCTCACGAAATCTCGATTTTCTGGTAGTGTATCCTTCCTGGGCACAAATTGGAAGTCATGGTATAATCACTGGTTACCAAGGAACTGATTAGTGGGGCCTCTGATGTGGCTATGTTGCCTGTTGCTTCTACCGGTACTTTTGGTTATTTTGATGTGTATGTCTGAGTATATTTTTAGGGTGACCGGAGGGGGCTATTCCATTGGAGGAGGTTATATGGGGTAGACTTAGCATTGAAAATGATGGTGCATTAGTAGGGTAGATTAGATTTTTTTTTGCACTGCCGCTTCCTCCTTAATTACCATGAAAATGATTTTTTTCTCATCCTAGACATGCAAATGCTATGCTATCTTCAGGTTTAAAGATATTGTGGGTTCTGACCATTATATTCTCTAAATTTTCAAAATGAATACCGTTGGATGGGAGACAGTATCAAGAATATTGAAGAGTCACTGAAACTGTGTATGGGGAGGATTCTAGCCTCATCAAAGATAAGAGGACAGCAACAGTGCAGGTGCTTTTAGGATCTGATGTTTGCCGGCTCTTTGCTGATTTACAGAAGCACTTTTTGCTCGATTTACCGATGTACATACCAACACCAACATGGTTCAAAGGAGTTGGCATAATTTGTGACCCCCAAATTTTATTTGATTATTTCGTTTACTTATGTTCTGAAGAAAAGGGAGTGAAGTAGAGTTATGGGGATGAGTGTGCACTGCACTCCCTCGCAATCCGTTTGGGAGAGAGATAATCTTTTTTTTTACTGTATCTGTGATGGAACCAATTGTTAATCAGGTATCTGTGATGGAACCAATTGTTAATCAGGTATAAACAGAAGATTTGTTGTGATGGAACCAATTGTTAATCAGGTATAAACAGAAGATTTGTTGTGTTCTTATTTTTACTGGATTTGAAATATTATGATTACATTTCTTAGAAGGTTTTTGGCCCTGCTATTTCGAATAAAAAGTTAGCTGCTCCAACTAATTTATGTAGGCATGTGCATGTCGCACCGTGAATGCATGCTCATCATAAAATATAAAAATTGATGTTTAAGTCATTTAGCTTTGTTAAAATATGTTCAATATCAATTAGCTTTGGACTTAATGCAAACCGTAGCGTTAGCACGGGCAATATACTAGTATAAAAGATTGCACACAAATTGCCATAAAGGTGACGAAAATCATGAAATAGGCTTTATATTTTCTGTGTACATAGGTTTGTAGTTTTTTCTTAATATTTTTGTCTAATCTGCAAGCCAAGTGGGTCATCGTATATGTGGATATAAATTTATGACCCACCGGTCAAGGTCAAACAAAGCACGGAAGACGAAAAAGCAGATTTGCGTCGCCGCTCTTGTTGGAGATTTGGACGGGTCACACGCCGTGTATAGTGTAAGGAAAATGGACCTCAGACCATTTAACTTCGAATTTTGGTGTTTGATGAACAACATAATCAAATTGGACTAATGCGGTTGCAAGTGTTTTGTAGTCCAATAGGGTGCAAATGTGACTTGGACTAAGGCGACGTAGTGATCCGATGATCAACACCTCAAGAAAGACAGTTGAAGCTTAGTAGAAGACTCACAAAGATCAAGCAATGCCCAAAGCACAAGAATGGAACCAAGACGGCGCAAGAAATCGCAAGGAAACGAAGAAACAGGGACATCAGAAGCTGCATCGGACGCTGGCTCAAAAGCGTCGGAGGCGCCGATGGTAAACCCTAGCTCGGGTTGGCGCCAGCAGAAGCATCGGAAGCACCGATGTGGTTACATCGGACGCAAAGGTAACACTGTGCATCACGCACAGTGTTACATCGGATGCTGACGGTGTGCATCGGATGCTACAGTCCCAGAATCCGATGCCTATGCAGAGAGGTTCCAGAGAGGCTCTGAAGACATCGGAAGCATCTGATGGTCGTGCATCGGACGCTCGTCAGAATCCGATGTGACTCAGTGCCAGGTCGGCAGAACTAGCAGTTATGTGTTGGACACGCGTCCGATGCTCCCGTCTGGAGCGTCCGATGCTACGCAGGAAAGTCCATCTTTGGTGTCCAACGGCTCTATTTGCTTGGGGCTCTATATATACCCCCATGGCCGGCCAAAAACATGAGGTTGGAGCTCAAGGAAGTATACCAAGTGCATAGACACATATTTAGTTGCTCTAGCCACCAAAGTGCTCAAGTGATATACTAGGTGATTAGTGTATGTGCTTTGCGAAGTGCTTAAGCTAGTTAGACCACCGCTTTGCGCTTGCTCTAGGTGTTAGACCTAGTGTTTAGTGAGGTTGAAAACCTCTCATCTACCGGTGCTTGCGCGCACCGTTGTTGTACATCGGCGGGGCTTGTAGTCTTGCGAGATCACACCAACCGCGTTTGTGGTGTGGCCGCCTCCGTGTACCGAAGGGAACAAGGCCCATGGCGCTTCGGCCGGAAACTTGATAGTGAAGACGGCGGGGAGCATCCGGGAGAGGCTTTGCCACGAGTGGCTTAACCGGAGACCCACTTGCGCGTGGGAAAGACCGGAGCTATCCACTGAGTTACCCGACCGGGAGCTTGGCCCTTGCGAGGGCTTCCTTGCGAGGTGCTCCAACAAGGACTAGGGGGAAGCTTGCGCGCTTCTCGATACCTCGGTAAAAATACCGAAGTCGTCGACGAGAGTTTGCATCTCTATCACACTCTTTAGCTTCCGCATTTACATCGCTACCTTGTTTATGTGCTTTACCTTTCCTAGCTTACTCTTGCTAGTTGATAGGTTTGGAAACTAGGTTGCATAACTCCTTTTGCGGTAAAGATAGCAAACACACCTAGCAAAACCTTAGTTGCACATTAGATAGTTTACTTTCTTGCATAGGTTTTGTCTAGGTGGAAATTAGAGGCCATAGTTTAGAGTAGAAGTTTTAAGTTGCCTAAGTCACCCCCCTCTTAGGCATCACAGTCCTTTCAATTGGTATCGAAGCCGGTTGGCTCTCTTGTGGACTCTTGGCTTAATCGCCTTCGAGCCGACGCCCCTAAGAGAGGTTGGGATGGATACCTCTAGGCCTCCGCACTTTGACGGCACAAACTTCCCTTACTATAGTGCTAGGATGGCTTGCTTTTTAGAAGCCGTTGATCTAGGTGTTTGGAGAGTCACCCGCGATGGGATGAAACCCATTAAGAATCCCGAGAAACCTACCGCGGGTGATGAAAAAGAAATTCATCTTAATGCTAGAGCTAAAAATTGCTTGTTTGAATCTATTAGCATGGATGTCTTTAACCAAGTTTTTACTTTGCAAACATCTCATGAAATTTGGTTAAAACTACATGAGCTCCATGATGGTACAAGTAATGTACGTGAGCAAAAACATCACCTAACTAAAATAAGTTATCATTCCTTTAAAATGAATGATAATGAGCTTGTTCGTGATATGTATTCTAGGTTGAATCTAATTATCAATGAGCTCCATTCTATAGGAATTACAAAGCTAGGTGATGCGGATATTCTGAGGAAGACCATCTTCGTGCTTCCAAAGAACAAATATGCAACTATCATCACCATCCTCCACAACATGGAGGACTTGAGCACCATGACCCCGACCATTGTCATTGGCAAATTGGTGGCATTTGAGATGTCACGCAAGATGGGTCAAGAAGAAGCCACTTCATCAAGCAAAGAGATTGCTCTCACATGTGAGCACAAAAAGATGAAGGGCAAAAAGCAAGTTAAGTCAAGCTCAAGCTCCTCAAGTTAAGGAGAGGATGATGAAGATGAAGAATTAAGCGATGATCAAGCCTCCACCTCATCCGACTCCTCCTTAGATGAAGAAGAAACAATTAAGCTTATGAAAGGAGTGAAAAGGATGATCTGCAAGCTCAATGTCAAGGGTGTGCCCATCACCATAGAAGATTGCCTCTTCACCAATCAAAGAAGAGAGCAAAGAAAAAAGGGATGCTATAGATGTGGCAAGAGAGGGCACTTTGTGGAAGATTGTCCAAAACAAAAGCCCACACCCAACGACAAGAAAAAGAAGGGATGCAAGGCCAAAGCTCTCACCACCATCAAGACATGGGATGATTCATCAAGTGATGATGAATCCCATCACAAGAGGCACGGCCGCAAGCACTCATCATCAAGCTCCTCGCGTATGTGCCTTATGGCACGAGGTAACTCAAGCTCTATCTCTAGTAATAGTAATAGTGATAGTGATGATGAGCTACCCTCTTATAATGAACTTGTGCAAGATAATCTCAACTATGCTAAAGCTTGTACTAGTCAACAAAAGAAAATTAATGCTTTAAAAAGAAAAATTAGATAGCTCTCAACAAGCCTACAATGCTATGCTTGAACCATATGAAACCTTTTCAAATTTGAATGTTGAGCTATCTAACAAAATTGAGAAACTTGAGGCTAGTACAAGCACATGTGATTGCACAAGTAATGATGAGCAACTTGCTAAGAAAAATGAAAAACTAAAAGCAAAGTTAGCTAGCACACAAGATGCTTACAAAAGTTTGCTTGCCAAAATGGAAATTATGTGCAAACATTGTGATGAGCTAACTAATAAAATTGCTAATCTTGAAACCATCGGAGCTAACTCCACCGAGGCACCTAAAATTGAAAAATCAATCTTTAATATGCCTAAAAAGGATGCCTCTACTTCTTGTATTGATTTACTTGATTTAGACTCACCCATATGCAAACAAGCTTGTGTTGAGAATGTGATTGTAGAAACATGCACACAAGAGGTTGCAATGGAGAATGAGCTACTAAGGCAAGAAGTAGCTCGCCTCACCAAGGACTTGACCCAAGCAAAAGGCAAGGCGAAGCAAAACCCGAACTCATCAAGATAACACCAACAAGGGAGTGGAGAAGCTTAATGAGGAGCAAACCGTGGTTTGTTACGTTTGCCACAAGAAAGGCCACAAGTCCTATGAGTGCAAGGTGAAGCATGGGGGAGAAAAGAAGAAAGAGAAAAACCAAAAGCAAACAAGCAAGCTCTCCAACACCTACACCAACAAGGTGAACAAGAAGGCCTCCACACCTTACCTTTTGAAGAAAAAGAAGAATGGCAAGGTGGTGGCCATCAAGGTGAACAAGCAAGCCAACAATGGGGCCAAACGCATTTGGGTGCCTAAGGACATCATCTCAACCATGAAGAGCACAAAAAAGGTTTGGGTCCCGAAAGGAAAGTAAGTAGTCAAGTAGACTACGGGGAATTTGGAGACTTGGCAAAGGTTCGGTGCATATCATGGGGTGCATCACATTGGATCATGTCATTGCCAAGTATGTTAGTGGGTACTTTAGACCCAAGTTCCCCCTCCCATGTTAGGTAACTAGATTTAAATTCTTGCAATTACTTTCATTTGGTATAATGTCTTGCAATTTTTTTAGCATCTAGTTCCTTTCTTTGTCTATGTTTGCATTAGTATGTTCATATCTTTTGTCATGCAAATTAGGCTTATCATATGGTAGTTTTGCTCGGTATCACTCACATTCTTAGAGCAATTCTACATGGTTTTAATTGGTTAGAAGCATGGCACATAGCTTCTTTTACTTTGTATTTATCTTATATGTGCCAAAGTCCAAATTATAGATAAACTACCCCAATTACCATCTTCAAATGATGTCACATTTCTTGTAATATCAATATGGAAAATGGTAGTTTGACCTTACAAGTCAATGTGCATGTCTCCCACAAGTATTTCAAACTTGTATGCACACTTTTAGGGGGAGTCTACTCTACAATTTGGAAGCTTTGAGACTAACACTACTTTCAAGATTATCATGTGTGTAGTAGTCTCATTGCAAGGAAAATGGAGTTCTCGGAGACAAGCATCATGTGTGGTGATAATCCAATTGGCATCTACATGTGGTATTCCTAACCGATATCATTATGTTGATTTCAATTTGATACTCTTATATGCTTTCTCCATGCATTATATAGATTAAACTCCTTTGTGCTTTAATTTGACGGTTATGCATATACTTTTGCCTTACATCATATGTATGCATATGCTTAGGGGGAGTTTTAACTTATATAATGTTTCCTCTCTTGAGCTTTAATGTGTTCCTTTTCGGTGTTTGATTCCAAAAGGGGAGAAATGTGTAGGGACCAAAATCAAGCCCAAACTAAAACAAACAAAATAACCAAAATCAATTTTTCAAAAATTCTATGGTTATTTTCATGGGAGTGGTTCTCAAAGGGAGGAAGTGATTTATGGAGTTAGGGGGAGCCTTAATCCATAAAGTCACATAGTAGGACTCTATGGCAAGGGCAAGATATGTTAGATTAAGATATGTATCATTTTGGTATCTTTTAAACATCATATGATCTTGCCTTTGCATTGCATCCGAGCAAGTAGATTGCATTTTAAATTATGTATCTTTTATTTGCTTGCTTTGGTCGTGTTGTCATCAATCACCAAAAAGGGGAGATTGTAAGGAAAATGGACCTCAGACCATTTAACTTTGGATTTTGGTGTTTGATGAACAACATAATCAAATTGGACCAATGCGGTTGCAAGTGTTTTGTAGTCCAATAGGGTGCAAATATGACTTGGACTAAGGCGACGTAGTGATCCGATGATCAACACCTCAAGAAAGACAGTTGAAGCTCAGTAGAAGACTCACAAAGATCAAGCAATGTCCAAAGCACAAGAATGGAACCAAGACGGCGCAAGAAATCGCAAAGAAACGAAGAAACAGGGACATCAGAAGCTGCATCGGACGCTGGCTCAAAAGCGTCGGAGGCGCCGATGGTAAACCCTAGCTCGGGTTGGCGCTAGCAGAAGCATCGGAAGCACCGATGTGGTTACATCAGACGCAAAGGTAACACTGTGCATCACGCACAGCGTTACATCGGACGCTGACGGTGTGCATCGGATGCTACAGTCCCAAAATTCGATGCCTATGCAGAGAGGTTCCAGAGAGGCTCTGAAGACATCGGACGCATCCGATGGTCGTGCATCGGACGCTCGTCAGAATCTGATGTGACTCAGTGCCAGGTCGGTAGAACTAGCCATTATGTGACATCGGACGCGCGTCCGATGCTCCTGTCTGGAGCATCCAATGCTACGCAGGAAAGTCCATCTTTGGTGTCCAACGACTCTATTTGCTTGGGGCTCTATATATACCCCCATGGTCGGCCAAAAACATGAGGTTGGAGCTCAAGGAAGTATACCAAGTGCATAGACACATATTTAGTTGATCTAGCCACCAAAGTGCTCAAGTGATATACTAGGTGATTAGTGTATGTGCTTTGCGAAGTGCTTAAGCTAGTTAGACCACCGCTTTGCGCTTGCTCTAGGTGTTAGACCTAGTGTTTAGTGAGGTTAAAAACCTCTCATCTACCGGTGCTTGCGCACACCGTTGTTGTACATCGGCGAGGCTTGTAGTCTTGCGAGATCACACCAATCGCGTTTGTGGTGTGGCCGCCTCCGTGTACCGAAGGGAACAAGGCCCGCGGTGCTTCGGCTGGAAACTTGATAAAGAAGACGGCGGGGAGCATTCGGGAGAGGCTTTGCCACGAGTGGCTTAACCGGAGAGCCACTTGCGCGTGGGGAAGACCGGAGCTATCCACGGAGTTACCCGACCGGGAGCTTGGCCCTTGCGAGGGGCTCCAACGAGGACTAGGGGGAAGCTTGCGCGCTTCTCGATACCTCGGTAAAAATACCGAAGTCGTCGACGGGAGTTTGCATCTCTAGCACACTCTTTAGCTTCCGCATTTACATTGCTACCTTGTTTATGTGCTTTACCTTTCCTAGCTTACTCTTGCTAGTTGATAGGTTTGGAAACTAGGTTGCATAACTCCTTTTGCGGTAGAGATAGCAAACACACCTAGCAAAACCTTAGTTGCACATTAGATAGTTTACTTTCTTACATAGGTTTTGTCTAGGTGGAAATTAGAGGCCATAGTTTGGAGTAGAAGTTTTAAGTTGCCTAATTAACCCCCCCTCTTAGGCGTCACGGTCCTTCCATATAGATCTACGACATATATGACCAGGAAGCCCGTGGCCCGGTGGCCCGACCCGTGGCCCGGTGTTCTGGCCCAGCCCGAGCACGGCACGGCCCGGCCCGGGGGTGCGGGCCGTGCCTAGGCCACTACCCTGGCCCGTGGCACGGCCCGGGCACGGCCCGGTGGTGGCCCGGTTAAACTAATATTTTTTTGGTAAAAATGACGATATTTATGAGTTGACAATTATATATGTGTGTTGTTTATTATTATTCTATTGAATTGATTAACACTTAGTTGAAAATGATAAATTATTTCAACACTTTGTGAAAATGATATAGATTTTTAGGGCTTTTTTAACTGACAGGCCATGGGCCGGCACGGCCCGAAAAATGGCCCGCGGGCCATGCCTTGGGCCGCTACTCAGGCCCGTAGCCCGTAGTGGCACGACCCGGTTGGCCCGTCGGCCCGTGGCGGCCCGAACCTCACTGGGCCGGCACGGCACAACGTCGGGCCGGGCCGGCCCGGCACGGCCCGTTGGACAACTATAATCTACGATGCCTCCAGGATAAATACTGTGAACACAAGGTTGATATGTGCCCTTGTGATTCGGCCTGTTGTGATGAGTGATTGATCAACAGGCTCACAGGTTGGCGTGAGTGTGCAACATGTGGTGTGCAAGTGTGGAGCTCGGAGGCAATGGTCGATGGCAAGGTGAAGATCAAGTAGAGAAGTGTCGTGCCAATGGACCGGGAGTGGCACAGAGTGGACGTGGAGGCTTGGACTGATGGACCAGGAGGCCGGAGGACCAGTTGCGATAGTTGGCACTTGACGGCAACAAGCAAGAGTACATGGCGATGTGCGACGACATCGGTCGAGTCAAGCGGAAAAGCAATGGCGTCGTGGCACGTGGCAGAGGCCGGACACAGGCTTGCATGGGAGATGTAAGTGTCGTCGGTCGAGTTAGGGAGGAAGGCGAAGGCATCGTGCTTGGCGGAGGCTGGATATGCGTCGAAATTGGTGTCGGCAACGGGGCGTGTGACCCACGCTTCGTCTTAGGCACGAGTTTGGTAGTTGAGCCTTAGAGAACTACCCCGACGGTTTCCAGGTTTGGGCTGCAAAACCTAGGTGGCCGGTTTTGGAGTTTGGGTCTCAAAACTCAGGGGTGGGCCTCAAAACCCGACGGAGGTTCCTATGCGGAATGGGACGACGCGTGGCGGCACTGCGAGGCATGTGTTGAGGCGAAGCTAGCAGTGAGAAGGCACGACAGTCGTCGAGACAGCATGCGGCGGCATCGAGGAGCTTGCATTGCGGTAAAGCGACTGATGAGGAAGGCGCGTTACCGTCGATGAGGATCCTGACATAGTTGGATTAGAATGCCCCTAGGGCTTTGCTCTTGTATCTAGGGGTAGAAGGGATATTGCGTAATAGGCTATAAAGGGATGACACCCCTCGTCCTAATCTATCCTTGCAGCATTTCATTTCAGACTTCAGATATTCATCTGTTAGGGTTCCTCTCTCTCTCTAGCTGTTTGTGATCCGTAGAGATGACAATCATTCCTCTATGTATTTTGATTTCAGGAAAGGAGACCGTAATCTCCTTGTCTCCTCATTGGGGATTTTGCTGAAATATTTATGATCGTGTTTTGTTCTTCGCGTTCTTCGTTTTCTCCCTTTCTTTCTTACATGAAATCTTTTGTTTCAAGGGATGGATTGAAAATCCGTTTGAACCATCTTGTGCATCATCATGAGAGACATTTTTTCACTGAAGTATTTTTCTCTAATTCCTCACGAGCACACAGAAAAGATAAATTTTGTTTTGGATCTCGTTTTGCTTGTTCTTTACCGATTTTCTTCGATTCACCGATTTGCAGTTAGGTTCGAGCCATGATCTCGTAGGAGTAGCTCACTAACTTGTTTGTGATCCCTCACATAAAGTTTGATCCCTAGTACTTTTGATTTGAGAGAGATCAGGTCGATTCGGTGAACAGACGGTGTTGTTTCGGGTTGACCGGACGCTTAGTCCAGGGGACCGAAAGCTGACCACAGATTCTGATCGTTGAACAACTGCCGACCATTGTGATCGGACCCTGCTCAGGAATCGACCGGATGCACCTCTTGCAGAGTCCGTTCAGTTCTAGAGTGGTTCACGTGTGACTGGACGCGCCTGGTGCGCTGGACGCGCTGTGACTGGACACGCTGCGGTCACTGTTCACCAAGTGAACGTGACCGAACGTTGTCACTGTTCTGACTGGACACTCCCCTGTGCAAAGTCCGGTTACGAACAGAGGGGTCAAGAAACAGTGTTTCTGTGACCGGATGCGTCTGATCAGGTCTGACCGGACACTCTTAGAGTCTAGTCAGTGACCTGTCTTCGTGTTTTCGTCGTCAGTTTCTTCGTTTTCGATTTGCATTTTGGCTTTTGCGTTGGAATCCCGACTTCCGTGCTCTACATAAATCGAGTTTCCCGCTTTGCCAAAAAGACGTGGACTAAGGGCATGAACTAGTTGACTCACGTAAACTAAAAGCGTGAGAGTTTTGTGGTGTCCCACTGTGTTCCTAGGGAACCTCCACCCAATCATTTGGGTCGTGGACATCACATTGAGCGACTTTTGCTTTTAGGGTTTGAATCTAGGACAGAAGCTATCTATTCCTGCTTAGAAATTTGAGGCTTCTATTCAGCTCTTTCTAGTCGCTATTATTTTTTTTTTTTTGCCCTTCAAATACGCGCCAGCAGACCTCAACAGCTGTGCGGATGGGAAAGTCGTCAACATGCCGATGAAAGGGTTGTGGTCGTGTGGACGGGTAATTTTCCTTTTTTCCTCTGGTAGTGTCCCCTGATTTTTGTCCTTTCTTATATTTCCTTCAGTAACTTCCGTGATGGCCATCATTATTTCCTTTCCTTCCAAATTCTCAGTGATTCCAGATGATTGCCTTGCTGCATGCACGTGTGGGAATATTTTTGTGCCACGAAGTGTGGGGTTGCTGGAAATTTCGTTTTCTATGTCAGTTGTCAGGTAGTACCTCCGGTCCCTTTTATAAGGCGTACGCACTGAGTCAAGATTCAAACTTTAAAAACTTTGATCAATGATTTAGTTAATACTCCCTCCATCTCAGGATATAAGACACGATTTGACTTGGTGCGGTCATCAAGATTATACTTTGACTATTAATTTATACTATTTTATATAACTAATGAAAACAACAAAAATATCATTAGAAAGTATTTGTAAAGATAAATCTAATGGTACCATTATTATACTATATACTTTTTATTTTATTAGACTTATTATTAGTCAAAGTTAATAAAGTTTGAATTTTGAAATACGTGCATGCCTTATATCCTGAGACGGAGGGAGTAATATTTAACTATTATAATATAAATTTAATATGGTTAGATCTGTAAACAATTGTACTATCCAACAATCATAAGTTCATAAACATAAATAATATAATATAAAGTAAACGAATGGTCAAAGTGTAATTTATGAGACCGTGCCATTCTCTATCGTGTCTTATAAAAGGGACCGGAGGTAGTAATTATAAGGGATCACATAATTATTTTAGTCCTGCCGGATATTTTAGTTTTATCTCTATCTCTATCTCTACATCTCTACAACAACAAAAAATACCAAATGTTCAGGTCTACCAAGCAGGACCAAAGCTCTCTACTTCATGATATGTCACTATGGTATTTTCTCCACCCCTCATATATTACTCTTAAAACAATTATTTTCCTACATCTTACACCATGTCACTTCCCACCTCTTTGGAAATCGTTCGGACTCTCTTCTCTTCTATTCTTAAATCAAACACAAGAAAAAGATATATGTTTGCCCAATTATTTTATTGTTAATCTAATATAAGGCATCACAGAACATATCTCTTGAATTTTAGTGTAATCTTATCTATAAGACTCCACCTCATGTGCAATAAATCAATAATTTGTTTAGTTCGTAAACTTATGCGTACTAATATGATAATATTTTTAAGACATTGTTCATAGCTTTGATCTGAGATAAATATGTTATCCGTATTAAAAAATATTACATGAGTTTTCATAAAACATGAAATATGGTGGTATATTTATTAATTGATTGCACATGAGATGTAGTATTAAATGCTATAAAATATGACACTTTTTAATAATAATATGTACATTTATATTAAATTATTATGATATATTTTTTTCCATCGCAATGCACGAGCATTATCCTAGTAATATATATAGAAGAGATTATTAAATAGCGTTTTTTTGACAAAACTATCAAATAGCGTTGTTTCTTCTAAAAAGATCCAATAGTCCTGCCGAATAGAGCCTTTGAGAAAGCATAGGTCACGAAAAGGCAACGGACCCTACTAAATAGTACAAGTGATTTTTTTCCCTTTATTGACAACACAGTTAAACTCTCGCACTTCAACATCATGTCTCCTGCTCGGCAGTGTCATCCGGTGTCAATTTGGGGCTGTATCCGTCTCTGAGAAGCCTTGTGTTGTCCTCTTCCTCTTCTTCCTCCCAACTCTCCCTCCCCCGCAGTTTTCCTCGCCGGCCCCTGCCCCTCTCCCGACGCCCTTGCCGGCGGCGGTATGGGCAGGAGAGCCGGCCCCCCTCCTCCTTCATCTCCTTTCCCTTCTCCCTCTCCTTCTCCTGTTAATCCTCCCCGGCACCTTCTTCAACTTCCCCTCGCTCGAGCTCCACTGCACCGCGGGGGGGGGGGGGGGGGGGGGGGGGGGGGGGGGGGGGGGGGGGGGGTTGGCACGCTCAAAGTCTACCAGCGCCCCGCTAAGGTGGTGGCCGCTGCCCACGCGCAGGAGCAGCGCGGCAAGAGCGAGGAACGGGAGGAGGAGGAGCACCAGCGCAGACTGCGCCGGGACGGGGCGGAGCAGGTGGTTCGCCAGGCGGAGCAGCGCCTGGGGCTTGCCCAGCAGCGGCGCCTGCGCCTTCTTTTCGTCGGGCTCCGGGTCGTCCAGCGCGTGGATGGAGGGAGCGGCTCCGGCGCCTGGGCCCGAGCGGTCGGTCGGCGTCCGGAGCAACGATGACGGCGCCGTCTCGCCGCCGCCCCCGTCGCCGCTGCGTCAGCTACGCTCAGACAGGCGACTTCATACTCCTCGTCGGCGACTTCTTCGACGTCGCCTCGCCGCACGCTGACCTCCGGCGGAACCTCAGGCGGATGCTCCAAGCGGACAACGTGCTGCCGCCGACCCACGACCTGCGCATCAACGGAGTTGCCCAGGCCAGTCGCTCTGCTTCAACCGTCGGTGTTGCCGTCGGCAACGCCATAAACTTCTCCGACTGCGCCACGAAGACTACAGCGCTCCGCGTCCCTCGAAGCTCCGGTGTGTTCGTGCTGCTCCAGATCCCCTTCGGAGGAGACTTCCCCTTCGGCGGCGTGCCCGTGATCCAGTGCTCCAGATCTACCTGCTCAGTCAAAGTGGGTTCACGGGTGGAGACCCGACCCGTTACTGTTTTGGGTGTAGGTTTTGGCAGCGGGTTTGGGTCCTGTTTGGGTCTTTCGGAGCTCCAGGTCAAGACCAGATATGCAGCCAAGATCAACACTATTCGACATGGACATGTTCGGAGAAGAGCTTAGACGAAGCTTCATCCCAGAGACCACGCAACCCCAGAAGAGTTCAATCATTTTCAGATACTCAACTATTTCCACTAGTTCGACATCTTTTCATAGCTGATCATCTGAGTCCGGTGTTTCCTCCGTCATATCCACGACTCAGTTTTCAACCTCAGTAGCTTATGCTCTTTGGAGGTCCTCGATGGCCTGTGTCGCCAATAACCGGTGCAAAGTTCATCGTGTTCCTTTTGGGACACATTATGGGTCCATCTTCAGCTGCGAGACTGTCGAGTCTAGTGACCCAATTTAGATCCAATTTAGAGTTTCTTGACTCTTCGGCTTCTTGCTCTGAAACAAATCTTTATGCTCTCGGCGATCTGGGTCGCCTGGCTTGTAATTGGGTATCCAATACTCAATCTTATGTACTCTCTTTCTAAATATTAATATATTATATGCTTCCTGTCAAAAAAAAACATCATGTCTCCTACCACTCCGCTATGCGCACGTTCTCTCCTTGGCTCGGAGTGTAATAGCATTCATGATTTGAAAAAGTCCAAGACAAGGAAAAACACAAGTAAAAATCCAAATAGTAGCGAAACACAGTAAAATTGTACCGAATTCGGCCAAAAACTTTCAATACACGGATATTTCAGAAAAAAAAACTTTCAATTCACGGAAATTTGGCTTAAAGTATTACGACCTTATTTTAAGGTTCCTTTACCATTTGTTGGGATCCGTCACAACGTGTCAGTACATTTCTAAGGACATTCTGTCCCAAAAAATATACTGTATAATTCGAACTCTATTCTTAAGATTTTTTTAAAGTCTAACAAAATTTATAACAAAAAGAGTATTACGCATACCACAAAAATTGTGTCATGAAGAACTTAATAATACTTATTTAATATTATAAATATATTGGTACGTACTTACTAATTTTATCAAACTTAAAATGGTTTATTTTTTTGGGATAGGGAGAATCTTTGCCTGCTGGCTAGAATTACTAGTGCATGTTCACACGACAATCTGTGACAGCGAAAAGAGAATTGCGGCTTCCAACGCAAACAAGGCGTGGCAGTGACCTGAAGCTTTCTCTTTGTTTCTGTCATTTGCCGTCCGTCAGTCTTTCACCCCTCCTGTTGTCGACCCTTTTCTTGTTTGTTTGCAAGCGAGCGCGCACTTTGCAGGCACGCTGGAAAAGCAAAGGAAAAGACGTTGTAAGGAGCCATACTGACTATGACTGGGCTGCATACATAGAGAAACTGGAAATTTGAATGCAACTACAGAGTGGATTGAAATTTTGCTGTCCAAGCATTGCTATTTTTCTTTAAGAAAAATAAAAGAACTGTTATTAATTTCTCAAAGCATAAATCATCAAAAAAAAATCTCAAAGCATTACATAAAAATAACACAGGTCTTGAAAATTTACTTCCAACCTCTGTTTGACAAGAGACGCAGCCACGAGACCAAAAGGGGACCAACACATGCTAGTGACTATCAATTTATAAACTAATCTGCGAACACAACGTTGATATGTGCCCTTGGAGCTCGGTCTTCTGTGATGAGTGATTTATCAATAGGCTCACATGTTGGCATGAGTGGGTAACATATCTCTTGGCTGTGTTTTTTTTAAGGAAATTGTAGAGCTTGCTCCCCAGCGCTTTATTAAGAAAACAAAGGCTAAGTTACAAGAGTTAACTAGGATCTAACTTGACCGCACTTACCTAAAGCACAAGGCGAGGGAGAAAAACTAATAATTACAAGGAAAATTACAAAACATTGAGCCAATCCCTAACTAAACTATGAGCTTTAGGAGGTATTCTAAAGAGATGAAGCTTAACTTCTCTCTTGAATAACAGCTTCCAGGAAGTTAGAGATGACATCTTATTGTTGAAGATGAAATCATTACACTCCTTCCAAATGCACCAGGCAGCTATGAGAAACATCTCCATGAAAAAAGGCCCCTGAAAAGAATTTTTTGTTGCAGCAACATTTGAAAGATATCCCCCTGAAGATTCCACTGAAGGCCAAGTATAAACCATCTAGTAACAGAAATGCATTACCGTAACCGGTAGCGACCGTGGAGTCTATTTTAAAAGTTTAAATAGTAGTATTTAGAAGTTTTTAAAAAACTTGAAATTTTTTATACCAATAGTGCATCACTAGATGTGTATTGTACCAAAATTTGAGATTCAAACAACTTTTATAAAAATTCATATGAAAAAAACAAATTTTGGTGCATTCTGAAATTTGTCACTCGTGGAGCACTCAAAGAAAAGATGCAACAGAGTTTGTTCGGGCTGATCTGGGCACATTATACAATGGTAGCCTTCTTCCAGATGCTTTCTTCGTCTTCTAAGCATTTCTCTGGTATTTAGCCTGTCCACAAGTAACAACCAGCCAAAAAACTTGATTCTAGGAATGCACTTGGTATGCCAGATCCACTTAAATGGCAGGGGTGGTGTAATGGATCTAAAATGATGTTTGTAAAACTGTCTTAAGGAATATAGTCCATTCTGCCATTGATAGACCCATAAATCATCCTGGTCAGAGTCCAGATTGAGGGAAGCCAAATCATCAGAGAACAATAAGAATTCATTATGAGCAGCTCTTGTCATAGGCAATCTAAAACCGATGCCTACGGGGAAGCACAATGACCAACAGTCAGTCGAGGAGACTACAAATGGCCAACGGTTAAGATGTTGCCGATGGTTAAAAGGTAAACCGTCATTCTTCTACCCAATGGCCAACAGTGCAATAGATTTCCGATAGTTAAATATTCACCTGTCGGGGACTTCGAACAAATGGCCGATAGGCAAAGTTGTTCCCGACCGTCTTGCTTTGACCCATGGTAAATGGTTGTAATACACGATAGTTCAATAATGTAAGACGGTGCAATAACAACCGTTGGCCATTGAGTGAGGGATGGCCAACAGTAGCTAGTTAACTGGTTGGCTTTTGAAGCTAATAGTCGATGGTTGAATATTTGCCTACACGTTTAATAACACATGGTTAATGGATACTACAATACAATGTTCAAAGTTTATATATTTGATATATACACAACGCTTGATGGATGAATGGGAATTTTGGAGAAATATTTGTAACTTTAAATTAACACCGCCCTTTCATCCAAGAATATAAATTTTAGAACATGTTTGTAAAAATTATAAGAAAATTTACAAAGTGATATTTGCCTAAGATTTTGTTGTTAACATAAAAAATAATTAATTTCATGTAAGTATAACTATTTACATTATTAAACTATAAAGGAATGAACCAACAATTTTTGTGTTGACTTTCATAGAGATGCAATTAATTAGGTCCCTGGTTTTAGTGACATATGACGTTCCTACTAACCTGAGCAACTCCAGCAGTTTGGTAAAATTTACTTGTGATTTGACAAGTTGCTAAATTATATAGCAAGTGAAAAAAGGACTATCTCTAATAGTTTACTATTCCAACCGTAAGGAAAATGGACCTAGGCCCATTTAACTTTGGATTTTGGTGTTTGATGATCAACATAACCAAATTGGACTAATGTGTTTGCAAGTGTTTGTTTTGTAGTCGAATAGGATGCACATGTGACTTGGACGAAGGCAATATGGTGATCAAATGACCAACACATCAAGCAAGACCCTGCAAGATGTATTGAAGAATTACAAAGATCAAGCAAAGTCCAAGACACAAAAAAACAGAGGCTCGGACGCAAATAAAGTTGAGCCGCTCAAACCGAGACAAGAGCTGATTGAATTGGATCTGTCTCATGATTTTGGTTTTGCTCAAACTGAGATGGCATTAGCATAAAGCTGTAGAGCATTTCATTAGCTTTCCGAAAAGTTCAAGATCATCGAAATCGGAGTTCGTAGCTAACAGTTATGTCCGCTCAAGCCGAGACAAGAGCTGATTGAATTGGAACTGTCTCATGATTTTGGATTTGGTCAAACTGGTATGACACTAGCATAAAGCTGTAGAGCTTTTCATTAGCTTTCCAAAAAGTCCAAGATCATCGAAATCGGAGTTCGGAGCTAAAAGTTATGCCCAAAATACGAAAGTTTGTCTCACTGTAAAAAGAGCAACGGACGCTCCGATGCAGAGTCCGATGCAGCGTCCGATGCTCTCTAAAATCAGCCCCGAATGAACAGTATTGTAGTAGAGTCCGATGCCAGCGTCCGATGCCTCACCAGAGCGTCCGATGCCCCCGAAAAACAAGTCTAACGGCTAGTTTTCCAATGGCTACTCATCACATGAGCATAGGACGCGTCCGATGCCACCACTGTAGCGTCCGATGCTCTACAGAAAGCTGATTTCAGCCCCCCCCTAACGGCTCTATTTGATTGGGGGCCTATATATACCACCTCTAACCGGCCAAATGAGATATGGAGGAGTAAGAAAACATACCAAGAGTGTTGCTACACCATATTAGTGCCTCCATATGCATAGTGCTTAGTGATTTACATGGTGATTAGTGTATGTGCTTTGCGAAATGCTTAGGCTAGTTAGACCACCGCTCATGCGCTTGCTCTAGGTTTAGGCCTAGTGTTTACTGAGGTTTGCATACCTCTTGCTACTCGGTGCTTGCGTGCACCATTGTTGTACATCGGAGGGGCTTGTAGTCTTGCGAGACCACACCAACCGCATTTGTGGTGTGGCCTCCACCGTGTACCGAAGGGAACAAGGCCCGCGGCGGTTCGGCCGGAAGCTTGATAGTGGAGACGGCGGGAAGCATCCGGGAGAGGCTTTGCCACGAGTGGCTTAACCGGAGACCCACTTGCGCGTGGGGAAGGACCGGAGCTATCCACGGAGTCACCCGACCGGGAGCTTGGCCCTTGCGAGGGATTCCTTGCGAGGGGCTCCAACGAGGACTAGGGGAAGCTTGCGTGCTTCTCGATACCTCGGTAAAAATACCGGAGTCGTCGACAGGAGTTTGCATCTCTACCTTGCTCTTTAGCTTCCGCATTTACTTTGCTACCTTAATTATGTCTTTACCTTCCCTAGCTTAGTTGTTAGGCTAGTTGATAGGTTTGGAACCTAGGTAGCATAACTCTTTTGTGGTAGAGATAGCAACACACCTAGCAAAACCATAGTTGCTCTTTTATCTAGTTTACTTTCTTGCATAGGTTTTGACTAGGTGGTAATTAGAGGTCATAGTTAGAGTAAAGTTTTTAGTTGCCTAATTCACCCCCCTCTTAGGCGTCACGGTCCTTTCACCAACTTGGTAAAAAAAATACATTCTGCCACGGCATTGAGCGCTTCCGCGGCTCGAGATCGAATCGGCAATGGAGCCGGTGCGCGGGGCCTCCTTCCGATCCTCTTCCGCCGGCAATGGAGACCCGACACGGCGGCGCCGCTCCCCTACTCATACACGCTGCTGCCGGCCTCCTTCGCCGCCTCCGCCGAGGTCACCGGCCACCGCGGCGCTCGTGCTCTCCGCCGCGCTACTCCTTGTCGTGGCCGTGCTTTCCGCCGTGCTGCTCCTCGCTGTGGCCATGCTCTCCGACGAGCAACCGCCGCGCTGCTCCTCGCTGTGGCCTTGCTCTCCGCCGTGTCAGCGTCGTCCCCCGCCCAGTCCCCGTCAACGAGCCGCAGCAGCAGCAGGGGCCCCGACGCCGGCGTGTCGGAGAAGATGTCTGGCGCGTGGGGCGGCGACGTCGGCAGGCTCCATGGCGCGGCTGACAGTCTTCTTCGCGGAGCTCCTGGGCGCCGCCTCCTTCGGGAGCTCCACTGCGGTCCCCGTCTTGTAGCGGAGGATTTTTGCTCGCTGGAAGGGAAACGCGGCCGCTACGTGCGCGAAAAGATACGCGCGCGGACGAGACATTTGGCAAGTTGGGAAAAATAGCAAGTCACGTTGGCAAACTATTGGAGAAGGATTTTTTTGCTTATTTTGCTAAATTTTGAAGGATGACAAGTCATTTACCAAACTGCTGGAGTTGCTCGCAACACATATATATCCATGTGAGTCCACACATAACTTGTGTGGCGGACTTGTAGATATGTAGAAATATATTTCATGAAATTAAGATCATAGGAGTTATAGTTTTTTTTTTGCACAAAAGTAAAATAATATGTTATTATTTGATAGCTAGGCCTAAATAGTTATAAATTTATTAAATTAATCTAACAGAAAATTGATCATATATAAAAATTAATCTAAATGAAATGAATGGTGGTTTTATAATATAGCTTTTAGAATATTTGGAATTATAAGTGTCAAATTTGATTTTGAAAAAAAGTATAATTTTCAGTGACAAAATTTGTAGTACACTGTGGTAATTGTTAATATATTTTTAGATTTTTTATTTTATGAAAAGAAAAGATATGATGCGGACATGAAAATAAAGTTACAAAAAGAAAGGCAGAGGATTCGAAACCAACTCACCAACTTCCTAATAAGGAGCTTTGCCAACTAAGCTGAGGTTGCTTCCATGACAAACTAACGATATAATGCTTTTTTAATGAATTTTAATACACGCACCTTACCCCAAAACCGAACCCAAAATCAGAGGGACCAAGAGGCGGACGAGTTTTAGTGGCAGCGCGAATACGGAAATAATCTCCCGCTACCGCGTCCAATAATGCCGCCACCTCGCGTAAATCTCGCCTCCACGTTTGGAAAACAAGATTATCTTCTCCCCTTAGTCAAACCGATCTATTTCTATTGGAGATTGGTTATCGAGTTCTCAGCCCTGCGGGACAGGGGACGCCCAGCTCTTCTATCCGCCGAGACGTCTGGCTCCTGCAAATATCCGATTGGTAGGTCGGAGTGAGGCTCCAGCATATTGGATCATTTTGTTTGCAAGGTACAACGCGAAACCTTTTCTGTGTATCAATCTGCTTGTTGTAAGATGGATCTGTAATTAGACAATCCAATGTGTAAAAAAAAATTTGCAAACCTAATTTTGTTATTTGCGTATCAATGGTAATTATTTTTATTGGGTTTTTATTCAATTTATAATTTCTAAACATTCCTGATTGTCTGACTGCTGCTATCTTGTTCTTGTCATTCAGTTAGTTGGTTGTTTGAGATAGCCTGGTGCTGGACTTATAAGATGGCCAAGTGATTTAGTTGTGTAGAGCAAACTGAATAGAAAGCTGAAATGTAAGAAAAAGGAATCATTCTAGGTATGCTGTTGCATACTTACATATTAGAAACTGGGGCTTAGATATGCACTCAATTACTTGTTAGTTTGAGTATATGCACTCAATTACTTGCTTAGGAGCAACAGTATCTTAGTCGAGCATTTTAATTTGAACATTAGTTTATGCTATGTTGAAGAATGTTCTTAGCAACTTTTAGAACCATACTTTTCTTTGGTGATCATTGGGCTTCAAACTTTTATTGTACTATGCAATATCGAAGAGTTGGTTATTAAATTGTATGGATCATGAATGTTCAGTAATCGATCCTCCTGGTCCCATATTACTTATGTATGACTATAAAAACTATCGTGAGCAATAACGATTGATGAATTATATAAAACAGTTTAATTTCTATATCCCCGATGGTTTAATAAAACTATAGACTGTTTCAAATTAAATTAGCCGATAGGAAAGCAAAACCTTCACACATATATTATACCGAGAGTATTAAATTCCTGACAGATAATAAACATAGTTGCTAATAGGTTTCCCGATGGGTTAAAAAACTGTCATGTAATAAATCCCCGATTGGGATACCTATGTTTCCCGATGGGTCAAAAAAACGGTCAAGTAATAAATTCCCGATTGGGATACCCTCAGAAATTCTTGTCGGACCAAAGGCCAAATGGACGTTTTTACCAACTAATTACCGAGTGTTAACCGTCGGAAACATATCGTCGGCCGTAGCATGAGTGACTACCGGTCGGTAAAAGTGGGAATGCCCGACCATGGATGCCCGACCGGAGGTTCCCGACGGTATATCCTCGACAATTGTATTTCCCAACGGTACAAATTAATGGCCAACGATTTAATAACTGTCGGCCATTCTTGCACCTCTAGTAGTGTAGGGGGTTGTGATTAGCCAAAGCCAATTGAAGAGATATCTTTTGATTGCTTGCATAATCAATATTTATGCATGAAGGGTTGGTGCTGGTTAAGAGCATCTTCCCAAAGACTAACTGAATCCCCAACACCTGTTAGACAGAAAGCAATCCCTCTAAAACAGTGCAAAGCTTCATGATATCTTTCGACCAAAAAGATCCCTTTGTTGTTACTAAGTGTGGAACTTTGTTTTGATAGTCTGATTCCCAAATAAGCTGCACCCATGGGACTTGGACCTTGTTATAGAATTTATGCAGATGCTTAAGGAGGAGGGCATCATTTTGCAAATATAAGTTCTTAGCTCCTAAGCCTCATTTGTTTTTGGGCAAGGTAACCATCTCCTAGGCTGCCAAATTGTATCCTTTTGCATTGATATCTAAGCCTCTCCAAAGACACTTTTTTCTGAACTTATCAATCATAGCAAACACTGTATTTGGAAGCTTCAGAGTACACATAAAAAAGGTTGGCAAAGATGAAATTACTGAATTTACTAGCTACAATCTTCCTGAATAGGAAAGATACATTGAGCTGGCATACAGTTTCCTTTCCACCCTACAAATCAGGGGAGCATAATCTCAAACCAGAGGTTTTGTGGTGCCTAAGGGATTCCCAAATAGGTGAAAGGTAAATGTCCTTGAGTGCAACCAAAAACCCTAGTGAGCAGGGACACCCTTTCTTCTGGAACATTTATTGGAATCAGACAGGACTTCTGAAAATTCACTTTCAAGCCAATGGAATCAACAAAGGTATGCAAAAGAGCTTTCAAACAGAAAAGTTGTCTTGCATCAGCAGGCATAATTAGCACGGTATCATCTGCATATTGTAGAATTGGATAGTGCTCTATGTCTCTATATGGAATTGGAAGAGAGGATAGACCATTGTGGCAAGCTCTGTTAATAATACTCTGTAACAGATCAACAACAAGAACAAAGAGGAGAGGGGAGAGAGGGTCCCCCTGCCTCACCCCCCTTTTACAGTGGAAGTCTTTTCTTGGAGTCCATTAAGCAGAATAGAAGAGGTCCCTGAAGATAGAATATCTTGTATCCATCTGCACCACTTAGAGGGGAAACCCTTGGCTTGCAAAATATTCAGAATAGAAACATGCTCAATCATATCAAAGGCCTTCTCAAAATCCAGCTTGAGAATTATAATTTCCCTCTTGGAAGCATGACATTGGTACAAGTACTCAAAAGCCCATCCTAAGCAGTCATAAATAGTTCTACCTTTTATAAAACCATATTGATTTCTATGAATAATCCTTAGAATGTGTCTTTGTAGTCTGTTTGCCAAGATTTTTGTGATGAACTTCATGGAAGAGTTCAGAAGGGAGATAGGTCTGTAATCAGATACTCTCTCAGGATTTGATTTCTTGGGGATCAGAGTTATGTAGGAGTAATTGATACTCTTCAAATCAGTTAAATGACTTTTAATGGCCCTGTATAATCTATAGAAATCAAACTTAATGAGGCCCCAACAAGACTTAATAAAATGGCCATTGAAACCATCTGGTCCTAGGGCTTTGTCAATTGGTAAATTTTTTGCCACTAGGTCCATTTCTTCATTACAGAAGGCGGCAACAAGCTCCTACAGATCAAGGTTAGGTACAATTTGACTTAAATCAAAGAGCATAGTGGGGTTAACTGAAACACCCATCCTATTTCTGAATTCCTGCCAAAAAAGGTAGCTTTCTCAGCATGATCTGTTACCAACCTGCCATCTGTAGCTAAAATTTGAGAAATGACATTAAATCTATATCTTTCAGTGCCCTGGCATGAAAGAATTTGGAGTTCTCATCTCCCCATTTAACCAACTTTTCTATGTATCTTTGCCTCTAATAAACTAGCTGCCACTGAAGAAGATTCTTTAAATGCTTCTTGATGATTACCGTGAACTCTCTTGGCCGTGTTGGTGTGCAGGTGTGGAGCTCGGAGGCAATGGTCGATAGCAAGGTGAAGGTCAAGTAGAGACGTGTCGTGGCGATGGACTGGGAGTGGCGAAGGGCGGACATGAGGCTTGGACTGACGAATCAGAGGGCCAAAGGACCAGTTGCGGTCGCTGGCACTTGGCGGCAACAAGCAAGAGCACATGGGGATGTGCGATGACATCAGCCGAGTTAAGACGGAAGACGATGGCGTCGTGGCACCTGGCGGAGGCCAAACATGGGCTTGCATAGGAAGACTCACGGAGGAAGGCGAAGGCGTCGTGCTTGGCAGAGGCTGGACATGCATCGACATCGGTGTCGGCAACGAGGCGTGAGACCCACACTCCGTCTTTGGCACGGGTTTGGTAGTTGAGCCTTAGAAAACTGCCCCGACGATTTCCAGGTTTGGGCCTCAAAACTTGGGGTGGCCGATTTCTGAGTTTGAGCCTCAAAACTCAGGATGGCGGGTTTGCCGGTTTGGGCCTCAAAACATGGTGGAGGTTCCTATGCGGAACAAGATGACGCGTGGAGGCACCACAAGGCTTGAGTTGAGGCGAAGCTAGCGGTGAGAAGGTGCGGCGGTCGCCGGGACGTCACGTGGTGGCTCGGGGAGGTTGTGTTGCGACGAAGTGGCCGATGAGGAAGGCGCATGACCATCGATGAGGATCCTCATAGAGTTGGACTAGAATGCCCCTACGACTAGCTAGTTTGCTTGTGTATCTAGGTGTAGAAGGGGTATTGTGTAATAGGCTATAAATAAGGGATGACACCCCTCATCCCATTCATCCTTGCAGCATTTCATTTCAGACTCTAGTTATTCATCTGTTAGAGCTCCTCTCTCTAGCTGCTTGTGATCCGTAGAGATGGAAATCATTCCTCTGTGTTTTGAATTTCAGGAAAGGAGACCGTAATCTCCTTGTCTCCTCGTTGGGGACTTTGACTAAAATTGTTTGTTTGCGTTTGTGTTCTTCGCGTTCTTCGTCTTCCCCTCACGGTGATTTTGCTTGTTCTTCCGATTTGAGGGATGGTTTGCGATTCCATTTGAACCATCTTGTGTTATGATGTGAGAGGCATCGTTCCACTGAAGGATTTTCTCAGAAACCTCATGAGCACATAGATCGGGTGGAAATTGTTTCATTCTCCAAACTTTCCCTTTTCACGTGAACTGAAATATCTCGTGATTTAGTTGGGATCGAGCCATGATTTCTTAGGAATAGCTCACCAACATGTGCAAGATCACTTGGGTGAAGTTTGGTTGCAAGCCCTTTTGATTTGTTCGAGGTCTGATTGAATTTGGGTTTGCCCGAGCAGTTTTTGTTCTTTCTGCTCATCTGCGGACAACCGCCACCCTCGCCCCAGATAGTCCGGGGGTCAGGTTTTGGTCAGGGCAGTCCAGCACGCTTTGGCACTGTTCCCGATCAAGAGACCGGCAAACAGTCCACCAGTGATACGCAGACAGTCCTGGGTCACATCGCACGTGCTACAAGGTAGCCTTAGACGCTACTGTTCCACTGTTCATTTGAACGACGAACAGTCTGGCGTGCAAACCGTGGACTGTCCGGGACCTGTCCAGAACTGGTTCAAAATAGTTGTGTTTTTGAGTTTTGCCTGTGGACAGTCCGGCCCCCAGGCACGGACAGTCCGACATCTAGCGACGGAAGGTCCGTGGTTAGAGCCCGGACAGTCAGGCCCTATGCTGCTTTGTCGGCTGTGAGTGTTCCGCTTTGCGCTTGTTCGTGGTGCTTTTCGGTTAGTCCTGTTGTACCTCTAGAAGATCTCCTAGGGTATCCACCCATCGGTTAGGTCGTGGACTAGTCGGTCTCGTGACCTTGCTTTTGGGGTGATTTTCTGGGACAAAGGCTATTCATTTCTGCAAACAAATTTGAGGCTCTCATTCACTCCCATTTGTTGCATACTAATTGGGCCAACCTACCTTACGACGATCATGAGAGGGTACTCAAGTTGCTATATGCCCTAGATCGGAAGGTATGGGAGGTGAAGGTGTCGACTATCATTGAGTGTCAGGCTATGGCACCCTCCCTCACCAGTTCAACAAGCTCAAGTCCACCGATATCAACCTCCAAACCTAGGCCAGGCTGAAGAACTCATCTTCACATACCATGGCTTTGGTCTTGGGCAGAAGTGGGTCGACTCTTTCCGCTAACACTTCACCACCGTCTTTTGCATTGTCTTCTTTGCTTTCAGTGATGGAGGAGCGGGTGGAGGTGTTAGGCGACGACGAGCTCACGGTCATCATCAGCCGGTTTTCACGGTTTCACAACAACCGCTTGAACCAACGGCGTGGTGGCGCGAAGGATGGATGCTTCAGGTGTGGCGACCCCGATCACTGCGTCGCGAACTACCCCAGTGCAACAAGGTCTTCCCCAGCCGAAACAACAACTCCAGACGCAAGGACAAGCATGAGTACACCATCGGCAAGAAGAAGACCAAGGGCAAATTCTACAAGGAGGCCATCAAGAGGGCGTACGATGCCAATGCCAAAGCGCAGAAACACGCTTTCCTCGCTTCCTTCAGCGACATCGATGACAACTCCGACGATTGCTCTGCGTGCTCCAGCGACGACAAGTCCGAGAGGAAGACGGAGGAGCGCCTCAATGACCTGTGCTTCTTCAGCAACTCCACCTCCGGAGGCCTCTACACCATGGCGTTATGCGAGGAGGCAAACACGCGTGTGGATGAGCTTCACGGCGATAACGACACTACATCAGAGTTATTGAACTCTTCTACTATCGACCATCTCACCGCTGAGCTTGAGACTCTGAACGCCGCTTTGCTTAGTCAGGATTAGTTGCTTAGGCGTGTAGCTAGCGAGCATAGAGAGTAGAAGGAGAAGCTAGCGGTAGCGCTTAAGGACCTTGAGTTTGTGCATTCAGAGGTGCATGTGATTGAGGAGGAGGAGGAGTGTGATGAGTGTGCAATGCACATGACTAATCTTGCCACCCTTCGTGCCAAGTATGCCTCTTTAATCGATCTGCGCGATGTGTTGTAGTCGAGGCTAGACTTGGTGGGTGATTACAAGGTGTGCCCCACTCTGAAGAAGGAGCTTGAGGAGGTGAAGGCTAGACCTTCCTTGTTGGGTGCGTGCAAGTCTTGTCCAGGCTTGCGAACTGAGTTGGCAGACAAGAATGCTAAGCTTGCCAAGTTTGAGAATGCTAAGCTAAGATTGCCAAGTTTGAGAAGGCCAGCTCAGTTTGAGATTACCAACTGCCGGCATGCCAAGATGCAAACCAAGTAGGAAAACACATACCTTCAGTCCATCTTGAGATGGGTGTCATGCAGCGAGCCGCAGTTGGGCATGATGATCAGCCAGTTCAGGAGGGGAATTGGTGGTCTGGGTGTAGGGTTTGCTATAGGGGGAAGGGCACTAACTCTTTTGGTAAGATTGGTGAGTGCAGCAGAGTGAACCCAAGTGAGAAACCATTTGCTACTCCCAAGCTAACCAAGATCACCTCACGTCCTCGAACAAGATGTTTCAAATAGAATTGCATTCCATCCCTCAAGATCTCACAAAATTACTGTCAACGAAAGATGGTCGGTAGTCTACCGAGGGGGTATGCCCAAGGTAGTAGATTAGTTTGAGGGGGTGTACGAGATGTCCACTGAAGCGTAAACACAGGGATAGGAGACGACGATTTAGACAGCTTCAGGCCGGCAAGTCGCCGTAATACCCTACGTCATGTGTTTTGGTGGTTGGTTTGTATTGTGAGATTGGAATATCCAGTGAGATTGGAGAGGGTCCCTGCTCGCCTTATATAGTCGAGGAGCAGGGTTACAGTTGTCGAATCCTAATAGATTACAATCGGTTCCTTTAGGCAAGGAATCCGGATCTATCTTCTAGGATCTTCCTTGGTGAGCAAGGCTTCGTAAGAGACCCTAGCGGCCACGACAGCCTGGTCGCGAGCCGCAGGGCCTTTAGGCTGGGCTGTCCTTAACGAAGGGCCCAATCAGGTCCATGGGGGTATATGGAGGTAATATCCCCACAGCTAGTCACCCAAGATTCGGATTCGAGTAGTAAGTTTATAGATTAAGCGAGGTGCTTAGGCTATATCTTACTTGTGAATACGGCTAGGCCCACGGAAAGTTGTGGTAGTGGCAGGTGGTGATAGCCTTGTTTTCCTATGTGTTCCACCATGTTTGGCCTAGTTATTTAAACGTAGAGCTCGTTGTGCTTTGTGTCTAATAAACCCTCTTGGGTGGGTTTAGAGCGGGTACGCTCACAGTATACAAGCTGGGATATCTAAATCCTTTGTTCAGTAGAGTTAGTGGATCGATCATCGAAGTAAACCTCTAACTTCCTCTCATTTCCATAGTCATCCTACCCTTTAGTTCTCTGTCACTTCATGTTCCTCGTGGATTCGATAACCTTGGTATACTCCTTGGTGAAAAGCTACAACCTACGACTGTGCCCTTGTGGTTATTTCTGCGTGCCACCCGAGGTGTCAACAGTCGTCTGCTCTCGACCTCCTATGCCGCCTATAGACTCTTAGATTTGGTGCTTGATGCCAAAGGGGGAGAGAGACGAGTATATACATATGGGGAGTGTCATGAGAGGGTTTTGGGTCTTATGTGTGATACTCTCTTTTGCATGCATATCATGTTAATATCTTGCATTGTATGATATGCATGTTTATGGACCTCGTTTGGCATGTTTGTGCTCACTTACAATATTCTATATGACATGTCATAACTTCCAATGAATTACATGTGCTTATTTCCATATTCTATGTATTTGAGCTTTGTTGTTCACTCAAATCTTTTAAGTGTAGGATGTTGTCATGATGTGTATGAACTTGCCTCTAACAAACTTTCTCTTATTTATAGTAAGTTCATGCATATCATGATTTGAAAACATCTTCTCTCTGTACTCAAGGATGTGTTATCACCAATCACCAAAAACAGGGAGATTGAAAGCATCTAGACCCCTAGTGGGTTTCGATGATTGATGCTAGCATAAGATTATTGTGACTAAAGTGTGTTTTGCAAAAACAGTGAGTGTTAGGTCACAATAATGGTGACGATATGGCAAATGGTTTTCATGCCCCCTAAGCGATGGAAATCGATTCGGTTTTCAAAGGATGTCGATGAAGATGGAGATAGGCTAGTTCTAAGTGTCATTTGGTGTTGGGAGACACTTAGATTAGTTTAGGTCTTTGTTTTTCCTTTGGTTGTACTATAAAGGGGAGCATGAATGAGTGTAGGTCGAGATGGCGGACTAGAGGGGGGATGAATAGTCCTTTCTAAAATTAATCACGCTGGCTAACTGTTTACACCAGATTTTGGATCGAAAGGGATTTTCATTCTTGTAAGCACAAGCGGATGATTTATTAAAAGAAAAATTGGCCAAAATAAAAGAAGCTTGCTTGGGTCCAGACACGACCGGAAGAATTCATATGGACCAGGCTTAATGGGCTTTGAAGACGTGTCGGGCTCGGCCAAGGAGTTCAAGTCCGGGTCGTCGTTTTATTATAATGTATCCTAATCATGTTAGAATAGGAGTCTGTCGGGTTATAAATAGCTAGAGACCCAATTTTTTTAGACACATTCAATCAATCAACACTTCGGCCACCGGCCAAAACCCTAGGAGTATGAGTAAGGTAGAACTTGGCGGAACCTTCAACTAGGCAGGGCTGCATCGGCTAAGACCGACCTCCGGTTTCCTTGTAAGTTTCACCAATGGCTCGTGTTATTATTCAATAAGGTTGTATTTGGCATCGACCAAACTCTTGTTAGCTATGACATGGGTTAGTTATCGGTTTAAGTTTGTCTCATGTCAGACTGTCTTGACATCGATCAATCTCTTACTTCAGTCAATCTTGACTAGTTATCGGCTCTATTAGTTCTAGCAATCTAATAGATTCATTAAGTTATCGATATTGTTCATGCTTTTTAATGTTTACTTTTGGTTTCAACAATATCTTGCCCAATCAAGATTGACAAACTAGCTTAAGCTTAAAAGCTATTTAGTTTCGGCTATCCAAAGGCTTTACACGCTCACATCAAGGAAAATAGTCGATCTAAGTTTCTCATCGATTATTTTGTCAATCTTAATTGTTACATGCTGTGCGTTCGAGATATCCGTTCAAATTATGGTTTGATCTAAGAACAAGTAGATTTGGTTTGACATGCTTATTATGGTTGTATTTCCGAACCCCACTGATATGCATGTTAGAGTAAGTTTGTTTGATCCTAGATCGGATCGTAGTTTTGATAGATAGATCTTGTTTGTGCTTCATGGACCCTATATCGGCTGAAATAGCCGATCCAGTTACACTTTCTTCATAATGTACGCATTTAAGCAGAATAAAGCTAATGGATATGCTCATCGTATCGAACGTGATCTAACTTGATCATCATTATGGCTGCATGGAGACACCCCACTATTGATTTTCAAGTTATTTTATCGACCTATTTGCTATTATGGCTGTATGGAGACACCCCACTGTTAACGATTAGAATTGTCGATATGATTAGCCGATTCACTGGTTTTATGTTGTTTAACGTGTATATAGATCTTTACATTTCCTCATATGCTAAGCTAATTGGCTATTCTCTTTTATAGTGTTTTTCTTTATATTCTTAATAGCCGCTTCGCTTCAGGTTATGTCAATGTTTTAGTCTATTCTTGGGAGTTGACTTTGTAGTCAAAATCCTATTGATAATGGCTATATCAGAGCCGCATAATTTGGAAATGTCTGGCATCAAACCAGCAGGTTCCACGATTTAACATCTTTTTCTTATCCTTGTCAATTGCAGGTCAAATTGACTGGTACACCCCGAGGTTGTTCTCACCAAGATTCGACACTGCCATCTTTTGAAGGTCCAGGAGGTCAAGACCTTGCTTCTGTACGTGTCGGGGGTCCACAAAAGGGGTACCCCCAATCAACGCAAACTAATAGGTTAAACCTAGAACGCCGGTAAATAACAAACCTAACTAGTCTAACCCCTTAAAGCGACCAACCCCTCGAGGCCCACAACGCTGGCCCGCCAAGCCAGGCCTCGGGCGAACGCGCGCTCTCCGTCTCGCCCGAGTTCACCGAGCCAGGCCTCGGGCTGACGCCCGTTCTCCATCTCGCCTGAACCCTCCGAAGCCAGGCCCCGGGCAAGCGCTCCACTAAAACCTCGAGTCCTGGCATTTAGGGCTCAAGCCCCCCACAGCCAAACACCATACCTCGAGACCCCACGCGGGGACCTCGAGCCTCTCTGGCACAGCAGCCTATCCCTCGAGACGCTTATGCTTCCCTCGAGCGGCGCAGGCATCGGATGCCAGCCCCATACCGCGCATTTAATACATCCACCTACTCCAGTCACGTCCTCTGCAGCCCGACGTGTACCACAGTAACCAGGGCAGAGTCAAGTCTCGTTTTCACCACAAGCATGGGCAAAAGGGCGCCAGTACGACACTGTTAACCCATACCCTACACTGTTGCACGTCCAAGCCACGTCTCGAGGCCCAGATGCCCACTACTCAATCAATTTTCACGGGACTTGTCCATACCTGCGGGGGCTCGGGCCCCCCGTAGGCGCCACCTCGAGGCCGGCTCCGCGCCCCTCGAGCCCTAAACTGCTTTCATGCTATTGGAAGACAGGTATCCCAAGACCCGGAGGGACCCCGTCGTGTCCTGTACGTGTCGGAATGGGTGCTGCACGGCTTCTACATCGTCACACCATCACGTCCGCGCCCGGGATGGAGGCCACGCCCCAAGGACGCCTCAACAGCAACGCCCTCATCGGCTCCAGTGGCCCCGACAAGACAGGGTTCCTACCCCTCTCCGTATTGGGCATCGTACGCCCCGACACCTGTAATACTCTTGTGTAACCCTGGCCTCCCCTTGCTCTATAAAAGGGGACACCAGGGCCCTCATTCCACGGTTACAAACACGTTAGAACGCACATACGCCCACACACCCTCACACTTGAGTCCGGACTCTGGTCCACGCTCGCCAAGCTTGTATTCGCCCCTGTACAAGCACTTAGGTGCAAGTAATACAAGAACCTCCTCCCCCACTGGACGTAGGGCCTTCTTTGCCCGAACCAGGATAAATCCTTGTGTCATCTTGCATCACCATCCAGGAAGAGAGCACGCGAACATATTACTCGTTGGTGTCACACCCCCGGGTCCGAAACACCGACAGTTGGCGCGCCAGGTAGGGGCCTTCGCGTGTCGAGACGGTTTCTCGCCGTTTCCTGGATGGCTGCTTCGACTCCTTCGTTCTCTGCCGGTGCCGTCATCTGGTTCGGGAGCCTCGAGTTCCTGGCCACCGACAACGGCAACGAGCTGACCTTGCTCTCCACGGAGGGCCCGAGTGGAGGGCGTGTCACGCCACCCCGTGCGAGGAGCGTGGCACGTCGCCCACACCACCACGCGTCGCCACCCCGTGAGCGGCGCCGTCGTCGCCATCGTCGCCAGGCACAGGCGGTGCCAGCGGCGTACACCCACTTCCCGGTGGCCGGCGCGGAGTTCCCGAGGAGGAGCCTGCCCGGCGCACGGCCAGAGACTTCCAGGGCACGCCCGCACCCACCCAGCGACTTCACGTTCATCATGCGCACGGACCAGGAGCCAGGCCAGAGGCCTCCGAGCCACGCACCGTCGATGCCACCCGGTCTCCTCCCGCACGGGGTGTACCGCGCTCGACGCCGGCAGTTCCCGTTCGGCCTCGACAACTCCGCAGCAGCCTACGCCCGCCAGCTCAACGAGCGCCGTCGGGACCGACCGCCGGCAGAGCAGGAGGAGCGCCCGGGCGTGCTACTGCAGGCCATGGCCAACCTGGAGATCGTCCACCCCGCGCACGTCGACCGTGGCTTCTCGCGAGCCATCGAACCACCCCGACGAGCCACCGTCGGAGAATGGTACCGCGAGCTGCGGTCCCAGCACCCGCCAAGGCGGCACGCCGTCAACAGCTCCAACTCCAACGAATACGACTACCACGACCCCGACCTCTAGGATCCCACCAGGGAGTGCTTCCAACTCGAGGGGGTCATATGCGATACCGAGGACGATGGCGACGACGGCAGGCCGGCGCTCGATCTAGAGGGCCCCAGCGACGTGGCCGCAGCAGGCGGATCACGTGTTCAGGGGAGGAACGAACCTCCAGCACCGGCTGCACCGCCTCAGCACGACGACGGCCGAGCGGCGCAACTCGCGCAGGTGCAGGAGGCAATCACCATAGCCGAGGAAGAACGGCGACACCGGCTGCAGCTTCGGCAGACTCTGATGCAGGAACCACCCCAGCCCCGAGGAGCCGGAGCTCGAGGTCGGGCTCGGGAGGTCCACCGGCGGATCCTCGAGGACGGGGCACCAGCACGCCCCGAGGTATGCTTCCCGCGAGCCGGGCAGAACGTGGTGGCGGCGGCGATGATGCTCCGTGATCTACCCGCCGTCTCCAACCCTGACGCCAGGCGCATGCTTGGGGAAATGAAGAACCTCCTCGAGACAGCCGCTGTGCAGCAGTCCGAGAGCTCGGCGTCACGCCGGCGCGGGGCAGCCTCAGGGAAGCCGGCGGACACGCCCCGCAATGAGCGCAAGGCATCCGTCCACCAGCCGGACGCCTCTCGAGCTAGGCCAGTCCGCAAACGGATCATCGACAACCGGCCACCTCGTGACCCCAATGACGCCCGCAACGACATCAACCGACGACGCAAGGACAAGGGGGCCCAAGAGCATGGCTATAGTGCCCATCGAGGGGGGCGCTACGATAGTGACGAGGACCGGCAAGTCCTCGAGCCCCCGGGCCCCAGAGTCTTCAGCCAGGCCATCCGCAGCTCAACCCTCCCCGACCGCCGACCAACATCATGAAGTATGACGGGGAGGTCGAGCCCAAGCTCTGGCTCTTGGACTTCCGCCTAGGCTGCCAACTGGGCGGAGCAAAGAACGACGACCGTGTGATCATACGCCAACTCCCACTTTACCTCTCGGACACCGCCCGCCGGTGCCTGAAGGACCGAAAATGCTAAAGCAAGGCGACCAGAGGGGGGGTGAATGGGAGCCTAAAATTTCTTCTCAGAAATTATGGCCTCTGTCCCAACAAAATCAACCCCAAGAGCAAAGCCGACACACGTGATGTCCTCGACCCAAGAGTATGGGTGGATGTTCCCTAGGAACACAGCGGGACACCACAAAAGCTCCCTCTTCCAAATCCACGCAAGTCAACTAGTGACAGGATGGAGTTTGGGTAACCTCAACCTCCCCCGAGCAACACGAGGGGGATTCAGGCTTTCTCGCAAAGCGGGAAGCCCGGTTTCTGTAGAGCACAGAATCGGGAATCCAACGCAAAAAGCGGATCTCAAATCAGAGCTCAAACGCAAAAGATACGGACGAAAACGTGCGCTGTCTGCACTGACCGGACTCACTGGTGCGTCCGGTCAACAGGCACCGGACGCGTCCGGTCAGCTGATCAGCGTCCTGGGAGCTCTCTGTTCACGACCGGACGCAGCACCAGGGAGAGTCCGGTCACATGCACAGTGCGTCCGGTCAGTGTCGAGAACACGGTGAATAGTACCACCAGCGAGTCCGGTCACTCAACCCTAGGTGAGTCCGGTCAAAATCGCGCACAGTATTTCGCTCGGCCTTCAACGATCGGACGCAAAGGATAGCGTCCGGTCGATACGAGGCGTGCATCCGGTCAAGTCACGAAGGAGACGCAGAGAACGTGTTCAACGACCGGACTCACGACCAAGCGTCCGGTCGGTCCGACTCGTGCGTCCGGTCACCGCGATGCACCTCTGTTTGTCCACCGAATCAACCCGATCTCCCTCAAATCAAAAGCACTAGGGCTCCAACTTCGTGTGAGGGGTCACAAGGATGTTAGTGAGCTACTTCTAAGAGATCAGGGCTCAAACCCAACTCCAAATCGGTGAATCGAAGAAAACGGTGAAGAACGGGCAAGAACTCGATCCCAAAACTAAATCCGCCCGATCTGTGAGTTCGTGAGGTATTAGAGAAATTCCTTCGGTAGAAAGAAGACTCTCACGAAGCTACACAAGATGGTTCAAACGGATTTGCGAATCTTCCCTCGAAACAAGAATTCTCGTGAAGAACGAAAGAGGGGAAAATGTGCAAACGCGAAGAACAAAATCGCAAGACAAATCAAAGCACGAATTTGATCCTTGGACTCAGAGGAATGGATGATTCATTAAGCACTTGGTGTCGGGCTACAAGCCACTCCAGCAAATCAAAGCTTGGATGGCGAAAAGCTCAAGAACAAGAGCCTGTCTCTCCCTAACCCTAGCCTCCTCTCACAAACAGCAAAATGAGAGTGACACCGCTCCAAGGATTGCGGCTGCCCTAGCAGCCCCCTTCATATATATAGGCGCACGTCCGAAGACCAAAACGCCCTTACATTAAGCACTCATCCCAAATACCCCCCAGGGGTAAAACCGTCCAGACTTGACAGTTTCGATCCGACGGCCACGCCCGCACATCCGGTAGCTTCGCCTCGACGCGACCTCCCTAATGCCGCCACGTGCCGCCACCGTCGACCGCCGCGCCTTCTCACCAATAGCTTCGCCGCAACGCAAGCCTCTCGGTGCCGCCACGCGTCGACCGTCCTTTCGGACCAACCCCCGGTTTTGAGGCCCAAACCAGGAAACCGTTCACCCCGAGTTTTGAGGCCCAAACTCGGAAACCCGCGCGCCCAGGTTTTGAGGCCCAAACCTCGAAACCGTCGATGGTAGCTTTTTGAGGCTCAGCTACCGAACCCGCACCGTAGACGGGATGTGGTTCGCACACCCCGATCACCGGCACCGATGCCGATGCATGTCCAGCCTCCACGCCGGGCACAACGCCTTCGCCTTCCTTCTTGACTTGGCCGATGGCACTTGCGTCGCACGCAAGCCCGTGTCCGACCTCCCGCCAAGTGACACGACTCCAGTGCCTTCCTCCCGACTCGGCCGATGCATCGCACATCCCCATGTGCTCTCGCTCGCCGATGCCACGTGCCAGCTACCACAGCTGGTCCTGTGGCCCTCTGGTCCGTCAGTCCAAGCCTCACGTCCGCCCTTCACCGCTCTGGGTACCTCGGCATGGCACGTCCGCCGCACGGGCACGCCCATCCTTCACCGCTCCCGGTCCGTCGGCACGGCACGTCTCTACTTGACCTTCACCTCGCCATAGACCACTGTATCCGAGCTCCACACCTGCACATCAACACAGCCAAGAGACACATGTCGCACACGCACACCAACACAGAAACACCACACAACTCACGCCACCGGTTAGTCATAAACATTTAGCGCATAGCAGGATAATGACTCAACCGGGTAAAAGCCTCAAACCTTCCTCATCAAAGTCAATCATTCATCATATATGTTCTCAGTGGCTCGAGGGGCTCCCGCCGTATCGGATCGATGACTGGGCCGACCTAGTCAGGGTCTACGACGGGAATTTCAAGGGGACTTGCGTGCGCCTAGGCAACCCCTGGGACCTACGGCATTGCAGGCAGGCGGCGGACGAGCCCCTCCGCGACTTTGCTCGACGGTTCTCGAAGCAGCGCCTTGAGCTCCCCCACGTGCCTGATGAGGACGTCATCTCAGCGTTCCTCGCGGGCACAACATGCCAAGAGCTAGTTCATGAGCTAGGACGCTACCGTCCCAGGACGGTCGAGGACCTGATGGATCGTGTCACCAGCTTTGCCTCAGGCGATGAGGCAGTGGGGGCATTCTTTGGCCGTTCCACGGACAAAGGTAAGGCGGTGGCCACGCCGGAGGGCTCGAACAAGGGCAACGATGCCAAGAACGACAACAATAATAGCAACAAAAAGAAGAAAAACAAACGCAAAGGTCAGAAGGCAAAGCGCGACGCCAATGACGACGACGACGAAGAGGTGCTCGCAGGCGCCCTCGAGCCTAAGAAGCCCCGAGGCCCCGCTGACGGGGCTGTTTTCGACCAGATGCTTGAGGACCCCTGCACTTATCACAGGGGCCCCGTAAATCACAAGTTAAAGGACTGCCGACTGTTGAAAGGCTACTACTCCAAGCTCAGCAATAAGAAAGAGGACGCGCCTAAGGGCAAGGATAACAATCGGCGCGGCGGTGGGGACGCGAATGGCAACTTCCCCCCGGTGCGCGACTGCTACATGATCTACGGGGGGCTGACCGTCGGGCTCTCAGCTCGAGAAAGAAAGAAGGAGCGCCGGGAGATCTTTGCACTCGGCCACGACGCCCCCCGGTATCTTGACTGGTCTGATGCGCCGATCACGTTCGACCATGACGACCATCCGGACCGTGTCATAAACCCGGGGGCGTACCCCCTCGTCGTCGACCCCGTCATCGTCGACGTACGGTTCTCCAAGGTGTTGTTGGATGGGGGCTTGAGCCTCAACATCATATACCTCGAGACCCTCGACCTCCTGGGGATTTCAGAGGGGACAGCTCCGACCCAGCGTCGGGGGGTTCCACGGAGTCGTGCCAGGGAAGAAGGCTCACCCCCTCGGGCGCATCGACCTGCCGGTTTGCTTTGGCACGCCGGCTAACTTCCGCCAGGAGACGCTCACCTTCGAGGTGGTTGGATTCCAAGGGACCTACCATGCCATCATCGGCCGGCCAGGCTACGCCAAGTTCATGGCGGTTCCTAACTACACGTACTTGAAGCTCAAAATGCCGGGGCCAAAAGGGGTCATCACCGTCGACACATCCTACGAGCACGCGTACCACTGCGACGTGGAGTGCGTCGAGCGTGGGGAGGCAAACGTCCAGCTCGACTCGCTCGAAGCCCTAGCCGCCCTGGCCACCGAGGAGGCCCCTAAAGTAAAGCGCCACGCTGGCACCTTCGAGCCGGCAGACCACACCAAGCAGATACCCGTCGACCCGACCTCGACCAATGGCAAGACGCTGACCGTCAGTGCCAGCCTCGAGCCTAAATAGGAAGTAGTGCTCGTCGACTTTCTCCGCGCGAACATCGACATGTTTGCGTGGGGACCCTCGGACATGCCGGGCATACCAAGGGAAGTCGCCGAGCATGCCTTGTAGATCCAGGCCGGGTCCAGACCGGTGAAGCAACGCCTGCGCCGCTTCAACGAGGAGAAGCGCAGGATCATCGGCGAGGAGGTGCACAAGCTTTTGGCGGCCGGGTTCATCAAGGAGGTATTTCACCCAGAGTGGCTAGCTAACCCTGTACTAGTTAGGAAAAAGAATGGAAAAATGCGGATGTGTGTAGACTACACTGGTCTGAATAAAGCATGTCCAAAAGTTCCATTTCCTTTACCTAGAATTGATCAGATTGTCGATTCCACTGCGGGGTGTGAAGTACTTTCATTTCTCGATGCGTATTCCGGCTACCACCAGATTAGGATGAAAGAATCCGACGAGCTCGCTACCTCCTTTGTTACGCCTTTTGGTATGTATTGCTACGTTACAATGCCCTTCGGCCTTCGAAACGCCAGGGCAACGTACCAACGTTGCATGCAGCATATCTTTGGCGAACGCATAGGCAAAACCGTCGAGGCCTACGTCGATGACATCGTGGTTAAAACCAAGAAAGTCGGGAACCTCATCAGTGATCTCGAGGCCACGTTCAAATGCCTCCGGGCCAAGAATGTGAAGCTCAACCCCGAGAAATGTGTCTTTGGTGTGCCTCGAGGCATGCTACTTGGCTACATTGTCTCACAACGGGGGATCGAGGCCAACCCCGAAAAAATCTCAGCAGTCACGAGGATGGGCCCACTTCGAGACCTCAAGGGTGTACAGAAAGTGACAGGCTGCCTAGCCGCTCTCAGCAGATTCATCTCGAGGCTAGGGGAAAAAGCGTTACCCCTCTATCGTCTGCTGAAGAAGACGGAACGCTTCGCGTGGACTGTCGAAGCCGAGGAGGCCTTAACCAAGTTGAAGGGGTTGCTGACTTCCGCGCCAATCCTCGTGCCACCGCGACCGGCCGAGGGTGACGATCGCCCCAAGCCCCTCCTCCTCTATGTGGCCGCAACCACTCAGGTGGTCAGCGCGGTCATAGTCGTCGAGAGGCACGAGGAGGGTCATGCATTGCCGGTCCAACGACCGGTGTACTTCACCAGTGAGGTGCTCTCCGAGGCCAAGGTCCGGTACCCGCACATCCAGAAGCTGCTCTACGGCATCATCATCACAAGGCACAAGCTCCAGCACTACTTCCTCGCTCATCCCATAACGGTGGTGTCGTCCTTCCCCCTCGGTGAGATCATCAACAATCGGGAGGCCACGGGGCGAATCGCCAAGTGGTCCGCCGAGCTAATGGGGGAGGCCATCACCTACGCCCCGCGAAAAGCCATCAAGTCGCAAGCATTGGCGGACTTCGTTGCTGAGTGGACCGACACCCAGCTCCCGCCAGCACAAATTCAAGTCGAGCTCTGGACCATGTACATCGACGGATCCCTCATGAAGACGGGGGCAGGCGCAAGCCTTCTCTTCATCTCACCCCTCGGAGTCCACATGCGCTACCTGCTGCGCCTACACTTCCCCGCCTCCAACAACGTCGCTGAGTACGAGGCCCTCGTCAACGGGCTGCGCATAGCCCTCGAGCTTGGGGTCCGACGCCTCGACGTTCGAGGGGACTCGCAACTCGTCGTCAACCAGGTCATGAAGGCCTCGAGCTGCATCGATCCCAGGATGGAAGCATATTGCGGGAAGGTGCGCAAGCTAAAAGATATGTTCCACGGCCTCGAGCTCAACCACATAGCTCGAAAGTACAACGAGGCCGCAGACGAGCTGGCAAAGTTGGCGTCCACGCGCGGCACGGTTCCACCAGACGTCTTCTCGAGGGATATCTTCGAGCCATCCGTCAAAATCAGCCAGGGGCTGGCTCCTCGACGCCACCCCCGAACCAGACACGGGGGCTCGACCTTCAACGCCACCCCTCGAGAACGACCCCTCGACATCCACTGAGGCAATGCAGATCGACGCACCCGCCTCTTCTTCATCACGACCCCTCGACTGGTGGACGCCCTTCCTCGACTACCTAACGCAAGGCGTGCTACCAGAAGACAAGACGGAAGCCCGACGCATCGCTCGAAGGGCCAAGACCTATGTCATCTACGGTGATGAACGGGAGTTGTACCGTCGAAGCCCATCAGGAATCCTTCAACGCTGCATCCCCCTCGAGGAGGGACGCAGGCTCCTCGACGACATGCACTCGGGGGCCTGCGGCCATCACGCAGCACCAAGGACCTTGGTAGGGAACGCCTTCCGACAAGGCTTCTACTGGCCAACCGCCATCGGAGACGCCAAGCGCCTGGTCCAAGCTTGCCAAGGGTGTTAGTTTTACGCTAAGCAAACGCATCAACCCGCGCACGCCCTGCAGATGATCCCCATTACTTGGCCGTTTGCCGTCTGGGGGCTCGACCTCGTGGGTCCCCTCAAGATGACAACCGGAAAGTACACGCATGTGCTCGTGGCCATCGACAAATTCACCAAGTGGATCGAGGCCAAGCCCATAGGCGACCCCACCTCTGAGAAAGCCGTCGAGTTCATCGCAGACATCATGTACCGGTTTGGGGTGCCTAACGTCATCATCACCGACAACGGCACCCAATTCATGGGCAAAAAGTTTACCAACTTCTGCGACGACAACAGCATTCGCGTAACCTGGGCCTCGGTCGCATACCCTCAATGCAACGGGCAGGTCGAGCGCGCCAACGGCATGATACTCCATGGGCTGAAGCCGAGGCTGTTCAAAACCCTCAAAAATTTTGGAAAGGGGTGGGCTGCAGAGCTCCCCTCGGTGCTGTGGGGCCTTAGGACTACGCCGAGTGTAGCCACCGGGTTCACTCCGTTTTTCCTAACTTACGGCGCCGAGGCCGTCCTGCCTACGGACCTCGAGTACGGCTCCCCTCGACTTCGAGCCTACAACGAGCAAACCAACGATGAAAGGCTCGCCAACGCCAAGGACCAGCTCGAGGAGGCCGGAGACGTGGCGCTCATCAACTTCGCGCGCTACCAGCAAACACTTCGACGCTACCACGACAAGCACGTGCGCAAGAGGGACCTGGCGGTGGGGGACCTCGTGCTTCGACGGCTGCAGGATAATCGAGGGCGCCACAAGCTTACCCCTCCATGGGAGGGCCCATACACCGTAGCTGAAGTGCTCAAGCCAGGAACATACAAGCTCTACGACGACCAAGGGAGAATCCTGGCAAACGCGTGGAATATATCTCAGCTACGTCGCTTCTACCCTTGAAGGCCTCGAGGCCTCATTCATTTTGTTGCTTTGTACAAACACGCCCAAAATGAATTAACAAACTCGTGCATCGTCTTTCATTTTGCTTAGCAACTTGAGGTAGCCTCGACCCTGCCATGCTTAGGGTCGAGCCTCCCTCGGGGGCTGACGGGGGGACCTCCCCCCCCAGACTCCAGAAAGAATGCGTGTTTTCTTTTCAAAAATTCGACTCTCGTCTCGACTCGTGCCTCGAGTGAACTAGTGACGTCTAAGTCCTAAAATACCTCGAGCCTCCAAGGGTCGGGAGGCGTCGACGTAGACAGCCACCTACGCCCCCGGGCTACGGTACCCTACCTACGCCTCCCCTCGAGGGGCTCGCGACGTATCAAAGGAACACAGACTAAGCTAGCAGAAACTCGAGCTTGCAACAAAGAGAAGTGGTCAAATAAATTTGAAAAGAAAACAACCCCTTAAAATAAACAAGTCATATATACATACGGGTCTCGATAGACCCTCATTCATGTCATAAAATTCTTACAAGGGCCTCGACGCCCTAATTTGGCACGCAGGCCCTAATCTTCGTCGGTGTGGTACTCCTCCCCGAGGTCTTCCACGGCGGGCTCAGCCTCGACACCCGAGCTAGAGGGAGGAGGGTCCTCGACACCGCTGCTGGTGTCAGGAGGTAGCACGTCCTCCTCGAAGATCTTCGCGAGCGACGTCCCCAGCCTCTCCATCTTCTCCAAGATTTTGTCGACACGGCGGTTGTTCCACTCCTCGTCCTTCCCCTCGATCTCGATGAAGCCATTGGCGACAACGTGGATCGGGAAGCGGAAGCCGGAACGGACGACCGCGAGCGTCTGCTTGACGCCATGATGGAGAGCTTGCCGGACACGGTCCCGCACCGCTACGTCGAGGAAGCACAAGGCGTCGACCAAGGCGTCGTCTCAGGCCACCGCACCTTCTGCCGTAGCCAACGGAGGAACACCCCACATGGAGCCGAGCCGGTCGAGGGAAGTGCGAGCCCGCTCCGCCACCATCGTCTCGTCTTGGAGTTGGTCCAAGAGAGCCTGGTTCGTCCCGCGGAGCTCCTCGACTGTCTTCTCGACCCCTGCGCAACGAACGAGGAAGAGTGAGACTGCGGCGTAACAAAAAACTTCGAGGCCCAAACAAGGACAAGGTGTAAGCCTCACCATCGCAATGTTGCCCCAGTGCGGCGAGGTCGCTGGTAAGGCCCTCAGCGCGCTGCTTGAGCCTGCGCTTCTCGGCCAGCATGAGGAGCTTCTCGGACCTAAGCTCCTCGATCAGCCTGCCCGCCTCCACAAGGGCCAGATCCTCTCGGATCACCTCCTGCAGCGCCGCCCCCTCGGCAGCTCGGGCGGTGGCGACACCGCTCTCGGCGTCTTTGGCCTCCTTCTTCGCCGCCTCCGCTGCGGACCGAGCGGCGGCGGCATCACATTGAGCATCCTCGGCCTCTTTTCTCGCCACCTCCGCTGCGGTTCAGGCGGTGGCGGCCTCGCCACGGGCGTCAGCGGCCTCCTGCTTCGCCGCCTCAGCTTCAGCCCGGGCGGAGGTGGCCTCGCTTCGGGCGTCCGCAGCCTCCTTCCTCGACGCCTCGAGAGCGGTGGCGGCCTCCTCCTTGGATCGAGCGACCTCACCTCGAGCCGCCCGGACCTCCGCCTCCGCCTCGTTGAGCCGGCTCGCCATTTGGGCGTTCCGGCTCAGCTCAGCACGGAGATCTTGAAGCTCCGCCTCAGCCCTCGCGAGGGCGGCCGACACCTGTGCGGACCGGCCCGCCTCCTCGGAGCAGGACCGCTCCGCCTCTGCCATGAGCTCGGCCACCTCCCGGAAGATGGACCGCACCTCGCGTGGGGCCCCCCGCTGGACCGGTTGCTCGACGGAGACCATGGCGAGGGACGGGCTCGGCGCGTCGAGAAACGGCCATACTGGTCGATCAAGCTTGATGTCGGGCAGATCCTCCTCCGCCCCGAGCTGCCCCAGCTGCAGCCCGCCGCCCGACGGCACGGGCCCCGGCTCTTCCCTGGCCGGGTCCTCCGGCGTCTTGTCAGCGCTAGCCGGCGCCTCGGGCGCATCCACCATCGTCGAGCCCGCGGCGAGGAGCGGCCCCTGCTCCAGCTCGTTCAGGAGGTCCTCCACCGTCGGCTCCTTCTCCGCCAACGCCTCTCCCCCCTTTCTCTCCTCCGCAGCCCGGCTCGTGTCAGTCGGGGCCTCGAGGGGCGCAGTCTCCTCGGCCCCAGACACCGGCGGGGCCGTGCTCGCCCCAGGCGCTTCCCCCGGAACAGACGTCGTGGTGGGGGGAAGGGTGGCGCTCCCAGCTGACGCCATCGTGGGAGGAGGGGGGGGGGGGAGGAGGCAGCGCCTCAGTGGACGTGGTGGTGGCGGGCTCGATGCCGTAAGTTGCGGCCCCTGCAATATGAGATGACAGTGATATCAGAACCGGGAAGGATGCCTCGACCCCTGCGGTCGATGGCGACGGCCTCACCAAAATTCGCGACGATCATCTGGCTTCCTCGAGCCATGGCAGCTCGAGCCTTCTCCAGTCAAGCGACTTCTCTAGCAGAGGAAGGTGCCATACCTCGAGGTGCTTGTGCCTCGACGGGGCTCGAGGTCTTGGCCCGCTTGGACGCAGCGAGGTCCACCTCCTGGTAGGAGCGCTTCCCCCTGAGAAACCAGAGATGGCATGCATCGTCAAAAGTAAATAGGTAAAGCCTCACTACCGACGAGATCCAAGAAAATTACTCACCCAAAGCGGCGGCTGGGCTTCTTCCCGGAATCGCCGGACCCACTCGGGGGCTTCGAGCCCACCCCACGGCTCGAGCCCTGCGCCTGAGCCGTCTCCACAGGGCTGGGATAGGGGGAGGGCTCCCGATGCCTCCCATGGCTCGACCTCGAGGGAGAGCCCTCCTTCCGCCCCACATCGCGGGAGGGCGACCGTACCTCCCTCGTGCTGTCGTCGTGGCGCATGTCCCGGCGCGGGCTCCGGGACCTGCTCCGACGCTCGTGCTGGCGGTCGCCCCCCCCCCCCCCCGCGTCCGTTTCTGTGTCCCGGCGGCGGTGCGGCGATGGACTCCGGGGACGCTCACGCCCCTGGTCACGAGACGCCCGGGGGCTCCCTCCCCGACGCTCGTGATGGTGCGGGCTCGACGCCTTCTCCTGACGCCCGCTCCTCCGCGGGCTCGACCCCGACCTCGATGGCTCGCGGCGGTCGGGCCCGGAGCCCCTCCCGATGTGGTCACTGCCCCTCAAGGCTCGGCCCTTCTCGAGACCCCCCGCCTGGGCTGACGCGGGGGCGGCCGCCGTTGGTGCTACGGCGGAGGCGCTCCGGGTTTGGGGCTTCCTCACGACGGGGGGCGCGTCCGGCCGGGAGCTCGACGTGCCCTGGGCCTCCAACGAGGCGGAGCTGGGCGTGGCCTTCTGCTGCTTCACCCCGCGCGGTACCTTCGCCGGGGGACCTCGTAGATGTTCTCCTGCACAGGGGAGCGGTCAGCCCAGATGTCGCTGAGCCCCACGCGTCTCAGGCGCGCGTCCATCCCCTCGTCGTCACTCTCATCATCATCATCATCATCATCATCATCATCATCATCATCATCATCATCATCCTCCGAGCTCGAGGAGCTGAGCTCGGGGGACTCGTCCCCAGGCTGCCGATTGCGGCGAGCCTTCGCCAACCTTTGCTCCCGAGCCGACCGACGCAAGTTTTTGTTTTTCTCTTTCTTCTTGCTCGAATCCTTGTTCTCTTTTTCCTTTTGGGCAGAGAGGCGCCTCACCTGTGTCTCCGCGGCGTCCTCCCTCACCGGGGGCCTCGAGGCACGACACGTGAACGTCCCCTGCGAAAAAAGGAAACGTGATTCGAAGAAGAAAGAAGGAGGGGAGGCTCGAGACGGGCTAGCTCGATGGGGACCTACCAGGTCGAGGCACCCCTCGTCGGGCGCCATGGGGATTAGCTTGGTACTCTCCGTGGCGAACGACCCATGGATCGTGATCGACACCCGGGAGATGCCCTCGCTGCAGGGCAATCCCTCCTCGGCCATCCTCGACCCGCTCAGCGCTTCGGCCGTGGCCTTCTCCCCCATTTGATACAGGAAGAGGGGGCGGTCCGCCAAAGGGAGGACCCTCCGTTGGTGGAACGCCTAGATGACCGCCAGGACGGTCAACCCCTCCTCGTCCACTAGCTTCTTCATCAGCTTCATCAGCGGCACCAGGTGGCGCTGCCTGTCTGCCACGACGCCCCAGACCCACTGGTCCGGGCGCCGGTCGAGCACCCTGCCGGAATACTACGGGAGGAGCCCTCCCTCGTTCCGCAAATAGAACCAGTGCTCGTCCCACCCCGACTGGTTGGTCGAGAGCCTCTGGTGGAGATACTCGCGGGGGACGCCGGCCGACGAAGGTCCGGTCCGCATGGTGATGGCGAGGGAGCCAGCGCGCACGAGCCGCTTCCCGCTGGGCTTCAGCGTCTTGGTGAAGAGCTCGCCCCGGAAGAAGTGAACGAACATCTCCCAATGCGGCTCCATCTTCAAATACCCCTCGCACAACGCAGCGAAGATGGCGGCGTGCGAGATCGAGTTGGGGGAGAAGTGTTGAAGCTCCACCCCGTAGTGGTGGGTTAACGCCCGCATGAAGCGGCTCGGCGGGACACCAAGCCCCAGGCGGTGGTAACGGGTGAAGCTCACCACGTACCCCTCCGGCGGGTGCGGCTCCCGGTGGTCCTCCGACGGGATGACCCACCACGCAGATCCCTCCTCTGGGTTGGGACGAAGAAGCCCCTGAGCCACCAGCGAGTCCATCTCGCGCCGCGTCACCTTCGACCGTCTCCAGGCCTCGGCCGGCTGCGGCGAGGTCTTGTCGGCCATGGCAACGATGAGGTGGGCTTTGACGGCGGACGAACGGCCGGGGAGGTTGCTGGCGGCGGGCTCAGGAGGAAGGGGTGCAGGAACTGTGGCGGCTATGGAGGCAAAGGCAAAGAGAAGAGCCCTCTCCCCCTCTCTCGGTATTTATACGAAAGAACCCCAACAGGCGAGGCGTCCCACGGCGACGAAAAAGGTAACCGCATAGCATTTAATGCGCCCACCTAACTACGTCTCGAGCCGGATGCAGGGTACACGCGGCAGCTCTCCATTCGCTCCCGCCATGACCGTCGCCCCAGCTTCGCGTCTGCCGCCCTCCCCGGCAGATTTGGCCTAAAAAGGCACGCCCAACGGGCAGAAGGATTCCCAGACGACGGAGGCTCCTTCACGAAGGTAAAAACGGGCCCCGGCCCTAAACCTCGAAGCAGCGAAGGCTGGCCCTCGAAGAGGGTTCGACAGTCGGCTTCGAGCACCCGAGTCAGAGACACCAAGGGGCGCCACTCGCGGCATCACTCGAGGGCCAAGCCCTCGAGGCCCCTCACGTGTATCCAAGGCAGAGAGCACGACGTGCAGTGAGATCCCCTCGGAGGGAGGCATCGAGCCACCGGGCCCTATCGAATGGACCCGGCACTCCTGCAGACTGAGCACCCATGCTTCATGATATCGCCTCCGGGCTACAGTCGACCCCTATCGAACGAGGCACGAGGTCTCACTTGGATTCCCCGTTACCAGCTCACCGGGAACCTCGATACTCGCCCGCTCGTGGTAGTACGAGGCATCCCACCTCACATCCGATCGAAAGGACTCGTGGGATGACAAGCCAGGGCAACCGGCGTGCCGGACAGCTCGAAGAGCCTGCCGGCCGGTTCAGCCTGGCACCCCTCGACGAAAGGGGGTCTAAAAAACTCGGGGGCTCGACACTCCCGAACCTAAAAAACGCAACTAACACTCACACAAGAAAAAGCCCACGAGGGAGTCTTAACCACTCCCCCGTGGCCTCGGGGGCTACACCCGCGGGTGTCGCGCGCACGACACCCACGGGATCAAAGCAGCCAAACCCTCGAGAACCGGCTAGCTAACCCTCGAGGTCCCAGTCGTGAGCACTCAAACAAGGGCTCAGGGGCTACTGTCGGGGGTCCACAAAAGGGGTACCCCCAATCAACGCAAACTAATAGGTTAAACCTAGAACGCCGGTAAATAACAAACCTAACTAGTCTAACCCCTTAAAGAGACCAACCCCTCGAGGCCCACAACGCTGGCCCGCCAAGCCAGGCCTCGGGCAAACGCGCGCTCTCCGTCTCGCCCGAGTTCACCGAGCTAGGCCTCGGGCTGACGCCCGTTCTCCATCTCGCCCGAACCCTCCGAAGCCAGGCCCCGGGCGAGCGCTCCACTAAAACCTCGAGTCCTGGCATTTAGGGCTCGAGCCCCCCACTGCCGAACACCATACCTCGAGACCCCACGCGGGGACCTCGAGCCTCTCTGGCACAGCAGCCTATCCCTCGAGACGCTTATGCTTCCCTCGAGCGGCGCAGGCATCGGATGCCAGCCCCATACCGCGCATTTAATACATCCACCTACTCCAGTCACGTCCTCTGCAGCCCGACGTGTGCCACAGTAACCAGGGCAGAGTCAAGTCTCGTTTTCACCACAAGCATGGGCAAAAGGGTGCCAGTACGACACTGTTAACCCATACCCTACACTGTTGCACGTCCAAGCCACGTCTCGAGGCCCGGATGCCCACTGCTCAATCAATTTTCTCGGGACTTGTCCATACCTGCGGGGGCTCGGGCCCCCCGTAGGCGCCACCTCAAGGCCGGCTCCGCGCCCCTCGAGCCCTAAACTGCTTTCATGCTATTGGAAGACAGGTATCCCAAGACTCGGAGGGACCCCGTCGTGTCCTGTACGTGCCGGAATGGGTGCTGCACGGCTTCTACATCGTCACGCCATCACGTCCGCGCCCGGGATGGAGGCCACGCCCCAAGGACGCCTCAACAGCAACGCCCTCATCGGCTCCAGTGGCCCCAACAAGACAGGGTTCCTACCCCTCTCCGTATTGGGCATCGTACGCCCCGACACCTGTAATACCCTTGTGTAACCCTGGCCTCTCCTTGCTCTATAAAAGGGGACACCAGGGCCCTCATTCCACGGTTACAAACACGTTAGAACGCACATATGCCCACACACCCTCACACTTGAGTCCGGACTCTGGTCCATGCTCGCCAAGCTTGTATTCGCCCTTGTACAAGCACTTAGGTGCAAGTAATACAAGAACCTCCTCCCCCGCTGGACGTAGGGCCTTCTTTGCCCGAACCAGGATAAATCCGTGTGTCATCTTGCATCACCATCCAGGAAGAGAGCACGCGAACATATTACTCGTTGGTGTCACACCCCCGGGTCTGAAACACCGACAGTACGGCTTCTGAGGACCGTAGTCTAGTGTGTTGGCACCTCGCCCAAATTTTCGTGTCAACACATTCTTTTGGCACGCCCTGTGGGACAAGAATCGTCTGATCATGACGTTCAACAACGATGAAGTGTTGAACGTGACAATAGATGAACTCCTAGAAGACATCCAACGCTTGATAGAGCGAACTGTTGAGCAATATTGGAACATGTGCTTGTTGAGTTTCAGTAGGACAAGGGATAAGAAAATCCTCCAGAAGACTCATTTTCCAAGGGTGATTTTAGAGGGTCACGTTGATCCGATGATTCAAGTGCAGCATAATGCTATGCAGGAGACGATTGGCAAAGTGATGTCTGCTACCCTGCTCACTCATAATGAGGCGTTCATCAATAGCCTCTCAAATGCCATCAAAGAAGCTTTCAACGCAGAGAGTTCCTTCTTTTTACAAGAAGAGGGTGATGAGACAAGCGATGAAAGTGAAGATGAGGTGGCTGTTGTTGACTGGGCTGGAAGAACAATGAATATATGCATTGGACAAAGGCTAAAAGTATAGAAAAGGATATAAAATATAGCTTTGATATCACTAAAGCCGATAAGATATTTGAATATTTATTGGAAAAAGGTCAAATCAAATTAACTGGAAATCATAGTATTCCATCGGCTGAGGAGCTCAAAAATAAGAGGTACGGTAAATTCCACAATTTTGGTACTCGTACTACTAATGATTGTAGGGTTTCCAGAGACATTGATCCAAAGAGCTATTGCCAAAGGAAGAATTGGCTTAGAGAAAGCCAAGGGTATGGGCATCAACGACCATCCCTTTCCAGCAAACATGGTAGCTCCTGCACCTCGAAGTGAGATTAAGGTTCTGACTTCTGACAAAGCCAAAGCAACTGGGACAGTCGATCCAAAGAAGCAACTAACAGCTAAAGAGTATCAAGAGATGAAAGGAAAGAAGAGCACTGACCAACATGATCATCCTGAGACTTCAAGAGTTAGTGAAGCAAGGAGGCGTCCAACTGTTAGAATTCTATTGAATAAATGGCAACGTCAGAAGGAAAGGAATCAAATGTATAGGCAAAGAGATGAGCAAGAGTACCAGGAATGGCTTGAAGAGGAAGAGTATAGAAGATCCCAAGAAGAAGGAAGGCGTATTAGAGATGAAGAGAAGAATCATTGGGATTGCCCTTTCTTCAGACACTGTTGGAATGAGGGATTGAAACTTCCTACTCTTCGGAACTGCCCAGAATGCAGTGAACAATATTGGGAATATAGGCAGTCGAGAGACAACCGCCGATCTGTACACGAGAGACTGAAGTTTGAAAGAACAGATCGGTGCATAAAAATGAAAATGTTCATGATCGGCTTGAGGTAAGGATAACTGATCAAGATCATCCTTGGCAAGAAGGACAACGGTGTCCAGGTGGTTTGACCAAAAGCCAGAAACGATGGGTTTAGAGATTGAGGAACGATGAAATTCAGAAGAAGAGACCCAAAGTCTGGCAGATAAAACAGGTAGCCGATAAGAGAGAACCATCGGCTAATATATCTACTATGTTCATGTTGCCTGCTGAATTCAGATTTGCTGATCAACAAGAAGAATCAGATGATGAAGAAATAGCGGCTCAGAGGATCTATCAAGCAGAAGGAGCCACATTTCAAAAGCCTGAAAAGCATTCCCATCTAAAAGCTTTATATTTAAAAGGATTTGTTGATGGGAGACCTCGGAGCAGAATGTTAGTTGATGGAGGTGCAGCTGTTAATTTAATGTCATATGTCACATTCAGAAAACTTGGGAAGACCGCAGAGGACCTGACTCAGACTGACATGAGGTTAACAGACTTTGCTGAGAACGTATCGACTACTAAAGGTGTTGTATGTGTTGAGTTGACAGTTGGCGGCAAGAGTTTGCCTACTACTTTCTTTGTAGTCGATGCAAAGGGTTTGTACAGCGTGCTTCTTGGAAGAGATTGGATCCATGCTAATTGTTGTGTTCCATCTACCATGCATCAAAATGTGATACAGTGGATCGGAGACACTATAGAGGTAGTACCAGCCGATTCGAGTGTGAGTATTGCATACTCTGACCCTAAAGATTGGAACTTCGACAATGTGGACTGCTTTTCTGGGAAGGTACATGAAGGAGGTTTTATCAAGGTGTTTGATGATGACCAACAGCCGATCCAAGCAGTTGGCTTTAAAAATATATTTAATGGATTGTTCAGTCAATGAGGATGAAGGCAGGATTGGTAAAGGCTTTACATCGGCCAAAGAACTAGGAGTTGTTAATTCTAAAGACAGTGACAAGTCAAGGTCGATGTATTTTAGTGATTGCATTTGATTTTGAGTTTGAACAGGGATTTGATCCTGTTATGATTTTATTGATAGACGATACTAAGGTATCGTCTTTAGAATAAAAATAACCGATACATAGTGTATCGTCTTTAGCAGCAGAGTAATAGCTGATGCCACAGAAGCATCGCCTTTAGAGCACTAATGAAGGAATAAAATCAGAGAAATTCCGAAAGTTTAAGAACACAGCGTCAACATGGAAGGTGTCAATCATTTATATATACAGACTTATTTAAAAGCCTGACGATGCAAGGACAGGTCATGGATATTCAGTTTGTTCAGGCAGACGAAACCAAATTTACAAAAACATGAAAATGTAACTAATCTAGATGGAGCTTGTTCAGGAGATCCTCCAGGTGCGTCACCTCCATCACGGCAAGCCCCAACGGCTCAAACTCTTCCACCAGTTCTCTGAAATCATCCCTCGTCCTGGTACCGACAAAGGAGGGAGTCACTTCCCCAGAGATCTCCGCCCCGCTAAGCTCCGCTCCGGCCAGGGCAAAGGTGGCACCATGGCTGACGGCGTGGAGAACCAGCTCCCTGGTGCGCACCCCTACATCCTCAAGGCGCGCCTTTAATGTTTCTCCTCAGACGTTCACGGAGTTGGCGATTGTTGTGGCCAACCCCGAAAGCCAATCGAGTTGGTGCTGGAGCTCTGCATTCAGGTAGAAGGAAGATAAAGTGTGAATAGCCGATTCAATCAAATATGGGGACAAATTGGCTAAATTTTTAGGCAAACGATTATTGGAAGTTGGCTAAAAATATGCGAGAAGTAACCGATTCAAATCAAGGATAATAGGTCGGAAAATCTGAAATAATGATACCGGCGACCCTCGCGTCGGAGGCCTCTAAGTGCTCCAAAGCACTATTGAGGCGAGCGCGGAGGATTTCTAGTTCCTCCTCGGCGCGAGCGGCTCGACGGCGTTCCTCTTCCAGAAGACGCCGCGTGTTGGAGTATCCCCGGATGAAGGACCAGGCATCTTCATCCAGTGCTAGGTCGTGGCCCGACGGAGGCCGACTAGGACCCTGGCCGTCCGCCGGAGGAGAAGGGCTACGAAGAAGGGAGAAAGATTAGGGTTTTTTCGTGAATGAAAGAAAACCTTGGAATTCGAAGGAGATGATCATTACCCGAACATGCGACGGTGAGTCACTGGGGGACCATCAACGGATTCCTCCTCGGTGAGGCGTTTGCCGCGATCATTCACCATTGGATATTGCTTACTGACTGAAGAAGAAGAAGAGCAGTCGGCCGGATAAGGAGAGCAAAGGCCGAAGAAAAAGCGATGAATGCGTAAGGTATTCAGAAAGCTGACAGTTTCGTATTTATAAGCAAATAACAGGAAAGTGAAAAGGCGTCGGTTTCAGAGCCTTCAGATCTAAATCCTATGGTGAATCGACTAAGTGACTGATATGAGAGCCGTTTGAATACCGATCGGCTAAAACGATTGGTGGCGAGCCGTGTGAATGATATCGGTTAAGAATAGCTGGTAGAACATCAAAATGTTAACGGAGTAAGTACTAAAGGTTGTGTCAATTGCAAATGTTGGATTAAGAAGCAAGAGTACAGAACAATAATCATCAAGTGAAGTTACATGTTCAATGCTAATTTCAAAGCATTCAAAGCATTTAAGCGAATGGTGTCTATGTCAGCTATCTTCTTTTGGTCCTCTTCACTTGACCCTGGAATTGGTTTCTTCTTGTTTTTGATATTTTGAAGCTCGTTGTGGAGAGATGTCATCTTTTTTTATCTTGAAGCATGATTGGGATCCTAGCCAGATTTTCTTTCTTCAGTGCAATCTATTCATTGACAGCTCAAAGCCTTTCCACTCTAGAGAAGATAGACCACTGATAAGGACACTGGAGTTGTTCTTCAGTTGATCTATTGCATCCTTCATAGATACCATATTGGAAATGCATTGTTGCTCCTTATTTGGGAGTTCAGCCTGGGCTTCACGAGCCATGAGCTTGGCTTTGGCTTCAGTAAAATCTGGTCGTAGGAACTCTATATGGGCAACAAGAATCAAAGCTTTGTTGAGGTTATCTGGTATATCATCTTTGATCAGGTCAAAGATGTCTCTGATTCCTTTTGCATCTTGTACCAGATCGGCTGTGTTGACCTCCAAAAGAGGGAGTAACAATTGGAGCCGAGCCCTGATCTCTTCAGAAAGTCTTCTTGGAGACTTTGGTACAGAGGTTTCTTCTTCATCCACATAATCTTTCAAGTCAAAAGGGATGACAGGAGAAGAGGAATGCCCTTGTTCCTATATAGATAAATATGTGAGTGATCATAAACAGAAAGTTATTAAAAGGAAAAGGTGTTGTTTGAGGTACCTGGTCAGATGGGATAATTTGAAGCTCAGGAGCAGCCGATGAGGACTCAGGGAGTGTGTCTGAAATAAGTTTTGTCAGATTTAAAGTCATTTATTGTAGATGTAGAACCATCGGCTAAAATTATACCTGGTTGAGGAGGCTTTTGATCAGTGTTAGGAAGAGGGGGCAACTCAGATTCAACATTTTGAGTGTCAGTCTCCTGTATATCTTGCTCCTAAGTTTAAGAGGCAGAAGAGGAAAATTAGAGTCACAAGTTAAGTATGAAAAGGAAAAGATTTTTCTTACTTCTGTGGTGGTATCTCTAACTGATTGGTTGCCTTCAGAAGTGTCCTTCTTCTTTTTCTTTGATGTGATTTTGATAATTGGCTTATCAGTCTTTGGCTTCTTAGCTTTGGAAGGACCAACCTTCTTTATGAAGGAACTGAGGGGTTGGTCATCAGGGATCTTGGCAGCTTTCCTCTTCATAATTGTTTTTATGGCGGGTCAATCACAGCCAATTCTTGGGTTTGGACACCATATGTTATAATTTATTTTTGGAGGATTCAAACTGATCAGGTCCTGCAAGAATTCGCAATGGTATCAGATGGTTGAATGTCAAAAATATAAATTTGGAGAAGGAAGAGAGCAGAAGCATACCTCATCAGTTGCCTGGAAATCTGGATCCAACTTTAAGCAGTAAGTAAATACAGCCTCATTAAAAAGGTGGATGCTCCATTGCTACCACCAATTGTTAAAGGAAGATGAAGAGAAAGGCTAACAATTCCATTCTATGGCCATCTTCAGAGGCATAGACTACTCCAGTTGAAGGATTCTGCTATATTCTAAAGTAGTATCTACTGCTTCCCTTGGTCTCAGCTTGTCAGCAATGAAGAGAGCTGGGGGCACTTGGTCAAAGCCCATCTGTCTAGCTGCTATGACAGGGTGGTAGAATTCATAAGACATTGGGGGTTTCTCCCTGCCATGTCTGATTTCAGTGGGCAAGAGGCAATGTTTCATTAACTAACATAAAATTTTCAAACCTTCATCATCACATTCCTTTTGGAATCTGAAAGAGTATGGGTTTTCAAGCTCTGCAATATCTGGATATTGAAACCAACTAAAGAATGCTGATGAAAAGCCCCGATAAAAAGCCTTGAAAAAGAAACTGATTGGCTCATCAATGTTTATCATAGTAGTAGCCTCTCCATACGAAGTACACCTTCTCATCTTGGCTTTATCGGCTAATTGTTTCTCTTGATCCTCTAGATAGGATGATGGGAAGGACAGAGTCCTCAAATCTGAGATTGTCAATTTGTGGAAGTGGAGGTTGAGCCAAAGCTAAAGTAACCACCAAGGTCCAGTTATTGATGGAATACTTTCATTTTCCATCAAGCTTTGAGATACTTTGTTTAGCATGCCATACAGAGCACCCAAAAGGTATTTTCCTAGAGGAATATTTGAGTTCACAGGCAATATCTCTGCCAAAGGCAAGAAGTTGGAAGTTGGGCCACAGCTCTGCCCACAGAATAGATATTTCTCCAGCCACATATTCAGAAAGATTGTGTGCACTCTTTCTAAAATACTATTCTGAGGGGTATTAATAGAAGCAATGTAGCCAAACCAACCGCCAGATTTGAGATTTCCAAGTTTGATGGAAGGCTTGACTTGAAGACTGTGAGGATTGATGGATCCAGTAATATTCAAGCCTGTAAGCATGTGCACGTCGGCTAGGGATGGAGTCATGGGACCCTGCTTGAACATGAAGGCATTGAAAGTACCAGTCCAAAAGTAGCAGGCAACCCTCAACATTGATTTATTTCTTTTCATGTCAGATAAGGACAAACTAATGCACTGATCCAAATTGCGAAGGATCCAGTTCGGTTTCTTCTTGGCTTCTACTTTGATTAGCCAATCCCTCTAGCCCGGGATGATTGACGGCCAGTTCCTAAACGGAGTTTTGCCCCAATGTTTTGATTTCAGATCCGAATTCTTGAAAGGGATCCTTTGCGTCTCAGCAATGATAATCTCAGTAGGATCAGGGTTGCCTACCGGACCAAAGAAAAAATCATTTGGACTATCATGTACGGGGATGAGGATTATGTCATGAAGCACCTGAAAATTGAAAATATGAAGGGTGTATAAAACAAAAAGAGCACCAACGGGAGGAGGCGTTGAGATAGGATTTCTTACCTCAGGAATGGAATCTCGAGTCACCATTTGATTTATGTAGACATTGAACTTGGGTTCTTGAGGATTTTTTGATCGAAGTAGTATGGCGGCGGATTTGTTCAAAAGCTAGGGTCTGAAGACTGATTTTGGGGAGAAACAACGGTTGGGAAAGAGGAGACTCAGCTGATCAACTAAAAAGGATACTTAGTTGATCGGCTAAAAGGAAAAGAGTGGCAATTTTAGAATAAAATAAATTTCATCCCAAAATTGGGGGGGCATGTGTTTACACCAGATTTTGGATCGAAAGGGATTTTCATTCTTGTAAGCACAAGCGGCTGAATTATTAAAAGAAAAATCAGCCAAAATAAAAGAAGCTTGCTTGGGTCTAGACACGACCGGAAGAATTCATATGGACCAGGCTTAATGGGCTTTGAAGACGTGTCGGGCTCGGCCAAGGAGTTCAAGTCCGGGTCGTCGTTTTATTATAATGTATCCTAGTCGTGTTAGAATAGGAGTCTGTCGGGTTATAAATAGCTAGAGACCCGATTTTTGTAGACACATTCAATCAATCAACACTTCGGCCACCGGCCAAAACCCTAGGAGTAGGAGTAAGGAAGAACTCGGCGGAACCTTCAACCAGGAAGGGCTGCATCGGCTAAGACCGACCTCCGGTTTGCTTGTAAGTTTCACCAATGGCTCGTGTTATGGTTCAATAAGGCTGTATTTGACATCGACCAAACTCTTGTCAGTTATGACATGAGTTAGTTATCGGTTTAAGTTCGTCTCATGTAAGACTGTCTTGACATCGATCAATCTCTTACTTCAGTCGATCTTGACTAGTTATAGGTTCTATTAGTTCTAGCAATCTAATAGATTCATTAAGTTATTGATATTGTTCATGCTTTTTAATGTTTTCTTTTGGTTTCAACAATATCTTGCCCAATCAAGATCGACAAACTAGCTTAAGCTTAAAAGCTGTTTAGTTTCAGCTATCCAAAGGCTTTACACGCTCACATCAAGGAAAATAGCCGATCTAAGCTTTTCATCGACTATTTTGTCAATCTTAATTGTTACATGTTGTGCGTTCGAGATATCCGTTCAAATTATGGTTTGATCTAAGAACAAGTAGATTTGGTTTGACATGCTTATTATGGTTGTATTTCCGAACCCCACTGATATGCATGTTAGAGTAAGTTTGTTTGATCCTAGATCGGATCGTAGTTCTGACAGATAGATCTTGTTCGTGCTTCATGGACCCTGTATCAGCTAAAATAGCCGATCCAGTTACACTTTCTTCATAATGTACGCGTTTAAGCAGAATAAAGCTAATGGATATGCTCGTCATATCGAACGTGATTTAACTTGATCATCATTATGGCTGCATGGAGACACCCCATTGTTGATTTTAAAGTTATTTTATCGACCTATTTGTTATTATGGTTGTATGGAGACACCCCACTGTTAACGAATAGAATTACCGATATGATTAGACGATTCACTGGTTTTATGTTGTTTAACGTGTATATAGATCTTTATATTTCCTCATATGCTAAGGTAATCGGCTATTCTCTTTTATAGTGTTTTTCTTTATATTCTTAATAGCCGCTTCGCTTCAGATTATATCAATGTTTTAATCTTTTCTTCGGAGTTGACTTTGTAGTCAAAATCCTATTAATAATGGCTATATTAGAGCCGCATAATTTGGAACTGTCTGACATTAAACTGGCAGGTTCCACGATTTAACATCTTTTTGTTATCCTTGTCAATTGCAGGTCAAATTGGCTGGTACGCCCCGAGGTCGTTCTCACCAGGATTCGGCACCGCCATCTTTTGATGGTCAGGAGGTCAAGACCTTGCTTCTGTACGGCTTCTGAAGACCGTAGTCGAGTGTGTTGGCACCTCGCCCAAATTTTCGTGTCAACACTAACCGAAACAAATGCGGAATGAAAACTATCAGTCTAGCCAAGACTACACCCCTTTATCTAAATTCTCTAGCACCTTACAAAGATCCTAAACAAAGCAAATAAGGTGCTTGGCTAGCAAAGCTCAGCTAAATAATTCTAGAAGCAAGGTCATACAAACCTATGCAACTAGTACTTTAAGAACAAGGGAGCTCCTACACAATCTAGTGACACAAAGCACACAAAGCCTGAGCTCACTAGCAATGCTCAAAAACAAGGCTACACAAGCCAAATTAGAGATCTCAAATTACTTAGCTACACAAACTAAGCAAAGTGACTAACAAGGGTACACAAGCCAATTAGTCACGCAAGGGAGCTACTTCTATGCTACACAAGCAAGAAGGTAACTAGCAAGCTACACAAGCTAACTAATTACAAGAGCAACTACACAAGCACAATATATATGAAAGTAAATACAAGCTTGTGTAAGGGGAATGTAAACCAATGGGATGAACAAGGTTGACACGGCGATTTTATCTCGAGGTTCACTTGGTTGCCACCAAGCTAGTCCCCGTTGAGACAAGCTCTAGGTTGCCGCCGGTCCTCTTGCTAGTGAGAACTACACTAGTCACACTCTCCCACAAGGAGTGTTTACCACAAGCTCTAGCACTTGACCTGGCTGGACCACTTGACGCTCTTCACGTCTCGCTCAACTAGAGTTGCTCTTCGCGTCTCCCGCGGGGCGAGCACAACACCCCTCATAAATTCTTCTCCAGAGCCACGCACAATCACCACGCGGGCTTCACAACGGAGACCACAATCCACCAAGCCGTCTAGGTGATGGCAATCACCAAGAGTAATAAGAAATCCCCAAATCACAAAGATTTCTTAGTGCCAACAAATGCAATCCTCAAATGCACACACACTAGGCTCTCAATCCCTCACTTAAATTAGCAACAAGCATGAGAGGGAGAGGAAGGGGAGGCGGTGGATCTTCACTCTCTCATCCACACCCACAAAGGGCTCTCAATCTCTCCTCAAGATTTGGCACATAGCAATGGAGAAAGGGAGAGGGATGAACCCTAGAACTTGCAACACCAAGAGCAAGAAAGGGGAGAGAAGGCTTGGCCAACTGAAGGGAGGGGGAAAGGCACTGCCTTATCTCTTCGGCCAGACCCCCAACTGTAACAAGCCAGCCAACTGCACTCACACACTCCCCACAACGGCTAGATCTGAGCTCAACAAGAAATTCTTGTGAGGGACACAAATAATTGTCGGTTGAGCTCTCTCTCTCTCTCACTGACACACGCATGCAACCTTGTCCCCCCTCAACAAGAAATTCTTGTGAGGGAGAGGAAAATTGCTTGTTGAGGCTCTTTTTCTCTCACGCCTCTCTCTCTTTCTATATGTCTGGAACGAACCAGTCCAAAACAGACCAGACCACACACTCTCAACAAGAATTTCTTGTTAAGCCAATGAAAATTGCTTGTTGAAATTAGCACAAGACAAAGCACCTCTTGTGGGCAATTTCAACTTTGTTAGTAAGAAATTCTTGTTGGGCAGCAGCAGCTCCTCTTAACCCTATTCCTTTCAACCCTTTCTCATGTGCTAACTTCACCAAGATATACCAAAATAAATTGGGCACTTAAGTTAGCATTTTCACAAGGAATTTTTAGTGTTACTCTCACCATGTCACTAAGCGCAATGCATATGCAAATGAGACTCACCCTTAGTGGCACTAGATAACTGTTGCAACTAAAGATTTCTCCTCTTTATAGTACGACTATCTATCCTAAACTCCGTCCATTTCTTCTCTACTCAACCTTAGACCGGTAAAATGAAATGCCTTACAAATATACCTTTGCCTTGCACATTTCATTTTGACTCCTCCAAAGTTGATGCAACACATGCACCAATCTTGATCAAATGATATGATCCACTTCATATCATCACATGGCCTCCATGGTCCATCGATCTTGACCTCACTTGCTCTTCACCATTGCTTTGGTCCTTCGGCGCCAAGTCTTTGCTCAAGCCTCCCGACACTTGGTACCAACGGCTTCAAAGCCTCCAACTTGCCCTTCACCTTTACAACCGGTCCATCAAGCCAAGTCTTGCCTTGATCTTCTCCATCTTAGTCTCATATACAATAAGCTCCTTCATTGTACATTCACATGTGAACTAATCTCCTGTGTATTTCACTTAAACACATATTAGTTCACCTAGAGTTGTCACTCAATTACCAATACCAAACTAGGACCTTTCAATGAGTAGCTTGACCTAGGTGAGTCTATTGAGGTAGGTGTGGTGCACACTTGGTATTTTATAGCTCTAGGTAGCTCAAAGATAGCCTATATGTCTTAAGGATCAAAAGTCGTGTAGGTCGCATCGCGATCCGAAGTCGTTTCGGCCCTCAGAAGGGCATCAGACGCTGCCCCTACTGGTATCGGACACGTGTCTGATGTCAATAGGAAGTGCACAGTGAGGGTATCGTTGCACGGACGCACCAGAGGGGTGCATCAGACGTCATTGTAACACTGTTCACTTGGGAGTGAAAATCAGTGTTACATTGGACGCTGACATCACACGCTCTGAGGCAACGTCCGATGACCATGTAGATAAGGATGGCAGCGGATCGGTTTCGAGAAGGATATCCACGGGTTTCGGGTCTAGCGGGTTCAGGTTTGGGAACAAATTTTTACCCACGGTTTTCGGGTTTGGGGCTCCGAAACCTATCTGGTTCGGTTTCGGGTTTGGTTTTTCACCCGTGGATACCCGACGGATATTCATTTGGAATGAGAACTCATGTTTTATAATATACTAATAATAAATAGTTTACTTAGATTATTAAATTTATTCTAAGTTGACTTATAAAATTATTTATTATTTATTGTCTCTTGATTATACATGTGAATATGTATATATATATATATATCACATATATGTTTACGAAAGTACTTATTGCCCTTATTATAATGCAAGACAAAATGGGTTTCGGATATCCAATCGGTTGGTATCCGCGAGTTTGGTTATGGTCATGGATTTTCACCTGAATCGGTTTTTGGGGCGGGTTTGGGTTTTGAGTTCGGATTTTGTCGGAGGTCCACAAAAGGGGTACCCCCAATCAACGCAAACAAATAGGTTAAACCTAGAACACCAACTAATAACAAACCTAGCAAGTCTAACCTTCTAAAAAACCAACCCCTCGAGGCCTACAACGCTGGCCCACCAAGCCGAAGCCCGAAAACCTGTTAAGCGGAAAGTAGGCTGCGTCAGCCCTCCAAACCAGGCCTCGGGCGAACGCTCGTTCTCCGCCTCGCCCGAGCCCTCCAAACCAGGCCTCGGGCGAACGCTCGTTCTCCGTCTCGCCCGAGCCCTCCAAGCCAGGCCTCGGGCGAACGCTCGTTCTCCGTCTCGCCCGAGCCCTCCAACCCAGGCCTCGGGCGAACGCTCGTTCTCCGTCTCGCCCGAGCCCTCCAAGCCAGGCCTTGGGCGAACGCTCATTCTCCGTCCTGCCCGAGCCCTCCAAGCCAGGCCTCAGGCAGATGCTCAATCTCCGTCTCGCCCGAGCCCTCCGAGCCAGGCCTCGGGCTGGCGCTCGTTCCCCGTCTCACCCGAGCCCTCCGCGTCATGCCTCGGGCGAGCGCTCCACTACCCTTCAAGCCTCCCGCAAGAAGGAAGCTCCCTGCTTCTCAGCTCTGACAACCGTACTAGCCCCATACTGCGCATTTAATGCGTCCACTTACTCCGGTCACATCCTCCGGTACACAGCGTGTGCCACAGTGAACCGGAGCCTGAGTCCAACCTCGTTTTCACCACAAGCATGGGCAAAAAGGCACAAGTACAGCACTGTTCGGCCATACCACGCGTTGTAGCACACTCGAGCTTCACCCCGAGGCCTGGGTTCCCGCTGTACGCCCGGGCGTTTCGGGACTTGCCCATACCTGCGGGGGCTCGAGCCTCCCGTAGGCGCCACCTCGAGGCCGGCCCTGCGCCCCTCGAGCCCTGACTGCTTTCACGCTATTGGAGGACAGGTACCCCCAAGACCCGGAGGGACCCCGCCGTGTCATGTACGTGCCGGGATGGGTGCTGTACGGCTTCCACATCGCCACGCCTCCACGTCCGCGCGCGGGATGGAGGCCACGCATCAAGGACGCCTCAACAGCAACACCCACGTTGGCTACAGTGACTTCGACAAGACAGAGTTCCTACCCTTCGCCATATCGAGCGTTGTACATGTCAATCCTGTGTAAACCCTGGCCTCCTCTTGTTCTATAAAAGGGGACGCCAGGGCCCTTCGCGTGGAGGAGAAACGCACGAGTCCACACACACACATACACGAGTCCGGACTCCGGTCCACGCTCACTGAGCTTGTATTCGCCCCTGTACAAGCACTTAGGTGCAAGTAATACAAGAACCTCCTCCCCCGCTGGACGTAGGGCCTTCTTTGCCCGAACCAGGATAAATTCTTGTGTCATCTTGCATCACCATCCAGGAAGAGAGCACGCGATCATATTACTCGTTGGTGTCATACCCCCGGGTTCGAAACACCGACAGATTTCGGGTTTGGGTGCACGGAGAATCCACCAGATTCGAATCCAACCCGTTGCCATCCTTACATGCAGAGAGGTTTTAAAATGGTGTTTTTGCCATCGGACGCGACTGATGGGGTGACATCCGACGCTGCCAGTTTGATGTCACTGTGACGTGTGTTGTCAGTCACAGCTCATGGCATCAGTGTGTCTGATGCCCTTTCCTGCAACAGTTTTTACCCCTCGTGGAGGTTGTGTGTGGGGGGGGCTATAAATACTCCACCTCCTCTATTTGGGGTCTCTTGCCCATTTGATCAGCTGAGACATTACTTGAGTGTGCAAGGGAATGCAAGAGCCCTAGTGAGGTTGTGAGATTTCTTAATCGCGAGATTAGACACCTCATTAGTGAGTTGTGAGTAGCAAGTGTGCATCCATCCATCTCTTTAGCCTCGCGTTGGTCAAGTGAGAGTTATTCTTGGTGATCGGCATCACCTAGACGGCTTGGTGGTGATTGGGAGCTTTGAGTTGTGACCGATTGTGGGTGATTCACCGAGCCGGAGTGGCGACGAATCAACTCGTAGTGAGCACTTGATCCTTGCGCGGATCAAGGGGGAGCGATATCCTTGTGCGGGTGCTCCAACGAGGACTGTGGGGGTGTGCCGACACCTCGATACCTCGCGAAAAAATTATGATGTTTCCTCTCCTCTCTTTACTTTCGTATTATTTTGAGCAATTCATTTCTTGCAAGTTACATTCGTAGAATTGTCATGCTAGAGTAGGATTGAAACTAGGTGTTAGTCTTTAGTGCGGTAGATTAGTGAAAACACATTTAGGCACAAAGAGATGAAGTTGGACTAGTGTAGGCCTTAATTCTTGCGAGAAATATTAGATTAGCCCAATTCACTCCCCTCCTCTCCTCCCTCTTGGACGTCTTAATCTAAGTCTATCTCAAATTCGTAGGATAGACATTAGAGACAGGTATAATTCTACTTCGCAAATTATAACACTCTTCAACTCACTCCTATACGATAGAAATACAACGCATAAATATCTCTCTGGTATAGCCAACAATAATATACAAATATAATTCATATAGAACCATATTAGTTTAATTAATACTCCCTCCGCCCATAAAAGAATGCAATTCTTATATTTCTAGGAGTCACATTTATAAACTTTGACTAAAATTATAAAAATACTAACACTTATGAGACAAAATAAACACTATTTTTTTAATTGTAAAATATATTTTCATAATAAATTTATTTTAAGACATAAATACTAATACTATTTACTAAAAACTTAGTTAAAGTTGAAATAGTTTGACCAACACGTTTTCCATAATTGCATTCTTTTGTAGATGAAGAGAGTATTTTAAATTATGATTCTTAAAATGAATTTAATTCCAAAATGAATTTAATTCAAGGACCCAAACAGGTCCAAACACATAGATAATGAGGTGAACCAGAAATTCAAGAAATCAGCACAATGTGACATTAGAAATAAGTATGTCAGGAACCTACACCACACGGGTAATAGGCTTGGGCGAAATGCTTGCACTCTCGAGAAATCCATGCAATCCCAGGTCCACTCGTGATAGTAAGCTAGTTTTGCTCGGTTCTTTGGTAACCAATCAGTCTCATCCCAATTTATTAGTAAACAAAACTGAGTAACTATTATACCATCTATAAATAGAGGGGATGTGTTCAAATTAAAAAACAGATGGGTGTTAAGCTCTATGTTTTTTCTCGACATAACAGAGTATAGAATCATCACTCATCGCTGCCTGAATCTATATCAGATTCAGCCCCTTGATGGGCCGATCCGTTCACGACCTTCCCCTTTCCTTTCCCCTTGTTCTTCTCATCCTCCTCGTCATCACTGTACTCACTCTCATAGTCATCATACTCCTCTTCCTCTTCCTCCTCTTCCTCCTCAATACCATCCTCTGTAGCTGCCGCTGGCCCTTCTTCAGACACGTGGCCTCTTGTTCCAGCACGGCTGCGCTTCAGAACCTTGAGCTTGAAGCTGGTCTTGGTGTCACAGCCTATCCAAGAGTCGCACCAACAAAAAGAGGTGAGGTTGTGAGTACCCTCTGCTGGGGCTTGGAACTTGCCCATTACCAGCCTACTGCCTTTCTTCACCCTATCAACTGCCTCCTTAACTGCATTTCCTATTTCCTTTGCACTTGCACCTAGTGCTTCCTGCGTCTCTTGTATAGCTTTTGATGCTGCAGTTATGGCAGTGGCCTCATCCATGAAGCTGACTTTCTGTGACAACCAGACATCATTAGATGCCACATCGGCTAAAAGCAGCCAAAAGTTTTCTTCCTTGTGGAACGGGAAGTTGGGACAATGGGGAAGAGCAGCAGTCAGTCCATTACGCCGTTGTAGCGAGACCCAAGCATACATTGTCACGACATCACCCTCTTGAATGCCCTCTTCACCTTCAGTCTCACATTTAATGTCTACTTCAATAGAAGGAATCATCTCGAGTACAAGCTCCACATCCCGAGCTTGTTCTTCATAAAGCCCAGCAACTTGTGTGAGCAATGCAGCACGATCCTCCACAGGCATGTCACAAAGCTCTTGGAAGGCACGGATTTTCTGAAGTGAAACAAAAAAAAAGTTATTGCATTCCAGAGTTAAAAAGGATGCTTTAAAGATATGTCATCAATTTTAAATTGCTTTGATTAATCTACTTTATGCAAAAAGAATTTCAAAGGGCAGTAAGGAAATACCTTGCGAGCAATCTTTTTCACAGTTGCTTCTGTGAAATGTGGCAGCTGCAAGAAAGGTGCTATTCCTTCGGAGTTACCTCCACTAGGTTTTCGTGCACTTAGTGGTACCGCCTGCATGTGTCATCCCAATACAACATTGCAAATAATGGTTATGAATGACCTTGCATACTGGGGGCAAATACAGAGACACAGGCTAAAAAGAAATAGGATCACATGAATTTATAAATGTTAAAAACAGTTGCTCTTCTAGGCAGTTACTAACAAAAATTAACCCTAATGTTTCAAACCACTAACAAATTTATATTTATATTTTTATAACAAAGCAGTACCTTTTCAAACTAAGCTCATAAAAAGACAAATAAAGGGAGGTGTCGCATAAACACTGACTGACCAACTTAAAGGAACAGTTAATTCAAACTAAGATTTGAAATCAGTAAACCATATTACTGGAGAAGAATTATAATTAGCACACTGTTACTGCTTCATTCCCCAGGTCCCACATACTTTTCTTGGCAAAGACAACACCTGACCTAAGCAAGTAACTGCTAAACTCAATGATTGGATTGATTGGGCTAACTCTAGAGGGCAGCAATATATCCTGTTACATGGGCCTTATGGGCCTAATACACATACTCCAACACTCTCCCACAGTGTGAACTACCGGCGCAGTGAGTTCAAGACTGAACACGAACAGAAGTACACACAAGAAAACCCAACCCCCCCCCCCCCCAGACGCAACTAGCCACTGCTGATGTTAAGGTTGGAACGGAACTCGGAGAAGGTCGAAGACGGTAGGCCCTTGGTGAAGATGTCGGCAAACTGGGAGGTGGTCGGGACATGTAGAACCCGAACATCGCCGATGACAACCCGATCCCGGACAAAGTGTAGGTCAATCTCCACATGGTTGGTCTGTTGGTGCTGAACAGGGTTGGAGGAGAGGTAAACCGCATTGACGTTGTCGCAGTAGACCAGCGTGCTCCGAGTGAGGACTGTGGAGCTCAGAAAGAAGCTGTCGGAGCCAGGAGGCCTCGGCCACACCGTTAGCCACAGCGCGGTACTCCGCCTCTGCACTGGAGCGGGAGACCACCGGCTAGCGCTTAGACGACCAAGACACCAGGTTGCCGTCCAAGAAGACAACGTAGCCAGAGGTGGACCGGCGAGTGTCCGGACACCCAACCCAGTCGGCATCGGTGTAGACGACGAGCTCAGTAGAAGCAGACCGGTGGAGCAGGCCGTAGTCGACGGTGCCTCGGAGGTAGCGGACGAGGCGCTTGAGAGCAGTGAGGTGAGGCTCTCGCGGATCATGCATGTGGAGGCAGATTTGCTGAACTGCATAGGTGATGTCCGGCTGGGTGAAGGTGAGATACTCAAGTGCACCTGGAAGACTCTGGTAGGCAGTGGGCGGCCACTGGGGTGCCCGCGGCCTTTGACAGCTTGGCCTGAGTGTCAACTGGGGTGGAGTAGGGGTTGCAGTCATCCCAACTCGCTCCAGGATATCAAGAGTATACTATCGCTGGTGAAGGAGACCGGTGGGACGAGGCTCAATTGTGACCCCGAGGAAGTGATGGAGCACACCAAGATCCTTCGTAGCAAACTCCTGCTGAAGAGAGGTGATGATGCGCCGGAGGAGCGACGGGCTGGAGGCTATGAGAACAATGTCATCAACATAGAGCAGCAGATAGGCAGTCTCGTCTCCGTGGTGATAGATGAACAGTGAAGTATATGACTTGGCCTCCATGAAACCAAATGTCACCAAGAAAGCAGCAAACCGAGAGTGTCACGCCCGAGCGGCCTGCTTGAGGCCGTAGAGACTTATTGAGTCGGCAGACCATATCAAGGTGAGAGGAGTCAACAAAGCTCGCAGGCTAGCTACACTATACTGTCTAAGTCAGAGTACCGTGGAGGAAAGCATTCTTGACATCTAGCTGATGCATGGGCCAGGAGCAAGAGAGGGCCAGTGAGAGAACCGTGCGGACGGTTGCCGGCTTCACCACTGAACTGAAAGTCTCATTGTAGTCATTAGTCAACCCCAGGACGCTGAGTGAAACCCAGTAGAACCCAGCGGGCCTTGTATCGATCAAGGGTACTATCAGCTCAGCGCTTGTGCCTCTAGTTCCTCATCCATCGCGCAACGCCAGTGAGGATTCGCCAAGGCGTCACGAACGCAAGAGGGCACAGGGGAGACCCGCAGCTCGCCGGTGCGGCTGCGAGAACCTGAGGCCCCAGGACAGCCGCCGCCTGCCACGTCACCGTAGGGTGAACATGACACGAGTGTCAGTGCAGGAGGGGGCGACGGAGGTGGCATAGGCGACAACGGCGGAGAAGGGGCCACCAGAGGTGACCGAGGCGGCAACGGTGGTTGCGGTACCGGAACCGGGTCCAGCCGTGGGGCCAGCACCCCTCGATCCTGGTAGACGCACAACGGTTGGGCAAAGCGCCCGGGAGGTGCTAAAGACGACGCCGCTGACCCGCGCAGGGTCAGGCGCAGCAGCAGGCAACGTCGGGCCAGTGCACGAGTCCGACGAGGGGTGCGGTGGAACAGGACCTGCAGGACAGTCAATGGTGGTTGGACCACCGCGTCAGTGGGAAACAAGAAGAGGTCATGGTCGGAAGTGGGTGGGGAGGTGGTGAAGGGGAAGACGGACTCATCAAACACAACGTGGCAAGATATGAGGACCCGACGAGAGGAGAGGTCAAAGCAGCGATACCCCTCGTGATTCGAGGAGTACCCGAGGAAGACACACTGAGTCAAACGGGGTGCCAGTTTGTGGGGGGCAGTGGTGTTAAGGTAACACGCACACCCGAAGACACGGAGGTGATCGTAACATGGAGGGGTAACGAAGAGGGTGTGGTGTGGGGTGGGAGCGGGGCAGGCAGTGGAAGGCAAACAGTTAAGGAGATAGGTGGAGGTGTGAAGGCTCTCGGCCCAAAACCTAGCAAGAAGTGAGGCCTGGAACAGAAGGGTGCACATGGTATCATTTGTGGTGCGAATCATGCGCTCAGCCTTACCGTTCTGGGAGGAGATATATGGGCAAGACATGCGTAACTGGACACCAAAAGAGAGGAAGAAAGTATGAGAGGTGGTGTTATCGAACTTACGCCCATTGTCACACTGGACGGCCTTGATGGCAAGACCGAATTAAGTGGAAACCTAGGCGAAAAAGTGAAGGAGCATGGGGAAGGCATCAGACTTAGCACACAAGGGAAAAGTCCAGGAATAATGGGAGAAATCATCAACCACCACAAGATAGTATTTGTAGCCAGAGATGTCCACAGGTCGCAATGTACAAGACCAAAAATATGAGCCGTATGTGAAGAAGAGGTAGGAAAAGGAAGACGGACATGACAGCCCAGTTGGCATGCATGACACAAGTGCTCATGAAGCCCGAGTACAAGGTATGTCGGAACTACGACTAAGTTGTGTCAAAGCATCACGGCCAGGATGACCAAGTCAACGGTGTCAAGTAGTAGAGGAGATTGTGGTGGCGAAAGCAGCTGACGAAGTGGAAGTCGAAGACGATGGAGCGGAAGCAGGAAATCGAAGGGTGTAAAGGGGACCCGTGTTGTCACATCGGAGAAGAGGACGCCAGGAAGCCAAATCGTTCATAGTAAGACCAGAAGAGTCAAATTCAACAAAACAAGAATTGTCAGTTGTGAAACGGCGAATAGAAAGAAGGTTGTGAACCATATTGGGAGCAACAAAGACATCAGGAAGATAAAAGGAACCATGAGTGTTAGCGGCACCCACGAACGTGACAGGAAGACAAGAGCCATTTGCGACCATGATGGACGAAGGGTGAGACGAAGGAGGGTGAACGGAAGAGAGTATACAAGGTCGGGAGTGGTGTGGTAGGTGGCTCCCAAGTCGGCAATCCAGTCGGAACTGACTGGTGACCATTAGGGGTTATAAAAAGATTCGATATATCGAATATTTTTATATATAAACATGGGCTTGATTTCTTCTTCAAAGAAATGCCTCATGCTAAAAAGGGAGAAATCGATTTTCCGGAATTGGGTAAAGAAAGATGTCAGGCCCATGGTGCTGAAGGAGAGGGTCAAGGACGTCAGATCCCAACCGTATCCGACCGCCAGGACCAGGCGAGTTCCCGGGGGGGGGGGGGGGGAGTCCACAGCGAGAGGAACGGAGCGACGCCAACGAACATGGCCATTGGTAGGTGTGGGGGGCAAGATTCGCCACCAGCAACCTGGAAGGGCCACATGAAGATGCGCCCTGACCACGGGTGACTGTAGGACGACCAGGGACCACCGCGGGCACCGGGTGGAGGGGCGCTGGTGTACTCCCGCAACCAGGGCCTCCGCGCCCTCCCCTGCATCGACGACGCCCACCACGCCCAACCCCCACTTGGCCCAGGAGGAGGACCAAGTAGAGACAACGCAGGCGGGGCGGAAGGTCGTGGAGAGGGACCCAGGCAAGGTGCCCTGAGTGAGCTTCTCCAGGACAATTCAGGTCCGCGGGAGGGGAAGAAGGGCCGTTGCCGAGTGATCTAGGTCCGCAGGTGACCGTAGCGGTCGTTGAGGCCGCAGAGGACGTTGAGGACCAAGATCTAGTCCTCCACCGGCCAGCCAAGGTCACCGAGAAAGTCGGCCATGCCCTTCATCCGACGACAGTACTCGCCGGCAGTGAGGTCCCCCTGGATGGAAGTGCGAAAGTTGGCGTCAATGCGAAGAGCGCGGGTCTCGGCGTTGCCCATGAACGGGCCCTCGAGCACCAACTAGGCCCAGCGAGCGGTGCCCCCAAGGGGCCGGATGAGGTCGTGGAGGTCGAAGGAGATGGACCCCATGATCCAGGACAGGACGATGTTGTCGAGGCGCTGCCAGGCGAGGGTCTGAGTCGTGGTCGGGGTGTCGAGGAGGACGTGGTCATCGAGGCAAAGGGTGAGGAGGACCAGGTCCCTCCAGCGGGCGTAAGAGGACGACTCGGGGTCGAGGACTATGGGGACTAGGTTCCGGATGTTCTGGACGCTGCCGGTCTGGAAGTGGAGCTGTGCCACAAGTGGATCGACTGGATCCAGCCAAAGAGTCGGTGGAGGCGACCGTTGGAGATGCGACGAACCAGAAGAGTTGGCACCGGCGTCGGGGTAGGCGAGGAGCTGCTCTGCCTCTGCGATGCGACGAGCAAGAGCATCAGCCGCATCGTGTTCCCGCTCCCATGCGAGGGCAGTCGCGCGCACACGCGCCTAGCCTTCCACGGCGGCGGCCCGGGCAGCGACGAGGGCTGGTGCGAGGTTAGATTCTGCAGCGGATGCCAGCACGAGGAGGTCGAAGGGTTGGCACCGAGAAGGGAGGGGCACCGGCTCGAGTAAAGATGGCAATGGGGCCTATTAGGGTACAGGGATGGGATCAATTTACTCCCCACAGGGATTTAATTGGTAGGAAATCAATCCCCGTCGGGTCTGACGAGGACGGGGATGGGATCCATCCCCCAGTTCCCGATCCCCACAAACCCAACCTGCCAGGAGTGTGCAGTGTTGTAGGCTTAGAGTTTACGTCAATTTGGCCCATATAGGCCCATCGGTGGCTGGAGAATATATACATACTTGTAACCTAATCCCTAAACTCTCCAATTCCTCTGCTCCCAACCACTCCCGCCGACGCTGGAGCACAATGCGCAGATGTCGTTCGTGACCGGTGGGCGCAACCGCATTTCCTTGTTGTGTCACGCGTACTGGTTGGTCAACGGCCTAGACCCTCCGCTCTCTCTAGGCATGCTGCATGCAGCTGGCCCCTGCATCGCCATGTCCCCTGGCCTCCCGTGCAGGAAGCAACTACTTGGTAGTATGTACCTTGATCTGAAAAGATGGTTGTTGGCCTGCTGTCGTGTTTCATATCTTTTTTTCTCATTCTGCTAGTGGACAACGAAGTTGTATCTTTGCGTTTTGCAACTAGTTTCTCATTCTGGGTTCCTGAGACAAGCACAGGTGTAGTGTAGTTGTGAGATTTTGTTTGTTATTTGTCTGCGATTTGGGCAGTTATGAGATTGTTTGTTATTTGTCTGCAATTTGGGCAGAAAAGGTGTTGTGATTTATAAACTAAATAATTTCTTTTTATGTGCAAGATGTGTTGTGAATATGTCTTTAGATTGTTGATTTGGGAAATTCTTTTCCAAGCTTTTTTCACGGGGACAGGGACCCCGTCGGGGATTCATTCCCCGCTCGAATTCGAGGACGGGGAGAGAACGTTCCCCGTCAGCCTTGGCGGGGACGGGGATGGGGAAAATCTTCCCCCGCAGGGACGTGGATGGTAGGACAAAACCCGACGCGGAATTCCCCGTTGCCATCTTTAGGCTCGAGAGGAGGGGTTTGTGGGGCGCCGGCCCACCGGCCGGCTGGGAGCCCCCCGCCCCCCCCCCCCACCGCGGCCAGCGAGGCCCCGAGCAAGAGCTGAGATGGTGCGCCGGCGGCTGCTGGCCCGCCTGGCCGCGAGCCCGCACCAGGGAGGCCGGCAGCGCCTAGAGCGCGCCCAGCGACGGCTTCTACGCCCGCGGCGCCCGCGTTGCCTGCGCCCGTGGCACCCATGCCCGCAGCGCTAGCAGTGGCGGCCAGAGCCACAGCTGCTCCGCCGGGCGGCGCGCGCGCTATCTGCACCCAGGAAGAGGGAAGAGGAGTGAAGGAAGAAGCAGAGGAGGGAGGAGGGGGAGGGGGGATGGCCGCCGGCCATGGCTGGCGGCGACGGCGGCGCTAGCGGCGAGCGGTAGCGGTTGCTGCTGGCAGGGGAGGTTGGGGGAGAGAGGAAAACCCTAGCTTGATACCATGCTAAACTCAATGATTGGGCTAACCCTAGAGGGCAGCAATATATCCTGTTACATGGGCCTTATGGGCCTAAATACACATACTCTCTTTTGACAATAAATATGCTAGCCAGTTGCAAGTAAATAATGGAATATTTCACCCGTAGAATGTTGATAACATGCATCACACCGAAACTCCAAAAGACTAACACTACCATATTACTGTTACATTGCACCCCCATTTGCAGCAGGAGTTACCGCAATAAGTGGAAATGTGAACCAATCCATATTTTTCATACTCCATCCAGAAGTCTAAGTCATCTAACCAAAATCATGTTATCCAAAAGTTTTCATAGTCTAGCCTTCTCTCCTGTTTTTTCTTGGATTCCAGCGACCGTGACCCCTCACATGGCATGCAATTGAATGCATCGTAGCTCTACCGTTAGCCTCATATGAATGAACCTCAACACCACTCAGCTCCCCAATGCCCCATTTTTGCATGGCGTTAACATGTGAAAACCAAACGGATGACAGTGCATTTAAGATGCAACAGCGACTAAATGAAAATTAGTGATCTTAAGCTCTCCTTGGTCACAGTGTGTGAGACTTATGCAAGTTAAGACTTTTGGTCGGAGGGGAGTATAATTGATACTACCTCCATCCCCCAAGAGTGTCGCTGTTTTCGGAGTCAATGAGTCTCAAGTTTGACAAAATATATACAAAAATAATAATATCTGTAAGTTGTAACAAGTATCATTAGATGGATTATGGAATATATTTTCATAATAAATCTATTTGGAGATGTAAATGTCCATAATATTTTCCATAAATCCAGTAAAACTTAAAAAAGTTTGACTTAGTCCAAACCTAGAGTGACACTGTTTTAGGGATGGAGGTAGTAATACTCTAATATGTTTTACACTTGCTAATAAAGTATATATTACCATCAATAATCAGGACCGCATAATATCATAAGGCCTAGCTTACAATCACGCTAAAAAAGTGCAAGATTTTGAACAAATGGCAGTATCTAGTACTCCATGAACAGTTCCAACAAAATCATAGGATAACTGATTGTCCAACGAAGTGACAGCTGAAACCCGCACACATAAAACAGTGAACATATGCCTGAACGATACAACTAACTTAAGCCACATAAGGGCTTGTTTGGCTGCATTGCATGCAATGCAATCCAAACAAACCAACATGGGTTGAGAGGGCACCTCAATCCTCGTTCCCTCCCAACCCATGTGGATCAGGGTGGATTGGAGCGCAGCCAAACAAGGCTTAAAAGGTTTCATCTATTTTGTAGTCCATCATAGTACATCACCATGAAATGGTTCACCAGTTGTCTGACAAAAAAACAGGATGAAGACAAAAGTACCTGAACAATATTTTGAGAAAGCTCAATAACACCAATTGCAGGACGGAGCCATCCAAAACCATGGGGATTCCTTGGTAGAACTGCAATCTGCAAGCCAGAGTATTTCAATACATGCATGAAACTTTTTTTCTTGGGAGTGGGGGAATCAGTGAGGTAATTCAAAGGGTTACCAACACATAATGTGGCCTCTATTCAAAGTACAATAGACCTTTTTAACTATCAAAGCTTGAATAGGAGTACAAATGGTTTCGCAAACACATGCAATGTGCACGAGATCTAATAATTCTAGTGTGTGCCAGATTCACCCTGGTCCAGGTAAGAGGATGGCATTTTTACTTTTATATCGGAAAAAAAATACATCACCAGACCAGAAACATTAATCTGTTTCATATCTTCTATATCTAAATATGAGACCCCCACTACCTGATTTTCATGGCATCTCATGCAGCCACATCATCGCTATATGATTTATCATCTATCCGGCCCTTTCACAACGACACACACACATCAGGCTCACCCGTCCCTGTTTCATGCCCCAGACACGTCAATTTGCATCCCTGAAACCCTGTGTTTCCCCCTCCACACCGCCTGCTTGCTATTGTTTCTGGCCTACCCAATCTGTCGATCTGTCTCCTCTCCAAAGCAGAAGCCCGATGGCTTGTTAATAAGATGCCAGCACCCAGCACCAGACATTCCCAAGCCCAATCAACTGAACCCATTTGTTGTCTTCCTTTTTCCCTTTGCTGGGTTTAGATTGTCATTCACCAGAGATCATTATGAAGAGGAACCTAACTTGCTTGGACAAGCTTTCTATCCTTGAAGTTCTTCCTACATCAGCTAACAGATTGCTACTTTACGCCTGTTGATTGAAACAGGAACATAATTCAGTTCCTTCCTTCCACATGTAAATAAGACCAAACCCAATCTCTGACTCTGCTGACTTAGTATGCATGCTGTTATGTTCAACCAATCAAGCACCGTTCAGTTTCATCTAATAATATAATCACCAACTCGATTTTTCATTTAATGATTTATTTGTAGAGACAATAAATCAATTGAAAGTTGATGCACCCTTTCCATACAACTCAGAAACGATGCTCCTGTTCTGTAGTCACATTCTCTGCATGTGCCCATGTTTTTGTTTTGTAACTACCACTACTTTTGTGGCATTAATTCTTTTGGATGTTTCTATGAACACCAAACAATAGGCATGGAAAGCTCTTCAGCGACACAAATTTATAGACTGTTTCAGTCATCTGTTTAGATGTATGCAAATCAGGTGACCATATATACTTAAGTGACACAAATTTATAAACTGTTATTTTTCAGTAAGATCATGATAATGATATTACTACACAGAACATGCAGGTTCATAATTCATTTACTTGCTTTTGCATATGCCTCATGCTTAACTTTTATAAAAAAAATGACTTTAATTGCAAATTGCTTATATTAATTCAAATTAAATTAAATATGTTATCAATCGAACTTATATAAACAAGTTTAAATACAGGAAAACCAAAAACTTAAATAAAATGTCTAGAACTGGTGGTCTGAGTTTGTTATGAAATTTTAACAGAAAATATAAATACAAAACATCATAAATGGTGAAGTGTGCTAAAATACTATCAAGGACAGAAATCTAATGAGCAAGACATCCAATCAAGTACCTTAACAAGTTCTTCCAGAAGACGAGGTGCAAGTTCAAGCATGTGTCTGTAATCTTTAAGAAGTGCTGGGGTCAAAGCAAATGACTCACAAGTGAGATGCGCCTGAATCAGCAGTTCCATCTGCAATAAAATAAAGATGTATAAGATTGTAGAACTTTTCAGATTGTGGAAATCAGTTTATATCTTGTGTATCATAGAATCTAGTCAGAAAAGACCAACCTTTACTAGTGATGGATGCTGCTTCCAGAACTTTGCTTGTTCTGTCTTAATGTTCTTTAAGTCCAGATTTAACTCACTTCTAACAGCTACAAACAATTTTTGCAGGGGTTCATCATCACTGCGTCGAACTGGCATCTCCATATATTCTGCAGCCTTGATGAAGACATCCATAACTTTGCTGTGACATGGAAACAACCCATGACTCAGACAAGAGAAAAAGAAACATGATTTTGAAAGCTAGCAAGTTAATTAAGACCCAAAATAGAAGTTTCCTGGAAGCTACTAACAAGCATGGACTCATGTCACCCATCAGTTTGCTATGGCATGGCACCAAACCTTTGCTCAGATAAGAGAAACAAACAAGACCTCAAAACCAACTCCAAGAGTTCATGTAAAGAAGAGATGCCAGATTACATGATTTAGCCATTATCTAAAATAGAAAATCCACCTGAAAGTAGAGTAAGCCTAGCTAAATTTTTGTGTATCCATATTTGAATCTTTAACGTCATCAATCAAATCTTGATCACTAGGTGTTCTGGTTCACCCTCCGGTCCTTCAACCTTTCACAATTCCCCTAGCTAGTACCTACTAGTAGCATAGTACTCTATTAGGGCGTCCTCAACGGGGTAGCAAAATCGCTAGCTGACATCATGATTTGGGCGACATGGAGGTGAGAGCGCATGTAAAAACACCACGCTAGCGAGATGAGAGTCAATAGTCTCGCTCAGCCTTCAAGGAGAGCCTGTGATAGTGGCGTCTCTGCGCTTGCTCTGGCATGGTCAGAATACCATATTTTTATGCTTTTGTTTATTCTTTTGCTTCCACGTCAGGTAGAGATTTCGATATCATCGTTGGAGACGGCCTTAAAAGAACATTGCTGCTAGTCTGCTACTACTGGAGCCGTGCAGCATCATCTTTCCCATAGCTAGTACAAGCAGCATGCGAGTTTGCTACTACCAGGAAGAACATCAGTAGAAAGACAGAACGAATGAAAGCAAATAATGCATTCATGCCTGCTAGTTTCCTACTACTAGAGGTGTTCCTTCGACCCAGTGCCAAAGTTCGGCGGCCTGCACAGAGCCTGTGGTGTCTGGTGTGAATGCGGCTGATGACCAGAGGCTCTTTCGAGCGCGCCCCTGGCGCCCGCACGGGACAGATTGAGCTGTGCCTGTTCCCACCGTCGCTCGCGTGACGATATGGCCGCCTCCCGCTGCATCTCTACCAGTGCGGGGCAGTGGGGTGACACGGGGATAGGGAGGGCGATGGCGAACGCAGCTATGTGAATTTTTGTATCCATGATGACGTTGATGAGCCACAGTGACACAGGTGGCCACCGCCCTACGATGGTGTGTGCCGCGATGATGGGGACACCCGACCACGCGGGCACCGGCGCCTGAAGGGAAGCAGCGCTGGTGGGCACTACGCTGTGCACCACCATTGACTCCTCGTCCAGCTCCAGCACCACAGGACGGCAGCCGCGGCGCCGAGCTATCATCCTCTCCAAGGCACAAAGAGGGTTGCAGACAGCAGTGGCGGAGCGTGAAGTAATATCAAGGGAGGACAACTACAGTAGAAACATCTGCTGTTGCTCTGCTCTTTCTGGCTCTAGACGATTCAAAAGTAATAAAGAGAAAGAGCGCCATTCAAAAGTGCTTGCGTGTTCAGAAAGTGCATGCATGGAGCTTGCAGGTTCAGACGAGCAGGAGCTCAGGCTAGCTACTAGTCAACACAAATGCAGAGAGTTGTACTAGTACGTATGTTCAGTGCTCAGACTGGGGGGAGGGGGGGCAGGCACCCAGTATCGCCTCCACGACGCTCAGCCAGTTGCAGACAGGAATGGTCGAAGCCAGACAAGAGAGTCTAACGGCAAGAGAATAGAGCCGAGCCGTGCGAAGCTCTCTCTGGCAGGAAGGACTCCCCACGCCCAGGAAATCGCACAGGAGGCGCGATGATGAGCCTCATAGGTTTGCTTTCTTTCCCTAGCAGAATTCATGGGATAGCCGGCTGGGTATTTTAGGAAGGCAGATACAATATCTATTGGAGCCTATTTTATGCCACAAATTGTCTAAATTAGATTCAAAACCAAAATAGCATCTCTCTTGGAGTTGCTCTGAGTCTAGCAAGTATAAACAACCCAAAATAGAAGTATGTTTTGGAAACTCGAAGAAAGGATGAACTCATTTAATCCACCAGATATATAACTGGTTAAAATACTAGCCCCTGGGATGTGGTCAGCAGCAATAAAAAAAATGTTAAGAAAAAGCGCATAATCATTTCTACCATTATACGGTTTCAGAAAAGGAGATTCTTAGCAATGATTTCATCAGGCACTGTGGTTTTGCATGTGCATATCATCTTTTTTATCAACTCATCAATGCTTAAAAGTACAATTCAAGTTGAGCAAATATATTTACCCAAAAGAAGTTTTAAAAGAAAGATCTACTGCTAGAACATTCAAGAAAAGAAGTCTTAAACAGCAATTAGTCAATAATGAATCACATTTTCACTTTCAATATTCACAAAAATCCTCTGTTGCTCATAGCACTAACACCGAAAAATCAAAAAACAGATAGAAGGCAATTTCACTTTAAACAAGATGTGCTAGGGAAACACAAATATTAAACACCAAAAGTGACAATGTTAAATGACGTGTTCGCAAGTTCATACCTTGGAGCAAGTGATGGCTTCATAAAGTAGTAGTAAGTGGACAGAGTTTGATGCATGACATAGTTTCCGGTATATTTTGACGATCTTGACAAATAAATAACAGCTATCATCAAAGGCAATAATATACAAAATCCGACTATTCCAAGAAGCATTATCCCACCAGATGCACCATCAATGTTTAGTAAGAACTTGGGCAAAGCAATGCCCATTTGCAACCCCTGAATCATAAACAAGATGTATAGCCCGTTAGCTTTAGCTGTTCATGAAATAAGACGTTGCAAAATTTATTTCATTGAGACTAGATCTAATGATGCTAATATTACCTGCCGCCCATCAGGGTGACCATATTTCTCATAATTCTCGCGAGATATAGGATCAGTTAATGCTTGATATGCCTTGGATATATATTCAACGAAGTACTTATGAGCCTCTGGGTAGGAGTGGGAGCGAAAGCATAAGAAGAGTTCACCAGGTAAGATTTTTTTTTCCTTAATTGGGCAGCACTATTATTATAGTGTTACAGAGGAGGTACCTGGATCAGGATTTTTATCAGGATGGTACTGAATAGAAAGCCTCCTATATGATTTCTTGATATCAGATTCAGATGCCCCAGCTTCCAGTCCAAGAATACTGAAAGGCTCAAAAACTTGGACCTAAGAGAATTCAAAGCAAAGTCATATAACAAATATTGTAATTTTATGACGCTGAGTACACATGCTTATAGACTCGCACGTATAATATCTTCATTTCACTGAATGGTTACATAATATCAATATAAAAAATGGTTACATAATGGGCCTGTTCGATATAAAGAGACAGGGACATGTGAAACCCTGAAGTTGCAAAAATCTATATTCGAAACACATAACTCTATCTGACATCAGGTAAAAATCACAGACTTGTTTTGACACGTCACATACAAATGACAACCAAATGAGTTCCCACGAGAAAAAAGGGCAGAAAAAACAGTGGAAAATATAAGCGGTTAAGCACTAGGATAGCGCGCTTCCAACTGCTGATTTAACAAAAAAAAAACAGTTCAACAAGCATATTTGAGTTACGTCAACTTGATAAGTATACTTGTATCGCAGAAAGAATTGATCTATCTGGAAGCATCAAATTCTAAAGTAGCTCAAAGTTCACATACCTCACGGCTAACATGCTTTATGTAGTAAACCAGGAATATCATAACAATCCAGAGCAGAAGGATGGTTAGGTTACTGCACGTGGAGAAGTTGGATATCTGCGAAATAAGGGAAGCAGAACTTATTAGTCAGAATAAGGAAATCCAGCTACACCCCGAAACAGAAACCAAAAATAGCGTAACACAAGAAGTTTAGGAAAACGAAGAACAAGAACGCGCCGTCCGCACCCTCTTGTAGATCGACTTGCGGTACTTGCCGGAGCGGTGGCAACCCGAACAGCGGCAGTGGATGGTCTTGGCCTTCTCGGAAGCAGCGCGACACAGGCGCAGGATCGTGTAGGGCACGAGGGGCAGCGCGATCATGGTGAGGATGAAAATCAGGAACAGCGAGCTATTCTCCTCTGCGGCCGCCATGGCGGCTGCGACCTACCTCCGCTCTCCCCCTGGCTAGTCTGCGATGTCGAAGAATTTTACGGAGCCAGGGCCGGATCTGGCAGTGGGGCGAAGGGAGGCGGTACGAGGCCGGCGGATCTGAGGGGTCGCCGGCTCGCGGGAAGACGAGATCAGGGAGGCGCAGCGGGCGTGGGCAGGATTTGGGAGCGAGGGGCGAGGGGCGAAATTCGAGCTCCGGCCTCCGGTGGCGAGGGGCGAGCTCCGGCAACCGGGGCTCCGGGCGAGAGGCGAGCGGCGGCGGCGGCGGCTGCGGCGGCGGCGGCCGAACTGCCGGTTGCACCGTGCGTGCGCGTGCTGGGGACGGAACAAGGGGAGGTGAAACCTAACAACGTGAAGCACTGGGCTGGGGGCAACTAAGTGGGCTGGACGTGGAGTCGTGGACCGCCTGGTTGCTGGCGCGACACTGGGCCTCTGGCGCTGGGAGCCTACTAGGGTCTGTTTGGTTCCCTGGACCAGGGTGGCCCGTATGGCCCAAAACAGCCAGGACAGACAACTAATGGCCATGTTTGTTTTCTTCTTCTATCTATCTATCTATATCTACTTGTATCTATTCTATCTATCTACAACTAAAACACAGTTAGGACAATTGTTCACCTGGCAGACGAAAAACCCTGCTCGATTGTTCACCCGGCAGCATATAGATAAAAATCACACGCGCTTCCCCCGCCGTATTATGCCATGACCCATCCCGTAGACATCAGTTTCCAAAAATAAAAAACCCCACGACGCGCACATCGTTCACCTGGCAGACGAAAAACCCCGCTCGATTGTTCACCCGGCAGCGTACAGATAAAAATCACACGCGCTTCCCCGCTGTCTACTTCTATCTATTCTATCTATCTACAACTAAAACACAGTCAGGACAATTGTTCACCTGGCAGACGAAAAACCCTGCTCGATTGTTCACCCGGCAGCATACAGATAAAAATCACACGCGCTTCCCCCGCCGCATTATGCCATGACTCATCCCGTAGACATCAGTTTCCAAAAATAAAAAACCCCACGACGCGCACATCGTTCACCTGGCAGACGAAAAACCCCGCTCGATTGTTCACCCGGCAGCGTACAGATAAAAATCACACGCGCTTCCCCGCTGCATTATGCCACGACCCATCCCGTAGACATCAGTTTCCAAAAATAAAAAACCCTGCGACGCGCACATGTAAAAAAACGCTTCGAGTGTCGGCACCTGGCGGCACGGCATCCGGGGTCCCGGCGTCGCGGCATCCGGCGACTCAGCAGCGGAGGCAGCACAGACGCGGCGCGACATCGGGCGTCCTGGCGGAGGAGGAGGCAATGACGGCGGCGAAGGCAACGCTCGAACTGTTGCATCCCTGTCGGCGTCGCGAATCCGGGTGGCTTAGGGTCCAATGAGAAGGTTCTCTTGTTTTTTTCATTTTTTTTTCTTTGATTGACTTCTCTAATTTACGTCATCGTTCCCCACGCGAAAAAACCTTGACTACTTTCCATCGTGCCAAAAATCCTCTCCTTACCTCCACTTTGATTTGTTTTTTATCTCATCTGATGTAATTACAACTGTATACAAGTACTATGCATATAACGTTGATCCCTTTCGTTTTCATAGATGATCAGCTGTATAAATGTGCACACTCAATTTACTAGATCGTATCTGTCAAAATTCAGATTGCAATTAAACATTACCAACAGGCAACAACGCCTTGTATGTGCACACTTTTGGCCAATAGATCGTTCCTCACTCTCCACGGATCTCGACTGACGTTGTTGATTTCTCACCAGGGCTTTTTGACTAGACTAGAGTTATCGGTGGTGAGCTCGTGGGGCTTCATGAAGTGGCGTGAGTGTTCAGACCTTCGCGATAGAGGTGACGCTGATGGTGATGGCTGGTCGCCACCCATCGGCAGCGGTGAGGGTCATGGTAATCCTAGCTCAGTGCTTCCACAGAATGATGGAACGACAAGAAATCCAGCTCCTGATGGTATACCAGCGTGGAAATCACATCAATGTTTGCAACAATTTTTTTTTTTTGCTTTCATGGTTTGTACACCACTAAATATATATTTAGATGTTTCTCTCAGATCATCCTGACAAGGAAGAAAATGATGTGAGTCACATCAATGTTTGGAACCGTAGCTCAAAAGCACACAATATGGGTGGTGAGTTTCATCCATTTGAAATTGGTAAGTGACATTATAAATATATATTAGGTATGTGTTTAATCAATATAGAGTTGGATGGAATAAGTGACTACTGTGAGTTCAACGGTATGAGGTCGACAGGTTGGTTTAGAGTGGAAGGAAAATGGACCTCGACCCATTTAACTTTGGATTTTGGTGGTTGATGAACAACACAACCATTTTGGACTAATGTGTTTGCTAGTATTTGTTTTGTAGTTCAATAGGGTGCAAAAGGTGACTTGGACTAAGGCGATGTGGTGATCCGATGATCAACACCTCAAGCAAAACATTTGAAGCTCAATAGAAGACTCTCAAAATCAAGCAAAGTCCAAGACACAAGAATGGAACCAAGACGGCGCAAGAAATCGCGAAGAAACGAGGAGAAAGGGACATCAGACGGTGCATTGGACGCTGGCTACGCAAGCGTCGGACGCACCGATGGCAAACCCTAGCTCGTGTCAGCGCCAGTAGAGCATCGGACGCTGAAGACCGAGCATATCAGATGCGACTGTAACACTGTGCAAGCCTGCACAGCGTGCATCGGACGGGCCGATGTAACATCGGACGCTACAGGACCCTGCGTCTGATGCCTATGCAGAAAGGTTCCAGAGAGGCTCTGTGAACATCGAACGCGTCAGGTGATCTAGCATCGGATGCTGAGTGACCGTTCTGACACGGTGCCAGGCTGGCAACTAGCCGTTAAAGGAGCATCGGACGCGCGTTCAATGTTACGCTGTGGAGTCCAAGATATTCTCCAATGGCTCTATTTGGTTGGGGCTCTATATATACCCTCATGGCCGGCCAAAACAATATGGTTGGAGCTCAAGGAAGTGTACCAAGTGTAGAGACACATAATTAGTTGCTCTAGGCACCAAAGTGCTTAAGTGATATACTAGGTGATTAGTGTAGGTGCTTTGTGAAGTGCTTAGGCTAGTTAGACCATCGCTTTGCGCTTGCTCTAGGTGTTTGGCATAGTGTTTAGTGAGGTTTGAACACCTCTTATCTACTAGTGCTTGCACGCACCGTGGTTGTACATCGGCGGGGCTTGTAGTCTTGCGAGACCACATCAATTGCGTTTGTGGTGTGGCCGTCACTGTGTACCAAAGGGAACAAGGCCTGCGGCGATTCGGCCAGAAGCTTGATAGTGAAGACGGCGGGGAGCATCCGGGAGAGGTCGTGCCTTGCAAGGCTTAACCGGAGACCCACTTGCACGTGGGAAAGGCCCGGGGCTATCCACGGAGTTACCTGATCGGGAGCTTGGCCCTTGCGAGGGATTCCTTATGAGGGGCTCCAACGAGGACTAGGGGGAAGCTTGCACGCTTCTCAATACCTCGATAAAAATACTGGAGTCGTCGATGAGAGTTTGCATCTCTACCTCACTCTTTAGCTTCTGCATTTACATTGCTTCCTTTGTTGTGTGCTTTACCTTTCCTAGCTTAGTTGATAGGCTAGTTGATAGGTTTGGAACATAGGTTGCATAACTCTTTTTGCGGTAGAGATAGCAACACACTTAGCAAAACCTTAGTTGCACATAAGATAACTTACTTTGTTGCATAGGTTTTGATTAGGTGAAAAATAGGGTCATAGTTTTTGATAGTTGCATAGGCCGATCACCAAGAGTAACAAGCTAGAACTCTCACTTGACCAAGCCAAGGCCAAAGAGGTGGATGGATGCACATTTGCTACTATCTTTCGCTAATGAGGTCACTAATTCTCACAATTAGGAAATCTCTCAACCTCACTAGGGCTCTTGCTCTCCCTTGCTCTCTCAAGGTGTTTCTCAGCAGAATAGAATGGCAAGAACACTCTAATGGAGGAGGGGGAGGAGTATAAATACTCCCCTCAACCGGCCATCCAAAAGAGTACAGTACAACACGTTTTTCGGGGGCATCGGACGCGCCGATGCCTGGCATCGGACGCGCCGATGCCCTCGACCCAACGGTCAACTGTACTTTCTGTGAAACTATTTAAAGGAGCATCGGACGCTGGGCAGCGTCCGATGCCTTCTCATCGGACGCGTCCGATGCGATTCTGACCTCTCTGGAACCTCTCTGCATGACCATCGGACGCTAGCCCTCAACGTCCGATGTCAGTGTCTGATGTGCCCCTCAGGGCACTCTCTCAGAACAGTGGCACAGGCGCGTCCGATGTGACAACATCGGAGCGTCTGATGCCACATCGCCAGCACACTCAAGTCTGGTGGGCATCGAACGCGTGTTCGATGCCACCAAGGCCAGCGTCTGATGCCCATTTCAGGGCCAAAACGACTTCGGATCGTGACGCTGCCTTAACGACTTTTAATCCTCATGACACAAAGGCTCTCTCAAAGCTACCTAGGGCTATGAAATAACAAATGTGCACCACACCTACCTCAATAGACTTATCTAGGTTAAGCTACTGATTCATGTTCCCCTTTATAGTACGACCAAAGGAAAAACAAAGACCTAAAACTACCTAAGTGTCCTCCAACAACAGATGTCACTTAGCCTAGCCTACCACCGTCTTCGTCGTCCGTCCTTTGAAAACCGAAACGATTTCCATCGCCAGGGGACATGAACTCTGTATGCCCGTATCGTCGCCATTACCGTGACCTAACTCATCCCTGTTTCTAGAAAACACACGTTAGTCACACTAATCTTGTGTTTCATCCAATCATCGAAATCCACTAGGGGCCAAGATGTGTTCAATCTCCCATTTTTGGTGATTGATGACAACACGACCTCGAGTATAGAGAGAAGAGGTTTTCAATATCATGACATGTATGAACTTGCGATAGATAAGAGAAAATGGTTAGAGGGAAGCTCATACATATCATGTCACCATCCTGCACTCAACGAGTTAGAGTGAAAATCAAGTGCAAGAGTAATATAGCTCGAATACATAACAAGTGATGAGGACATCGCCACGCTGGACACACCGACGCCATCGCCTTCCCCAAGTTGCAATCCGTCTTCAACTCATCTTCCACGTCACCCTCGGAATTCAGGAGCAGTCCCGGGTAAAATCAATGCCTCGGACGCATACGGACTCCGTTTTCGACAAACCAAATATGCTTGGAAAGATAATTTGATAAGCTAACCAATGGCTTTAGAATCACGTCAAAATACATCCGGAGTCAACGGGAATCGTCGAAACAAGTCAGCATCCAGAATCTGCCAGGGTGCTGCATCACCGTCTTTTGGTCCGTTGGGCCGTGTATCGTCTTAGAGCCCATTAGGGGGCGCGTCCAGCGTAGATGACGTTCTAAACCCTATAATTAGCCACCGTCGTCGTAATTAGGTCTTGGGTTTTGTTTATAGTTTAGTTTTTCATCGAGGAACTGAATCGTTCATTGTAACTGTGGTGTCGAATCCTTTTACAGTGATCCAGGGCCCCCGTTCTTGATCTCCTCCACTGTGTCGATTAGTCCTTTGGAACCGATTTCTTGAACCCTCCATATAAATTCATGAGATTCATATTTGCAATTTCAGATTGTGTGTTTTTACCTTCTTGCTTGTGTTCTTCGATTCGCTTGCAGGATTAGCCTTCTTGGAGAGGTCAATCAAGTTGTGCTTGGTTGATAACCAACGGAGCAGTGGTGTAACGGTTGCAGGGTTCGAATCGTGTCAGATTTGAAGCTGGATCGCCAACGTCGAGTTCTCCACCAATCGAATGTATCGCTACCTCTCGGAAGATCGGGTCGTCCCTCATCAACAAGTGAGAGTTAAGCGCAAGTAAACGAGCGAAACAAAACGACATGTCATATATAATATGTAATGAGCACAAACATGTCATAAGGTCCATTGAACGCATCTTGGCCCCTAGTGGGTTTTGGTGATTGGATGAAACACAAGATTACTGTGACTAACGTGTGTTTTGCAGAAACAGGGATGAGTTAGGTCACGGTAATGGCGATGATACGGGCATATAGAGTTCATGTCCCCTGGAGATGGAAATCATTTCGGTTTTCAAAGGACGGACGACGAAGACGGTGGTAGACTAGGCTAAGTGTCGTATGGTGTTGGAGGACACTTAGGTAGTCTTAGGTCTTTGTTTTTCCTTTGGCCGTACTATAAAGGGGAGCGTGAATCAGTAGCTTGACCTAGATGAGTCTATTGAGGTAGGTGTGGTGCACACTTGTTATTTCATAGCCCTAGGTAGCTCAAAGAGATGTCTTATGTCGTGAGGATGAAAAGTCGTTAAGGCCGCGTCGCGATTCGAGTGAGTTTTGCCTGTGAAACAGGCATCAGACGCTGGCCTGCTCACTCTGACTAGGGTTTAGTCTGGTGCGTAGCATCGGACGCTCCAGTGTTGCCACATCGGACGCGCCCGTGCCACTGTTCACTTGCGAGTGAACTTGGGCATGCATCGGACGCTGGCATCGGACGCTGAGGGCCAGCGTCCGATGTCCATGCAGAGAGGTTCTAGAGAGGATGTTTTCGCATCGGACGCATCCGTTGCGAGGGCGTCCGATGCTCCTTTAAACAGTCTGACAGGTTGTACAGTTGACCATTGGTCGAGGTCATCGGAGCGTCCGATGCCCCCACAGAAACACCTGTTCAGTGCTCTATTGGATGGCCGGTTGGGGGAGTATTTATACTCCTCCCCCTCCTCCATTAGAGTGTTCTTGCCACTTCCATCTGCTGAGAGACACATTGTGAGTGTGAGAAAGTGCAAGAGCCCTAGTGAGGTTGAGAGAATTGCTAATTGAGAGAATTAGTGACCTCCTAGTGAGAATTGAGTAGTAAGTGTGCATCCATCCATCTCTTTGGCCTTGTCTTGGTCAAGTGAGAGTTCTAGCTTGTTACTCTTGGTGATCGATGTTGACACTGGTTATCTATTAAAATTAAAGGATAAATAAATATGAAAAGGGAATAAATTCAGTCACTAACAAAGGTTTAGGGATTTAATTGATAATATTCCACGAGTTTTGGTGAATTGTGATTCTGCAGGGACTAAACCAGGAAACCAGCACTGATTGCTTCCCCTAGAAGGAAACCGATGCGAGATAACACAACTGGCACGTCAGGAATATTCTAGAAGACTCCAGAGGACACCAGAAGACACCAGGAGGTCGGGCACCGTGGGACCCTGTCAGGTGGGACCGACCGGTCCCACCAGGAGACAGACCGGTCTCCCCCCGGGCCCGCTGGCTTCTGTCTTCTGCAAGCTTCCTCCACCGACCTCTAGGATGCATCTTAGCCGTACCTTAAGTCGGTTTGATCTAACGACCGCGGTTGATCCCTCAGGGCTATATAAGCAGCCCCAGACCCCCCTCTCCAGGCATCTCCATCTTCATTATTCATCTCCACATCAGAAATTAGGGTTCCAATGTAGAAGTAGAGGTCCCTCTAGATGAATCTCTTCTAGTTCATCTAGAATTAGATCTAGTTCATCTAGTTGTAATCAAGAGTTAGCTTTCAAGTAGAAGACTAGATACCCCTCTAGTAGGATTAGAACCTAGTCTTATTTTAGAACTAGAAGAGAGAGAGAGAGGAAGAGATCAAGAAGGAGCTCCGGCCTGTTGGATCAACTTCTTCATCTTGTACCTGTGGATTCAAGTTCTTCGTCAACTTGCTTCAACGATTGTTTCGGTAATCGACGTCTATATTTAAGTTTGAATAATTGTTCTTATTATTCTTAAGGTTTGTGACTCTCTTTTGAGTACTTTAATTCTAGTCATTCTAGAGTTAGAGTTGTTGGATAGTGTAAGCGTGGTGCTTAGACTTGATAGCTCATAAATGCCTCCTATAACGCCGGTAGTAGTGGTTGTTCGCAAGGGTGACTCTTATAGCCTTGTTGATTCTTCTATAGTCCACTTACCCGTGTGTAGGCTCGGTAGGATTATACATTTGCATAAAAGACTCATACTCTGTTTGTGACCTTTTATGGCAACTTCCCCACTAAGAATAATATAAACACATCACTCTTAAATTGGAATTAGACAACCTTAGTGATCCCCTCTATGCTTCTAGATTCTCCGTCCTTGTTAGCTACTCAGGGGTTAGACTTGAGACTTAACACTATCCGTTCCTTTGGGTTCGATATTAAAACTGGGTTACTCTGGTGAAGTGCTACATCGATATATGTTATCTGTGCGCTTGCGGATAAAGTAGAGTGTGCGTTAATTTTTACCAACAAGCATTTCTGGCGCCGTTGCGGGGGATAGAGTTTGTCTCTACTCTTGGTAGCGACGTTAGTAAGTGTCAACAAGCATTTCTGGCGCCGTTGCCGGGAAACGGTAGATCAACTTAAGTCTTAGTTTAACCTTGTAATCATACTTTTATCTTTTCCTTTTTGTCCCAGTCTTTTCATTATTTTTGTTTTCATTCTTATGAATGTTGTTTTTGAATTCCACTCTTATCTACCCCATGAGCAAGCTATAACCAGTAGAATCCTTATACCCCATCATAATACTTGGTTATGAGCTATGCCTACCTTTCTACTGCACTGTCCTTGTAATGAGCATAGAAATAAAATTATAAAAATATTCCTTCGAGTATTCTTGTCACTAACCTTTCCAGGTCTGGAGCAGAAAAGAGCAAAGGAACAACAAACACAAGGTATGTCCCACCAATCATCATGCAACATTGAATTACATTCATCCAATCTTGATTTGTGCAAAATCCAAGCTTGGGGAATAGACTTTCTAAGAATATTTCTTGTCATGTTGCTATGTTGGTTGTCCCTACCTTTAGGACATGCTCATATACTAATCATACTCTTCCATCACCATCTGAATAAATCTCTTCAATGCTTTAATATTATCTTTATTTGCTATAGTATATACTTTGGTTTTGAAGTATTATCATACACCTTTTAAATTAGGCATGGAGCTTAGTTTAACTGTTTTCATGAATTAAAGTAAGACATGGCGTCTGGTTTGATTCTTGAGCTAAAAGGTGTGCTGATTTTACTTCTAAAGGCTTTTAAATTAAGTATGGTGCTTAGGTTAAAATGCCTTCCTAGATCAAATTAGACATGGTGTCTAGGTTGATTTCTGAGCTGATAGTATGCTATAGTAGATGTTGGATATTTTCTTGGACTAACCCCTGCAGGAAAACTTTCAATATCAATTTGGGAAAAGTCCGGAGATGAACTCACACTGGAGATGAAGCAAGGCGTACAATGAACTTCAACAACTCTTGCACAATGAAGACTCAGCTCATTCATCATGGATGAAAGAACTATGAGTATCAAAGTTTATTTATTATGTCTTCTACTGCAAGTTATCTTTTGCCTTGAATCATGTTAAAGTGCAGCCAACACATAAAATACTAGTCTATGCTAAAGTAATCCTAAAAACATCTCTTTATTAGCATAGATGCAAAATACATAAGTTATGGATAACAACCCATGTTTCAAATTCTTGCAATCCTTCGGGTATATGTCCACTAACATTATGCAGGAGAGAAACCCAAACCATAGACACACAAACCTACTCTCAGATCACAAATGGTGCTAGCCTAGCTTTGAGTCTTGCTTGGGCACTAATGACAAACAGGATGCAACTTACCTCATATGAGACAACCTATGCCTGCAATCATCATTATCCAAGACATCAAGACAAGAAGTGGGGAGTTACCATCTTTTCTAATCAAGAGCTAGCTTGGGAGACAAGATGGTACCACTACAACAATAACAAGATCTAAAAGTCAAACACATGAACATGTTGTTGGGAGTCCATCTACATCACAAGCCAGCCTGGGAGAGACAATTTTGTTGTCTAGATGTGTTTCACAATCAAAGGGGGGAAGGAGAAATTCAGCTTCAAGACATATCGATCTCCTACTCATCACTTTGACCAGTACAAACCACTAGATGTTGTCCTAGTCGAGAAGAAGAATATGATCCACCACTCATTCTTAGAAGATCGTTTTTAAACACCATCAATGTTATCATCTTTATCGGACCTGGAAAAGTCAACTTTTGGATCTTTCGCTACACCTTCAACATCTACATCACTTATGAGCAACCAAAGAGAACCAAGACAAGACGCCGAAGGGAGAACCAATTGCCAAGAATTGAGGAGGGCATCATAAAGGATAAAGCCATTGCACCACAAGAGTTAGAAGATGGAGAGATAGTACCTCAGCCAGCAAATCAAGGAGAACCGCCGATAAGATCTCCATCATCTAGACACTATTGAGAGGACAAGTCTTAGTTGTGACATTACAAGACAAAAGACTCTCATGGAGGCAGCCGAGTAGCAGCTCTAAATTCAAGTCTCTTGCCAACCCAATGATTAAAGGAAAACAAGAAAGGTTGACAAGAGAAGAATGCGGAACTGTCCCTACATCCTCATAGTACAGAATTAATACAAGAAAGAGAGGATCCTAGTCAGCATACTCGAGGAACAATGCACCTTCGCTGATAAGACGACATAAGAGAAGGAAGATTGATACCTCTAAAGATGATTCCACTGTGATCTTCCTTCTCTCAAACATACTGTGAGACGAGCAAGAGAAGACGGGCTCGCTAGACAAGAGAAGCTTCCACAAGGTGGTTCAGCACAATCACTTTCCAATGACAAAGTAACATTCAAGGTAAGTAACCATCACTTTAAAAACTTCTTCTTGATTCTAGTATGAACATAAATAAAGAACAAAACATGTTTAAGTTGCACCTCACTTGATCTAACCTAATCAACTCAACATGTTCAGTTCTTTACTCTTTGTTCCTAGATTTATTCTCTTGAATCTCACTGTCTTAACTAAATGAGCTAAAATATTGTGCATCTAACCTTTGGAAGATGATATATCTCAATTATGAAAAGATTGACACTTTATGTATAGATTATCCTTCCTTGGGTTAAGTAATTTGATCTATTAAATATTTTAAGATGCTACTTTTATTCTCATCCTCTGATCCTATCACTCATGTTAAGATTGAATAGAACACATAAACAACAAGTTTGTCTTGTGCAATGTGCCTAAGGTTAGAGGGGAATAAATAAAACTTTTGGTTCTGTTGGTGTTTTTCCACCAACAGAGCCCATGCATTTGATCTCTACCTTGTCTTTATGAACAGGACACACTCTTGAGCAAACATGGAGAAGTTTATCACTCCCAAATTCTACAGAGTGAAGGTCCTAGATCTACAAGAATATGCACACTGAGCAAGATGTTGTCAGCTTCCACAATTAATGCTTCACTTCAAACTGCTGGACAAACAAAGAACAAGAGTGACACCATATCAAGAGGCATAAACAAGAAGGAATAATGGAAGACGTCGTAGTTAGAATTAGAGATCATTAAGTCCCCACAGACTTCTTGATCCTCGACATGAGAAGACGATGATGTCCACCTCATCCTAGGAAGACCATTCCTCTACGCTACAAGTACAATCATCTATAAGAGGAAATCCATTTTCACTTTCCTGAAAAAAAAGTACGATGCTACTTCATCAACTACATACCCAATGAAGCACCCAAGAAGAACAGAAGTGAAAGATGTCGCTCTCAAAGCCAAAGAAGACAAACTATCAACAATAGAGAGGCTAATCACGAAGAAGAAGCTATCGACACTGCCCCAGAAAAGAAAGGAGAGAATCCTCAAGACAGTGAGCCACAGGAAGTGAAGACTCAGACCAAGAAAGTATGGAAGAAAATGTCTGCACCTAAGAGGTACAATCGATAACAACTTTCTAAACGTCTGACATACCTTGGGAGGTCTGAACCAAGGGAAGGTCCGGTTCGTCGGACCTAAATATCCGAACCTTCGCCAAAAGGTAAAATCGGTAGTTATCCTCATGTTTACTTTTCTGCATATACCTCAGTTGTTTATTGCATCATCATATTTAATTCACAAACATTTTTTCTGCATTACATTAGAAAAGAAAATAAAAATATTTCATTTGTTACACTACATCATAAACAATGAAGCCCCATGAGAATAATTCTATGGTGTGTAAAAACTCACAGGAATGTTCACCGTGGTGGCATAAAAAAAATATAATAATAATAATATAATAATACTAAAAATAAATATGCATTGTATTTTCTCTTGCATCATAAAAATATAAAAACATAAAAATATTGAGAAAGAGATCTTACTGAAATTCTAGACAACTAAGGCTTGAGTGGCCAACCGCTAATGCTTAATTTGTTCCACAAGTTTTGTTGTCTATTTGAGTTTCACAGGATTTAAAAGGCCAAGAAAAGCTGATGAGCAAGTGAATGTTCTATCCACTACTAGAGCACTGTTTCAACAACGATCAACCTCAATCAAAGCTCTAATAGAGGAAGGACATATCCACTGTCAGTCTGCTACAATACAAGATCAAACGACTACGTCAACATTCAGCTTGGGGGAAGGCACCCCCATGTATCCACGTAAGTATCTTTATCCTCTTAAGTTTTTCATTCCATAAACAAATTCAAAACACCAAAAAAAAATGTGGGCACATGAAGGCTCACCATTAATTAAAAAAAAGATAAAAATATATGGGCACATGAAGGCTCAACGCTATTAAGGGAACCAACTTGGGGGAGACGCACCCCCGTTATCTTCGCGATTCAGGTATGTCTTTATCATTACTACTACTATTATTAGCTTTATCTTAAAGTGTGTTAGATTAAATAAATAAAATAGTGTGTCTAGTTTGTTTTAAGAAGTTGATGACCAAAGAAGAACCTGCTCTCTCTAATCTTTTGCATGGAAATGATGAATAGTTGCTCTATCTAATTTCTTTCAAGTACCTAGCCTTCAAAGCATGAGTTCTCCTAATTAATAATGATGCCTTAAAATAAAATTAAATACATGGATGGCAAATACTTAATCTAAGGTCTAGGTAATTGGGATATGACATGTGATGATCTGAGCTGCTATTATCTTGTTCTAAACAACACTAAAGTTCCGGAGATTTATAAATATGAATATGACTAATAATTGCATTGAGTTAAATTAAGCTTTGTGACCCTGTGAGATGTTATCTTGCCATTGAATTGAGATCACTTACACATTTCATCCATCTTCCACATAAATGCTCATAATTATCTGTTGCTAACCTCTCAGAAGTTTGTTGGAAGCATATGGCTATTAAAAAAAAGAGAGAAAAGAAAAAAAAAAGAAAGATCCGAGGAAATAAAAAGGGACAAGTGTCTGAAACCTCAAAAAGATAGATCCCGAGGAAATAAAAAGGGACAAGTGTCCGGAACCTCGAAAAGAAAAAAAAAGAAGAAAAAAAAATGTCAGAAAAAATGGGCACGTGCCCGACAGTAGAATTAGCCTAATAGCCATATGTCTTTGGTAAATAGAAGAGAGTGTATATATTCAAAAGAGCATTCGACTCCATTTTTCCATACACATGCACTTCTTGATTCAATGGTTGGTTGACTTTCTCTTTGGATCCATTGTTTAATTTGACAACACATGTATTAAAGCTTTTGAAAATTAATTAAAACTCCGGCATAAAGGTGAAGTAAAAGAACTAGAGACATAGTGTTTGATTTGATCGTTCAATCTCTCAATTACTCAAGATCTAAGGTAAAAGTAAAAAGCCCCATGAAGAATAACATGATATGTTTCGGAGAACTTTTGTTTATCAGCAGGTATACTTGTTAGAAGTGAATATATTGTAGCAACTCCTGATCCTTTGTTAATTCTTGGTTTTGCTAAGGGACTAGCAAAAGGTAAGCTTGGGGGAATTGTTGACACTGGTTATCTATTAAAATTAAAGGATAAATAAAGATGAAAAGGGCATGAATTCAGTCACTAACAAAGGTTTAGGGATTTAATTGATAATATTCCACGAGTTTTGGTGAATTGTGATTCTGCAGGGACTAAACCAGGAAACCAGCACTGATTGCTTCCCCTAGAAGGAAACTGACGCGAGATAACGCAACCGGCACGTCAGGAATATTCTAGAACACACTAGGAGGTCGTGCATCGTGGGACCCTGCCAGGTGGGACCGACCGGTCCCACCAGGAGACCGACCGGTCTCCCCCCGGGCCCGCTGGCTTCCGTCTTCTGCAAGCTTCCTCCACCGACCTCTAGGATGCATCTTAGCCGTACCTTAAGTCGGTTTGATCTAACGACCACGGTTGATCCCTCAGGGCTATATAAGCAGCCCCAGACCCCCCTCTCCAGGCATCTCCATCTTCATTATTCATCTCCACATCAGAAATTAGGGTTCCAATGTAGAAGTAGAGGTCCCTCTAGATGAATCTCTTCTAGTTCATCTAGAATTAGATCTAGTTCATCTAGTTGTAATCAAGAGTTAGCTTTCAAGTAGAAGACTAGATACCCCTCTAGTAGGATTAGAACCTAGTCTTATTTTAGAACTAGAAGAGAGCGAGAGAGGAAGAGATCAAGAAGGAGCTCCGGCCTGTCGGATCAACTTCTTCATCTTGTACCTGTGGATTCAAGTTCTTCATCAACTTGCTTCAACGATTGTTTCGGTAATCGACGTCTATATTTAAGTTTGAATCATTGTTCTTATTATTCTTAAGGTTTGTGACTCTCTTTTGAGTACTTTAATTCTAGTCATTCTAGAGTTAGAGTTGTTGGATAGTGTAAGTGTGGTGCTTAGACTTGATAGCTCATAAATGCCTCCTATAACGCCGGTAGTAGTGGTTGTTCGCAAGGGTGACTCTTATAGCCTTGTTGATTCTTCTATAGTCCACTTACCCGTGTGTAGGCTCGGTAGGATTATACATTTGCATAAAAGACTCATACTCTGTTTGTGACCTTTTATGACAACTTCCCCACTAAGAATAATATAAACACATCACTCTTAAATTGGAATTAGACAACCTTAGTGATCCCCTCTATGCTTCTAGATTCTCCGTCCTTGTTAGCTACTCAGGGGTTAGACTTGAGACTTAACACTATCCGTTCCTTTGGGTTCGATATTAAAACTGGGTTACTCTGGTGAAGTGCTACATCGGTAGATGTTATCTGTACGATTGCGGATAAAGTAGAGTGTGCGTTAATTTATACCAACAAGCATTTCTGGCGCTGTTGTCGGGGATAGAGTTTATCTCTACTCTTGGTAGCGACGTTAGTAAGTGTCAACAATCGGCATCACCTAGACGGCTTGGTGGTGATCATGAAGCTTGGAGAGCATCCAGTGGCATTGTGGATGACCCAAGCAAGCTTGTGACCGGTAGTGAGCGATTCACCGGGCCGGAGCGGCGAAGAATCAGCTCATAGTGAGCACTTGATCCTTGCGCGGATCAAGAGGGAGCAATACCCTTGCGTGGGTGCTCCAACGAGGACTAGGGGGTGTGCCGACACCTCGATACCTCGGCAAAAAGATCGTCGTGTCATCTCTACTCCTTTACTTACGCATTTACCTTTGAGCAATTCAATTCCGCAATATATTTGTTGTTCATCCTTTACTGAATTGCTTTGCTAGAGTAAGAGTGGCATAAACATTGTCTTTTGTGCGGTAGAATAGAAAGAAACACACTTCTAGGCACAAGGGGTTAATTGGGCTTAATAGGTTTTAATTCTTGCTAAAGTTTTAGAAAAGCCCAATTCACCCCCCTCTTGGGCATCTTGATGCTTTCAATTGGTATCGAAGCCTCGTGCTCGCCATTTAGGCTTAACCGCCTAGAGTTAAGATGTCCGGAGGTGATGGACCACCTCCCATGTTCGAGGGAGACGACTTTCCATATTGGAAAATCCGTATGGAGTCGTACCTTGAAGTGGTTGATGTAAAATGCCACGAAGCCGCCATAACCGGGTTCCCCAAACCCAAGGAGGGCACTAGCCTCACGCCACATGAGGAAGAGAATGAAAAGTGGAATGCAAAAGCCAAAAACATTCTATTTAGAGGCATTTGCAAGGATGTGTTTAACCGCGTCCGAAACCACAAGAATGCCCATGATCTATGGGATAACATTTGTGCTCTCCATGAGGGAACCAAGAGTGAGCGTGAGGAGCGCTATCATTTAGTTATGCAAAAGCTTCATTCTTTTGATATGCATGCTAACGAAAATGCAAATGAAATGTACTCACGCTTGAATGTGCTTGTAGACTTGTAGAAGAACTCAATGGACTTGACCTCACACAAATGCAACCATCCGATGTTGTGAGGAAGATTCTTTGTGTCCTCCCAATTGATAAATATGGACACATTGGGATGGTGCTACATCAAAGCAATCTTTCCACCACTACACCAACTCAAATCTTAGGAAAGATCAATGCGCATGAGATGTACATGCACATCACACCAAGTGGTGGCTCTTCCACTGAGAAGAAGAAGGACTTGGCCTTCAAAGCAAGCCATGACAAGAAGGGCAAGTCCAAGGCTATTGAGGTGCATCATGAGAGCTCAAGTGATGAAGAGGATGATTCCAACATTACTCTCATGGTGAGGAAGATCACCAAGATGTTGAAGAAGCTTCACAAGAACGGAGTCAACTTTGACTCAAGAAAGAAGAAGTTCTTCACTAGTAGCAAGAGAAGGCCAATCTCCGAAATGGATTGCTAAAATTGTGGTGAGCTTGGCCATCTTGCTCATCAATGCACCAAACCCAAGAAAGAGAGCTACAAGAACAAGAACAAGGGCAAGAAATATGACTCATCTAGTGAAGATGAGAAGAAGAGTGAGAAGCCATACAAGAAGGATGGCAAGAAGAAGAAGCAATACCACAAGAAAGGTGGCAAGGCCTACATTGTTGGTGATTGGCTCACCAACATTGACTCCTCCGGTGGCTCATCAAATGAAGATAGTGATGATGAGAAGGAGAAGGTGGCTGCTCTTGTCATTGGCACCTCTACACCACCACCACTGCCATCACCATCATCCTCTACACACCTTGTCTTATGGCTAAGGGTGACCGGAAGGTACAAAGTGATGATGACTCTAGTGATAGTGATGGTGAATTTGAGGCACCCTCTTATGATGAACTTGTTGCTTTGCTTAACAACTATTCTAAAATCATAAGAAAGACTAGAGCTAAGAATGATATGCTTGTTAGTGACAATGAAGCTCTTGTTGAAAAATATAACAATGCTACACATGCTAGTGATGAGCTTCAAAATGAACTTGCTACTATGTCATCATCTATCAAGGAGTTCAAGTCCTCTAACAAGGAGCTCAAGTCCTCTAACAAGGAGCTCAAAATTAAAAATGAAAAACTTGATAAGATGCATAGTGATCTTAACACTAGCTATTCTTTGCTCAAAGAAAAATATACTCAAGTCAAAGTAGATCATGATACACTTAGTGTTGCGTATGATATGCTTTCTCATGAGACACATGATGCCCCTAACCATGTTGTTAAGTGTGACATAGCAACATCTTGTGAGGACTTGGTTAGTGAGCATGATGAGCAAAGAGCTAGTGGCAAGGGCAAGAAAGTGGTTGAGGACGATCACTATGATGACTACATCAAGATCAAGAATGAGAATGCAAAGCTCAAGAGTGATCTAGAGAAGCTTGCAACCACAAAGTGAGTCATTGTTGAGACTCAAGATGATGATTATAGCATGTCACTTGAGCTAGACATGCTAAAAGAAGAAAACAAGAGATTGAAGATGGAGAGGGATTACAAAATGACACCATCTCAATTGAAACTCCAACAAGAGAATGACAAGCTCAAGAAGGAGAAAGAGCATCTCACCACCGGGCTAAGAAACTTCACCAAGGGTCAATGTCTTCAAAGTGAGCTACTCATGAACACCGTAATGAACACCAATAGAAATGGCATTGGCTTTCTTGAAGAGAAGATGAAGCAACGCAAGAGCATCACAAAGCCAAAGAAGAAGAAGATTGGGAGATGCTATGAGTGTGGAAAAGAAGGACACTTTGCTCATGATTGTGAAGAGCCAAAACCCACACCCTTGCCCAAGCATGCTAGGCCCTTTGCTTTCAATGCTCACTACATGCTTAGACAAGATTCTAGTGGCAAAGTGAAAGTCATGTTCATGGGGCCTCCTAATAAGAATAGGCCAAAGCAAATATGGGTTGCAAAGTCACTTGTAGAGAAGGTTAAGGGACCTCAACAAGTGTGGATCCTGAAAGCTCAAGCTTGATTTCTTGTGTGTGTAGGTGAACTACAAGACCGGTGGATCTCATTGGGTGATTGATAGTGGTTGCACACAACATATGACCGGTGATCCTCGGATGTTCACCTCACTAGAAGAGAATGCCGATGACCAAGAAAAGATTACAATTTCGTGACAACTCAAAGGGCATGTCAAGGGATTGGGCAAAGTGGCAATATCAAACGATCATACCATCTCCAATGTGTTTCTTGTTGCATCATTGAGCTTCAACTTGCTATCCATTGGGCAACTTTGTGATCTTGGCTTTCAATGTTTGTTCACCGACAAGGAAGTGGTTGTGACCAAGAAAGATGATACACAAGTGATCTTCCAAGGCTTTAGATATAACAATCTCTATCTAGGGGATTTCTCCTCCGAAGATGCCAACTTGAAGACATGTTTGTTCACTAAGCAATCACTTGGTTGGCTATGGCATAGAAGATTGACACATGTGGGAATGAATACTCTTAACAAGCTATTGAAGAAGGATTTGGTTAGGGGCTTGAAGGATGTCAAATTTGAGAAGGACAAATTATGTAGTTGTTGACACTGGTTATCTATTATAATTAAGGGATAAATAAATATGAAAAGGGCAAGAATATGATCACCAATAAAGGTTTAGGGTTTCAACTAACAATATTCCACGAGTTTTGGTGAACTATGATTCAACAGGGACTAAACTAGGAAATCAACACCGATAGCTTCCCATAGAAGGAAACCGACAGGAGATAACGCCACCGCCATGCCAGGAAGTTTCTAGAAGACTCCAGAGGACGCAAGAAGACACCAGGAGGTCGACCACCGCGAGAGGATGGCAGGTGGGACCGACCGGTCCCCCTTGGGGCCTACGGACTCCTCCTTCTAGAACCTTCCTCCACCGACCTCTAGGATGCATCTCGACCGTACCTTAAGTTGGTTTGATCCAAGGGCCACGGTTCATCGTCCAGGGCAATATAAACAGCCCCAGACCCCCCTCTCCAGAGCATCAGGATTTGATCAGACATCAATTCATCAGAGCATCAAGCATTCATCAGAGAGGGAGATCAATCGGAAGCCCTAGAACTACATCCACCTAGAATAGTAGATAGAATAGGATTAGAGGAGGCAAGCTTCGCTTGGATTCCTGATCTAGTCACGAGAAGGCTCGGTAAACCCAAGATCTTCTCTCTTGTATTAACATTATGGATCTATTTCATAATTGCTCTTCTAGTTCATCATTATTCTTCATTGTTTATGTTCTAGTTCATCGTTTAGTTCATGTTCATCGTCTAGTTCATCTTCTAGTTCATAATCCTGTTTTAGTTCATGATCTAGTTCATACTTTAATTGTTCTCGATGATCTAATTCACCTTATTGTCCATCTTTATGCTCTAGTTAGCAATACAATTGATATGACTAAGATATCAACTATTATATTCTTAATTATATTGCTTATAGTCTGCTTTGATTATATATTTGGCAAAGATAGTTCATCTTTATGTTTATACTCATGTTCGTATAGAGCTCATCTTAAAGTACAACGGGTGGGTGATAGATGCTGTGTAGGCGTGGTGCCTATACATTATTTATCTGCGAATGCATCCTATGTTCCGGATAGAGTGGTAGATCGCGGGTATGATATTCCTGTTGAGTCCTTTGTATTCCACCTTCCGAATATAGTGTTCAGTATGACTCAGTTAACTCATGGTTTAGGAGTTACTCTGTTTGACACCTTTACTATGGAGTTGCCTCTTGATTATAAATATGATGTGACCTAGCCAATGATTGCCAAATATGTTTGCACTAATCAATGTATGCTATGACTTGTAATTATAATAACTTAGGAATGTTTCTTATTAATACCTGTTCTAATCATCACTTGGTAGGTAGTACTGTTCTAGGATTATCCTTGATTGTTCTGATCTTTGTTATCATTTATCATTTATTATTTATCATTTATCATTATCATTTACTCTGTAACCTGATCCCTGTTTGGAGTAATTAGTGTGTTATCAGTTTTATTATAAGTGTGTGCCATAATGAATACTGTTAAGTCCTCATTAGTATAATACCATCATACCTTGAATTGATTAGTCTCTAGGCTAAATATAAATAACGATACCTGAGACTAGCTTGGGTGAAATGCTTCTACAACGGGTATGTTTATCTGTGCGCTTGCGGGTAAATATCTATCTTTAAATCTAGTGCCCTGATATAATTACATTTCTAGCTTCATGTTGGGGATGACAACTTGACGTTAAGTGAAGTTAGTAGAGTCCCGTACACTCTTTAGTGCCTTCACTAGATTATTATTTTATGTGGTTCATTCTTAGAGTGATTCCATTAAGGAGTGTCAACAAGCATTTCTAGCGCCGTTGCCGGGGACTCACATCAATTCAATTAGGGATGGTACCCAGGGTTTTTTTTCATTAAAATCTTTATGAACACTGATAGGACATTGTATTAGCAGCATTTTAAAACGGTAGCTAGAACATATCATTTTACTTACACACATGTGATAATGCACTGATTATTTACTTTTACTCAAATAGGCTTACCCTGGCTTTGTTTATCTTTTTATCTTATGCAGGGTGTGATGTATGACTGGTTTCCAACTTCTGAAAAACTACATTGAGGATCCCAAAGCTTTACTAAGGAAAACAAAACGCAAACTTAAGAGACCCTCACCACCACTTCCAGAAGTCAGCCAGATAAGAAGAAGCTTAACACCAGCGTTGGACACCATGGCCGACAAGACACTCCGCGAGTTCTCTGCAGCGACCACTACCAACATCAGGACTGGACCAACAGTTAATGTGGGAGACAACGGATTTGAACTCAAGCCAGCTTTGATCAACATGGTGCAAGCTAACCAGTTTTGCGGAAAGGCACATGAAGACGCAAGCGCTCATCTCCAACACTTTCTAGAGATTTGTAGCACTTTCACCATCAAGGGAGTCGAAAGGGACGCCATTCTACTTCACTTGTTCCCATTCTCACTCTTGCGAAAAGCAAAACAATGGTTCTACGCCAATAAAGACAAAAACACCTCGCGGGCGATCTGTTCAACTGCCTTCCTAGCAAAGTTCTTTCTAGTGGGCAAGACGAATGCCCTCCGTGCCAAGATTTCAACTTTCCAGCAACAATATGACGAATCAATCCCAGAGGCTTGGGAACGCTTTCAAGACTACATATCAGAATGCCCTCACCATGGGATGGAGAATTGGCTACTCATGCAGACCTTCTACCACGGGCTCACTTCAAGTACCCGTGAGAATGTGGATGCCACTGCTGGAGGATCATTCTTATCACTCACTATCAATAATGCAACTACACTCATTGAGAAGATGACCTCTAACCAAGGATGGAACGAGGAACTCTCTCAACCACGCAAGAGAGGAGGAATACATCAACTAAAGGAAGTAGACATGCTGTCTGCCAAACTTGACCTACTCATGAAGAAGTTCGATGAACACACTCCCAAGAAAGAAGACGTCAAGCAAATCTACGAATCTTGCATGACATGTGAAGAGTGCGGAGGCACTGGTGATTCAGGGAGCAACTGCCCTGAGATCCAAGAGGATGCAAAGTACATCAACAACAACACCAACTATCATCCTCAACAAGCTCAAGGATGGAACCAGCAATCAAGGCCTATTTACTCAGGTAACTACTCAGGTAACTACCAAGGTAATACATTTAACTAACCACCTTTGAGAGAGATGATATCTAATCAAAACAGAATTATTGATAATATGTCTAAGAAGATAGCTTCCAATGATAAACTGCTTGAAAATATTAATACTAGAATGGATAGCTTTACTTCTGCCATAAAGAATCAACATAGCTTTAATAAAATGATAGAATCTCAGTTATCTCAGTAGCAGCTTTAGTCCCTATGGCTGAAAAAGGTAAGATTCCCAGAACTCCGAAAGAGCTAGAGACTGCAAATCTTGTAGACATTTTTGATGCAGGACATCTCATACCTAGACCATCGAAGGAATGAATGGATGACTCCATTGCCCCAAAGAAAGGAGATCCAGGAAGACATGTGATTCCAATCCATATTGGACCTCACAATTTTGAAGAAGCAGTCTGCGACCTTGGAGCAAGCGTCAACATTATGCCAAAGGTAATATACGAACAAATTCATGGTGCACCTCTGTTATATATAAGTATGTGTTTGTAGCTTGCAGATCAGACACTGTGCTACCCATTGGGAATCCTAGAAGATGTCTGTATATGAGTGAGACGCTCGTATGTGTGTGTAGACTTTATGATCGTTGAAACAGGTGGAGACAAGAAAGCACCCATTATTCTTGGACGCCCGTTCCTAAGCTCAACCAAAGCCATCATCTACGCGGACAACACCAAGATCTGTTTCACAATCATAGGCAATAAAGAAAGATTCAGCTTCAAGAGTCGTACACTCACTACCCGAGTCCACCCTCAGATGCCCTACGAAGATGCAAACACTATATCAACAAAGAAGAAGAATAGGAACAAAAGGAGGAAGAACAAGGCTACACAACCACATCAAGACATAGTATGGATGGTCAACTCTGTCCAAACAGAATACGACCACCTTCTTCCATCACCATACCTCGCCAAGAGAGATGACCCAAGCGTACCCACCATTGATTGTAAGATCGAGGGAAGTACATTCCGCAAGACGTTCTGCGACATCGGTTCAAGTGTCAACATAATGTCTAAGGTAAAATAGACCTATGTATCAGACATATATGCAGCTGCAGCTGGTGGACCAAACTTATCGATTTCTGGAGGGAATAGTAAAGGACGTGATGATCCAAATTAAAGACCACTATGTTCCCACCGACTTCATAGTACTAGACATGGGAAGAGATGACGATATTCATATCATCCTAGGAAGACCCTTCCTCAACACTACTGGCGCCATCATCTACATGAGATCTGGAGAGATCCATTTCCAGTTCTCAATAGAGAAGGTACGTTGTTACTTCAATAGCTATGCCTCTAAAGTACAGGGAAAGAAGAACCACTCTAGGAGGAGGCGCCGCACATCCAAACACAACAAGAACCAACCAATCAAGGATGGATGGGCTGACTATGAAGGAGAAGTTACCAGGAGTGAAGACATCCCGTTAAAGGAGATGAAGGATGATGAAGTAAAGGAGACAAGTCCACCAGTCAAACAAGTATGGAGAAAGAAAGAGAGTTCTACTGACATGCAATCATCAAGGTCCTCCTCAGGATCTGCTGATGCACCCAAGGAAGAATAAAGAGCATACAAGGAGTCTTGTTCGATAAGACTATAAACGTCGAATCCTCGCCGGAAGGTAACTTGGTAATTATCCATATTCATTAGCATTAAATTCATCATTTGCATTTAGCGTGAACATTTTACTATTAGTATCATCTTTACTTCCTAGCAATTATATCTGCATTAGAAAACAAAATAAAAATATGGAAACTCTAAGCCCCATGAGAGTAGTACACTTTCTGTGGAGGCATAAAAATAAAAATAAATATACATTTGCATATTTACTTCTGCATTGCATTCATAAAAACAAAAATCCAAAAAGAGACACTATGAAACTTTGCTGAAACTCTGCTTAGTCGAAAGGGAGAACATAAATAATCTTAGGAGCTTTAAAACAACTAGACAAATGGAGGAATATTTATCACTAACGCTTAATCAAGTTCCACTAGTTGTGTTGTCTATCTTTGTATTCAGTAGGAAGAGAAGAAGAGAAGGGCTAAAGAAACCACTAACAGTCTCTCGTTTTCTGGAGAAAAAGACCATATCAAGATCCAGCTTGGGAGAGAGCACCCTCAGTTATCACGATAAGTATCACAACTTTTTATTTATTACTATTAGTTCAGTTTAGCTAGATCATGTTAATAAATATAGAAACCCCTAAAAAGATGAATAACTATTACAAAACCAAATAAAGATATTACATAATGAATAAATGTCTAGGTGGATATATAAACTTAATTTTGCTCATGATGAAAATGATGAACAATTGCTCCGCCGTAAATCTCTTTTAAGTACCTACTGTTCGAACTTAAATTTTCTTGAGTTTTAGACAAAGTTGTTCTGAATAAACTCTGAACCTGAAACCTGTGGATGGAAAATGCTTGATCTAAAGTCTAGATAATTGTGAGATATGATATAAAAAGGTTTGGGCTGCTGTTTATCTAATTCTAGAGATACTAGAGTTTTGGAGATTTACACTTTGAAAAGAATTAAAAACACATGATGAGATCCTATATGACATCACATGAATTCCTACCCAGAGCCATTAATATGATCTTAATATAAGGCTACTTGCTTTGTTCTAAGTTTTTAGTTATGGTTGAGAAATTTATCATGCTCTAGAGATCAAGAATGTTTTATTAAAAGATTCACTCTCTCTGAAGTATTATTGTGTTAGAGGCATGAGACTATGCAAAAGTATAAAAGAGGAAATAAAAAAGGACAAGTGTCCGACTACCTCAAAAGAAAAAGAGGAATTATGATAAAAATATGAAAAGAGAAAAAATGATAGCCCATGGTCCCTCTAATTACAATATGCCAGCAAGAGATGACAAATTTTAAATGTTCTAAGGTCTTGATCTATGAGTATGACATTTTTCTACCTAACTTTGAACTTTGACTTGGTAAGATATGCTTTTCACTTCTTAAAGCTCCAGATATATATATCCATAGAAGGAAGGAAAATGCATCAGTGAGGAATCATAAAATATAAAAGAGCGATTTGAGAGTGTCATACAGTGGAATCTCTGATTTTCATTTTGAAAATATATAAAAACTCCAGAATGAAGGTTGATCAAAGAGTTAGAGATGCAGTGCTTAACTTGATTGTTCTATCTTTCAATTGTTTAAAGACCCAGGTGAAGGCAAAAGCTCTACAGTTAAAGGTAATACGAGAAAGTCAGAATAGTTAACTCTAATCCAAGGGAAGATTTTTGTTTGAACATATGTACCATTGAGGTGTGAAAACATAGTAGCAATTCCTGATTCATCATGAATATTTGCTAAGAGACTAGCAAAAGGTAAGCTTGGGGGAATTGTTGACATTGGTTATCTGTCATAATTGAGGGATAAATAAATATGAAAAGGGCAAGAATATGATCACCAATAAAGGTTTAGGGTTTCAACTGACAATATTCCACGAGTTTTGGTGAACTATGATTCAGCAGGGACTAAACCAGGAAATCAACACCGATAGCTTTCCATAGAAGGAAACCGACAGGAGATAACGCCACCGCCACGCCAGGAAGTTTCTAGAAGACTCCAGAGGACGCAAGAAGACACCAGGAGGTCGACCACCGCGAGAGGATGGCAGGTGGGACCGACCGGTCCCACCTAGGGATTGACCGGTCCCCCTTGGGGCCTACGGACTCCTCCTTCTGGAACCTTCCTCCACCGACCTCTAGGATGCATCTTGACCGTACCTTAAGTCGGTTTGATCCAAGGGCCACGGTTCATCGCCCAGGGCTATATAAACAGCCCCAGACCCCCACTCCAGAGCATCAGGGTTTGATCAGACATCAATTCATCAGAGCATCAGGCATTCATCAGAGAGGGAGATCAATCGGAAGCCCTAGAACTACATCCACCTAGAATAGTAGATAGAATAGGATTAGAGGAGGCAAGCTTCGCTTGGATTCCTGATCTAGTCACGAGAAGGCTCGGTAAACCCAAGATCTTCTCTCTTGTATTAACATTATGGATCTATTTCATAATTGCTCTTCTAGTTCATCATTGTTCTTCATTGTTTATGTTCTAGTTCATCGTTTAGTTCATGTTCATCGTCTAGTTCATCTTCTAGTTCATAATCCTGTTTTAGTTCATGATCTAGTTCGTACTTTAATTCTTCTCGATGATCTAATTCATCTTATTGTTCATCTTTATGCTCTAAATAGCAATACAATTGATATGACTAAGACATCAACTATTATATTCTTAATTATATTGCTTATAGTCTGCTTTGGTTATATATTTGGCATAGATAGTTCATCTTTATGTTTATACTCATGTTCGTATAGAGCTCATCTTAAAGTACAACGGGTGGGTGATAGATGCTGTGTAGGCGTGGTGCCTATACATTATTTATCTGCGAATGCGTCCTATGTTCTGGATAGAGTGGTAGATCGCGGGTGTGATATTCCTGTTGAGTCCTTTGTATTCCACCTCCCGAATATAGTGTTCAGTATGGCTCAGTTAACTCATGGTTTAGGGGTTACTCTGTTTGACACCTTTACTATGGAGTTGCCTCTTGATTATAAATATGATGTGACCTAGCCAATGATTGCCAAATATGTTTGCACTAATCAATGTATGCTATGACTTGTAATTATAATAACTTAGGAATGTTTCTTATTAATACGTGTTCTAATCATCACTTGCTAGGTAGTACTGTTCTAGGATTATCCTTGATTGATCTGATCTCTGTTATCATTTATCATTTATCATTATCATTTACTCTGTAACCTGATCCCTATTTGGAGTAATTAGTGTGTTATCAGTTTTATTATAAGTGTGTGCCATAATGAATGTTGTTAAGTCCTCATTAGTATAATACCATCATACCTTGAATTGATTAGTCACTAGGCTAAATATAAATAACGATACCTGAGACTAGCTTGGGTGAAATTCTTCTACAACGGGTATGTTTATCTGTGCGCTTGCGGGTAAATATCTATCTTTAAATCCAGTGCCCTGAAATAATTACATTGCTAGCTTCATGTTGGGGATGACAACTTGACGTTAAGTGAACTTAGTAGAGTCCCGTACACTCTTTAGTGCCTTCACTAGATTATTATTTTATGTGGTTCATTCTTAGAGTGATTCCATTAAGGAGTGTCAACAGTAGTGCATGTCAAGCCGACAAGCTAGTTGCAAATACTCATCCAACCAAAGCCTTTGTGTCAACATCAAGAGAGTTGGAGCTACTACACATGGATCTATTTGGGCCAACAACATATGCTAGCTTGGGTGGAAATCTATATTTCCTAGTGATTGTTGATGACTACTCTAGATACACTTGGGTATTCTTTCTTCATGACAAATCCGAAGCAACCCCTTCATTCAAGAAGTTTGCCAAGAGAGACCAAAATGAATTTGACTTGAAGATCAAGAAGATTAGAAGTGACAATGGAAAGGAGTTCGACAACACCCACATTGAGGAATATTGTGACGAAGTTGGGATCAAGCATGAAGTCTCCGCAACCTACACACCACAACAAAATGGGGTAGTTGAGAGGAAGAACCTGACTCTAATCACCCTAGCAAGGACAATGTTAGATGAGTACTCTACACCGGAAAGATTTTGGGCAGAAGCAATCAACACCGCTTGCTATGCATCAAACCGGTTGTTCCCCCATCATCTCCTTGGCAAAACCCCCTATGAGCTACTCAACAACAAGAAGCCGGATGTATCCTTCTTTAGAGTGTTTGGGTGCAAATGCTACATCTACAAGAAGCGCCAACACCTAGGGAAGTTCCAACGCCGATGTGATATTGGTTTTTCTTGTTGGTTACTCATTGAAGTCCAAAGCATATCGAGTATTCAACCATGCCACCGGGATGGTAGAAGAAACATATGATGTGGAATTCGATGAATCTAACGGCTCTCAAGGAGAGCATGAGAATCTTGATGATGTAGGTGATGAGCCATTGAGGGAAGCAATGAAGAACATGTCAGTTGGAGCCATCAAACCTAAAGATGATGATGATGATGTGCAAGTCATTGACAAGCCATCCTCATCAAATGTACCACATGATGATGACAAAGATGGGAAGGATCCAAATGAAGACACTCGTGTCTCCTATGATCAAATAGTGGTAGAAGCTCAAGATGTTGATGCTCCACAAGCGGCCCCTCAAGTGGTTGATCGAAGGACTACTCCTCTACTACAAGCTCATCCTCAAGATCTCATCATAGGGAGTCCGACAAGGGGTATAATGACTCGATCTCAAAAACTTGCTTTATTTATGGAACATCACTCCTTTGTTTCTCTTGTTGAGCCTACCATTGTAGATGAAGCTCTAGGTGATCCGGATTGGGTGAATGCCATGCATGAAGAATTAAACAACTTCACCCGCAACCAAGTTTGGACACTTGAAGAGCGACCAAAAGGCTCAAGAGTCATTGGAACAAAATGTGTGTTTAGGAACAAGCAAGATGATCAAGGCAAGGTTGTTAGAAACAAGACAAGGCTAGTTGTAAAGGGGTTCTCTCAAGTTGAAGGTTTGGATTTTGGAGAGACCTTTGCACCGGTTGCAAGACTAGAAGCCATCCGTATCCTCCTTGCATATGCATCACATCATGACATTAAATTATATCAAATGAATGTGAAAAGTGCATTTTTAAATGGCTTCATAAATGAACTAGTCTATGTTGATCAACCTCCCGGGTTTGAAGACCCTAGATATCCTAATCATGTTTATAGGTTGTCCAAGGCGCTATATGGGCTCAAGCAGGCCCCTAGAGCGTGGTATGAGCGCCTTCGGGACTTCCTCTTTGAGAAGGGCTTCACCATTGGGAAGGTCGACACCACACTATTCACCAAGAAGCTTGATGGAGAGATCTTCATTTGTCAAGTCTACGTAGATGATATCATCTTCGGGTCAACAAATGAAGCCTATTGCAAGGAATTTGGTGACTTGATGTCGAAGGAGTTCGAAATGTCCATGATTGGCGAGCTCACATTCTTCCTAGGCTTCCATGTCAAGCAATTGAAGGAGGGGACTTTTATATCTCAAGAGAAGTACACAAAAGACCTCCTCAAGCGCTTCAATATGGATGATTGCAAGCCTATCAAGACTCCAATGCCAACAAATGGACATCTCGACCTAGATGAGGGAGGTAACCCAGTTGATCAAACTCTCTATCGTTCTATGATTGGTAGCTTGTTATACTTGACCGCATCTAGGCCCGACATCATGTTTAGTGTGTGCATGTGTGCCCATTTTCAAGTCGATCCTAGGGAATCATATCTCATAGTCGTGAAGAGAATCCTTAGGTACCTAAAGCACACCCTAAGCATTGGCCTTTGGTATCCCAAAGGAGCTAACTTCCAACTCATTGGGTATTCCGATTCGAATTACGCAGGTTGCAAAATTGATAGAAAGAGCACATTCGGAGGGTGCTATTTGCTTGGGAGATCTCTAGTTTCATGGAGTTCGAAAAAGCAAAATAGTGTGGCCTTGTCTACCGCAGAGGCAGAATACATAGCCGTGGGTGCTTGTTGTGCACAAATCCTTTACATGAAACAAACCCTTTTAGACTATGGTGTAGTTCTAGAAAGGGTACCTTTGTTGTGTGACAATGAGAGCGCGGTTAAGCTTGCTAACAACCCGGTTCAACACTCTCGCACAAAGCACATCGATATTCGCCATCACTTTCTAAGAGACCATGTTTAAAAGAAAGACATATCCTTAGAGGGAGTTAGAACCGAAGATCAATTGGCGGATATCTTCACAAAACCCCTAGATGAGAACACCCTTTGTAGATTGCGAAGTGAGCTTAATGTGCTTGATCTAAGTAACTTTGTCAAAAGGTGAAAGGGCGTTGTCCTTGCATTGCATTGTATCATATGCCATGTTTAAATTATGCTATGCACATAGGCTTGTCAGACGTGGTTAAGATAACCACCCTAAAAAGCGTGTGAAGAAGCTTACCCATGAGCAAACTTGACAGGCAACCTAGATTCAAATTCCGTATTGCATTGCATATGCATGTGTGTTGCTTTGCCATTTCTTTTTGGTTAAGTTTTGAGAAACCGCTGTGTTCGTCCACCGCTAGGGGGAGCATTTGAGGCTCCTAATGGTTAAGACCCCTAGTTTTGGTGGCCACATGTTGTCTCCTCGGGATTTATTGCCTATCTTCACTAAAAACAATATGTAGCCTATGGCAAAATATTTGTAAAAATGAGGGTTTATGTGAGGATGCTCATACTAGGTTCCAACTGGTGTTAATTTGCCTCTTATTTGAGTTGGAACTTGGTTGGGAGAGGGAGCCGCAACAGAAAACTTCAAAACAGCCCAAAATGTGGCATCAGACACTGCATCGAACGCTGCCCCAGCGTCCGATGCCCTGCACTATAGACAGCTCCGGCTTGAACAGTGTCAGGGTAGCGTCCGATGTGTCACCATCGGCGCGTCCGAGGCTCCATCGGATGCTGCCCAGCGTCCGATGCTGGGGCAAAGGACGCGTCCGATGTGTTTTGGGCGATTTTGGAGCTCTCTGGTCCGGCATCAAAGCGTCCGATGTATTCCATCGGTGCGTGAAAGCCCTAGTTTGGTTTTGGTTAATTGATGAAACCTATTTGGTCTAATCCTATTGCTAAGCATGTATGTAGCTTATAAGAAAGGATTGTGACCAAGCCAAGTGGTGGAGCTAGCAAGGTGGCAACCATGGAGGATGGTGATGGCCACAAGCACTCAATAGATCAAGTGCTCTACCATTGGTGAAATGAAAAAGAGAAGAGATGGAGCAAAGAGGCCCGAAGGCAAAGGTATAACCTATAGGGCTCTTTGTTTTGGTGATCAAGACACTTAGCGAGTGTGATCACATTTAGGATAGATAGCCGTACTATTAAGAGGAGTTAATTCACGGCTTATGCGGTGTTCAAGTGCCACTAGGAGTTCTCTAACATATTGATGCTATAGACCTAGTGAGTGACTAACAAAACCCCTTGGAAAATGCTTTGCAAAATGCTAACACACTTGCATAAGCTGTGAACACTACTCATTTGTATCATCCTTTGGATCAAATTGTTGGTGACATAAGAAGAGGTGTGCAAACAAGATCAAGATTGGCATATTTTTGTGAACACTACTCATTTGTATCATCTATTGAGCCAACCAAGATTGATGAACCTTTGATGGATATTGATTGGGTAAATGCAATGCATGAAGAGTTGAACAACTTTACCCGCAATGATGTTTGGGAGTTAGTGGAAAGACCAAAGAATACAAATGTGATTGGCACAAGATGGGTCTTTTGGAACAAGCAAGATGAAGATGGCATTATTGTTAGAAACAAAGCAAGATTGGTTGCACTAGGGTACACTCAATTGGAAGGTATTGACTTTGGAGAAACCTATGCACCGGTTGCTAGATTGGAGGCCATAAGAATCTTACTTGCATATGCTTGTTCTCACAACATCAAGCTCTATCAAATGGATGTCAAGAGTGCATTTCTCAATGGATTCATCAATGAGCTAGTGTATGTTGAGCAACCTCCCAGATTTGAAGATTTGAAGAAGCCCAACCATGTGTACAAGCTCAAAAAGGCACTTTATGGGTTGAAACAAGCACCAAGAGCATGGTATGAAAGATTGAGGGATTTCTTGTTAGCCAAAGGATTCAAAATTGGGAAGGTTGACACCACTCTTTTCACCAAGAAGATTGGAAGTGACTTGTTTGTATTGCAAATCTATGTGGATGACATTATCTTTGGATCAACCAACCAAGATTTTTGTGAAGAGTTTGGAGAGATGATGTCTAAGGAGTTTGAGATGTCTATGATTGGAGAGCTTAGTTACTTCCTTGGTCTACAAATGAAGCAAATGAAGAAAGGCACATTCGTTAGTCACAGCAAGTACATCAAGGACATGCTCAAGAAGTTCGGGTTAGATGAAGCAAAAGCAATAACCACTCCAATGGGCACAAATGGACATTTGGATAGTGACTCTAGTGGTGACATGGTGGATCAAAAGTTATATCGGTCAATGATTGGAAGCCTACTCTATGTGACCGCATCAAGGCCGGATGTCATGTTTAGTGTGTGCATGTGTGCAAGGTTCCAAGCTTCACCAAGAGAAAGTCATTTAAAGGCAACCAAAAGAATATTGAGATATTTGAAGCACACTCCTAATGTTGGACTATGGTATCCCAAAGGCTCTCAATTTGAATTAATTGGATACTCGGATTCCGATTATGCGGGATGCAAGGTGGATAGGAAGAGCACATCGGTCACTTGTCAATTGCTTGGAAGATCACATGTCTCATGGTCATCAAAGAAGCAAAATAGTGTTGCACTCTCTACCGCCGAAGCTGAATACATATCCGCGGGTAGTTGTTGTGCACAATTGCTATGGATGAAAGCAACATTGCAAGATTATGGAGTCAAGTTTGGACAAGTCCCATTGCTATGTGATAATGAGAGCGCCGTCAAAATAGCCACCAACCCGGTTCAACACTCAAGGACAAAGCACATTGATATAAGGCATCACTTCATTAGAGACCATCAAGCAAAGAAAGATATATCTATTGAAAGTGTGGGCACCGATGATCAACTTGCCGATATCTTCACCAAGCCACTAGATGAGAGAAGGTTTTGCAAGCTAAAAAATGAATTGAATAGACTTCTCCAACATGAGTTGAATGCACCCCCATTTATGACATGCCTCTCCTCTAAGAAAGCAAAGGTGAAATTGTTTGGCATATGCATTCATTCTTATTAGGTTATGTTCTAGTTCATATAGCCATCACATTGCTTATTTAGGCTCATTCATGGTAAATAAAATGAATTTGAAGTATATATGGTACCAGTATTGCTTCTATGTTTGACTTGTTCTAGTGGTAGCATATAATTTGTTTGTGAGCTTGTAACTCTAGTGTTTGATATAGTAAGTGAGCAATGAGTGTTTAACCAACGTGAGTAAGATAACCATTGCAAGATGTGTGAAGAAGCTTACTCTAGAGCAAGCCATGTTAAATATCCTATGCTCATGAGCTAGATTAAGCCACAACTTGACTTAGTTTGATCCCCTCATGAGAATCTCATGAACAATGTTGTCTCCTTTCATTAAAACTTGCCCCACCTTTATGATAATTATTGACAAAGGGGGAGAAGATGCAAAGATATGATAGTGAAAGGGGGAGATAACAAAATAAAAAGGGATGAAACAAGAGTGTAATTTTCAAGTGGATCGAAGCTTGAACAATTAAAATTTAAGCATACAAATAGGGGGAGCAAGTTCATAAGCATGTATGTTGCACTTGTAATATGCATATTCATATGTTTGATTGCATTTGCATAAGCTATTTATTTTGATATTCATGCTTATGTGGTGAATGCTAGTGTTAGAACATGATTGATGATATGACTTACTAGCATGTATAGGTCTACAACTAGACATATTTGTTTTTCAAGTGGTTCAAGAGCCTTATTATAATGTTGATCTCACGAGGTTATTGAGTTTGATGTATGTCTAGTGACAAATGGTGCTAAGGATGGTATAACATGTGCACTCCGATTGGTATCACGCTTCAAAGGTCCATTCTTATGCCTTAGCATCATTATTGATAGTATTGCTCATCCACATTTCATATCCATACATATGTGCCAAATTTAGAACCAAACTCTATAGCACATATGTAGGGGGAGCTAATACTATCAATGTGGTTACTCAAATTTAAATCACATATCATTGTATAGGTTGTCATCAATTACCAAAAAGGGGGAGATTGAAAGCCCTAGTTTGGTTTTGGTTAATTGATGAAACCTATTTGGTCTAATCCTATTGCTAAGCATGCATGTAGCTTATAAGAAAGGATTGTGACCATGCCAAGTGGTGGAGCTAGCAAGGTGGCAACCATGGAGGATGGTGATGGCCACAAGCACTCAAGAGATCAAGTGCTCTACCATTGGTGAAATGAAAAAGAAAAGAGATGGAGCAAAGAGGCCCGAAGGCAAAGGTATAACCTATAGAGCTCTTTGTTTTGGTGATCAAGACACTTAGCGTGTGTGATCACATTTAGGATAGATAGGCATACTATTAAGAGGAGTTAATTCACGGCTTATGCGGTGTTCAAGTGCCACTAGGAGTTCTCTAACATATTGATGCTATAGACCTAGTGAGTGACTAACAAAAGCCCTTGGAAAATGCTTTGCAAAATGCTAACACACTTGCATACAATGATGTACACTTGGTGGTGTTGGCACGTTTGGGATAAAGAGGTGTTGAGGAGTTATGGAGAAGTGGGAGAGACTAGTGTATAACTCTTCTCCCTCCTACCGAGCTTGCGAGGCAGGATTCAACGTTTTTCGGAAAAGAAGTAGTGTGTTCAGAAGCATTGGACGCTGGTCCGAGGAGCATCAGACGCTAGGCCGAGCGTCCGATGGTTAACCCTAGTTTCTGTCAGAAGTTGAAGGAGCATTGGACGCTGGCAACGGACGCTAAGGAAACACTGTTGTAGAGTCCGATGATGTTGACGTGGCGCGAGTTAGTTTTCCAGGGAGCATCGGACGCTGGCCTGCGTCCTATGCGGATCCATCGGACGCGTCCGATGTGATTTGGCCCTCTCTGGAACCTCTCTGCATGGTCATCGGACGTAGGGTTTGAGCATCCGATGTGAAGGTGTTGACGCGTCCGTTGTGGTGTAGAAGATTGTTGAAATGAGTAGTGGCATTGGAGCGTCCGATGCCTGGCATCGGCGCGTCCGATGTCACATTAACCGTGGCGCGAAGGGAAATGACCGTTGGGATCTGACGGGCTGAATTCATATCAGGGGGACACGTGGCTCCATCTAGAGCATCGGACGCTGGAGCAGCGTCCGATGGTTGAGCATCGACGCGTCCGATGCCCCCGATTTTGGCCCAACGGCTAGGCCAACTTGAGTGGCCTATTTAAGGGGCTTGGCCGGCTCACTTGGATTCTCTCTTGCACATTTTGATTCCCAAGCATTCTAGTGAGCTTTGGCAAGCCTCCCAACTCATCTCCCAAGTTGATTTGATGAAACCAAGTGAGATTGAGTGATCTAGTGCGTGATTTGAAAGAGTTCAATCTAGTGGCACTAGTTCTTCGCATCGGCTTTGAGTTTCTTGTTACTCTTGGCATTTGCCGGTGCCTAGACGGCTTGGAGGCGTTGTTGTGTTGTTGGCAAGAGAAGGAGATTGTTCTTGCCCACCACCGATCGTGATTGTGAGGGGTTTTGGAGCCTCACCTCGCCAGAGCGGCAAGAGGCATCCTTAGTGGATTGCTCGTGTCATTGAGCTACCTCACTAGCGGTAGATTCTTGTGGCGCTCTTTGTGAGCTTGGCTTTGTGCCAATTAGCCACCGACTCACCTAGTGTTGGTCGACACAACGGGGAGTAGTGTGCCGGCAAGAACATGAACCTCGAGATAAATCTTGGTGTCCCGTGTGCTTATTGTGATTGCTTCCACATCTTGGTGATTGGCTTCACGAGTGGATTTCACCGGTGATTGGCTCTCTACTAGACGATCCCGAAGGCTCGGTGAAATCACCTCTATCTAGCTCATTTACTTGGTGTATTTACCTTGAGCAATTTCATTTGTGTAGATACTATTACTTGTCATATATCCTTTGTCATATACCTTGTGTTACTAGTTGTGATTAGTTTACATAGTTCATCCTTTGCACACACTTGTGTATCTTAGACCATCTTGATCATAGTTGTGCTAGAGCTAGTTTATTTATTCCGCATTAGTTTCTAGCTGTTGACGTAAAATCTTGGTCAGTCACACCAACACACTCGTGGACACGGTCCTCAGAGGGGTGCGGAGCAAGGTCCTGACCTCCTGAACCTTCAACGTATGGTGGAGCCGAATCTTAGCGAGATCGACTTCGGGCGTGCCAGTCAATTTGACCTGTAATTGACAAGGAGAAGAAAAGTCTATCAAATTGTGGAACCTGCTGGTTTGAGGCCAGACAGTTCCAAATTATACGTTTCTGATATAGCCATTAGTCTTTAGGATTTTGACTACAAAGTCAACTCCCAGGACATTTCATGAAAGGTATTGAAAAAGATATGAAGCATAACGGCTATGACATGTGTAAAAGAGTGTTCATAATAAACAAATAGTCGATGAGCTTTTAAAGATGTTAACAAAATAAAGATCTATGTGTACATCTAAGTGACATGAAACCAACGTATCGACTAAATGCACGAGCAGTTCTATCCATTAACAATTGGGTGTTTCCATACAACCATAATAACAGATAAATCGATAAAATAACTTAAACATCAACAGTGAGGTGTCTCCATACAGCCTTAATGATGACCAAGCTAGATCACGTCTCATGCAAAGAGTAGATCCGTTAATTCCAAGCCATTGAAAAGAACACATTATGAAGAAAGCATAACTGGATCGGCTATTTTAGCCGATTCAGGGTCCATGAGGCACGAACAAGATCTACCCGTCAAAACCATGATTTAATCTAAAATAAACAGACTTAATCTATCATATATATCAGTGGGGTTCGAAAATACAGCCGTAATAAACATGCTAGATCAAATCTATCTGCTCTCAGATCAGATCGTAGTTTTATCGGATATCTCGAACGCACAACATGTAACAACCAAGATTGACGAAATAGTCGATGAAAGGTTTGAATCAGCTATTTTCTCTGTTGTGAGCGTATAAACCTCAAAACAGCCGAAACAAAGCATCTTTTAGACTTGAGCCACTTTGTCAATCTTGATTGGACAAGGTGTTATTTAAAACATAAAGAAACAAATTAAAACATAAAACAACATTGGTAACTTAATGAATCTACTAGCTTGTTAAACCAATAGAGCCGATAACTAGCCAAGATCAACTGAAGTAAGAGATTGATCAGAGTCAAGACAGTCTTACGAAAGACGAGCTTAAGCCGATAACTAGCCATGCCATAGCTTAACAAGAGTTTGGTCGATGCCAAATACAGCCTTATTACACGATGACACAAGCCATTGGTGAAACTTACAAGCAAACCGGAGGTCGGTCGATGCCGATGCAGCCCTTCCTGATTGAAGGTCTCGCCGAGATCTACGTTACTCCTACTCCTAGGGTTTTGGCCGAGGGCCGATGTATTGATTGATTGGATTCTCCTACAAAATCCGGGTTTCTAACTATTTATAACCCGGTTGACTTCTGACCTAACAAGACTAAGTTACATAATAGGTAAAAATAAAAGACGACTCAGACTTGAACTTCTTGGTTGAGCCCGACACGTCTTCGAAGCCCGTCGCGCTGGTCCACACGAATCCTTCTGGTTATGCTTGACCCACATAAGCTTCTTTATTTTTAGGCCGATCCTTTTCCTTAATAAATCAGCCGTTTATGTCTACAAAATAATAATCTTATCGGTCCAAAATCTGGTGTAAACACATGCCCCCTAATTTTGGGATGAAATTTATTTTATTCCAAAAATGTTACTTTTCCTCCTTCGGGTCCGATCAACTAACCTTTTTCTTAGCTGATCAACTGAGTCTTCTTTCCAACCGTTATTGCTTTCCCCAGGGCTATCTTCAAACCCTAACCTTCAAAGAAATCCACCGCCACTCGATTCCAAGCAAAAATCTTTTAAGAGCTCAAATTTGGTGCTTCCGCAAGTCAAATGGCGACTCAAGATTCCATCCTTGAGGTAAATTTCGGGTCTCCTATCACCCCTCTTTTCCGATGATTTTCCTTTCTCGTGTTTTCCCTCAAATTTGAATTTTCAGGCGTTCCATGACCAGATCCTCATCCCAATTCAGGACAGTCCAAATGACTTCTTCCTTGGCCCAGTAGGCAATCTTGATCCTACCGAAGTCATCACTGCCGAAACTCAGAGAGTCCCCTTCAAGAATTCAGATTTCACTTCAAAGCACTGGGGCAAAACTCCTTTCAGGAACTGGCCATCGATCGTTCTAGGTTGGAGAGACTGGCTGATCAAGGTAGAGGCAAAAAAGAAGCTGGATTGGATCCTCCGCAGCTTAGATCAGTGCATTACCCTATCCTTAGCTGATATGAAGAAAAACGAGCAAATGCTGAAGACTGCTTGCTCCTTTTGGTCTGGTACCTTCAACACCTTTATGTTCAAGCAGGGCCCTATGACCCCAACTTTAGCCTATGTGCACATGCTGACCGGCCTAAACATTGTTGGGCCGACCAACCCTCATAGCCTCCAAACCAAGCCCTCCATCAAGCTTGGAAAACCTAGTGGTTGGTCCAACTATATTACCATTTGTAATACTCCCCAATCCAGTGTTTCAGAACGAGAGCACATTATCTTTCTGAATATGTGGCTGGAGAAGTATCTGTTCTGTGGTCAGAGTTGTGGCCCAACCTCTAATTTCCTAGCCCTAGCAGAAAAATTGCCCGTGACTTTAGATATACCTTTGGGAAAGTATCTTCTGGGAGCTTTGTACAGTATGTTGAATAAAACAGCTCAAAGCTTGATGGAAAATGAAGGCATCCCATCAATAATAGGTCCCTGGTGGTTGCTTCAACTATGGCTTAACCTTCACCTTCATAGGTTGATAACCCCAGATTTGAGGACCATGTCCTTCCCAAAACTATACCCAGACAGCCAAGAAAAACTACTGACCAATGATGCTAAAGTGAGAAGATGCACTTCATTTGGAGAAGCTACTGCTATGATATTTGTCGATGAATCAGCTAGCTTCTTCTTCAAGATCTTCTACAAGGGGTTCCCTGCTGCCATTCTTGATTGGTTTCAATATCCAGATATCACAGACTTTGAGAATCCATACACTTTCAGATTCCAAAGAGAATGTGATAGCGAGGGCCTGAAGATCTTGTGCCAGATAATGAAGTCTTGCCTTTTGCCAACTGAAATTACGCATGGTAGAGAAAAACCTCCCATGTCCTATGAATTTTATCATCCCGTCATGGCAGCTAGGCAAATTGGATTCGGCCAAGTGCCCCCTTCCCTTTATTTTGCGGACAAGCTCAGACCAAGGGAAGTAGTAGACTCTGCTTTGGAATATAACAGAATATTTCAATTAGAGCAGTCTATCTCCCTGAAGATGGCTAAGGAATGGAATTGCAGACCTTTCTCTTCAGTCTCTTTCCAGGATTGGTGGCAGCAATGGAGCATCCACCTCTTTAATGAAGCTATGGCCACTTACTGTCTGAAGTTGGATTCAGACTTCCAGGCAACCGATGAGGTATAACTCAATTTGTTCTCAAATTTTATATCCTTATCATCTGTCCACCTCTGATATCATGTGCCAAATTTTGCAGGTTTGGTCATCTTGAATCCCCCAAAAATAAATTACAACATATGGTGCCCAAATCCAAGGATTGACTGTGATGCTCCCACCATCAAGATTTTGATGAAGAGGAAAGCTTCTGATGTCTCAGATGATCAAACCCTTACCACTCTTATAAAGGAAGCTGGCTCTTCTAAGAAGCAAAAAACTTACAAGCCAACTGCCAAGGTTGTATCCAAGAAGAAAAAGAAAGACACTTCTGACAGTAGCCGATCCTTGATAGAAAATGTCAATACAGAGGTAAAATCTGCTTCCCCTGATTCTCATCACCAAGTCTGTAACTCCTTTTATCTTTTGATTCTGACACTCATAATATTGAGTTGCCTAAGGAGCAGGTGGATACCCAGAATATAGAATCTGAAGCACTTCCTCTTCCTGATATTGATCAAGAGTTTCCACAACCAGGTATACCTTTTAGCTGATGGATCCATTTTCCTCGGTGGATGTTCTTGAAAAACTGATGAAAATTTTCTTTCAGATGCACTTCCTGAGCCTTCTCCAACTCCCCCTGAGCTTCAAATTAACCCACTTGATCAGGTGCTCTAATTAACACTACTTCTTCTTTCAATACTTCCCTGTCTGCGATTATTTATACACTTATCTGTGTAGGAGCAAGGAGAGCCTTCTTCCCCCATCATCCCTTTTAATTTGAAAGACTACATGGATGAAGTGGAAGCTTCTGCACCTAGACCTCCAAGAGATCTATCCGAAGAAGTCAAGATTTGGCTTAAAACACTAATCCCCCTCCTGGAGGTCGATATAACCGGCTTGGTGCAGGATGCAAAGGGAATCAGGGACATCTTCGATCTGATCAAGGATGACATACCAAAAGACCTAAAAGAAACTTTGTCTTCTATTGCTCATATAGGATTCCTTGAGTCAAAGTTCTTCAAGGCCAAAGCCAAACTCAGGGCACATGATGCTCTGCGGATACATGGGTGTATGCCGAGTCTCTGGATGATGAGTGATTGTCAACTGAGATAATGCACATGTTCTTTGGCTTGTGTTGTGCAGGTGTCGAGCACAGATACAGTTATCAAAGGCAAGGTGAAGGTCAAGTAGAGACGTGCCGTGCTGATGGACCGAGAGTGGCGAAGGGCGGACGTGAGGCTTGGACTGAGGGACCGGTGGCCTGAGGATCAGCTATGGTGGCTGACAGCCTGGGACAACGACGAGCGAAGACTTGCGGGCACAGTGTTGCTTGGGTCGAGGACCTGGGGACACGTGTCGGTGGACGGGGTGCACGGGTGTAACACCCCTGGTGTTAAGCGATAATTAAAACCCTAAGTAAGTTGATTAATATGCATAATCAACATGTATCATGGCATAAAAGCCTTTCATGTTTAAGGCATAATTGTGATGCTTTACATGTTTGACATGAGTGTTGTATGATTTTGAGTGATGACTCCCATGTTTGAAATGTATATGACTTGATTATGTTATTGGGTGTTACATGAAATGAAAACTAAGAAAAACTCTGGTTTAGATATCTCTTTTTGTCCCCTTTTCAATAAGTCAAAAAGTAAGTCAAAATTTCAAAATGATTTCAAAAGCAAAGTTGTAGCTCTTGTTGAGAAGCACAACTTTGGTAATTAAAGGTTTCAAAGTTTCTGTGCAAAAGTTTGAATAGATTTGAAATCTTTCAAACTCTAGATTTGACCCCTAAACTAGATTTCAAAAACTAAAAAGAATTAGACTTTGGTCTTTTGGTCAAAGTTGTAGAGAGGATTAAAAGCAACAACTTTTATTAAGATAGATTTTCAAGTTATTAAAGAAAAATCTGAAGTAATTTGGAAAACAAGTTTGATTTAGTTTCAAATTGAAATCAATTTCCAAAGTCAGTTTTATCCCCTTTTCTATACTTTCAAAATTAAGCATAATTTTGATATGGGACCAAAAACAAAGTTGTCGATAATTTTATAAGGAACAATTTTATATTGGTAAAATTTGAAGTTGTTTTATAAATTCAAAAGTAATTTTGAATCTAAGTTTGAATGCTTTTTAAATTCAAAAGGTGATTTCAAAATCTAGGCAGATTTTGGTTGTGCTTCTTTAATGAAAGTTGTAGACCATAATTTTTGGAACAACTTTCATGTTGGGAGTTTTGCCTGCTGTGTAGTGGTTTTGGGAGAATTAGAAGAAAGAAGGTTAAAATAGGCTCTGATGAACAGTACCGGGGAGGGGGCAAAACAGAGCACGTCGTGCTCTGCCCCTGGACACCATGACCGCCGTGCTCGAGCAGCCAGCCGTGCGCGCGCATGTCACGCGGGTGACTCCGTGGCATGATCGAGAAGCCTGAGGCGCATTCTTCGACCGTTTCAGCGCCGTGCTTTCTTTTCCTTCTTCTTCCTCTCAACCTCCGCTCCCCCTCTGTTTTCTTATTCGCTGAGCAGAGCGCACGCCGCCGACCACTCTCGCCGTCGTTGTGTCACCTCGACCCAATAGCCCCTGCCCTAAGCTCCGCCCTAGTTTCGCGCACCTCCTGAACCCGCTGGCGCCCGCTCTATCCACCTGAAGCAACCGCACCGCGTTCTTCTTCCCTCAGGCCGGCCAAAGCGCCGCCGCGCGCCTTTGCTTGAGGCCGGACGGAATCAGAGGGCTAGAGCCCCTCGCTACCAACGTTCGAGCTCCGTCTGGCATCCCTAATGCTAGTCGGCTCGATGTTGTGGTTTCTGCCGGCCAGCCGTCGTCGGACCACCGCAGCCGAGCCAGTTCAAGCCGCCGCCGCCACCATTACTGCCAACCACCGAGCTCCAGAGCGTCCCTGTCTTCTCCGGTGCGAGCATCGAAACAAGGTGAGCACTGTGGACCTTTCCAGTGCACCGTTGAGGTCGCTATCGCGCTGTGGGAGCTAGTCCGCCGCCGCGCTACCAGTTGTACTCGGCCGGGCCGCCAGGGCCATCGGCCGTGGTTCTCTGGTACCCTCCGTCCTTACCCAACCGAACCTTTGGATGCGCTAGGTCGTAGTGGTGCTCGGGAGCCTGGTCGGGTGGTCGGGAAGGACTTCCCGCCGGCGAGCCGGTCGGTCCGAGCCATGGCCGCCATGGTTAGGGCCATGGTCATGGCCTGGCCAGAGTCTGTTGACCGGTCCCTGCCTGTCAGTGACCCAGGGTACCCAGGGTAAGATGAAGGAGAGTATAAAAAGTTTTCCAGTGTTTTATTCTTTTCCAGGAAATGATTAATTGTACTGATGTTTGATTAATGCATAACTAATTATTCTGTGATGCTAAAATTGTGAAATAAATTTTGTTGTAATCCTTGTGATATGTTCTATCGAATAAAAATATGAAACTTGATGTTTGAATAAAATTTGGTGGTGATTTAAATATGTCTTTTAATTGATAAATGAGACTTTGATGATTTTTATAGGCTTATTTATAAGTCCAAAAATCATGAAACCAATTTTGTTACTGTTTTCATCATGTAACTAATCTTCACAAAATTTTGAAGTCATTTGGACAAAATAAATTTTATGCTAGTTTTATGCTTTGTTTATTAATTAAATAATGCATGAAACTTAAATAATTTGAGTAGGTTAAAATAATGATCCAAAAATTATGAAATTTGTTTTGCAACTGTTATTCACCATAACCAATCATACCTAGAAGTTTTAGTTCAATTTGATAAACTTTAAATGAACCCTATTTTCTATAATTAATTAATAAAGAGTGATTAATAAAGCGTTGTTAAGTAGTTAGTTAATTAAAGTTTTTGGTGGGTGATTAGGGTTCACCTTGGTTACCCTAGTGACCCTTTGAATGATGAATTGCTTTTCATGATGTTAGTTTGCCATGTTTGATTTTAAGGTCGATTAACTAATGCATTGTTTGGCATGCATGTGATAACATGCATTGATCTTGCTTACATATGAGAACATGGACTTGATCCATGAGAGAAGACCATGGGGTACATTTCCCTTTGTTACTCCAAGGCTTGGTTGATATGTTGATAAACCTTAGTGACTTTAGTTAACCCATTTAATGTTGTTTGATGATAATTGTTTGTTAAGCTAGAAATCTTAGTTGGTAAGTTGCAAGTTGGTTTTGTTGGTTTGCAACTTTACCGCGAAGGAAAGTTGTACTCGACTTTCCTTAAGCTTGTTTAATCTTTTGTTATAATTGTCCTGCACCTTAGCATGCATTCCATGGCATCATACTAAGCATACATCATTTATCTACGTGTAGTATCCGAGAGTGTTGGAGTCGTGTTGATCAAGCTTTGGTGATCACCCTTGTCGAACAAGCCTCGGAAGGAGATTCTTGTTGGACAAGCTTCATCGATAAGACTTAACTTCTAGATGAAGGAACTAACCTTTGTGGATCATTCTTGGATCCTGTCTTCTCTGCAACAAAGGCAAGCCCCGGTTCATTTAACCATTTCCTTGGGTTTACAATTACACTCATTTTTGATAACCTGATGCATTAAATGTGTATCAAATAAATGCTTTAAACCTGTTGATGCATGATCAACCTTGTTATCGATATATCATTCCTTGATATCTGCTTTATGCAACTGATAGAAATGCTTAGTCTTGCTTTATGAAGCTTTTGATGAATATTTTCAATGCTTATTGTTTTGGAATGACAATGAGAAAGAATGATGGTTAAGACCAGACGGGCACATACATCGAACCTTGTGTTGGTGTAGGATGACCCGGATGTGTCAAGATAGGGTTAACCGTTGTTGGCCTGCTAGATTGAGAAACTGTGAAGTACCGATCATATGCTACGGTAAGCTCTGCCTTGGTGGTTCTTAAATGAGAACGGCTAATCGCGCACTGGGAGTGGAGAGATGGCGGGAGTACTAGCTACCCTCGTGGGTTAAAGTCCCGGATTGGAGGTGTACGAGTACTCTCGGGTGGCGCGGACCCGGTCTTGTTTGGAGGATCTGAGGTTGGGGTTGGTATATGTGTGATCACAGGTCTACATATATCGTATGATCGTGGAAAACTCCCAGATCTGGTTGAATCGGTTCGAATCGTCGTGCTCCTCGGTTAAGGAGACTCAATCTACTGACCCGCACCGTAGAAGAAAAATGGAACTGGTTTAAGTCTTTTCTGTTGAGCCTACCCAAACCAGCATGACCCTGAAGTCTTTTCTGTTGACGGATAAGTCTTGCTGAGTACCGACAGTACTTAGGGTTTGTTAATCTCCTGTTGCAGGTTTCTAATAGGTGGTGTCAATCATGATCATGTCAGTGGGCTAGACGTGATCTGGTTAATTCTTCTCCAACTTAGGTGCTCGCCTAAGTGTGGTTATGTAATACCATTCTACTTCCGCAATACCAGTTACGTTTATGTAAAAAGAAACTTATTCATGGTTTTGTAAAGTTATCTATCTTGCTTCCACACTCCGATGGTATTTTGTATCAACTGTTGTAATGTTGTGATTATTCCACCCTTCATGATGATGATCCTGTGGTTTGTGGATGATTCGGGGTTCTCTCGGGGACACCCGACAGTTCTTTCCTGTGATGTGGTACATGTGCACAGTCATTAGAGCTCGGGGAGACGGTGACGTGTGCAGGTGGGCCACATTACCGGGAGGTTCTGCCACAACGGGCGGTGCATCCCATCGACGGCTCGGTTTGGTGGTTGAGCCACAGAAAAACCACCAAGTGGACGGTTTCCAGGTTTGGGCCTCAAAACCTGGGCGCTGATGGTTTCCGAGTTTGGGCCACAAAACTCGGGCTGAGGACGGTTTCCAGGTTTGGGCCTCAAAACCTGGGCGTTGCGGGTTTCTGAGTTTGGGCCACAAAACTCAGGCGATTGACAACTGGTTTCCCGGTTTGGGCCTCAAAACCGGGGGTTGGCTGTGAAGGCTGGTTTCCCGGTTTGGGCCACAAAACTGGGGGCGAAGTCCGGGAAAAGGACCTGCAGAGCGGTGGCGGCACGTGGCGGCAATCGGTGAGGTTGCGTCGAGGCAATGCTACCAGTTGTGTGGGCGTGGCCGTCGGATCACCACCTACCATGAGTTGGTCCAGAATAACCCTAGGGTTTAGCTGGTTCGCTCTGTAATTAGTTAGGGGTAGAGTGGGAATTAGAATTAGGATAAGTAGAGGGAGACACCCACCTCCCATCCTGTCTCAGTCATTTGCTCTTTTGCTTCTAGGGTTTCCTGCTCTCTCATTCCCTACTGTAGCTAACTGAGATCCACAGAGAAGAGAACAATACCTCTGTGTCCGTGAGATTTTGAGGAAGTGAGACCGTAATCTCACTATTGTAGCGTGTGGTAGCCACACGGTTGCAAATTCATGGTTGTGATTCACGTTTTGTTCGCGTTCTTCGCGGGTTGCTTTTCTCCACGTTTTCCCGTTGATCGATCTCTCTACTCGGTGCGTCTTTTGCAAATCCATTTGAATCATGTTGTTTTAGATCGTGAGGCACTTCTTTCCATCGAAGGAATTCATCTCTAACCTCACAAGCTAGTAGATCGATCGATTTTCGTTTCAGATCAAGTTTTTCTCCCTTCCCCCGAATTTCTTGGCTTCATCAATTTGGAGATAGGTTCGAGCCATGATCTCTTTGCGGTAGCTCACTATCCTCCTTGTGACTCATCTCTCCAAGTTTGAACCCTAGAGGTTTCGTTTTGGGAGAGTTTGAATCAAATCGGTGGACGAAAAGTAGACTTTCGGGGTGACCGGACGCTTGGCTCGGGTTGACCGGACGCACCCCCGGAGTCCGGTTGTTGAATGTTCTTCGCAGTTCTTCTCTGCGTGCTGACCGGACTCTCCCCTGGATACTGACCGGACGCGCAGTTCACACTGTTCCTCGCTTTTGTCCGAACTGACCGGACGCTCTGTACACGACCGGATGCACCTCGACTGTGAGTCCGGTCAGGAACAGTAAGGTTCCCGAGTGGAATTTTTGAGACCGGACGCGTCCGGTGAATCGTGACCGGATGTAGGCAGAGTCCGATCGAGTCTGTTTCACGCGTATTCAGCTGTGGTTCGTTCGTCCGTTGACGGTTTTGGTTTTTGTCTGTTGCGTTGGGTTTCTAGAGTTGTGTAGTGTCTCGCTGTGCTTCTTGGGAGCATCCACCCTACATCTAGGGTCGTGGACACTCGCAAGCTCTAGGTTTACTCTTGGGGTTATTTCTCGGGACAGTGGCGACAAGTTTCAGAAAAGAAATTTGGAGCTCCCATTCACCCCCCCTCTGGTCGCTTTCTGGTAGAACTTTTGGTCCTTCAGGCTCAAGTACACCTACCAGCACGTGAGCAACGCTGCATCTCTGATATGGTTGCTGAAAAGGACGCCATAGATCAACTAAATTCAGACTCCACTGTCCTTATCGACAACCTGTCATCTCTAGAAGCCGAGAGGAATGAGTTGCTGAGTAGGCTCCATGTTATCGATGAACAGATCAAGTCAAAGAAAGATAGCCTGGAGAACATCCCTATTGCTCTTCGTGAGCACAAGAAAAAGATAGCAATTCTTCATGATGAGCTTCAGGATGTCAAAGCCAAGAAGAAACCGATCCCAGGTTCCATCGAAGAAGATCAAAAAGAGATCGACGAAATAGATGCTATCCGCTTAAATGCATTGAAATCTATGCTAAATATGTGACTCTGTTCATCTGTAATTCCTGATTTCCCAACCTTTCTTTTGTAAACATTCTTCATAGGTTGACTGGCGTCATGATACTCTATTTTGATTTAACACTTGTAGCTCTATCAGCTATCTTTAGCCGATATCATCTAAATGACTTATCCTTTAGCCGATTAGTACCAGAACGGCCCATTTAGTCGATTCACCTTAGGATCTGGATCTGAGGGTGCCCCCGAACCGACGCCTTTTCACCTTCTCGAGTCTTACTCATAAATATGAAATGTCGGCTTCTCGAACACACCACACATTCATTGCTTTACTCTTCGGCCTTTGCTCTCCTCATCCACTGACTGCCTTTTCTTCCTCGGCGATCAAAGCAATGGCGGACAACCGCGGCAAACGCCCCGCGGAGGCATCAGAGTCCGTGGATGGCCCTCCGGCGACCTGTCGCCGTATGCTCAGGTAATGATTCTTCTCTTTAGCGCTTCTTTATGCTCCAAAATTCTTCATTTACCTGAGGAAAAACCCTAACCTTTCCGTGTCACACCCAATTTTAAGAACAAAATTGAATGCAATAACTCATGTGTGCCCAGAGATCAATCACACACATAAGCCACAAATTTAAGAAGTACCATCACATATGTTTATTACATAACGAATAATATTCAAAGTCTTTACATAGCAGCGAATATATAAAGCATCTCTCGCGGTAGCTCCATCACAGGGAAGATGACTGGTTGACAGCAAGACTAGAACTCTTTAGGGAAGTCGTCGTTACCATAGCAATCTGTTACCCATCCGGGATTTTTATCCAAATAGAAAGAAAATAAACAAGCATAAGTACATCTCATACTTAACAAGTGTAACATGGGGTTCATGAGGCTCAAATAAGGCTGACACTGGTTAGACTGCGGTAGCTTTTAATTGGCAATATTTTAATATGAAAGTGAACATATATGAATGCTTAAACCCAATCCACATGATCATAATAACTGAAACATAGTAATAAGGTAATCCACATGAGCAACATAAATAAACAACATATAACAACTAAGTCTGTGAGTTTTTCGGGCCGCTCGTATCCGTGAGCACGGCTGATATATCAGTTTATTAAACTCTGCGCAGAGGTGTACACTTTACCCGATGAGTTGTGATATCCAGATACCCGGGTTAATTACTCCCATAACACTTCCAAGGTGAGTGGGCAGGATACACGCAAAGCCTTTCAAAGGTTCGTCTAACAAGTTAGGGCCGCTAGGTCTTAAGGCAAGGGGAAGAAGGGTCTCCCAACCTTACGGCAATGCAGGCAAGGTGAAAGTAGCCGCCCTAAATCCAGCTCGTCAAGCGCCTTATGCGCCCTTTCGGGTAACCTCTAACAAGCTAGAAAAGGTCCTTATACTGAGCTAAGGTCAGAGCCATATAACCCTCATGGTTGCACTGTATGTCCCAGCTTTTGCTGACAGGAGGTCCTAAACCATGTTGCTAAAAAGATCAAGTTTTATTCACCGTTATTAGATCATGTTTTGTTTAAGTAAAGCTCTAGCAAAATTCTACCCATATGCATGGCATCCCAAAGTTAACAAGGTAACAGGTCCAAAAATCTAGGATAAACTAGATAGGAGGTCAAAATTAGACACATGCATATGATTTTAGATGCTTCATGGTGAATAGGTCAACAAGGATGATCCCATGCTATACTTGCCTGATTCAGAGTACTCTGGTTGCTCCTGGTTGTCGAAGTAGGGCTCCTGATCACCAGCGTAGGTCTCACCGTCTATACTCGATTACCACATCAACACACAATCATCGGAACACAATCATGCAAAGCAGACAAGGTATAATTAGAACATTACACCAACAGCAAGAAAATAATATAAAAAGTTTGAAAACAGCAACTACGGTCTACCACGATCACACAAACGCGAGAATCACGAAAAACGGATTTATAACGCAAAAGTTATGAGCTAAACAAGTTACTAAACCTTAATTAGTAGATTAAACCTAACTCAAATTTTAATTACTGAAAACAGTAGATATTCTTGTACAGATAGATAGATCTTTTCAAAACGAATCTAACGCAACTTGAACGGACTAAATCGGACTAAAAACGTGGAAGTTATAAGCATTTAAAACTGGTGGCAAAACTGTAAATAAACTGAAATTGATTTTGAATTTAAATTGATTTAAAACGAATTTCAGATCCGGCTGGACTGCGCCTCAATTTGGATGCAACGCAGGGGCTTAGAAGCAAGTTTTCGCAGACTCAGAGCACAGTGACCAAAAGGACCGCGGGTTGAGGCTCGAAAAATTGTAATGGCCTTTCTGTAAAATGACCGGCGAAGGGGTACCGACTGATGGAGATCGTCGATTCCCAGATGGACGGCTCAGATTAGTTCTGGGAGGGGCTGGCGGCGCTGTGTCGCCGGAGAGGAGAGAGTGCGGCGGCGCCATGGCCGGAAAACGGCGGCGCAGATCGGGATTCCGCTACAGAGCGGTAGAGACCTCGGGAAAAGATCCAATCGAAAGAGGAGAGCAAAGCGGACTCACCAGAGGCACAGACGAGGTCGGAGACGATCTGGTGGCGGCGTATCGCTCGACGAGGCGGACGGCGGCTCTGGAAAGCGACGGCGAGCGATTAAGGCATCAAAACGAAGAGGAGAAAGAGGAGAAAACACTCGGTTAGCTTCGAGAGATCAAGGAGAAACTCTAGGAACCTCTTGCGGGCACTAGAACTCGGTGAAGCGTCGGGTCGACGACGGCGGATCTTCGGCGGCCGCGGAGTTCGTCGCGGGAGCGAGTTAGGGCACGAGAGCAGGAGTTTGATGCGTGGGGAGAGGCGGCGGACTCTCGGGGATCTTATAAGGGGATCGGCTCGGTCGATTTGGCAAGAGAGGACGCGTAGCGTCGATGGAATCGAACTCGGCATCGAGTTCGAGCCGGAGACGAGAGGGAGACGCCGTCCCTGACCGGTGGGGTAAGCTGTCAGCGAGAGGGAGCGAACCAGGCGCGCGGGTGCGGCGAGCGGACGGCTGGGCCGACGGAGCGGCGCTGCGCGCAGGCGTTGGGCCGGGCAGCGGCCCATGCGGGCGAAGGAGAAAGGGGAAGGGGAGAAGGGAAGCGGGCCGGCGCGAGTGGAGGGAGCAGGCCGACCAGGCTGATCGGGCCAAAAAGGGAGAAAGGAGGGGGAGAGAGAGAGAAAAGGATTTTCCAATTTCCAAATCTGATTTTCAAGAATGGATTTGAAATCCCTTTGAATTCAAACAAGTCTTGAGCAAAACCAATCATCACAAAAATAAGATATGCACCAGCATGTATGCATCAACATGTTCTTTGGCCTAGGATTAATTTTAGCTTTTGTAAATAATTTATTAACTAGGTTCTATGCAACACCTAAAATGCATAATTAATTCATTTGCCTATTTTCAAATTGATGCAAATTTTGGGATGTTACAAATCTACCCCCCTTAAAGAATCTCGTCCTCGAGATTCCAGCGATGCTTACTCAAACAACTGCGGGTATGATTTTCTCAAATCCTCTTCTCTTTCCCAAGTTGCCTCTGCTTCTGAGTACCGATTCCACTGAACCTTGCACATCTTTATTACTCTGCTCCGGGTAACTCTTTCGGCTGTCTCTAGAATTCTTGTTGGGTACTCATCGTAAGTCAAATCTTCCTTAACTGTGAGCTCTTCCAACGGTATCTGCTCTTCGGGTACTCGCAGGCACTTTTTCAACTGAGAAACATGAAACACATTATGCACTCCTGACAAGCTTTCAGGCAACTCTAACTGATATGCCACTTCACCACGTCTTTCAAGGATCTTGAATGGTCCAATATACCTGGGTGCTAGCTTTCCTTTCTTATTGAACCTTTTCACACCTCTCATCGGTGACACCTTTAGGTAGACATAATCTCCTACTGCAAAAGTTAGATCTCGACGACGGTTGTTAGCATAACTCTTCTGTCGAGACTGAGCAGCTCTCAGATTATCTCTGATTATTCTGACATGTTCCTCGGCATTCCTCAACACATCAGGTCCAAACACTTGACTCTCACCTGTCTGATCCCAAAACAACGGTGTTCTACACGATCTTCCATACAAAGCTTCAAACGGTGCCATCTTTAGACTCTCCTGATAGCTATTGTTGTATGAGAACTCTGCATAACACAAATTCTTGTCCCAACTGGTGCCATACTGTAATGCACAAGCTCTCAACATGTCTTCTAGAATCTGATTTGTTCTTTCTGTCTGTCCATCAGTCTGTGGATGATAAGCAGTACTGAAGTTCAACCTTGTACCCAATGATCGATGTATCATCTGCCAAAAGTGAGAGGTGAACTGAGTACCACGATCTGACACAATCTTTCTTGGCACTCCATGCAAACATACTATTCGTTCCATATACAATTCTGCCAATCTAGCTCCAGTATAGGTAGTTTTGACCGGTATAAAGTGAGCAACTTTGGTCAATCGATCGACTATTACCCATATGGAGTCGTAACCTCTCTGAGTACGAGGTAACCCAACTATAAAGTCCATACCAACTTCTTCCCACTTCCATTCAGGTATCTTCATCGGTTGTAACAAACCAGCGGGTCTCTGATGTTCTGCCTTTACCCTCTGACATGTTTCACACAAAGCGACATACTCGGCTACATCTCGCTTCAGTCCATCCCACCAATACTTTTTTTTCAGATCAAGGTACATCTTAGTGCTTCCAGGATGAATGGAATAAGCTGACTCATGCACTTCTCGCAGTATAGACTCACGTATCTCCTTGATTGCAGGTACACATAATCTATTCCCATGCCATAATGTACCATCATCATCTAACCGAAAACCTGATGCTTTGCCAAGAACAATGTTATCGGCTATCTGCTTTAACTTTTCATCTGACATCTGACCCTTACGTATCTCTTGCATCAATACTGGTTCAAGCTCTAACTCTATTCTGTTGATCACAATTCCCAAATTCAGATGTGCAAATTCAGCACACAACTCTTCTGGCATAGAAGCAATTCGGATCTCATTGGCATGGCTTTTTCTGCTCAAGGCATCTGCTACAACATTAGCCTTTCCGGGATGGTAGTGTATTTCCAAATCATAATCCTTAATCAATTCCAACCATCTGCGCTGCCTCAAATTCAGATCAGACTGAGTGAAAATGTACTTCAAGCTCTTATGATCGGTATAGATGTCTGTCTTGTGACCCACTAGATAGTGTCTCCAAATTTTCAATGCATGGACAACAGCTGCTAATTCTAAATCATGAGTGGGATAGTTCAGCTCATGCTTTCTCAACTGCCTTGATGCATATGCTACCACTCTGCCTTCTTGCATAAGAACACAACCCAAACCTTGACGAGATGCATCACAATAAATAGAGAAATCCTTACTCAGATCTGGCAGAATTAACACTGGAGCTGTAGTCAGACGTTTCTTCAATTCCTCAAAATTAGCTTGACATTTATCGGTCCAGACAAACTTAGCATTCTTCTCTAGCAGAGCTGTCATTGGCTTAGCAAGTTTGGAGAATCCTTCAATGAACATTCTATAGTAACCGGCCAATCCAAGGAAACTACGAATCTCGGTCACATCTGTTGGTGGCTCCCAGTTCAACACATCTTCAACCTTGCCCGGATCTACTGAAATGCCTCCATTAGAGATAACATGTCCAAGGAAAGAAACTTCCTTCAACCAAAACTCACACTTGCTGCGCTTGGCATACAACTTATGCTCTCTGAGTTTTTGTAGTACTAATCTCAGATGATCAGCATGATCCTCCTTGTTCTTAGAGTATACTAGAATATCATCAATAAACACAACAACGAACTTGTCGAGATATTCCATGAACACCTTGTTCATCAAATACATAAAGTAGGCAGGTGCATTGGTCAATCCAAAGGACATGACTGTGTACTCATACAACCCATACCTGGTAGTAAAAGCTGTCTTTGGAATATCAGATGCTCGAATCTTCAACTGATGGTAACCAGAACACAGATCAATCTTAGAGAACACACATGCACCTTTAAGCTGGTCAAACAGATCATCAATCCTCGGCAACGGGTACTTGTTCTTGATGGTAACTTCATTAAGCGATCTATAGTCAACACACATCCGTTGACCACCATCCTTCTTGTCAACAAAAATAACAGGAGCTCCCCAAGGTGATGAACTAGGACGAATAAACCCTTTTTCTTGTAACTCTTTAATTTGTTTCTTAAGTTCTTCTAATTCAGGTACTCCCATTCTATATGGTCTTTTAGCTATGGGTGCAGTTCCAGGTAAAAGTTCAATAATAAATTCAATGTCGCGATCAGGTGGCATACCTGGCAAGTCATCGGGGAACACATCCGGGAACTCATCCACCACTAGATCTTCCGGGAAAACCTCTTCATTCATCTGATTCACGGTTGCAGTTGGTGTTGGTTGTAGCACTACATTCACACTGATTCTGTCCCCCTTAGCTGTAGTAACTGTTACAACCTTATCTTGACACTGAATACCGGTCTTGGTTTTCGTCAGCCAATCCATACCCAGTATCAAATCAATACCAGCTGTTCTCAGCACAATTGGGGATACTGAGAAATCTACCCCCCCTAGGGACACATGTATAGGCATACACTGAAGCGTAGCTTGCAAACCTCCACCCGGTGAGGTAACCATTATGGGGGTTTTCATGAGACTAACAGGTAGATTATGCATTCTAACAAATGTATGTGATATGAAAGTATGCGATGCACCAGAATCGAAAAGAATTGTAGCGGGGATGGAACTGATGTTGAACGTACCAAGCATAATTTCTGGCGCTTCCTGCACGGTCTTTGTGGACACGTGATTCACCTTGCCCGAATTAGGGGGTACTTGCTGCCTTCCTTTCTGCCCATTATTCTGAGGTGGGAGCTGATCTTGCCTCTTCGGACAGCGGTTGGCATAGTGACCGGGATCACCACAACGGAAACAGGCATTGGGTGTTCCATTCTTGACGGGGGTGTTGGGTGCACTAGTCTTCATGGGAGCATTGTTGGGAGTGCCTTGGCGCTGGGCTTGATTATTGTTCTGCTGCTGTTGCGGGTATGAAGGACGTTGCTGTCCCTGGTTGCGGTTCCACTGAGTAGTCGGTCCCTGGTACCTCTGCTGATTGCCTGGTGCGAAGTTGGAACGAGGGCGGTTGTTATTACCAGAAGACTGACCTTGGAGCTTCCTCTTTCTAGCCTCCATCTCCTTGCGCTTGTTGTCAACCACAATAGCACGGTTGACTAAGGTCTGGTAGCTGGCATACTCATTGGACATAAGCTGCAGTGCCAGTCCGTCATTCAGACCCTTGAGGAAGCGACGCTGCTTGTCGGCATCCTGAGCAATATCAGCGGGAGCATAGCGTGACAATTGAGCAAACTTGTCACGGTACTCAGCAACGGTCATGGCTCCTTGGCGCAGAGATCTGAACTCTTCCTGCTTCAATTCAATCAGACCAGCAGGGATATGGTACCCTTTGAAGTTGGTCTTGAATTCTTCAAAGGTGACAGGTGGAGCATCGTTGGCTTGGCCGAACTGAAATGATTCCCACCAATCCAGAGCAGCTCCTTGCAACTGACCAGAAGCATAGAGCACCTTCTCCTGGTCATTGCATTGCGCGATGGTAAGCTGGCGTTCAATGGCACGAAGCCAGTCATCAGCCTCCAGGGGATCAGCGGCATGAGAGAACACTGGCGGGTGACCCTTTAAAAACTCACCCCTCTTGTCCCTCACTTGCATCGGTGGTGCTCCTCCAACTGGCTGATTCTGCATATGTTGCATCATGGTTTGCATAAATTGGGCTTGGATGCCCATCAACTGCTGAATGTTAACTGGGGGTGGTGGTGGTGGGTTAACAGGTGCTCCACGACCACGGCCACGTCCACGTCCACCTCCAGCTCCACCTCCTCTGGCGGCCATCTGTGTTTCCAACAAGGATCAAGGTTAGCGAACTTTTCATGAAACGATCACTTGTATGAGAGGAAACAGGAGATCTGAAAATTTCTGGGCGAGATCCGGTAACAGCAGCAAAGAAAAACAGTCATATACGGAGTTCCAGAAATCCAAACAGGGCGTGTGATACACGGTTGGAAAGATAACGAAATTATCTACAACTTTTATTCAAGTAACTTTCCCAAATTCTGTCGTTAAGTTAGTCAAAAACAGAGAACAAACAGATCTGTCCAGAGCTCAAAACTGCGCAGAAACTCTAACTTGAAACAGCCATATCTCACAAACCATAACAGCTATTGAAGTGATTCCAGAGGCATTGGTTAGATATAGGAGTCTATTTTCCACCATAAAATTTTCAGCCATGTTGCACGATCAGAACTTGAGATATAACCAAAAGATCACAGGTTGTTCCAGAAAACAGCATAGGACAAGATGTAACTAACCCTCTTATTATTCATAAACGTTATGTCCAACTATGAGATTTGTAGACAAGCCCACAAATCTCAACACTCATTACAAAGAACCAAATCACACATAAGCATAATGATAATCCAACTCACACATAAAGAAGCACACTAGCACAAAGTTTAACTAGACTCGACGAAACGTTTACTAATATCGTCTTATTACATAGAAGGGTGACCTATGCCTATTTGTAGAGCGGTTCACGGAGCCTCTTGTACATAGGGGGTTGGTTGAGAAGTTCCAAAAGCCCATCAATGGTGCTATAGCATCTTTTGAGATCTTTTCCCAGGGATATCACCTCCTTTTCCAAGTCCGCGTTAGACCTTTCCCTGTCAAGGAGAAAATCTCTTGTGGCCTTCTCGGTTGGTGTTGCATTGGGGTCTTCTACCATAGCCTCCTTATTCTCACTGTTCCAATAGGGCAGATAGCGGTATGCATCATCCCTCATGTCTTCAATGCGACGACCCCGGAATGCTTTGTAGGCTTCAACTGCCACGGCTTCCAAGGCTGACGCTAGAGTGGACCGACGAGCCCTGTGGCCAATCACCATCTCATGCAGGTATAGACCACTCTCTGGTTCTCGGACGGCGACAGTCACTCTTGCCTTCCAGTAGGTCCTTTCCATGGGATGACTGTACCTCCAGTGGGTGTACTGTACGATGATGTTCTTGTCGGGGTAGTAAGCATCAAAAAGTCCCATCAGCCTGTGATGTGTGGGACTCTGGGCAGCTGTGGGCGCTCCGACGAGATACCCGGAGTCCACGTCCCAACCCGTTGGAAGCTCTTCATCGTCTTCAACCTCCAGCACTTCTGGGGGCACTGGCGCGGGAGGTACTGGAGCTTGTGGTACTGGTGCTGGTGGTGTGGGTTCTTGTGGTTCCACCTCTTGAGGTGCTTGTTCTTGCAGTACTGGCTCTTGCGGTGCTACCTCCTGCGGTTCTGGCTCATGGGGTGCTTGCGGTGCTTGCGGAACAGGGTTGCCTGCCCTCCTGCGTCCACCGATGGTCTTGCGGGTGATACGACGAGCCATCTATGGAGTAGACCAAGAAACAGATACAATAGAATCAATATATTTGTGTAATAGAGCAAGTAAAGAGAAGCATATAGTTTTGATAAATTAACAAGGCTAAGATAAATAGCAAGAATTGAGAAGCAAGGACCACTAAAACGACCATAACTAACTAGGCTTGCGTCCTACAGTCAACATAGCTCTGATACCAATTTGTCACACCCAATTTTAAGAACAAAATTGAATGCAATAACTCATGTGTGCCCAGAGATCAATCACACACATAAGCCACAAATTTAAGAAGTACCATCACATATGTTTATTACATAACGAATAATATTCAAAGTCTTTACATAGCAGCGGATATATAAAGCATCTCTCGCGGTAGCTCCATCACAGGGAAGATGACTGGTTGACAGCAAGACTAGAACTCTTCAGGGAAGTCGTCGTTACCATAGCAATCTGTTACCCATCCGGGATTTTTATCCAAATAGAAAGAAAATAAACAAGCATAAGTACATCTCGTACTTAACAAGTGTAACATGGGGTTCATGAGGCTCAAATAAGGCTGACACTGGTTAGACTGCGGTAGCTTTTAATTGGCAATATTTTAATATGAAAGTGAACATATATGAATGCTTAAACCCAATCCACATGATCATAATAACTGAAACATAGTAATAAGGTAATCCACATGAGCAACATAAATAAACAACATATAACAACTAAGTCTGTGAGTTTTCCGGGCCGCTCGTATCCGTGAGCACGGCTGATATATCAGTTTATTAAACTCTGCGCAGAGGTGTACACTTTACCCGATGAGTTGTGATATCCAGATACCCGGGTTAATTACTCCCATAACACTTCCAAGGTGAGTGGGCAGGATACACGCAAAGCCTTTCAAAGGTTCGTCTAACAAGTTAGGGCCGTTAGGTCTTAAGGCAAGGGGAAGAAGGGTCTCCCAACCTTGCGGCAATGCAGGCAAGGTGAAAGTAGCCGCCCTAAATCCAGCTCGTCAAGCGCCTTATGCGCCCTTTCGGGTAACCTCTAACAAGCTAGAAAAGGTCCTTATACTGAGCTAAGGTCAGAGCCATATAACCCTCATGGTTGCACTGTATGTCCCAGCTTTTGCTGACAGGAGGTCCTAAACCATGTTGCTAAAAAGATCAAGTTTTATTCACCGTTATTAGATCATGTTTGGTTTAAGTAAAGCTCTAGCAAAATTCTACCCATATGCATGGCATCCCAAAGTTAACAAGGTAACAGGTCCAAAAATCTAGGATAAACTAGATAGGAGGTCAAAATTAGACACATGCATATGATTTTAGATGCTTCATGGTGAATAGGTCAACAAGGATGATCCCATGCTATACTTGCCTGATTCAGAGTACTCTGGTTGCTCCTGGTTGTCGAAGTAGGGCTCCTGATCACCAGCGTAGGTCTCACCGTCTATACTCGATTACCACATCAACACACAATCATCGGAACACAATCATGCAAAGCAGACAAGCTATAATTAGAACATTACACCAACAGCAAGAAAATAATATAAAAAGTTTGAAAACAGCAACTACGGTCTACCACGATCACACAAACGCGAGAATCACGAAAAACGGATTTATAACGCAAAAGTTATGAGCTAAACAAGTTACTAAACCTTAATTAGTAGATTAAACCTAACTCAAATTTTAATTACTGAAAACAGTAGATATTCTTGTACAGATAGATAGATCTTTTCAAAACGAATCTAACGCAACTTGAACGGACTAAATCGGACTAAAAACGTGGAAGTTATAAGCATTTAAAACTGGTGGCAAATCTGTAAATAAACTGAAATTGATTTTGAATTTAAATTGATTTAAAACGAATTTCAGATCTGGCTGGACTGCGCCTCAATTTGGATGAAACGCAGGGGCTTAGAAGCAAGTTTTCGCAGACTCAGAGCACAGTGCCCAAAAGGACCGCGGGTTGAGGCTCGAAAAATTGTAATGGCCTTTCTGTAAAATGACCGGCGAAGGGGTACTGACTGATGGAGATCGTCGATTCCCAGATGGACGGCTCAGATTAGTTCTGGGAGGGGCTGGCGGCGCTGTGTCGCCGGAGAGGAGAGAGTGCGGCGGCGCCATGGCCGGAAAACGGCGGCGCGGATCGGGATTCCGCTACAGAGCGGTAGAGACCTCGGGAAAAGATCCAATCGAAAGAGGAGAGCAAAGCGGACTCACCAGAGGCACAGACGAGGTCGGAGACGATCTGGTGGCGGCGTATCGCTCGACGAGGCGGACGGCGGCTCTGGAAAGCGACGGCGAGCGATTAAGGCATCAAAACGAAGAGGAGAAAGAGGAGAAAACACTCGGTTAGCTTCGAGAGATCAAGGAGAAACTCTAGGAACCTCTTGCGGGCACTAGAACTCGGTGAAGCGTCGGGTCGACGACGGCGGATCTTCGGCGGCCGCGGAGTTCGTCGCGGGAGCGAGTTAGGGCACGAGAGCAGGAGTTTGATGCGTGGGGAGAGGCGGCGGACTCTCGGGGATCTTATAAGGGGATCGGCTCGGTCGATTTGGCAAGAGAGGACGCGTAGCGTCGATGGAATCGAACTCGGCATCGAGTTCGAGCCGGAGACGAGAGGGAGACGCCGTCCCTGACCGGTGGGGTAAGCTGTCAGCGAGAGGGAGCGAACCAGGCGCGCGGGTGCGGCGAGCGGACGGCTGGGCCGGCGGAGCGGCGCTGCGCGCAGGCGTTGGGCCGGGCAGCGGCCCATGCGGGCGAAGGAGAAAGGGGAAGGGGAGAAGGGAAGCGGGCCGGCGCGAGCGGAGGGAGCAGGCCGACCAGGCTGATCGGGCCAAAAAGGGAGAAAGGAGGGGGAGAGAGAGAGAAAAGGATTTTCCAATTTCCAAATCTGATTTTCAAGAATGGATTTGAAATCCCTTTAAATTCAAACAAGTCTTGAGCAAAACCAATCATCACAAAAATAAGATATGCACCAGCATGTATGCATCAACATGTTCTTTGGCCTAGGATTAATTTTAGCTTTTGTAAATAATTTATTAACTAGGTTCTATGCAACACCTAAAATGCATAATTAATTCATTTGCCTATTTTCAAATTGATGCAAATTTTGGGATGTTACATTCCGCAGTCCTTCTCCTCCGGCAGACGGCCAAGGCCCCAGCCAACCCTAATCGGGACACGATCTGGCATTGGACGATGACGCATGGTGTCACACCCGGTTTTAAGAACAAAACCAGGTATACACCATATGTGAGCCCAGGAAGTCAAATCTCACATATAGTCACAAATAAAGGGTAATATCGAAAGACAATGCTCTTATATAACGTATATAAAACAAAAGAACATAACCTTAAAGAGCAGACAGCGGAAAGACACTCCGATCTTCAGATGGAGACACCAACTTCACAGGGACAACTGACTGGTTGATCACAAGCCTAACTTCTCCAACTCTTGCAGTCTGGTACCCATCCGGGATTTTTCCAAAGTGTTGAAAAGTAAAACAAGCATAAGTACATCTCGTAGTTAACAAATATAACATGGGGTTCATGAGGCTCAAAAGGCTGACACTGGTTTAACTGCATTAGCTTTTAGTTGGCATAATTTTAGCATTAAGTAGCATCAAAGTATAACCATCCCAATTTAAACATTTGATCAAGTAAACATGTATCCATTGAATAAATATCATCATCATTATTACCATCATTTATAGCAACAACTATACCATAAGAATTCCAGGTCGCTCGTAACCGTGAGCACGGCTGATATATCAGTTTTACACTCTGCAGAGGTTGTACACTTTACCCGATGAGTAGTGATTCCCATATGCCGGGGTTTGCAAGGCCCACGTTACACTTCCAAGGTGCACGGCAGGGTTCACTGCGCAGCCTTTCAAAGGTTCGTCTAACAAGTTAGGGCCGCTAGGTCTTAAGGCAAGGGGATGTAGAGCCCTCCTTCCAGGTGGCACAATAACACGCAGCCTATACACACGTGGACAGAAGCCGCACTATACCCGTCTCGGCAAGCGCCTTATGCGCCCTTTCGGGTAACCACTAACAAGCTAGAAAAGGTCCTCATACTGAGCTAAGGTCAGAGCCATATAACTCCCATGGTTGCACTGTTGTCCCGGGTGATCCCTTATAGCAGTTCCTAAACCATGTTGCTATAAAAGTCATATTTTAACATGTCACATATAACATTAAAACAAATTTACATGATCATAGTTTAAGTTGAGCACTAGCATCAAGCTATCCAATGCATACCCATGGTTATCAAGGTACAAGATCAAACATCTAGGATAAATCTATATAGGCATCAAGGTAGACACATGCAATATGAAAATTATGATGAATTAAGGTTATTAGGACATCAAGGAGGATCCCATGCTATACTTGCCTTAAACTCAAGATCCTTCTTCTGTCGACTTGTAGACTTCCAAAGGTTTACTCTTGGTCACGATCTCTTCCTCTTGATCACCAACGTAAACTCACAGACTGGACATACGATCATAGAACACCACACAAGCATCCAATACCAATCATGCAAAGCAAAACAAGGCCTATAATTAGAACAGTACATCAATCATAAGAAAACAAGATGAAAAGTTTTGAAAACTGATCTACGGTTCACTACGGTCACACAGACGCGAAGATCACACTAATTGGAGCTATAACGGAAAAGATATGAACTAAACAAGATTAAAGACACTAATTACTAGATTAGTTTTAACTCAATTTTTAATTATAAAAGACAGTAGATAAAGTTATATAGTTTGAAAGAACTTTTCGAACCGAACCTAACGCAAGTTAAACGGATCAAAACGGAGTTAAAACGGAGAAGTTATAAGCATTTAAATCCAGTGGCAAAACTGTAAATAAAATGAAGTTGAATTTGAATTTAAATTGATTTAAATCGAATTTGCAGACTTGACTGGACTGCGCCTCAAATAGACAGAAGAGCAGGGGCTTATAAGGAAGATTTCGCAGACTCAGTGAATAGGATGGGTTGGACTGCGGGTTTAGGCCTTATTAATTATAAGGGCCTTTTTGCAAAACGGTAGTCGAAGAGGTATGGATGGATTCCAGCCGTTGGATCAGATCCGCACGGCGCAGATTAGATGGGTGAGGGAGCGGCGGCGCTGACGCCGGAGGGGAGAGCAGGCACGGCGGCTGTGGCGGCGCCATGGCCGGCGGATGACGGCGGGGCTAGGAATTGGGGTTAGGATGCACCAAACGGCTCGGGAAAAGGACGAGGATATTCAGGAGCTCGGTGCGGACTCACCAAGGGTGAAGAGGAGGTCGGAGCGGGTTCCTGAACGGCGCGGTGCACAAAGAGGCGGCGGCGATGCTTCTGTAAACGGCGGCGAGCATAGATTAGGCAAAACCGAGGGGAAAAAGAGGGAAAAGAGCTCGGGTGGCTTCAGGAGATCGAGACTGAGCTCGAGATACCTTTGGTGGACGCGGAAACTCGCTGAGTTGTTGAGAGTTGACGGCGGCGGGATCTCAGTACTCCGAGGAGCTTGCGGTTGGGGTGATTTAGGGCACAAGGAGCTCGGGTTTTCGGGTAAAGGAGAGGCGGCGGAGCACGGGCTTGCCTTTTATGGAGAAGATAGCGTGCGGAAGAGGCAAGGCGAGGCGTGGGAGAGGCGGAGTCGAGCTCGGTTCGCGTCCAGGTGGGAGTCGGGAGGAGGAAGGAGACGCCTGACGAGTGGGGTCACCGTGTCAGTGGTGGAGTGGAGCGAGCGCGGTGCTGGCTTCTGCGTTGGGCCGAGACGGGAGGGAGAGCTGGGCCGCTGGACCGGAAACCAGGCCGATCGGGCCAACGACGGAGCGCGAGGGGGTGCCGGCCGGGGCTGGGCCGAGGGCGAAGCGGCCCAAGAGGAGGGGGAAGTGGGAGACTGGCGGCAGGCTGGGCCGCTGGCCGGCTCGGGCTGAAAAGAGAGGGGCGCGAGCAAGGCTTCCTCGGGCCAAAACTGAAGTGGAGGTGAGGGAGAAAAGTTTTGCCTTTTTCTTTTATTTCAAAACCTTTTCAAATCACTTTCAAACCAAATTTGAATTCCTTTTGAAATTTTGTTTGAATCTTTGGGAGAATAAATAGATTTTGAAACTTTGAACTCTTCCAAACTTTTTGAAAACAAAAAAGTCTTCATTTTCAAAACCCTTTTCTAAGAAATTCGTTTTTCTTTAAATTGTTTTTAAAACCATTTTGAGCTCAAATTGAATTTTAGCCAAAACCACACATCACAAAAACTCAAATGCACCAACATGAATGCACAAACATGTTTCTAAAACCCTAGGATAAATTTTAATTTAGAGAAATTTTTTTTATTTCCCTATATTTTATGAGCACAAAAATTCATAAATAAATCATTTTAACTCTAATTCAAGAAATGAAAATTTCAGGGTGTGACACATGGGCTTTCATCTGGAGTGTCGCCGACACCCGACGCCTCCTAGAGGAGGAGCGCCATCGAACCACCCGCCTGGTGGAGGAGCGAGAAGTCCTCCGCGCTCGTCTCAATAGTGCTCTTGAGCACTTAGAGGCGTCCGACGCTAGAGTTGCTGGTACATTTTTTCAAAATCTTCCAACTTATCACATCAATTACCTTTGTATAACCATACTAGTGAATCCGTTGGCAACTGCTTGTTTAAATACTTAGCCGATTTTTTCTTTGACTTAATTGGATCGGCTATCCCTTTTAAACTTAGTCTCTTTTATCCAACTGTAGAACTCCAACAGCAGCTCGACTGGCTCCCTGGGCGAGCCACGACGATTGCTGACTTCGTGAACGCCCGGGGAGACAACCTGAGGACTCGCCTGGATGATGTCGGGACGCGCATCAGGGAGCTGGCTCTCCACGCTATCTGCCATGGCGCCACCTTCGCCCTTGCCGGAGCCGAACTCAGCGGTGCTGAAATCTCTTGGGAAGTCTCTCCCTCCTTCGTCGGTGCCAGGATGAGGGAAGACTTCAGGGAGCTGGTGGAGGAGTTCCAACCCCTGGGGCTCGCCGTGACGGAGGTATCGCACCTGGAGGACCTCCTGAACAGGCTTCATCTAGATTAGTCTATGTTCTTAATGTTTCTTTTGGTGTATCCGGCCTGGTGGCCGAACAAACTGAACAACAAGTCTGCCCCTGCATTGTCAGGCTAAATAATTTTGTTAAATATTGTTTGCCTGACATCTTCTGCATTGTATTGCTTGTGCTTCCAGAATTTTTCCTTTGATTTATTTCTTTTTGATGAATGTTCTAAAGGCGATACTTCCTTAGTATCGGCTACCAATTAAAATCAAAAGATGATACATACATATCGGCTATTTTTGTTCTAAAGGCAATACATTAGTATCGGCTATAAAATCAAGCGAATCGATCTTTCGTTCTAACTCCAAAAGAAATAATCTTGACACAACACCGACTTTAGCTTATTGGCGCCGATGCGAATCACCATTAGCAAGTTAATCTGCCAAAACATTTTTGAAGTTGATTGCTTGGATCGGCTGTTGACTTTCGTCAATTGTCTTAAGAAAGTCTTCTTCAAGAATCTTTCCAGAAAAGCACTCTAAGTTATCAATGTTCCAAACATCAGGGTCTGAATAAGCAACACTAACAGTTGAATCGACTGGTACCACTTCCACAGTGTCGCCGATCCACTGAATCACATTCTGATGCATGGTAGACAGAATGCAACAGTTGGCGTGGATCCAATCCCTTCCAAGAAGCACACTGTAGAATCCTTTTGCATCGACTACAAAGAAAGTAGTCGGCATACTCTTGCTGCCAATTGTCAATTCGACACATATAGCACCTTTAGTAGCCGATATGTTGCCAGCAAAGTCGGTCAAGCTCATATCGATCTGAGTCAAGTCTTCAGTGGTCTTGCCAAGCTTTCTAAAAGTGGCGTATGGCATCAAATTAACAGCTGCCCCACCATCAACTAACATCCTGTTCAGAGGCCTCCCATCGACAAACCCTTTTAGGTATAAAGCCTTCAAATGAGAATGTCTCTCAGGTTTTTGAAACGTGGCCTCTTCTGCTTGATAGATCCACTAAGCAATGACTTCTTCATTATCAGATTCTTCTTCATGATTAGAGTATCTAAATTCAGCAGGCAACATGAACAGAGCAGCGATATTAGCCGATGACTCACCCTTATCGGCTATCTGCTTTACTTGCCAGATTTTGAGTTTCTTCTTCTGGACTTCATCATTTCTCAACCTTTGAACCTGTCGCTTCTGGCTTTTGGTCAAGCCACCAGGACACCATTGCCCCTCTTGCCAAGGATGATCATGATCGGCTAACCTTACTCCAAGTCGATTATGAACATTTTTATTTTTTATGCGCCGATCTGTATTTTCAAACCTTAATCTTTCATGTACAGATCGGCGGTTGTCTCTCGACTGCCTATACTCTTGGTACTGATCACTGCATTCTGGACAATTACGAAGAGTAGGAAGTTTCAAACCCTCATTCCAACAATGTCTGAAGAAGGGACAATCCCAATGATTCTTTTCTTCATCTCTGACGCGTCTTCCTACTTCACGAGACCTCCTATACTCTTCTTCCTCGAGCCATTCTTGATATTCTTGTTCATCCCTTTCCCTTTGCATATGGCTCCTTTCCTTCTGACGTTGCACTTGTTTAATAAGATTCTGATAGTTGGACGCCTTCTTGTTTCACCAGCCTTTGAAGTTTCAGGTTGATCATGTTGATTAGTGTTTCTCTTCCCTTTCATCTCCTGATACTCCCTAGCTGTTAGCTGCTTCTTTGGATCAACTGTCCCAGCTGCCTTGTCTTTATCAGAAGTCAACACCTTGATTTCACTTCGAGGTGTTGGAGCTACCATGTTGTGTGGGAAAGGATGGCCGTTGATGCTCATACCTTTGGCCTTTTCTAGACCTATCCTTCCTTTAACGATTGCCCTCTGTATCATATCTCTGAAAATCTTGGTCGGTCACACCAACACACTCGTGCACACGGTCCTCAAAGGGGTGCGGAGCAAGGTCCTGACCTCCTGAACCTTCAACGTATGGTTGTTGACGTTTGTTAGTGCAAATAGAATATGAAAGATTCCGCAAGCGCACAGAACACCATCGTAGCATTTTACCGGGAGTATTACAGGATCGTTATTTATATTTTACCACTGGAAAGCTAGGGTCAAGAATCTGATAACTTACTATCATGCATCTACTAACTTAGAGTACTAAATAAACTAGAGCAGGAGTAAATGATAAATGATATGATATTAAATGAAAGCACAATAAAGAGAATGTAATGATAAATGTATAGATAACTATAGTGGGAGGACAACGGGAGAGATCAAGGTTCCTATGCACTTCTCTATTACTTGGGTTCTAATGTAACAAAGATGAAAAGATATAGCAGTCATAAACATTGGCACTTTGGAGCAACAGTACCTTTCTAACTCTCGAAAAAGACTAGGAAGAAGGTAGTCAGGGGAAGGCTGCCAAAAGCTCTACGAAAACATCAATCCGAACGTGGTGGACTACGAAGGCGTAACAGAGCTGTCACCCCTGGAGCTACCACAACTATTCTGTGGGATTGAGCGCAACCTCAGGTAACATATAGACTAAACACCATGTCTAATATATCGATTACTTCTCTAATTATGGCCTATAACTAGAGCACTCAATACGAGCAAAGATCCCATGCCAAGATTTAACAACTATACTAATCATATAATAAAGCATAAAGTAAATAGAGAAGATAAATATATTAAAGCATAAGTCTTACAAAGAAAAGATACAAAGACATACCAAAACTCTGAAGACTCCTCCGAAACTGGAGCGCAGCTCCGCTCTCCCTAACTCCCGACTAGAGCTAAGCTATTACATTGGAAAATCTAAACCTGATTACATAGAGAGGAGAGGTTGTCCTTCGAGGGACGCCTCTACAAATACTCCCTAATGATGATGATGTTGCCTCAGGGGGGTCCTGGGTTTATTATATAAGGGCTCCTGGCGTCGCCTCCACCTTGAGCAAGCGATGTGGTACTAAATCTTTCGTCAAATGCACTTGGGCCTAAATGGGCCAAAACGCGTTGGAGAGGTCGGTTGGAGTGCGTCACGCGAAGAGGGGCGAATTTGGGCCCTGTACCAGACCGGTCGGTCCAGTAGGGAGACCGGTCGGTCTGCCCCTATGACAGGTGGGCCCCGCCTTCCGTGGGTCGCCTCCTCGTGTCTTCTGGAATGTCCTGGAATGTTCTAGAATCTTCGAAGTCGTATCCATCGAGGACTCTCGCTCCGGGACTCCAAATATAGCAAATCATATATCCGTTTCGATCGTCTCGATGAGGTCTTCGCAATGGTGTGCTCTGTTTCATCACTTGAGATACTTTTATATGGTAAAAACATGGATGTCCTACAAAACAAGTGAGAGCACCAAAACTTGTGGAACTTGTTAGAATCAAACCCTACAACTATGCTTTATGGTTCATTTCATGTCATTCTATGCATTAGTTGATGGTATAATATTGACATTAAGGACCGTCAACAATGGTGGAGCCGAATCTTAGCGAGATCGACTTCGGGCGTGCCAGTCAATTTGACCTGTAATTGACAAGGAGAAGAAAAGTCTGTCAAATTGTGGAACCTGCCGGTTTGGTGCCAGATAGTTCGAAATTATACGGCTCTGATATAGCCATTAGTCTTTAGGATTTTGACTACAAAGTCAACTCCCAGGACATTGCATGAAAGGTATTGAAAAAGATATGAAGCATAACGGCTATGACATGTGTAAAAGAGTGTTCATAATAAACAAATAGCCGATGAGCTTTTAAAGATGTTAACAAAATAAAGATCTATGTGTACATCTAAGTGACATGAAACCAACGTATCGACTAAATGCACGAGCAGTTCTATCCATTAACAGTGGGGTGTTTCCATACAACCATAATAACAGATAAATTGATAAAATAGCTTAAACATCAACAGTGGGGTGTCTCCATACAGCCTTAATGATGACCAAGCTAGATCACGTCTCATGCAAAAAGTAGATCCGTTAATTCCAAGCCATTTAAAAGAACACATTATGAAGAAAGCATAACTGGATCGACTATTTTAGCCAATTCAGGGTCCATGAGGCACGAACAAGATCTACCCGTCAAAACCATGATTTAATCTAAAATAAACAGACTTAATCTATCATATATATCAGTGGGGTTCGGAAATACAGCCGTAATAAACATGCTAGATCAAATCTATCTGCTCTCAGATTAGATCGTAGTTTTATTGGATATCTCGAACGCACAACATGTAACAACCAAGATTGATGAAATAGTCGATGAAAGGTTTGAATCGGCTATTTTCTCTGTTGTGAGCGTATAAACCTCAAAACAGCCGAAACAAAGCATCTTTTAGACTTGAGCCACTTTGTCAATCTTGATTGGACAAGGTGTTATTTAAAACATAAAGAAACAAATTAAAACATAAAACAACATTGGTAACTTAATGAATCTATTAGCTTGTCAAACCAATAGAGCCGATAACTAGCCAAGATCAACTGAAGTAAGAGATTGATCAGAGTCAAGACAGTCTTACGAAAGACGAGCTTAAGCCGATAACTAGCCATGCCATAGCTTAACAAGAGTTTGGTCGATGCCCAATACAGCCTTATTACACGATGACACAAGCCATTGGTGAAACTTACAAGCAAACCGGAGGTCGGTCGATGCCGATGCAGCCCTGCCTGATTGAAGGTCTCGCCGAGATCTACGTTACTCCTACTCCTAGGGTTTTGGCCGAGGGCCGATGTATTGATTGATTGGATTCTCCTACAAAATCCGGGTTTCTAACTATTTACAACCCGGTTGACTCCTGACCTAACACGACTAAGTTACATAATAGGTAAAAATAAAAGACGACTCGGACTTGAACTTCTTGGTTGAGCCCGACACGTCTTCGAAGCCCGTCGCGCTGGTCCACACGAATCCTTCTGGTTATGCTTGACCCACATAAGCTTCTTTATTTTTAGGCCGATCCTTTTCCTTAAAAATCAGCCGTTTATGTCTACAAAATAATAATCTTCTCGGTCCAAAATCTGGTGTAAACACTAGCTCTAATTGTTTGTGTGCCATAGTTATATTAGGTAGAATTGTTGGATAGTTGGCTTGCAACACACTATTAGGCTAGCGCAAAAAGCTTCGCCATTTGTCATACTAATAGTTTTTGCCTAAGTGTTTTGTAGATTTTTAATTAGGCTATTCACCCCCCTCTAGCCAATTTGGACCTTCCAGCGCGTCCGATGCCCCTTTAAGCGGCGTGGGTGTTTCCTCTCACCGATGCTTTGGACCCACACGTCATACCCCTTCGTCATTCGTCTTCTTCCTTGCGACCTCACCCGCAAGCCCGAGCCCGCCGGCACCTAACCTCCTAAACCCTAGCTCGCGCTCGCCCTCGCCGCCGGCCGCTGTGCCCTCGCCTCGCTCGCCACCGCCGTGCTCCGCGCGCCCTCGCTCCCCGCACTCACCAGCTGCCCCCGCGCGACCGCAGCAAGACCGCTCGCCGGAGATCGAGCCCACCTCGCCGGCGTTGAACCCGCTCGACGGCCGCCCAATCTTCGCCGGAGTTGTCCCTTCACAGGCTTGTGCTCGTTCCTGAGCCCATCATCTCCTCCGGCGCTCTCTTCCCGGCCAGCAGCTCATCCACAGTGAGCACCACCTCTCCAATCCAAATCCATGCACGCAAGGTGCTCGACAAATTGTCCCAAAGGCCATTCACCTCTTTTCTGACCCCCGTTTTCGCTCAAACCTTTTTGCAGACCCCTTCACGTGACGTGTGGACGCCGGAACGTTGGTCCTTAGTGTTGACGCAAAACGTGGCACCTCGCGCCAAGCACACAGCAAGCCGAAAAGCTGGCTTCAATCGGGTGCCCGGAGTATGTTGATTCCGGAGACGTGCCAGTCGGTTTGACCTGAAAACCAACAAGGGATAAAAACGCGAGAATACCTCTGGAACATGTCGGGTGAGACCAGACAGTTCCATATGTACGGCTTAGAAAGCCAATCACGACGGCACACAGCTATAGAAGCTGTCTGTCAAAGCATGTTTGTAAAATCATTCGGCAAGTATGAAAAAAAGTGCGTAAAGCATATTTAACTGCCGAATGCGTATGTAAAAGGAGACACACTTTGAACGAAATAAAGATGTTATAAACAGGTAACTTACAAAAATAGATCTATTCGAATAACACATGCATAGGTTAATCCAACTAATCTGCCGCACGTTTAGTCTTCATAAACCCGTCAGGCATAAACTCAAGCGAAGCTAATCCACCGCATGATACCACTTGCCATAAGTCCACACCACTTCTTATAATTAGATTAATCCACCGCATGATACAATCTAAATATAACAAGCTAAAAGCATGCGTATATTTGAACAGATCTATAAAAGCTCGTTACTCATGTAAGCATAACCAAAATCGGCAAACCAGCCGAATTGGGGTCCATGAAGAAGGAGCAAACAAGCAAACACGATTCAACTAATCTAAAACCTGCATCTGCCGCACGATACCTAGTTTTATCAAAGAGTAATCGAAATTAACATGCATGAACCCGCGACATTTAACAATCTGGATTGAAAGTTGATCCGGCCATCAAGATATTATGATTAGCAAAAGCACAAGCAAGCTTATGGAACAAGGCTGAACAAAGATCAATCTAGATTGGGCAAAAGAGTGTTACAAGAATTAAATAAATAAAACATATAACACATGACAACTTAATGAATCTATCAGATCTGCCAAATCTAATAGAGCCGATAACTATTTTTACTCATGACTTAATCCGCCGCACGATACAAGGCACAAGCAAAAACTTCCCGTCATAAGCTTAAATCCGCCGCACGATACTAAGCTTAACATACGAGACTACTTGCATCATATCTAAATCCACCGCATGATACTAGACATGATAGCAAGGTTGCTGGTACTTACGAAGGTCGACAGATCGATGATTCCTCTCAAAGAACTCGACGACACGACTAAGGACTCGAAGACGACACGGGGCCAGTTTGTATTGATGTGGTTGTGAACAGTTTTACAATGGTCGAGGGTTCATATTTATACCCTGAACGAAATATGAGTCCTAAACAATTACGATTCATATAATAAAATATGGAAAGATACAAATTCTACTCCCAATCTTTTCGGCGTCCTCCATCGTCACGTGTCTTCTCGTGCAAGCCGGCTTTGCTTGCAACATCCATCCCCGAATGGAGCCACCGTTTTGTAGAATAGCCGACCGCATAAGCATTCACCAAAACCCTGAGGACCAAATAGTCACCCGATTGCTTGCCGAATCCTTTCTTCTCTGCTGGCTGGGTCCACTTGTCATATTCTTGTGCGTGCGAAAATCCGGTGTCAACATATGCCCTCTAATTTTGGGATAAATATTTATTCCAAAATTCCTTTTTCTTGCATATTGACGTGAAGTCTCCGGGAGCATCCACCTCCACACGTCATAATTGCGACACTTGCCGATCCATCTCCCGATACACCTTTGGGATTCTTCAAAGTCTCCTTTTACTCTGTATCGGTTTGTGTTTTCCGAGCTCCTCTGCTCCATTCTCAAAACCAAAAAAACCCTCTTTTCTCCTGCTATCCCCAATCAACTAGAGGATGTCTTCCGAAGCGAGCCGCCATAGCTCCGAGTTCAGAGCTTCTAGCACCTCTAAGAAGAGGTTGCCCTTCATCATCTCTGTCCCGAAAGATGAAACAGCTGTTCTCACATTATTGTTCTTGTTTCAGGAGGAACGGTGACGACTCCCCTGAGGACCTGACCCAGAAGATCGTAGATCTTCAAGTCGATTTGGAAAGGAAGGATCGGGAAATCACCCGAATCTCTCGAGAGCGTGATGTCGCTCGGGAACGAGCCGCCGATAAGTATTCTTCATCATTTCTCTCCCATTCTCTTTCCCCGCCTTTACTGACTCTTCCTCCTTTTTAGCTCTGGAGGCTAAGCTTCATCTTCTCGAAGCTGCTATTGCTGATCTTGCCGTCACGGCCAATGTACCGGGTACAACAGCCCTGAGGCGGGTGAATGAGGTCAACCGAGTTCTCCCTGATATCTCCAGAGCTGGTATGGGTTATGGCGCAGCGCTTGCCTTTAACGCTGTTCGGATTCATTCTGGTGCCGATTACCGCAACTTTGATGTTTGTGAGCGAGGGCTAGAATACAGGGTGGCACACTCTGTCAATGACATGAAAGAAGCTAGAATAGATCTGGCTGATTCTTTTGACTTTGACCTCCCGATTAGGAACATGATAGGGTGGACGAACTGATTTTCTACTGTAACTTGTTCCCTCTTTTATAAATAAGAAGGTGCTTTGTTCGTCCTCCTGAAATCAATCTGTAATTTGATCAATGTGTGTTCTGTTTTATGCATTAGTCAATGACTTTATCTTCATTATAGCGGCGATGTTTACTACATCGGCTATTGCTGATAATGGCATCAGATACCTTCGCCTTGTGAAGGACCGAAAATGCTAAAGCAAGGCGACCAGAGGGGGGGGGGGGTGAATGAGAGCCTACAAATTTCTTCCGAAATTACGGCCTCTGTCCCAACAAAATCAACCCCAAGAGCAAAGCACACACACGTGATGTCCACGACCCAAGAGAAAGGGTGGATGTTCCCTTGGACCACAGCGGGTCACCACAAAAGCTCCCTCTCCCAAATCCACGCGAGTCAACTAGTGACACGATGGTCTTTGGGTAACCTCAACCTCCCTCGAGCAACGCGAGGGTGATTCAGGCTATCTCGCAAAGCGGGAAGCCCGATTTTTGTAGAGCACGAAGTTGGGAATCCAACGCAACAAGCGGATCTCAAATCAAAAGTCAGACGAACAAACTGCGGACGAAACTGCGCAGAAACCTCTTGACCGGACTCTGGCTGCGTCCGGTCATGAGCCACCGGACGCGTCCGGTCTGAGAAAATAGGTTTTGGACCCTTACTGTTTGTGACCGGACTCACAAGAGTGATGCGTCCGGTCGTGTGTTCAGCGTCCGGTCAAAATACGAAACGAAGGAAAACAGTAACCACAGTGCGTCCGGTCTTAGTGAAACAGAGAGTCCGGTCGATCACGTCGGCCTTCAACGACCGGACTCACACGGAGCGTCCGGTCGATGATCAGAGAGCGTCCGGTCACCCCGACTTTGATCAGTCCGACCACCGAATCAACTCGATCTCACCCAAAACAAAACCACTAGGGTTCAAACTTGGTGAGAGGAGTCACAAGGAGGATAGTGAGCTATCTCTAAGAGATCATGGCTCGAACCTATCTCCAAATCGATGAACCGAAGAAAATCGGGGGAATGGAGAAAAACTTGACCCGAAACGAAAATCAACCGATCTACTAGCTCGTGAGGTTAGAAGTGAATTCCTTCGGTGGAAAGAAGTGCCTCACGATCTAGAGCAACTTGGTTCAAATGGATTTGCAAACGACACACCAAGCAAAGAGATCGATCGACGGGAGAAACATGGAGAAAAGCAACCCGCGAAGAACAAGAACAAAAACACGAATCACAACCACGAATTTGCAACCATGTGGCTACCACACGCTACAACAGTGAGGTTATGACCTCACTTCCTCAAAATCTCCAGTACACAGAGGTATGGTTCTCTGCGGATCTCAGCTAGCTACAGCAGAGGATTGGGAGAGCAGGAAACCCTAAGTGCAAAGAGCAAATGACTGAGATAAATGGGGAGGTGGGTGTCTCCCCCTGCTTATCCTAATTCTAACTATTCCTAATTCCCACTCTACCCCTAACTACTTACAGAGCGAACCAGCTAAACCCTAAGGTTATTCTGGACCAACTCGAAGGTAGGTGGATCCGACGGCCACGCCCGCACAACTGGTAGCGTTGCCTCGACGCAACCTCCCGATTGCCGCCACGTGCCGCCACCGTTCTGCGTCCTTTTCGTGGACGTCGCACCCCCGGTTTGGAGGCCCAAACCGGGAAACCAGCCTTTACGACCAACCCCCGGTTTTGAGGCCCAAACCGGGAAACCTGCCCACCAGCGCCTGAGTTTTGTGGCCCAAACTCAGCAAACCCACAACGCCTAGGTTTTGAGGCCCAAACCTGGAAACCGTCCTCAGCCCGAGTTTTGTGGCCAAACTCGGAAACCATCAGCGCCCAGGTTTTGAGGCCCAAACCTGGAAACCGTCCACCCGATGGTTTTTCTCTGGCTCTACCAGCAAACCGAAGCTATAGAAGGGATGCACCGCCCGTGCACCCCATCCACCGACACGTGTCCCAAGTCCACGACTCAGGCAACACATGACCGCAAGTCTTCGCTTGTCGCTGTCCCAGGCTGTCAGCCACCACAGCTGATCCTCGGGCCACTGGTCCCTCGGTCCAAGCCTTACGTCCGCCCTTCGCCACTCTCGATCCATCGGCACGGCACGTCTCTACTTGACCTTCACCCTGCCTCTGATCACTGTATCCGTGCTCGACACCTGCACAACACAAGCCAAAGAACATGCACATTATCCCAGTTGACAATCACTAATCACTCAAAGACTCGGCATACACCCATGTATCCGCAATCTCCCCCTTGATGAGTGCATTGTCAACTACCAACACAAATCATAATAGAAATAGAAGGAGGAAGAAGGAGAAGAGAGAACTCGACCAAATGACCCAAAAGCATAGCAAAGCCGAAGAAGGTCAAGTGGAAAGAGCAAGACAACTTGGTCCCCAAAGACATGGGCAACGGTTCGACGCAACCAAGCAAAGTAAAACTAGCCCTTAAGAAGAGGTAAAACAGGCTCAACACCGCTAGCAAGTGCCAAATGAAAAATCGAAGCAAAATGCTAGTCCCTCAAGATAGAGGCACAGAGGCTCAACACAACTAGCAAGAAAGCTCGACACCAATTGAAAATCTGAAAAGCGAATGCTAGTCCCTCAAGAATGAGGCAAAGGCTCAACACAACTAGCAAAAACGCTCTGAACCAATTGGAAATTTCAAAAATTCATCATGAGCAAGCTCCTCCTTGCATGGTGCACACAACTGATTCCTCTCCCCTTTGAACATGGGAGATATGATTTGTCCTAATTCTCCCCCTTAGTTGAAAATGCACCATTAAGCAAAAAGAACCGAAAGCAAATTTTCTCCCCCTCAGAAAATGCACCATCAAAAGTGCCAACAAGAGAAGTTCTTCCCCTTCCAACATGCATATGAGTCAAAATGCAAGTTAGCAGCTTCAGGAATATAGTCAAGAAAATGCAAAGATGCTCTAAACAGTATAGCTCCAACGACTCACTAGAAAATATACAAGATAGCGAAGGCTCAAGCTGATCACCAAATATGAAATATGAACATATGAGCAAAGTGAACTACCCCTAGCAAAGTATTCACCATCAAAATAGCACAAGACATGTATAGACAGGAAATCCGTCAAGTGCTAAACATGTATGCAATGTGAACTACCCCTAGCAAAGTTCAGTCATCATGCTGCAGAATGAAACATAGACTTGTGTTTTCAAATTTTAATCGGAGTTGCAGCGGTGAAATTACACAAGTGCAGAATTCATCATGTGACTGCGAGAGGTTGAAAGCTTGTCATTGCCTAACTTTCCAACTGTGCGAAGCCTATGCAGAAGCAATCAGAAGCTTAAAGCAATAGTTTCAGTCATACACTACACAACTCAAGTTTAACTCAAAGTGCAATGAGAAACAGTCTCGAAACTGTGATGTGTTGACAAGCAATCCCATCTCGATCTTTCCAATTCACTTAACTTGGTTCAGATTTTAAACAGAATATGAACATACCAAGCAAGTGAATGACTCAGAACTAGAGACATAGCAACCTAGCATATATGAAAAGCATGAGTGAATTCAACACATCCTACACATGCTAGTTGCATATCTCAATGGTGAACATTCTCAAGTTTTATGTTTGTTAAGTAGATTCACCATTCAAAAATAGCTTAGCTCACAGCATGTATCAGTGATCAGAAAGAGCATAAGTTACATAGCATCAACATAAGCATCAGAGCATACTAAACAGAGCATAGTCACATTCTCAAGAATATATACATGAAGCTCAGAATGTAATAGCGTATGCTGAAATGCAAAAGAAAAATGAAGACAAACGAAAAAGAGTCAGTCTATCGTACAAGAACCAAAATGTTTCCCCCATCTAAATGGGGAAACACACACCAAGCTCACCTCTCAACCGATTAAAGGTTGATTGGTCCAATGGCTTGGTGAAAATATTAGCCAACTGATGATGAGTATCGACATGGCGAAGGTCGATATCACCCTTCTCATAATGGTCTCGCAGAAAATGAAAGCGCACATCAATGTGTTTGGTCTTCGAGTGAAGCACGGGGTTCTTAGCAACGCTAATAGCACTCGTGCTGTCACAAAGCAAAGGAACACAAGAAGCCGAGACCAAAATCACGCAAAGTGGTCATCATCCAGAGTAACTGGGAACAACAGCTAGCCGCAGCAACATACTCAGCCTCCGTGGTAGACTGGGCGACACTAGACTGCTTGCGAGAAGACCACGATACAAGAGAAGAACCAATAAATTGACAAGTCCCAGAAGTGGACTTGCGCTCAATGTGAGAACTAGCAAAATCGGCATCGGAATAACCACAAAGGGAAAGGGTGGAGGAAGCAGAATACCAAATCCCAAACTCAGGAGTGAAGCATAAGTACCTCATAATGTGCTTGACTGCCTGACGGTGAGAGGTGCGCGGCGAAGACTGAAATCGTGCGCAAAGACATACCGCGAACTGAATGTCCGGGCGTGTCGCCGTCAGGTATAGCAGCGACCCGATCATACTCCGGTACTCCTTCTGGTCCACTGCTTCTCTCTCCTTGTCCGCATCCAGGGCCATCGTGGTCGACATGGGTGTTGGAAGAGGCTTGGCCTCACCCATATCGAATTTCTTCAGAATGTCCCAGGTGTACTTGCCCTGGTGCACGAACGTCCCTTCCCGGGATTGCTTGATTTGCAACCCGAGGAAAAACGTCAACTCGCCCATCATGCTCATCTCAAATTCCCTGCTCATAGTATCTGCAAACTTGGCAACCAAAGCGTGAGAAGAACCACCGAAAATGATATCATCCACGTAAATTTGGACCAAGAGAGTATCAGTGCCTTGCTTGAGGAGAAAGAGCGTTTTATCTACACATCCCATTTTAAAACCCTTAGCAAGCAAAAATGTTTTCAACCTATCATACCAGGCTCTAGGGGCTTGTTTCAAACCATACAAAGCTTTGTGGAGTTTAAAGACATGGTTTGGAAACTTGGGATTTTCAAAACCGGGGGTTGTCTAACATACACCTCCTCTTCTATGTAGCCGTTTAAGAAGGCACTCTTGACATCCATTTGAAAAAGTTTGAAACCTTTGGATGCAGCAAAAGCCAAGAGTATCCTAATTGCCTCCAAACGAGCTACAGAAGCAAATGTCTCCTCATAGTCTATCCCCTCCTTCTGATTATATCCCTGGGCTACGAGTCTGGCCTTGTTTCTCGCAACATGGCCATCTTCTCCCTATTTGTTTTTGAAAACCCATTTTGTCCCAATTGGGTGACACTCAGAAGATGGAGACACTAGAACCCAAACCCGATTTCTCTCAAAGTTCTCAAGTTCCTCATGCATGGCATTGACCCAATCCGGATCCGCCAAAGCGTGTCCAACATCCCGGGGTTCAAAATCAGCAACAAATGCAGAATGAGCAAAGTGAGAGATTTTCTTTGACCGGGTGACGCGTTCGTTGATGCTGCCGATCATCTGCTGAGGCAGGTGCTGGCGCTGAATGTGTCGTGGTGCCTCCCTTGCCGAAGTGGTCTCCCCCTCAACAGCAGCTGGTGCCTCCCCGGGTACAAAAGGTACCGCTCGGGGTGGCGGATCTCACGGCCCCCAGGAAGAAGACGTGTCGGGGCCATAAGTCGTCGTAGAAGCCGCTCCTTGCGGCACAGCAGGTGGAGGGGGTGCTGGATCATCCATACCTTCAACACCCTCATCCTCATCATCAAAAAGAGGCTCACCAACCTCATGATCTCCTGCACGCTCAAAACGAAAAGAAGGACAAACCATGGTCTCGTCGAAGTTGACATCGGATGTCTCCATGACTCGGTTAGTGTCAAGGTTAAGTACACGATAAGCGCGAGTATGAGTGCCATAACCCAAAAACACACCGTCAGAAGAACGAGACTCAAACTTGTCCAAGTTGCCCTTTTTTAGTATAAAACAATGGCAACCAAAAACTCGAAAATAACTCACCTTGGGTAGTTTTCCAAAACGCAACTCATAAGAAGTCTTTTTCAAGAAAGCTCGGAGAAAAATGCGATTTGAAATGTAGCATGCAGTGCTCATAGCTTCGGCCCAATATTGCCTAGGAGTCCTATGCTCATCGAGCATCGTCCTGGCCATCTCTACAAGGGTCCGATTCTTCCTCTCTACAACACCATTCTGAGAGGGTGTGTACGGGGAAGAAAACTGATGCTCTAAACCCAAGGAGTTACAAAACTTCTCAAAATCCGAATTCTTGAATTCGGAACCATTATCACTCCTAATAGCTCTCATTGAGTTCAAAGGGAACTCGTTCTGAAGACGCAAAATCAGATTGCGAGCAAAAGAGAAAGTCTCGGTCTTCTTAGCTAAAAAGAAGACCCACGAATATCTCAAAAAATCGTCGACAATAACAAGCACATACCATTCCCCCCAACCGAGCTCACTCGAGCCGGACCAACAAGGTCCATATGCAAAAGCTCTCCAGGGCGCTTAGTCATGACCTGAGTAACTGGATGGTGGGGAGCGGCTACCATCTTCCCATGTCTACAAGAATGGCAAACAAGATCCTTCTCCATGGACAACTTGGGCAATCCTCGGATTAAGCCAAGCGAGCTAAGTCTTGCAAGCAAGTCGAAGCTCAGGTGACCTAGTCTCCTATGCCACTTCCAAAGATCAGAGGAGGAAGGTCCAGCCAAAAGACAACGAGAAATTCCAAACGACTCCGAGAAATCCGCACGAAAGACTTTTCCAAAGGGCGAAATCACACAAACAAGATTGCCCTGAGGGTCCAAAATACGACTGAGATTCGGCTTAAAACGAATCTCATAGTCGTCATCAAAGAGTTGCGAAACAGAAAGAAGGTTAAAATGCAAGTTAGAAACAAGAGCAACATCGCGCAACACAAAGTGCTCATTAACTCGCACCGACCCACGAGACAACACTTTACCTTTGCTATTGTCGCCGAAGGTGATAAACTCTTTTCCGGTGACAGGACTAAGACTGGAGAACCACTTGGCATTTCCGATCATGTGCCTTGAGCAACCGGAATCCACCAACCAAACGTCCTCCAATCGTTTTACCTACATCAATAAAAAGACATAGGGTGAGCATACGGTCCAACACTGGGGGTTAGTGAAGTAGGAAGAATACCAGTGTTGGGCCAGCTGCTCAAAAGAACGGTTAGTATAAAAACCATTCCTAGAAGGTCTACGGGGGAAGCGATCACCACGTTGAGGAAAACGTGGTCCGCTAAGGGAAGAGCGTCCATCGCGATACTCAAAATGCGGTGGTGGAAAACGCTCCATATTAAAGCCACCGTCACGGGGTCCATAGCCTACAACTGCAGGCTCCCGCCGAGCACGCTCTCTACGCGGCCTAGGCCTAGGAACTTGAGGTTTTGGACCTCTAGGCCTAGCAGCTCTCCTCGGAGCTCTCCTCTGAGCATTCGGCACATGTACATCATGGAAAGGATGGTACATGTCCGTGTCGTTCATCTCCTTTGCACGGCGCGCCTCTCTCTTGCGCCGAAAGCAAAACTCACTCAAGTGTCCATCTCTCCCACAATGCTCACAATGGTACCTCACCGCTCTCAAAGGGGGTTGTTGATACTCACGGTGGTGGGTGTGGATCACTTTGCCCTTCTATGGCATAAGCTCCTTCTGGATGGGTGGCATTGTGTCCAGCTTGTTCTTTAGGTGGTTGGGTTTGGGATGCCACACTTGGTTCTTGGGTGGAGCTCTCGGAGGTTCCTCAAACACTCCATCCTTGGTGTTAGGCTTGAGAGGCTCTTTGGGTGGAAGCTTGGTAAGTTTGGGAGTAGTGGTGGAGTTGGGCTTCTCACTCGGGTTCAAACCACTCGACTCTCCAATCTTCCCAAAAGCAGAAACATCAACGCCCGGAGCAAAGCCTACACCAGGACCTCCAGCAGCTCGCTTGAATTGGGAGATCATCATCCCGAGCTGTGGCTCACCACAAGACACCCATGACAAGATGGTCCGAAGGTATGTGTTTTCTTCCTCGGTTTGCATCTTGTCATGCTTCACATTGGCTATCTCCATCTCCAGGCCCTCACACAAAACACACCTGGACACACAAGTGCTACCCGAGCTGGCCTCCTCAAGAGACACAATCTTGGCATTCTTCTCTGCCAACTCGGATTGCAAGACAGGACAAGTCTTGCACGCACCCAACAGCGAGGGTCTAGCCTTCAGCTCATCCACCTCTCCTAGCAACGCAACATACTTACCTCTCAAAGTGAGAAGGTCAGTCATGTGCGTGGTGCACATCTCACACTCCTCCTCATCGGTAACAACCATGGTGGACTTGACAGACTCAAGTTCCTTCATCGTATCCTCCCACTTCTGCCTAAACTCCTTGCGCTCTCTAGCGGCACGCCTAAGCAACTTATCCTGACTAAGGAGCGCGGCAGTAAGTTTCTCGACCTCAGCAGAAAGCTCGTCGTGGGTCAGAGATACCTGAGAGGTGTCGTCGTCGACGTCGTCATTCCGAGGGGTGTCCTCCAGCTTGCCGTCGACCTCATCACCAAGGGCCATGGTGCAGAGGCCGTCGTCGTCGGCGAAGAAGCAAAGACCGTTCAGCTTGTCCTCGATTTTCTTCTTCTTCTCGGACTCGTCATCGCTTGAGCAAGCGGAGTCGTCATCCGAGCCGTCGACGTCGCTGAGCATGGCGAAGAACGCACGCTGCTCAGCCTGGGCCTTCTCCAAGTACTTCTTCTTGATGTACTCCTTGTCGAAGCCGCCCCTCCGGTTGTGCCGCGCAGGGACGTACTTCTCCTTGCGCTTGCCGGAGTCGTACTTGTGCCCATGATCGCCCTTCCCAGATGTGTGCTTCTTCTTGGGACAGTTGGCGATGAAGTGGTCAGGGTCGCCGCACTCAAAGCATCCTGAGCGTCCTCCTCCACGGCGACGGTTCATGCGGTTGTTGTGAAACCGCAAGAACCAGTTGGTGAGCATCGCCAACTCGTCATCCCCCAAAGACTCTAGCTGGTCCTCTGTGACAGAGAGGAGTGAAGAAAGTGCAAATCCTCCAGAGGGGTTAGCAGAAGAGCCAGAAACCAAAGCCATAGTCGGGCCAGAAGGATTTTCATAAGAAGCCCTCGACATGGCGTCAATCTCGCTAGACTTGAGCTTGCTAAAGAGCTCGTCGCATGTGAGGGTCTCATAGTTAGACGATTCGATGATCGCCTGGACCTTTGAGTCCCACACCGACCGATCGAGAGTATGCAAAAGCTTCAAAGCCCTCTCATGATCGTCGAAAGGCAACAACTCTTTGTTCGCTCTCATCTTGTTGACAATAACCTGAAAGCGAGCGAATAAACTCTCTATGCTCTCGCCAGGCATATGTCGAAAGTTCTCATACTCCCGCTTGTGCGACTCGTAGAGACGAGATTTGACTTGAGTGGTTCCCTCATGGAAGCGCATGAGGGTCGCCCAAATCTCCCGAGCCGTGGGGAGGTGAGAAATGCGATCAAACTCAGACATGCTCAAACAGGAGAAAAGAGCGTTACGTGCTCGGCTATTGGCTTTGCGCTCATCGATCTGAAGCTGAGAGACACGAGCAGCCAAGACAACGTAATCGGCTTTGTTGCAAATCTCCCAAACAGAAGAGCCCAAGCTCTGGAGATAGGCCGACATGCGTATCTTCCAATACGCATAGTTCGTCCCATCAAAGAACGGCAGTTTGCCCACGCCGCGATCCATGTCGCCTTCTGTGGATCTGGAACCGGCTAAGGTGGAAGATCCTTAACCTGCTCCGATACCAATTGAAGGACCGAAAATGCTAAAGCAAGGCGACCAAAGGGGGGTGAATGGGAGCCTACAAATTTCTTCCGAAATTATGGCCTCTGTCCCAACAAAATCAACCCCAAGAGCAAAGCACACACATGTGATGTCCACGACCCAAGAGAATGGGTGGATGTTCCCTTGGAACACAGCGGGTCACCACAAAAGCTCCCTCTCCCAAATCCACGCGAGTCAACTAGTGACACGATGGTCTTTGGGTAACCTCAACCTCCCTTGAGCAACGCGAGGGGGATTCAGGCTATCTCGCAAAGCGGGAAGCCCGATTTTTGTAGAGCACGAAGTCGGGAATCCAACGCAACAAGCGGATCTCAAATCGAAAGTCAGACGAACAAACTGCGGATGAAACTGCGCAGAAACCTCTTGACCGGACTCTGGGTGCGTCCGGTCACGAGCCACCGGACGCGTCCGGTCTGAGAAAATAGGTTTTGGACCCTTACTCTTTGTGACCGGACTCACAAGAGTGATGCGTCCGGTCGTGTGTTCAGCGTCCGGTCAAAATACGAAACGAAGGAAAACAGTAACCACAGTGCGTCCGGTCCTAGTGAAACAGAGAGTCCGGTCGATCACGTGAAAAGTGTTTCTGCTCGGCCTTCAATGACCGGACTCACACGGAGCGTCTGATCGATGATCAGAGAGCGTCCGGTCACCCCGACTTTGATCAGTCCGACCACCGAATCAACTCGATCTCACCCAAAACAAAACCACTAGGGTTCAAACTTGGTGAGAGGAGTCACAAGGAGAATAGTGAGCTATCTCTAAGAGATCATGGCTCGAACCTATCTCCAAATCGATGAGCCGAAGAAAATCGGGGGAATGGAGAAAAACTTGACCCGAAACGAAAATCAACCGATCTACTAGCTCGTGAGGTTAGAAGTGAATTCCTTCGGTGGAAAGAAGTGCCTCACGATCTAGAGCAACTTGGTTCAAATGGATTTGCAAACGACACACCAAGCAAAGAGATCGATCGACGGGAGAAACGTGGAGAAAAGCAACCCGCGAAGAACAAGAACAAAAACACGAATCACAACCATGAATTTGCAACCGTGTGGCTACCACACGCTACAACAGTGAGGTTACGGCCTCACTTCCTCAAAATCTCCAGTACACAGAGGTATGGTTCTCTGCGGATCTCAGCTAGCTACAGCAGAGGATTGGGAGAGCAGGAAACCCTAAGTGCAAAGAGCAAATGACTGAGATAAATGGGGAGGTGGGTGTCTCCCCCTACTTATCCTAATTCTAACTATTCCTAATTCCCACTCTACCCCTAACTACTTACAGAGCAAACCAGCTAAACCCTAAGGTTATTCTGGACCAACTCGAAGGTAGGTGGATCCGACGGCCACGCCCGCACAACTGGTAGCGTTGCCTCTACGCAACCTCCCGATTGCTGCCACGTGCCGCCACCGTTCTGCGTCCTTTTCCTGGACGTCGCACCCCCGGTTTTGAGGCCCAAACCGGGAAACCAGCCTTCACGACCAACCCCTGGTTTTGAGGCCCAAACCGGGAAACCAGCCCACCAGCGCCTGAGTTTTGTGGCCCAAACTCAGCAAACCCGCAGCACCCTGGTTTTGAGGCCCAAACCTGGAAACTGTCCTCAGCCCGAGTTTTGTGGCCAAACTCAGAAACCATCAGCGCCCAGGTTTTGAGGCCCAAACCTGGAAACCGTCCACCCGATGGTTTTTCTCTAGCTCTACCACCAAACCGAAGCTATAGAAGGGATGCACCGCCCGTGCACCCCGTCCACCGACACGTGTCCCAAGTCCACAACTCAGGCAACACATGACCGCAAGTCTTCGCTTGTCGCTGTCCCAGGCTGTCAGCCACCACAGCTGATCCTCAGGCCATCGGTCCCTCAGTCCAAGCCTTACGTCCGCCCTTCGCCACTCTCGGTCCATCGGCATGACACGTCTCTACTTGACCTTCACCTTGCCTCTGATCACTGTATCCGTGCTCGACACCTACACAACACAAGCCAAAGAACATGCGCATTATCCCAGTTGACAATCAGTCATCACTCAGAGATTCGGCATACACCCATGTATCCACACCTTGCAGACAATTGTTGTAATCGGTCATTTTAGATTCAAAGTTCCGGCTTTCTCTTAGCTTTCCGATCCAAGATGACACCAAGGTAGTATCTCTTAAAGGATTTTTCGATTTTCACCTCTCTGTTCTCAGTGTCAATCGGTAACATGAGTTCCCAAACTACTAGTTAAAACTGAACAACTCTTAGCCGAATCCTATCGGCTTTCTGATTCTGGGGTCATAACCTCTTCTAATCATCAAAAACCTGGCCTGGCCCAATAACGGCCCATAAGCCGTGAAAACCCTACTCCGATGCTTGGTCCTTCAGTATGCAAGCCATGGTCCTATAAATATGACCCTACACAAGCCGCCACTCTTGACTTCAGCCAAACAGCTTGGTTCGCAGAAAACTTCCACCCCTCAGTGTTGGCTCAAAACAAAGAGAAAAATCTTCCGCTTGTGTTTCCATCAATGGCAGGCAATGGCGACCACGACAATCATTACGTTAGAGACGAAATAGGAGGAAGCCAAGCATCAACTCACCGGCGTCATGGGTAAAAACGAACTCCCTGCCCCCTTGCGGTAGCTTTCTTGCTTGTCTATCTCTGATTCACTGTCCGTTTCCTCTCCAGAGCGGGATCCTCCCCCAGTCGAGCTTGGGTTCTTCCTCCAGAAACGGTAGCTCCAATGATTTCTTTCAACCTTTTCCCAAGCCACCAGATTCTGAGTTTGATAATTCACTCCAACAGACCTGTTTGGACACCCCTCGGTGTTGCAAGGAAAAAACAAAGTCCAGATGGAACTGGAAGATGTATTCAAGAAGCATGGCATTGAGGAAGCTGATTGGGCAAACCAACGGAAACAGCTCTGCAGTATCATTGCAGGTTAGCAGAATCTCGGTTCTTCTCCTTCTCCCAATTTTGCTTCCGCCTAATATACCCCTTTTTTCCATTAGCCTTGTCTGCAGAGAATGATCGCTTGAAAGCAGCAGCAAACAGAGTTGCCCTTAAGGTGAATGCTCGTGGGGATTCAGCTGAAGCTCGTTTTGACGCCGTGGATGGCCGCATAGATCAGGCCGTCATCCAAGGTGTGCACACCGGGGTTTCCCTTGGGCTATCAACAATGAGTTTTTTGACCAAAGAAGATTACTCCTTCCTACCAGTTGGCTTCGTAGGCGGGGATCCAAATGAATTTGAAGACCTTGAAATCTATGATAATCATGCCGCTGCTTTTGCCGAGATTACTCACCCGCAATCCATCGTGACCAAATTATTTCAAGGGTAGTTTGTATTAGGATAAATCTGTGAGTGAAGCTTGTAACATATGAGACTTGTTCCCCTCTGAATAATGTCTATCTGCATCTTCGACTATCTCAGTAATTTTTCCGATTGCATCATTTCTTCAGAGAAAATGTTCCCCGAACGCATGACGTCATCTTAGCCGACTAGATCTCAATTTTGATGTGTCATGTCACTCGGCATCTTATTTACTGCACTTCACCTTTCTCTTCCCCCAACAAACCTACCACTCGAAAAACGCTAGGATCACCGGGTCATGAACACTCTTGTACTAAAGGCGATATAAGTAATATCGGCTATAACTTAAACTTCTTGGAACATTTTTTCTGCTAAAGGCGATGCTTTACATCGGTTGTACAAAAATATCCTTGAATCCGCTCCAGATACAATTTCCACGCATTCGGCTTTTAACAAATAGTGCCAAAGCTTTAGTCCACGAGTGACGCATATATGAACAAAATTTCTCTACAGCCGAATACCCCTCTCCGGGTTTAACATTTTTGGCTAAAGCTAGCTGCTACTTATCTTTTCTCTTTAAACTTAAAATAAGGGCCGATCCTGTTAATAGGTTATCGACCGCCACATACAACTTGAAACGATCACCAAGTTGAGGAAACGCCTTCATATATTCTTCAATTTCATCAGAAGCTTCTGTTGTACGTCACCTTGCACAAATTCGTCCTGATCTTTTCTTGAGCCTTGGCAATGGAGAAATAAACAGAGTCCAACACTTTATTCCTCGTCAGCCGATAAAACTTAGTCTCCATTACCATCAGTCGGATCATCTATTCAAAAATTGCTCTGAGAGCCGATTGTCTGAATCGGCTGTCGGTCCTCGTCGAAAACATTCACAGGACCTGCTTCCCAAGCTTTTCTAGAGAAGCACTCGACACCATCATATTCCCAGTAAATGGGCTCTGCATTAGCAACACTCACCGAATCATCAGCATAGACAATTTCGATGTCATCTCCAATCCACTGGATGAGAAATTGGTGCATAGTTGATGGTACACAGCAGTTTGCATGTATCCAATCTCTTCCTAATAGCAAACTGTATGCCCCCTTGCCATCAATGATGAAGAAGGTAGTGATCAAGGTTTTAGTTCCGATCGTTAACTCAACATGGACTGCTCCCCGAGTATCAGAGGAATTACCAGCAAAGTCTCTCAACACCATGTCGGTCTTCAATAAGTCTTCACTTGCCATCCCAAGTTTTCTGAATGTGGTATATGGCATGATATTTATGGCAGCCCCTCCATCAATGAACATCTTAGTCAATGGCTTGCCATTAACATAGCCTCTCATATACAATGGCTTCAAGTGTCGATGCTTAGCTGGTTTATCGAATACTGCACGTTGAGCCAAGACGAGATGAGCCAATAAGTCCTGAAATTCATCTTCGTCGAAATCTGAATACACCTCGTCTTGGACATCTTGACCTTTGGGAGCTATAAACTCTGATGGAAGAAAGAGAGCCATGCATGCATCAGCCGAACGATCACCTCCATTCGGCTTCTCTTTAGGTCGCCAAACTCGCTTTATCCTAGCACTTGCCTGCTCTAACTCTCTGTTTCTTAGGCGCTGTACCCTTCTTTTCTGGCTTCTTCTCAATCCTGGTGGACACCACTGTCCTCTTTGCCAGACATACTCGCGGTATTCTTCTTCTCCAGTGCGAGCCCAACTTTGATTGGCAAATCCTCTTCCTTGCCGATCTTCAGAGTTATTTATTTTTAAACGCCGACCGTCCTCAGGGGCTCGTGTCCCAAGCCTTTCATGGACAGAACGACGGTTGACTCGAGAATGCCTATACTCAGAGTATTGATTACTGCACTCAGGGCAGTTGTTCTTAACAGGCAGCTTCAAGCCTTCGTTCCAACAATACTGGAAGAACGAGCATTCCCAATGAGACTGTTCTTGCTCCCTCACATCTTCTCGTTCTTCTCGGTACATTTCTTCTTCGTACCTTCGTTGTCTCTTCAGGAACTTTTGTTCTTCATAAAATCTCTGCTTCTGGTACCGTTCCTATTCCCGATGCCATTTATTCAACAGAATACGCGTCGTGACCCTGGGTCTGGAAGTTTCACCCGTCTCGGCTTGGCTATTTTGGAACCGAACCCTTTGCTGAAGCTCTTTATTTGTAATTTGCCGATCAGGGTCAACAACACCAGCTTCCCTCGCTCTATCAGAGGTTAACACTTTCATTTTGCTCTTACCCCTGGGATCAGCTGCATTGACCATACTAACAGAGAAAGACACAGTGTTCTGTCCAAAAGGGGTATCATCAACCTTCATCTTTCCATCAAACCTCAGATGCCCATCATGGATAGCTTTCTGGATCCGCACCCTGAACACTCGACAATCGTTTATGGAGTGGGATCTAGTATTATGGAAACCACAATACTTCTTGTCCTTGACTCCTTCGAGATGCAACATAGGGTGACCTTCTGGTAACTTGATGTGTCCTTCCTTCAACAAGTACTCAAATAATTTATCTGACTTGGAAACATCAAAGTCATAAGTACCTTTTTGTTGCCTTAGCCATCGCTGGTTGACTTGAGTCGGCTCTCTAGCCCAGACTATCTCGGCTGCAGCTATTTCATCTTCATCATTGTACTCAGTTGCTTCTTCCAGGAAAGCCTGATACATCTCGGCAGCCACATCACCCTTCTGGAATTGATTATTCCTCTTGAATCCCTGGGCTTGACTACTCATCGTTGCTAACCTCTGTGATAATTGCCCGAGGTCATCAAACTTCATGCCGAATAGTTTCTCTTTGATACTCGGCAACATACCAGCGATGGCTATCCCCGGCAATTGGTCATCCGACAAATTCAGAGAATAGCAGAGATTCTTGGTTTCCCTGAATCGGCGCAGATATTCTTGTGGCGTCTCGCCAGGTTTCATCCTCAGGCTCATGAGATCGACCAACTTCTTTTCGCTGGTACCCTTAAAGAAATATGAGTGGAATTTCTGTTCTAGCTCTGCCCAGGTATTGATAGAATTTGCTGGCAAAAAGCAAACCACGAGAAGGCTGGTCCTGTCAATGACAATGGGAAGTACCGAATCCTCCAAGCTTCGTCCGTAGATGCCTCCCTAAGTTGCATCAAATAGCGGTCGATGTGCTCTATAGTGCTAGTGTCATCCTGGCCTGAAAACATGGTAAAATCAGTGGGAGGCTTCACCCTTGGAGGAAGTGCTACCCGATTGTACCACTCCGGGTAAGAGGATTTGTAAGCATATGACTGATTCTTTGGCTTTAGGCCGAATTGATTCTGCATCATATCAGCCATCCTATGCATGATGAGGTCAATGTTTGAATCAGGAGCTGCTTGTGCTTGCCCCCAGGATGTAGTCCTGCTGAACTCTTGTAGCCTAGATTTGGAAGAGCATTAATTGAGCTATAATCGATGAATTCCTGATATCCATCTCCAAACATATTCCTCTGTATCCTATTTGCTGCAGGAGACACTTTAGAAGCAGATTGTGGGACATTCCCTATCGTGCCGAACGTGACCTGGCCATAAGTCTGGGGAGGTTGTTGCGTCTCATGAGGAACCATCCCACCTATGCTTGGGCCGGCTCCGCCCTCTTCGGCAACCTTTCGACGTTGAGGCACCGGGAACAATAGCGGTCCTTGCATTGGACCAGCAGCTTCTTCAAAGCGTTTATCCACTGCTGGACCAAAGATGTTAACCATGACAGCACGAAAATTATTCAAGAAAGCTGCCTGATGATTGGTCATGGCTTCCGATACAACTTTGTACACTAATTCGGTCATCTTTCGAATAGCTTCCTCTTCGTCATTGTCAGACGGCTCGGATTGGTGATGAGGAATGATCTTCGGGAATTCCTGCTTCTGGAAGGCTTTGGCGCTCTTGTTCTTGGAGAAAGACGCCAAGCATTTGCGCTGGAATTCATCATAGGCCCGTTGTACTAAACTTTTCAACTCCGGCGGCAAGTCATCCATGATCACGTCCAGAATTTGATCGTCGCTGATCTCAGGCATCTTGAAACGGATTGGTCCCACCAGGCGTGCCAAAAAGTGTGTTGACGCAAAACGTGGCACCTCGCGCCAAGCACACAGCAAGCCGAAAAGCTGGCTTCAATCGGGTGCCCGGAGTATGTTGATTCCGGAGACGTGCCAGTCGGTTTGACCTGAAACCAACAAGGGATAAAAACGTGAGAATACCTCTGGAACATGCCGGGTGAGACCAGACAGTTCCATATGTACGGCTTAGAAAGCCAATCACGACGGCACACAACTATAGAAGCTGTCTGTCAAAGCATGTTTGTAAAATCATTCGGCAAGTATGAAAAAAGTGCGTAAAGCATATTTAACTGCCGAATGCGTATGTAAAAGGAGACACACTTTGAATGAAATAAAGATGTTATAAACATGTAACTTACAAAAATAGATCTATTCGAATAACACATGCATAGGCTAATCCAACTAATCGGCCGCACGTTTAGTCTTCATAAACCCGTCAGGCATAAACTCAAGCGAAGCTAATCCACCGCATGATACCACTTGCCATAAGTCCACACCACTTTTTATAATTAGATTAATCCACCGCATGATACAATCTAATTATAACAAGCTAAAAGCATGCGTATATTTGAACAGATCTATAAAAGCTCGTTACTCATGTAAGCATAACCAAAATCGGCAAACCAGCCGAATTGGGGTCCATGAAGAAGGAGCAAACAAGCAAACACGATTAAACTAATCTAAAACCTGCATCTGCCGCACGATACCTAGTTTTATCAAAGAGTAATCATAATTAACATGCATGAACCCGCGACATGTAACAATCTGGATTGAAAGTTGATCCGGCCATCATGATATTACGATTAGCAAAAGCACAAGCAAGCTTATGGAACAAAGCCGAACAAAGATCAATCTAGATTGGGCAAAAGAGTGTTACAAGAATTAAATAAATAAAACATATAACACATGATAACTTAATGAATCTATCAGATCTGCCAAATCTAATAGAGCCGATAACTATTTTTACTCATGACTTAATCCGCCGCACGATACAAGGCACAAGCAAAAACTTCTCGTCATAAGCTTAAATCCGCCGCACGATACTAAGCTTAAGATACGAGACTACTTGCATCATATCTAAATCCACCGCATGATACTAGACATGATAGCAAGGTTGCTGGTACTTACGGAGGTCGACGGATCGTTGATTCCTCTCGAAGAACTCGACGACACGACTAAGGACTCGAAGACGGCACGGGGCCGGTTTGTATTGATGTGGTTGTGAACAGTTTTACAATGGTCGAGGGTTCATATTTATACCCTGAACGAAATACGAGTCCTAAACGATTACGATTCATATAATAAAATATGGAAAGATACAAATTCTACTACCAATCCTTTCGGCGTCCACCATCGTCACGTGTCTTCTCGTGCAAGCCAGCTTTGCTTGCAACATCTTTGGCCCTAGCCCTCTCAGTTCACGAGCTACACCTCACCTCCAGGCGGGGCCCCGCACTTCAGTCCACTGCATACTGGCTTCACTCCCCGTCTGACAGAGTCCTTGTTCGCGACGACCAACACAGTGACGCGGGACTTGTCGGCCAGCTTCAGTGAGCTCACTGGGTTTCCCACGCCGGATCTTCAGGACCCAGCTCAGACGCCGACGGCTCTAGTGACCTCCACCACTGAGACTCTTCCGAGTTCCATCGCGTCCTCCGAGTAGACAGAGTCGGTCCAGTCTGAGACCGCGACTCCCGTGCAGCCTGAGCTTTCTACTATTCCCAAGCTTCCGCACTACGAGGCTCAGGCGGGCACCACTACTGAGATTGCGACAGAGTCAGAGCGGGCAGAGCCGCCATGGCCGTCAGAGCAGCCAGAGCAGACCCAGACCGCTTCTCCTCCGCGTTCAGCTCCAGAGGGTCAGACTGCCGGGTCCTCTTCGTCCGACTCCGAGTTGCTTCTTCAGCAGTTTGAGTTCACTCAGCGCACTCTGGAGGGTCCTGACTCGTCTGCGCCATGTCCGCCCTCCGACGCTTGGATTTGGTGCTTGACGCCAAAGGGGGAGAGTGGTCGAGTATAGCGATAGGGTGACGAACCAGAATGTCAGAGATATCTGTTGGCGCAAAAAGTGGCGTTCTGCGCCAGGCACACGGCAAGCCGAAGAAGCTGGCTTCAAATGTGGCCCGGGTGCTCAGAAGTCCGGTGCGTGCCAGTCAGTTTGACCCGCAACTAACAAGGGAGATAAGCTGTTAAATACAAAGCTGGAACGTGCCGGGTATGACCAGACAGTTCCAAGATGTACGGCCCTGAAGCCACTTGCGACGACATATAGCTATGAAAGCTATCTGCCAATAGGTTTAAAGATTATTCGGCAATATGAACAGAGTCACATGAATAACAGGTTGCCGAACACGTTTGCATGAGAATCGTACTCGCATGACGTATTATATGTAAGTTAAAACTTGACCAATCTCGATTGTACAACCGAGTTGGGATCCATGGAGATTGAACATACAAGCTAAGCATGACTAAGCTAATCTAAAGCCTGCGCCTGCCGCACGACACCTAGCCTTGTCATAGATCAAACACGCTTAACATGCATGAACCCTCACCACGTGGCAACCCAGATACGATCCAATTCGGCTATTACGAACAATAGATCTACCGCATAACAGACCTTCCAATAATAAACGTGAGAGAACAGAGCAGATCTATAGGGATGGAGCCGAACCGGACGGTATCTAGACTGGGCAAAAGTGTTATGATAAGATAAACATAACAAAACATATAACACAAGATAACTTAATGAATCTATCAGATTGCCAAATCTAACAGAGCCGATAACTATCTTTACTCATGTCTCAATCCGCCTTACGATACAAGACATAAACAAAGACCTCCCGTCATAAGCTTAAATCCGCCGCACGATACTAAGCTTAACGTACGAGACTACTTGCACCATATCTAAATCCGCCGCACGATACTAGACATGATAGCAAGGTTGCCGGAACTTACGGAGGTCGACGGATCGATGGCCCCTCTCGAAGAACACGACGACACGACTTGGACTCGAAGACGGCGCGGGGCCGGGGTTGGTTGTATTGGTTGTGAACAGATATTACAATGGCCTCAGGGTTTATATTTATACCCTGGTGTTCTCTGAGTCCTAGAAGGACACGATTACAACGATAAAAACAGGAAACTATGATGTCTTCTACTCCAAGTTTCCTTCAATAACCGGCATGCGTCAGAACGACAAGATCTTATCGCCGAATCCTCTGACATGCCGCGTCCATCACCGCACGGCACAAGCCGATCGTTACCTAAAATAGCCGACCGCAACATCGCATCGCCGAATTCATTCACTATTGCTTCCATGGCTTTGCCGTCAGATTAGCCGACCGCGCCTGACGCCTGCCGATTCCTCAGGCGGTGATCTTTCCGAACCTGTACTGGGCCGACCCATTTGTCATAGTGCGAGAATTCGGTGTTAACACATGCCCCCTCAATTTCCGAACAAAGGTATTTGTTCTGAAATTGACCTTGAATCTAGGTTATCATCTCTTCAAGCTCCGCCGCCGCCGTCCGAAGCATTAGCTCCCGCGGAACTCAAATCCTCAGTCTAGTTCCCAACGGCGACCTTTGATGTAATCCCAGAGGTAAAAACCCTAGTCATAATTATAGTTTCGGCAATCTCTTGGTCGGTTTCTTCATTTTATTCGGCTCTCTGATCCTTTCTTTCTCTTGACTTCTTCCGCCAGGACCTCAAATCCGAGATTCTGATTCCACTCTCAGCCAATCCTGACTCCTACTTTCTCGGGCCAATGGGGAGTGAAGATCCAACCGATCTCATTGAAACGGAATCTCAGAGACTCCCCCTCAAATCTGGAGTATTGGCGCCGAAACAGTGGAAAAAGACCTTTAAGAACTGGCCCCTTCCCCCTATCACCGGTTGGAGAGATTGGTACAGGAGAACTCATGGTCAGTACGGTGTCACATGGGAGGCCCAAGAAATCAACCATGCCCTGGAGCTCTCTCTTTCAGAAATGCAAAAGAACGAAACCCTGCTAATAGCTGCATCTCATTTCTGGTCGGATGTTCTTAATGCCTTCGTCTTTGGTCATGGCGTAATGTCTATCACCCTATCTGACATTTACCTGATGACTGGCCTGAACATCACACTCCCGATTTCCCATGACACCTTCTCAGGAAAAATCAACCAGGGAGTACTGAAAGTTAACACTGGATGGGCAGGCTATATCAAGGAACACAACAAAAAGTCCAAATCTGTAAATAAAACAGAGCACAAAGCTTTTCTGAATATGTGGCTATGCAGATTCTTCTTCTGTGGAAAAGCCAATGAACCGACTCTGAATTATTTCCTTTTAGCCGACCAACTTTCAAATGGCAAGTGTATCCCTATGGGCAGGCTGTTACTGGGCACCCTTTATCATATGATGCATCAAGTATCCTCTGAAATATGCCGCATCAATCGTGACCCGAATGGGAAAACAGCCCAGATGCCATGTTTTAATGGCCCTTGGTGGATAGTCCAAATGTGGCTGCAGCTCCATATGCATGAGATAGTATCTGTCCCACTCGGCAACCATTCTTTCCCATCAATCAACTATGCCGAAGGACAGAAGAAGACCACCAAAGGTTGCCAAACATATGGGGAGGTGGCAACAGCTATCAAAGTCAGGAAAGACATTGGCAACCTTTTTGAACTCTTCTACAAAGGCTTCCCGGGTGTGGACTGGTTACCTTACAGTGGGCAAAATGACATTACCTTCCCTCTACATTTCAGCTATGGATCAGGGCCTTCTGATGAGAAAGCCGCAGAAATACTGAATGCCTTTATCAGACCCTGCATCCTCCCAGCTGAGTTCCACCATGGCCAACAAGCTGCATTTACATATGAATCCTATCAGCCGAACATAGTAGCTCGGCAGTTTGGGTGCGGTCAACTCCCACCAAGGCTTACCCTCTCCAATGCCATCAACCCCAGGAAAGCCATCCCCAAAGAGGGTGTTGAATTTCTGAAAGTTTTCTCCTTAGGAGAGGATCTAACAGAGAGGAAAATATCAGCCCTTCACCTGATAAACAACATCCATTCCCTCTATGCCCCCTGGTGGCAAGAATTGCATGACCATGTCTTCAACGTGCCGGTCCACCCTCTATGTCGCCAGCTACAAGAGGACTTCGTTTCTGAAAGCGAGGTAACATTCAAACTTCACTTTATTACGATTAATCATGCAGCCCCTTCTTGCTAACCTCTGCTCTGACTTTTGCTTTCCTTCAGGATATTACTCCTGCACCCCCAACCAGCCTGATCAAGTACAAGGTTCCAAACCCAAATCGGCCCAGGAGGACTTCTGCTTCACAATCTGCCACTTCCTCAACACCGGAAAAGAAAAGGGGAATGGATGATGACTCTCCCAGCTTCGAGCAAAACAAGGAAGTCGCAGGATCTTCCAAGGTACCACACATCGTCTTCACGCATTTGGTAATTCGACTATTATTCCAATGATTGTTTTTTTTCTGCAGTCGAAAACCAAAAGGCTTAGGACAACCAGACAGGTTGGTACTCCCGTTCCTCCCCAAGTCCTCACATTAGAGGAGGGTGAGACTATCAATATTGAAGATCAAGAGCACGAACAGTCTTCTGAAGCCGACGTCGGTGTGTTTCCGATCACCCCTTCTTTTGAATACAGTGCTCTCTTATTAATGATCTTGCTGGCAGATACATTTCTGAAGAGCATAATGCAAGGAGACTCCTCTCATGGCTCTGATCCAGATTTACAAAACCCACATGATCGCACAGACTCCGTGCCAGATCAGAGTCCACCCAGGGCTAAGACACAATCCATTCGGCAAGATACCCAGCCTCCAAATCCTCTCGGGCTTATACAGTACACGGGCCAGCGTTCTGCCGAATTCGTTGATCAGTATGCGCATGAAAACCGAACCATGGGTGAATCAACTCAAAAGGTGATAACCCCTCATTTATCCTTCATGACGGACTTATGCATTCGGCTGAATTCCTTTCTTTATTTTTTTCAGATGATCATTGGGACTTCAGGCTACCCCTTTGATGTTGAACAACTCCTTAAGCGAAAATCACCGAGTCAAGACCAAGGCTCTTCTTCCATTGTTCAGAGCCGTCTGAAGGATATAGCGGCTTTGCTCGGCGGGGACATCATCCATTTGGTTCGGGATGCAGACCAAATCAAGCAGCTGCTGGACCCCATCAGACAACATCTTCCCATCAACGTACAATCCTCCTTGGATGCCGCATCCGACCTCGACAATCATTTTGCTCCAGTGAAGAGGGCTGTCAAGAACACAACTAGCAAGAGCATTCTTCAGGCTGCAAAGCTCCAAAGCTCTCAAATGGTCATTACCTCATATGAGGAGTATCAATCAATGAAGAACTCTCAATGTACTCTGGAGCTAGAGCTGAAAAATCTGGAAGAAGAAAAGGCCAATCTGGAAGTTCGACTAGCCCAAGTAACTGCTGACATTCAATCTCGCAGTTCCCAACTCTCTAGATTGCCAGACGCGCTTGAAGGTGTTTCATCCATGGTGACAAAATCCTTACTTGAGGATCAAGACCTTGACCAAAAACTCGCCAGGATCCAACACGAAGAGGACGAAGATCAGAAGATTCTAGACCACGTCCAACAAGTGAAGATGGCAGCCTTGAGTGCCCTCACCGAATTCCTGAATGCCGGAGCATCATTGTAATGAACCCCGAGCTTCAAACACTTGACTTGTATATAACGTATCCGTGCACTGTGTAACTCAGTTCCCTTTCCTTGCAACCCATCCGGCCAGTCATTAAGCACTTTCGGCAACTACTTCTGTCCAATCACCAAGTTGGCCGAACGAGGATACAACCGAAAACTCAACCTATTGAGAACACGACTTATCCCATTGGTCGCGGCCCATTCATTGTGAGAACCCATTTGACCAATTTCTTAGTACCGCGTGTATTCCTGCGTTTTTTGTGCTAAAGGCGACACACACTATGTCGGCTATTTTTTGCTCTAAGGGCGATAGAACCTATCGGCCATTTTTTGTGCTAAGGGCGATACAACCTTGTATCGGCCGTCGGTGCCCGCTAGTCCTTGATCCCGTTATGCACCGACTTCCACGCTAGGATGAAATCCCTTTAGATAACGTCCATTAATTGCCCTAGCAAACTCTTCTCCTTGGAGGGTTTTCAGAATGTACGCATTACCCGGAGCACGTCTCAGAATTCGAAAAGGCCCTTCCCAGTTAGGGGACCATTTGCCGAATACCTTGTCTTTGGTACCGATTGGCAAGATAATTTTCCAAACCAAGTCTCCTTCTTCGAATCCCTTTTCTATCACTTTCGAGTTGTAGTACTTGGCAACGCGTATCTTGTTCTTTTCAATATTTTCCAAGGCCTTGAGACGAATCAAATGCAAATCCTCTAGCTCATCCATCATCAAATCCTTATAATTCTCTTTAGCCAGATCGTTCTGCAATGTAACTCGTCTTGACCCCGACTGCAACTCCCATGGTAGAACTGCGTGATGCCCATAGACCAACTCGTAAGGTGACGTCTGAGTTGACCCATGACAAGCCATTCAGTAAGCCCACAAAGCTTCGTTGAGCACCAAGTGCCACCTTTTGGGTTTCTCTTCGATCTTCTTTTGAATGATTTTAATCATGATTTTGTTAGAAGCCTCTGCCTGCCCATTGGCCTGTGCATAGTAAGGAGAAGAATTATATAGTTTAATCCCCATGTCTTCGGCAAAGTCACAAAACTCCGAGGAAGTGAACTGAGTTCCCTGATCGGTGGTGATGGACTGAGGAATGCCGAATCGGTAAATGATATGCTCCCTGACGAAAGACACCATGTTTTCTGACGTCACCTTCTTCAATGGGATGGCTTCAACCCACTTGGTGAAGTAATCCATGGCCAACAGGACAAACTTATGTCCTTTGCTAGATGGAGGGTGAATCTGGCCGATTAAATCAACGCCCCATCCTCTGAAAGGCCAAGGCTTAACGATCGAATTCATGGCCGATGCTGGAGCCCTTTGCACATTGCCGAATCGCTGACAATCCTGACAACCTTTGTAATACTTAAAGCAATCTTCGAGCATAGTCGGCCAAAAATATCCAGTCCTCCTGATTAACCATCTCATACGGTGAGCCGACTGGTGTGCACCACATACGCCTTCGTGCACCTCATATATCAGTTTCTTAGCCCCGTCTTGGTTCAGGCATTTAAGCAAAACCCCATCTATGGATTTGTAGTACAATTGATTGTCCAAGAGCGTGAACTTAAGAGCCTTGTACCTGAGTTTTCGGGAGACTTTCCTGGATGGGTCCCTGAGGTAATCGGCAATGTTGTCTCTCCAATCTTCAATTGCCTGATTATCACTTGGGACTGCTTGATCACCTTCTGGGGCTGCTTGCTCTCCCTCAAGTGCAAAAATGTTTTGATTCTCCCTATACCCGGATGCTGCCTGAGCCAACTGGTTTGCTTCTTCGTTTTGCCCCCTAGGAATATGTTGCAAGGTTGCCGATCGAAACTGTCTGAGGAGCTCTTGGCAACCTTCGAGATATTCCTGCAGCGTGTCGTTCTTGCACTCGTATTTGCCGGTCAATTGCTTGATCACCAATTCCGAGTCACCGAAGATCTCCACGGCGTCTGCCTTTATGTCCACTAGCAACCGTACTCCTCGGAGCAGTGCTTCGTACTCTGCTTGATTATTAGTTACCGGGTACTCGATCGGTATAGAGTACTTGAAGGGTGCCCCCTTGGGAGAAATCAACACTATCCCGACTCCACCACCTTTGCTGCACGAGGATCCATCAAAAAACAATGCCCAAGGGATAATGGCTACCATGTTAGCATTAGGATCACGGTGGTGAGTGACAAAATCAGCCATAATCTGGCCTTTAACAGCCTTTGCCGATTCAAAACGCAAATCAAATTCAGAAAGGGCCAAAACCCATTTACCGATCCTTCCACTTAAAATCGGCATTAATAACATGTGCTTGATTACATCAAATTCTGATACTACCACGCATTCGGCATTCAGTAGATAGTGCCGAAACTTGGTACAGGAATAGAAAACGCACAAGCACAACTTTTCCGTAGCCAAATACCTTGTCTCGGGGTCCAGTAGCTTTCGGCTAATATAGGCTATGACTCTCTCTTTTCCTTCGAATTCTTGCATGAGGGCCGACCCTATCGTTAGGTTGTCGGCCGCCACGTACAACTTGAAAGGCTTGTCGAGTTGTGGAGGAACCAATACTGGTGGTGCCTTCATGTACTCCTTGATCTCATCGAAAGCCTTTTGTTGCACGTCACCCCACACGAACTCCTGATCTTTCTTGAGCTTCAATAGTGGAGAAAATGGCAGCACGCGCTCAGACAAGTTGGATATGAACCTTCTGACAAAGTTGATTTTGCCGAGCAGTGATTGAAGTTCTTTGAGATTGGTCGGTGGCACTACCTTATCAATTGCTTCCATGCTCTTCCTACCGACTTCGATCCCTTTTTTGTGGACCAGGAATCCCAGAAATTCACCAACCGACACCCCAAATGCACACTTGGTTGGATTCATCTTTAAACCATGTTTCCTCGTGCACTCCAAGGTCTTCCTTAAATCGGCTAAGTGTCCTTCCTTGCTTCTGGATTTGACCACCACATCATCAATGTAGATCTCTACGATCTTGCCGATCAGCTCATGGAATATGTAATTCATGGCTCGCTGGTAAGTGGCACCGGCATTTTTCAAACCAAAAGTCATGACCATCCATTCAAACAAACCTATATGGTCGGGGCACCTGAAGGCGGTCTTCGCCACATCCTCTGCGGCCATAAAGATCTGATTGTAACCTGCGTTGCCGTCCATAAAGCTTATGATTTCAAAACCGGCCGAAGCATCTACCAGCAAATCGGCCACCGGCATTGGATAACCGTCCATAGGAGTGGCTTTGTTGAGGTTCCTGAAGTCAATGCAGACCCTCATCTTCCCGTTTTTCTTGTACACCGGGACAATATTGGAGATCCACTCCGCATATCGACACGGCCGAATGAAGTTAGCTTCTAGTAATCTTTCCACTTCTTTTTTCACGTCGGCCAATACCTCCTCCTTGTAGATCCTGCGCGGAGGTTGTTTGTATGGACGGTATCCAGGCTTGATCGGCAACTTATGCTCAACAATGGACCGATCCAATCCGAAGCGAAACAATCTTTGAACTCTTTTAGGATATCTACTAACTGTACTCTGAAAGCAGGGTCTAAATTAGAACTTATGAACATCGGCCTTCTTTTACTTGTGTCACCAACATCCACTTCTTCCAGTTGGTCGGCCGATGCGAAGCCACGTCCCAGTTTGCCCTCGCTGCTGTCAGTTGGGTTGTCCATCTAAAAGAAACTTTGAGAGCCGACTGCTTGGATCGGCTGTTGATCTCTGTCGTAGATGTTGATAGGACCTTCTCCCCACACACGATCGGAGAAGCAATCTACTCCGTCAAATTCCCAGTAAGTGGGCTCAATGGTAGCAACACTCACCGAGTCATCAGCTTGGACAATCTCGATGTCGTCTCCAACCCACTGGATGAGTATTTGGTGCATGGTCGAAGGTATGAAACAGTTGGCATGGATCCAATCCCTGCCCAAAAGCAGGCTGTATGCCCCCTTGCCGTCAATGACAAAGAAGGTCGTGATGAGCGTCTTGGATCCTATCATCAGTTCCACGTGCACGGCACCCCGAGTGTCAGAGGGATTGCCGGCAAAGTCACGGAGTATCATGTCCGTTTTGAGCAGATCTTCATCGTTCATGCCCAGCTTTCTGAAGGTGGCGTAGGGCATGATGTTGATCGCTGCGCCGCCATCGACAAACATCTTGGTTAGCGGCTTCCCGTTGACGTACCCCTTGATATATAACGGCTTCAAATGCCGATGCTTAGCTGGTTTGTCAAATGCTGCCTTCTGAGACAACACGAGCTGTGCCGCGAGCTCGTTGTGCTCGGCCTCGTCGGAGTCCGAACGCGCTTCGTCCTGTGCCCCCTGGCCGATTGGAGCCATGAATTCCAGGGGAAGGAAGAAAGTCATGGCCACGCCAGCGCCTTTGCCATTGTTGTTCGGCTTTTCCTTCGGACGCCACTCTTGCTTCTTCCCACCAGCGGCTGCTTCTTCCAACTCCCTATTCCAGAGGCGTTGCACTCTCCTTTTCTGGCTTTTCCTGAGCCCTGGTGGGCACCATTGCCCCTTTTGCCACCTATATGGGCGGGGCTGTACCTCCTCGCTGTTGTCCCGGTGATGCACCCACTCCTGGTCGGCACATCTTTTGGCTTGCCGACCCGGGCTTCTCATTTTTAGGCGCCGATCGTCCATTGGGATGCATGCTCCCAACCTTTCATGGACGGGACGGCGGTTGACCCGATCCTGCCTATACCCCTTGTACTGATCGCTGCATTCGGGGCAGTTGTTGACGGCAGGCAGTTTCAAGCCTTCGTTCCAGCAGTGGCGGAAGAACGGACAGCCCCAGTGAGCTTGCTCCCGCTCTTGGCGGCGTCCTTGCTCCCAGCGATGGGCCTGTTGTCTGTGGTAAGCCCTCTCCTCCAGACGATACCGGTGCTCTCCCGCGTGATCGTCTTCGTGCTGGTATTCCTCTGTGAATTCTTGCTCTTCGCGTTGGAGACGCATCTGCTCTTTCTCCTTTTGCCGACGCCACTTGTTAAGGAGATCCCTGTGGGTAGGCCTGCGCCTGGAAGACGACTCTCCATGCTCGTATCGGCTATTCGCGGCTTGGGCGTGCTGTCGGAGCTCATCTCCAGTGATTTGCCGATCGGGATCCACTGCGCCAGACTCGCGCGCCTTGTCGGAGGTGAGGACCTTGACCTTGCCCTTGCCTCTGGGATCTTCCGGGGCTACCATGTTCACTGAGACGAACACGGAGTTCTGGGCGAAGGGGTTGGCATCAATCTTCATCTTGCCATTGAATTTGATGTGCCCATCCTGGATGGCCTTCTGGATCCTTGTCCTGAATACACGGCAATCATTAATAGAATGGGTGTTAGTGTTATGAAAGCCGCAGTACTTCTTGTCCTTAACCCCTCCAGGACGCAGCATCGGGTGATCCGGGGGTAGCCTGACTCTCCCTTCGGCAATCAGAAACTCGAAGAGTTTGTTGGCCTTGGTGACGTCGAAGTCGTATGCCCCTTTCTGCTGGCGCAGCCACTGCTTGTTGGCCTGGGTCGGTTCTTTGTCCCAGTTGAACTCTGCAGCGGCCACCTCATCTTCGGCATCGGAATAGTCATCGGCTTCGTCCAGGAAAGCTTGATACATCTGGGCCGCGACATTGTCCCTCTGGAAGCGTCCTTCCCTCCGGAAGCCTTGCGCCTGGATAGTCATTTCATTCCATCGGCGAGAGAGATGACCCAGGTCCTCGAACTCCTGGCCAAAGAGCTTGTCTCTGATGCTTGGGAGCATGCCCGCCACGGCCAATGGTGGAAGCTGGTCGTCCGACAGGTACATGCCGAAGCACTGGCTTTTGACTTCCCTAAACCTGCGCAGGTAGTCCTGCGGTGTCTCATTCGGCCTCTGGCGCACATACATGATGTCCACCAGCTTCTTCTCCTTGGTGCCCGTGTAGAAGTGCGTATGGAACTTCTGTTCCAAGTCTGCCCAAGAGAGAATAGAGCCCGGTGGCAGAGACGTGAACCAAGAGAACGCCGGCCCAGTGAGCGAAGACGGGAAGTACCGAACCCTGAAGGCATCCTCGGTATTAGCCTCCCCAAGCTGGAGTAGATAGCGACTGATGTGCTCCACCGTGCTAGTGTCATCTAAGCTGGAGAACTTGGACAGGTCTGTCGGCACCTTGACTCTGGGAGGTAGAGCCACACGGTGGAACCATTCGGGGAACGGAGATCTGTAAGCATAGGTACCCTTAGGTTTTAGGCCGAAAGTGCGCTGCATCATATCTGCCATCCTCTCTAGCATGACATCGACATTAGAGTCGGCGGTTTTCTCGGCCATCGGCTTCCCGTATCCTGGATGAGGGGCACCCTCTATGTTGTGAGGCTCAAGCATCTCATGGTACCCGTTTCCATAGTAGTCCTTTATGAGCCTGTAAGTTTGCGGGGAGATCTTGCGTGTTGACTCTGGCGGCTGACCCTTAGCGCCGAACGTGAGCTGACTCATAGTCGGCATCTGGCCCTCTGGCGTGTGCTTCTCTTGAATGGTCATCCCACTCGATTGAGCCTTAGGCGGGGTCTCCTCACCAGCAGTTCCTGCCCCCTTGAGGTGATTTGGCAGATTGAAAAGATGTGGTCCCGCTATAGGGCCAAACTCGGCCTCCATAAGTTCATCGGCCTTGGGGCCGAATTGGGCGATCATGATGGTGCGGAAGGTGTTGAGAAACGCCCCATGCATGCGACCGATGGCACCAGAGACAGCTTCGTTGATCATATGAGACATTTTCAACACTGCCTCCGCTTCCCCGGGATCATTCGGGTTGGGCTGGACGGGTTTCGGCAGATCGTGCAGACGGCGAACCTTTCCGCTCTTGTTCTTGGAAAAGGCTTCTAAGCACTTGGCCTGGAATTCGGCACAAGCATCCTCCACCTGCTCTCTGTACTCGTCGGGTAGTTCGGTGAGCTGCACCTGCACGAGCCCCGCCTTGTTGCTGGCCTCGGCTTCAGTGACTTCGACCATTGCTGCAGGAAAAAAGTGACTTCGACCATTGTGGGTTCGAGTCCCACCGGGCGTGCCAAAAAGTGTGTTGGCGCAAAAAGTGGCGTTCTGCGCCAGGCACACGGCAAGCCGAAGAAGCTGGCTTCAAATGTGGCCCGGGTGCTCAGAAGTCCGGTGCGTGCCAGTCAGTTTGACCTGCAACTAACAAGGGAGATAAGCTGTTAAATACAAAGCTGGAACGTGCCGGGTATGACCAGACAGTTCCAAGATGTACGGCCCTGAAGCCACTTGCGACGACATATAGCTATGAAAGCTATCTGCCAACAGGTTTAAAGATTATTCGGCAATATGAACAGAGTCACATGAATAACAGGTTGCCGAACACATTTGCATGAGAATCGTACTCGCATGACGTATTATATGTAAGTTAAAACTTGACCAATCTCGATTGTACAACCGAGTTGGGATCCATGGAGATTGAACATACAAGCTAAGCATGACTAAGCTAATCTAAAGCCTGCGCCTGCCGCACGACACCTAGCCTTGTCATAGATCAAACACGCTTAACATGCATGAACCCTCACCACGTGGCAACCCAGATACGATCCAATTCGGCTATTACGAACAATAGATCTACCGCATAACAGACCTTCCAATAATAAACGTGAGAGAACAGAGCAGATCTATAGAGATGGAGCCGAACCGGACGGTATCTAGACTGGGCAAAAGTGTTATGATAAGATAAACGTAACAAAACATATAACACAAGATAACTTAATGAATCTATCAGATTGCCAAATCTAACAGAGCCGATAACTATCTTTACTCATGTCTCAATCCGCCGCACGATACAAGACATAAACAAAGACCTCCCGTCATAAGCTTAAATCCGCCGCACGATACTAAGCTTAACGTACGAGACTACTTGCACCATATCTAAATCCGCCACGCGATACTAGACATGATAGCAAGGTTGCCGGAACTTACGGAGGTCGACGGATCGATGGCCCCTCTCGAAGAACACGACGACACGACTTGGACTCGAAGACGGCGCGGGGCCGGGGTTGGTTGTATTGGTTGTGAACAGATATTACAATGGCCTCAGGGTTTATATTTATACCCTGGTGTTCTCTGAGTCCTAGAAGGACACGATTACAATGATAAAAACAGGAAACTATGATGTCTTCTACTCCAAGTTTCCTTCAATAATCGGCATGCATCAGAACGACAAGATCTTATCGCCGAATCCTCTGACAAGCCGCGTCCATCACCTCACGGCACAAGCCGATCGTTACCTAAAATAGCCGACCGCAACATCGCATCGCCGAATTCATTCACTATTGCTTCCATGGCTTTGCCGTCAGATTAGCCGACCGCGCCTGACGCCTGCCGATTCCTCAGGCGGTGATCTTTCCGAACCTGTACTGGGCCGGCCCATTTGTCATAGTGCGAGAATTCGGTGTTAACAATATCATCAGAAGATGATTACTCTGGCTAACCTAGGACGTCGAGGGAGATCCAAAGACATGATACGAAGCCTACATGGATTAGGACTCTCTTTGTAACTTAGTCGAGTTTCTAAAGGAAGTCTTGTAATTAGAATATGACTCCTTTGTTGTAACCGACTAGGACTCGGTATGCGCCAAGCTTCACCCAATTATATAAGGGGAAGCGGGCGTCGACCCCGATGATTGAATCTCAGATCATAACACAAGGCACACACCACCACTGGACGTAAGGTATTACGCTATTAAGCGGCCTGGACCAGTATAAATCGCTGTCCTTGTGTACTCGCCGAGTTCTACGAACGCCGATCCCCACCGAACAAATCGTCTAGGAATTCCCAAGACGAGTTGCTGGTTAACAAACACCGACAGCTGGCGTGCCAGGTAGGGGCTCTCGGCGATTCCATGATCAAGAGCTCGACAAACCACTTCAACATGTTCTCGGCGGGATCAATTTCCGTTTTTGGCTCATGGACTTGCATAGCGGATGATCAAGGAAAGCTGCATCGACACCTTCAACCTGAATCAGAAGCGCAAATCATGCCAAAACAGATCGACTCGCTCAGGACCTAGAAAACCTCACAATCCAAGAATCAGAAGAATCTGGGTGCCAAGCTGAAGCATCCGACTCCTACTCGGATACGAACTCTCGATCCGGAAAGGACTTGGATTCTAGACACCGTATCCCCTTTGGACTGCGTAACTCAGCCGCAAGCTTTCAAGAGTTGATTGGACTAAACTCCCAAAAGCTTCAACAGATCCCTCTGACAGGAGCTCAGCAGGGAGTCGTTTTTAGCTCAACCGAGGAAGGTAATATCGTCCATTGGCCAATACAACCAGCCCCAGCTAGGTTGGTTGGCACAATCGACCAACAACTCCCGTATCAATACAGACATCAGCTCCCCTTTGAGGAGCACGACACCTCAACAGAACTAATCTCCAGTGCTTCTACCTTGGAGTCGGTTACACTAGGATCAACAAACCAAGGCTACCCTCGTGAAGTCTTCATGGCAGGACACCAGTCATCTCTACGACCTCCAACTTCTCCAGATGTCTTCCGAGATGATGAAACCTTGAGTATGATATTTGATGACGATCCGGAAGGACCCGGTGAAACCGTGACTATAAAGGCAGAAAGACTAAGGAAGAATCTAGCTAAAGACGCTCGCAGAAGGCGAGCAACTCATCGAAAGGAGGCTATAGAGCGTTACCAAGTCCGACTTGAAGAATATAATAGTCGAAGGCGTCTGGAAGAGGAAGCAGAACGTCAAGGTCATACTCAGCGTGATCAGGAGATTCAGTCCCAGAACGATCACAATCGACGACGAGCTGACTGTTCACGCAACCTCGAACCTGAATTCATGAGGGTCGCTGGTCACAAAGTATATCAGACACCCTACCAAAACATCATGGCTCTAGCCACGGAGATGGAAGCCAAAGACAACCGCACCTCTGATGAGGAACGACGGCTGATCATGCTTCAGACTACCGCGCTACAGCTCAAAGGTCGAAACCTTGAGTTCTTAGCCGATGATCAAGATTCATCTCATCCAAGTCAAAGGCGACCCGTACATGAGCGGCTCGGCCGGGCTCCAGCAAGGAGTCGCCTGGGCAACTGAGTCCCTGATCAAGCCGAAGGAGGAGTCGAATCATCATATCGAGGAATCGACAACTTAGCACCCGACACAGTTGATCGTTTCCCCTGCTTTTCTCAGATACTCCGAGTAGTCCCATTTCCACGAAAATTCAAACCAGGGAACTACTCCAAGTACGACAGAAAAACAGAACCTAAACGGTGGCCTAGGCTGTATGCTCAAACAGTCGAGCTAGCTGGCGGAAGCAACGACGTCAAGGCATTATTCCTACCCATGGCTCTAGAGACAATGCCCCTTGCATGGTTTGATAGACTTAAGCCCGAGTCCATTGACTCCTGGGAACAACTCCATCATATCTTCATTGAAAACTTTGCGGGTGTTCCAGAGAGATCAGATCCTCGGACTAAGCTCAAATCTTGCAAGCAGTAGAAAAACGAGACCATGCGATAGTACTATAGACGTTTTTCTGAGATCTGCTCCACAGTCTCAGATATAACAGATAGAGAAATAATTTCAACCTTTTCGGCAACGGAATCTGCGAAAGGTACAATTACAAGGATTTCATCAAGCATGACCCGACCAATGCTGACGAGTTCCATCGAGCAGTTAACTCCATGATGGCGATGGAAGAACGCACACAGGAGCGCTTTCCCGAGAGGAACACGTAGGGTGATCGAGGAAATAATCAAAGAGGAAACCAGACTACTCAGCAAAACACCCGCAAGAGAACCGGGGACGATACCGTCGCAGCCATGGAACCGCAAAAGAAAGGGAACAAGCCGTCGAGCTTTGACGACCTCCTAGACGGACCATGCCCCTTCCATCCGAAAGGAGGACACCCGACCAGGTATTGTCGACAGCTTAAAGAGCGAGGCTTGAATTCCGACTTCAACAAAAATAAAAAAGACAAGGGGAAGAAAGTAGCCGAAGACCCTCAGCAAGATGCCGGTGGCTTCCAACACCCCAAAGGCACCATCAATGTTATATTCGGGGGAGTCACCACCAGTGATAGCAAGCACCTTCAGAAGCTTTCTCTGCGGGAAATCATGTCAACCGAACCCGCAACCCCCAAATACCTTGATTGGTCTGAGCATCCGATCAATTTCTCTCGAGCAGACCAATGGACCAACGTCTCAAATGCAGGGCACTACCCGCTAGTACTGGATCCTACGGTCGCCGGGTTCAAATTGGGAAGAGTACTCATTGATGGAGGAGCAGGACTCAACGTCATCTTCGTAAGTACCCTACGCAAGATGAATTAGACCTAGCAACTCAACTTACACCATCAAACACCCCCTTTTATGGTATAGTACCCGGAAAGGCGACCATACTGTAACACCCTTGGTGTTAAGCAACCCTAAATGCATAAATTGACATCTCATGAGCATAAAGCATCATCATATGTTCCTTCTTTTATGTAAAGTGTCATTTCATGTGCTAAGTTGCTACTGATCATGCAATGGTGAGATGCTTGTTTGACTTGTTTTTAGGAGTGGTTGAGTTCCTAAGTGGTTTAACTTTGTTGAGGAGTCAAAATGAAACTAAGTTTATGTTGGTCATTTTGGCTAACCAAGTCTCTAACCCTAGTTGCCCTAATAGAGCCCTAGGAGTCTTTTTGTTTGACTAACAAAGACCTCCAGGATAGAAGCTTTGTATGGATGAGTGCCTTAAACCAAAAGTGTGTAGAATTTAGAGTAGAACAAAAGTTGTTTTTGGGTCAACTCATGAAAATGAGGTTAACATGGTGTTTTGAGGCCCACAAGGCAGAAATGGGAGAGTTTAGACTTGGAAAATTTCCTAAGTCTTTGAACTGACCAACGGTTTCATCTAGCGAACTTTGGAGCTTTTTTGAGAAATATCCAAGCCGAACCAATGCTTGAGCCTTGAATCAAAGTTGTAGTCTAAGAAGTTCAGAAAAATGGGAAATCTGTTGTTTGAAACCTTTTGCTAGGATGTGTAGTTCAAAGCACCTTTTCATTGTGATGTTTGTCTTTTTCGTGGAGAATAGGGTTTAAGTCCAAATAGCTTAAAATTTGGACAGGGGACTAAATTGCATGTTGTTAGCTTACAGTAATTTTTGTAGATTTTTCTAAAGTTGTTGTCTGAGGGTTGCTGTTATAGGCTTAATTAAATAATAAAGTGGTAGCAAATAACTATTAGGTAGTAGGATGATGTTGACTACCTTGTTGAAGAGAATGAAGTAGATGACATGTGCTTATCTCCTGAATCATCTTACTCCATGTTGAATCAACCATGCACCCCATATGCATTCATCACATTTACACATGTTGTGCATCATACAGGACCGATAGTGGAGACCCAGAGCCCGCAACCATAGGAGGAGCCAAATCCGGAGGAGACCCCGAACGAGAGGACCGAAGAAGGAGACGTCGAGGACTTGCCTGAGTGCCAAGATCACCAACCCTCCGACTTCGAAAGAGGCAAGCCTCGGAGCATTCTAAGTCTCCTACCATTCTTTTATAAATGCAATCGAGTCAATATAATGATTGTTGCATTAAGTTATAGGAGTTGAATGATACCGTTGATGCATTACTTACTTATCCTTGTCCACCCATAATTATTATCTTGATATCTCTGTTAGGTCTAGGCTCGATTATATGCTTTGCTCTGCTTAGATCGGTAAAAGTCAGGTGATTTCCTGTCTCCCGCATATAGGTGGATACTGATCATGACTAGTCTGGTGCTATCATGGAGATAACCATGTGATAATTAATCTGAGACCAGGCGGAATGTAGGAGCAGCAGGACATGGGTTCTGTGTGCTAGTAGTCTCCCATCTGTGTCGCTTAGGACCCGACGAAGGCACACCTCAGTCATTTTGAACGCGTCAATCACTTAACGGAGTAGGTCAGAGTACCTCCCATGAAGCCGAGTAAGGTTATTCGAGCCGGTGATGGAGATGTTGACGCCTAACACCTAGGGCCTCAACTGAACTGTGGGCAACTATTCTGATCAACCTGGCATGGTTCGAAGGCAGGCTGGGCCTGATCGACCTGGCATGACCGTGGGCAGCTATAGCTTGAGCGACCTGGCACTGAGATAACCCTCGGTGTAGAAGGGCCCATGGCCGTCCCGCGCGTTGTGTTCTCGAATCTCCTGAGTGGCCGCCGACGGCTACCTGGCAAGGTGTGATTGGGCGAGTGTGCGACATTTTATCCCCAGCTAGGTAGGAATCGATTATAATCGCCATCGCTCCTGGATAGTGAGTAACTTGGCTGGGCATGTGTTACCTAGTAACTTATGGAACTAAAGATGGTTATGATGTTTAATCTGAAAGGCTATTAATGAAATAGTTACTCTTGCTTGATTAATTAGCCAAGTGATTGCTCTAGATCAGGTGCAAATCTAGTAATCAGGTTGATTATATAAAATTGACTGCTAATACTCTAATGATGATTATTTAATAATAAAATGCCTTTATGCAAAAAGGTAAGTATGGCCAACCCCAGATACAGCCTTGCATACTCCTTGGTGTCACTTTATTTCTGGTTTATGACGGGTAAGTCTAGCTAAGTACCTTCTTGTACTCAGGGTTTTATCCCTTGTTGTTGCAGATGGACAATGCTTTTATGGCTACTGTGAGAACTGCCTGTACCCTGTTACAGGTGATGATTAGACCATGGGCATAGTTATCTCTTATCCTCACCTGATGCTTTTGTGGACTGATCAGGCAAATGGCACCGTTTTGTGAATCAGTGAACTTATATTTTAAAAACTATGTTGCTTTCACTACTATTTCCAAACTATAGTTTGTAATATTGTTTCGAACTCCGATGTATCTGAATTATGTGCAAACTGTGATGTAACTTGTAAACATGTTCGTTGAACTAGTACGGTCTTGGCTGTTGTTGAAATGATTTGAAATCCTTCGAGATTTCTGGACTACTAGGTTTGTACGAGCTTAAGTACATGTTAATCTTTGCGAAAGTAGAGGTTTGAGAGCTTAATCTGGTATAAATTGGTCGGTTCTGTCACAGCTGGCATCGAAGCATGGTTTAGCGTTACTGTTCATAAGTGTATTTGAAAAACAGTATTTTTCCAATAAGAATTGTAGTTGCCAAAACTTATAGCTATAATAGATCTGAAAATCTCAAGGATAAAAATTAAGGTGTGCCATTGATCAAGTCCTTATGCTCAGTAGGATTTTAGGTGGCTATTTAAGTACTAACTTGGGGGTCGTGCATCATGTTTAATTTCTGTTGTTTACTGTCGTCCATACGGCAAGGGTGAAATTATATGGGTGCTATTCTTTGGAATAGTAATATATGGATCAATTTGCCTCTACGCCAAGGTAATAAATGAGTTGTGAGTGCATGACCAAACAACCGTTGGTCTAGGGGAAAGCTAGTTTGGTACTGGAACCTGTACACGAAAGCACATAGGTACAAGCGAAGATATTTAATTGCGGGTAGATTTGAGGAATGGGTAGTGTAAAGTAAGTGAGAGCATGATCGGACAACCGCCGATCTAGGGGTGTGCTAGTTTGGTATTCAAATATATACCTGTTACACACAAGTATATGTGAAGGTATTTAATTGTGGGGTAATATTATTCTGATGGGTGCATATACTACTTACGTGTATACTGGGTGTGCACCTAAGTCAGTATTAGATTTAATTTTAGCAATGCATGATATTCATACTATGGGCAGGGCTGAAATGATCTTCTGTAGGTACGCTAACTTGCGAACGTATAGTACGTCTAGTTAACGCTATGAGCGTGTATGCCACCGTCTAGCCGCTAGATTTATAGACAGTGAGGACGTATGTTACGTGCATGCATCATGATCATCCCATCTTACATTAATCTTACTTTCTTCCTTATGTTATCCGTCCTATTTTTCCTAATAAAAGTTGTTCTCAACTAATGAAAACCTATGTGGATAAACTTCTTACAGATGGCCCGTACCAAGCGCACAGCTCGTAAGTCAACTGGGGGCAAGAGGCCTAATTACATATTGGGACCCTGGACTGCTGAGGGGTCGGAGGACTTCCTGGACGAGTTTGGCATGCCTACCATCCTTTGGAGGGTGCTGCACTTAGTTGGGTACCAGGAGGGCCAGGAGCCGTGATACGATTGGCATCGCGTGCAGATCTCTGAGGACCGCCACATGTACACGGTGGAGGTGGACGTGCCTAGCCGTGGCGAGCAGGATCACGTCTGGTGCCGCTAGATGTTCGCGTTGCAGGGGAGGACCCCATGGGATGGAGCTAACAGAGTTGCCTACACCGTTCTCCGGGACATTATGGAGGACCACCCGAAAGTGGTTGCCCAGGCTACAGCCAGTATTTTCCCGACAGCAGATCCCTATCAGTCAGTGTGCGTCAGCCAGGAGCCGCCGTACTTGAAGCCAATTCGCTCGAGAGGGAGCATTGCGCCAGACCAGCCGGGAGTGCTATGGCTGCACTCATGGCTACTTATGGGTGTCTATCCCGCAGTTATGATCAGTTAGACCACATCCTTAGTGAGGAGATGGCTGCATAGCACCGGAGGAAGCAGGAGCATGCCACGGAGGTAGACCGTCTCACTGCAGAGCTAGCACGTATGACAGTGGAGAGGGACCAGACACTTCAGAGAGAGCAGGAGACCGCCCATCAGCTCAATATTCAGCAGGAGTCTGCTACCTTCTTGGCCTTGGTCATGAGGGAGACCGAGGAGTCACTTCGAGGTGTTTGTCTTGAGGGCATACGCACTTCGGAGGAGAACAGGCTGTTGAGGTTGCGAGTGGGAGATCTAGAGGTGCAACTTCACCATCTTCAGGACTATAATGACCGCTTGCATGAGGAGATTCATCGTAGGGAGAATGAGAGGAACCCCATCTTTCCTCAGGAGGACCCGGATCCGCGTGACTCTTCTAGTTGTTCTTCGGACGTGTCTAGTGATGATGATAACGATGGCGATGTCGCTAGGGAGTAGATCAGACCATATGTCTTAGGGCTTAGTGTTCTTTTGCGTTATGTTGATAGGCCCGATCTTTTGCTTTTGCTATGGGCTGGATGTAAGAACGAGTAGTGAACTTATGTGCACATGGTGCGAGACCTTTGAAAGTCCCATATGTATGGGGCATCTATGGATGTTTGTGTTGGCTTTTGCATGTTATGTACTGAGCGATCTTATTATGTGATGCTGCGATGTGGATTGAAATTTATTATGCCTCTATGATTGTTTGGTGAATTTGTTTTCTGAATAAATTCAGTTGGCATGATTTATTGTTCTCTACAATGACTGCAACCTCTCCTAATGATCACTTGCTATCAATATATGCAGATGACGACAACTCGTAGTGGAGCTGGCGGTAGTGGTGGAAATGAGGACAACAGGGACCATCGCAATCCACCACCTCCTCCTCCAGCCACTCCCGAGCAGCTTTTCGCCCAATTTCTGGGGAGCCAGCGCAACATTGAAGCCTTGCTACGAGAGAACCTGGCACACGGCAACCAGCGCCCTAAGCCGAACCAGTATAGTACATTCAAGGATTTCCTGGATACCAAACCACCCATTTTCAAGGAAGCTACTGAACCTCTAGAGGCAGAAGAATGGCTGCATACCATGGAACAGAAGTTTCGGTTGCTCAGGCTCTTAGAAGAGCTCAAAGCGGAGTATGCCGCACATCAGCTGCAGGGGCCAGCCGGAATTTGGTGGGGGCATCACCGTACCACCTATCCTGCCAACACTCCTTTCACTTGGAGGATGTTCTCGGCGACTATTTGAGGACACTATATTCCGCCAGGCTTGACTCAAATGAAGGTGGCAGAATTCATGAGCTTGACGCAAGGAACTCGATCCATTATCGAGTACCATGACGTGTTCAACTCCTTGTATCGTTATGCTCCAGAGTTTGTGGACACTGATGCCAAAAAGATTGCTAGTTTCAAGAGAGGCTTGAACACCAAGATGGGAAAATCAGTGGGTACATCGTCTTGTACCATCTTCAAGGACTTTATCAGTGACTGTTTGATCCAAGAGAACCACAACAACAAGCATGCTGCAAGTAAGGCCCGGAAGAGGACTTTTGATTCAGGACCATCTCAACCTAGGGGACCACCGGCTCAGCGTTCCCAATATCGACCACCAGCGCCGGGAGCACGTTTCAGGCCGCCGCAGAAGAAAAGTCAGCCACAAGCTCAACGCAACCAAAGGCCATACAAGATAGCTGCCACCCAAGCTCGAGGAGGTCAGAGCAGTTCAGCAGGAGGGAAACCTCTGGTTCTAGGACCCTGTTTCAATTGCAATCAAGAGGGGCACTTCGCAAGGTATTGCCCACACCCAAAGAAGCAGCAGGCTAACTACCCCGCGCGTCTGCACAATATGACTGCCGAGGAAGCTCGTGCCGGAGAGCCTGTGACCGCTGGTATGTGTCTCGTTAACCATCACCCTGTAGTTGTTTTGTTCGATACTGGATCATCGCACTCATTCATGAGCAAGACATTTGCACAAAAGCATAATCAGGAGATGTCTGAAATGGACTATGGGTTTCGCGTAAGCTCCGTGGGGAGTAGCGTGTTATCTAGACAGATGGTTTGTAACGCAACCATCGACATTGGAGGGCACAAATTTGGAGCTAATTTAGTAGTTCTGCCGGGACTGAGCATGGATGTAGTTTTAGGTATGAGTTGGATGACTATGTGGAATGCGGTGTTAGACACTGCAAATAGGACTCTTACCTTATCTGATGGAAGAACAAATAACAAGCTACGCATCTCTCTTCCCCGAGGTGCTGACTTCGTTGACTTATCTAGTACTCTGTCTATAGAAGACCTATCAAAGATTCCAGTTGTCTGAGAATTCCCAGATGTCTTCCCAGACGAGTTACCAGGATTACCGCCCAAGCGGGCAGTGGAGTTTGCAATTGAGTTGTTACCTGGAACCGTGCCAATCTCTAGGAGGCCCTATCGTATGCCACCCAATGAGCTAGCTGAAATCAAGACCCAGATCAAAGAACTTTTGAACAAGGGATTCATTGAACCTAGTGTATCAGAATGGGGTTGTCCAGCGTTGTTTGTTAAGAAGAAGGACAAGTCATTACGGATGTGTGTGGATTATCGGCCGCTCAACGCCATGACTGTTAAAAACAAGTATCCGTTGCCACAGATAGACATTATGTTTGATCAGTTATCTAGAGCCAAGGTGTTTTCCAAGATCGATTTGAGGTCAGGTTATCACCAGATCAGAATCCGACCACAAGATATCCCAAAGACTGCTTTCTCAACCAGATATGGGCTATATGAGTACCTTGTCATGTCTTTTGGATTGACGAATGCTCTGGCATACTTCATGAGTTTGATGAACTCGATGTGTATGCCAGAATTGGACAAGTTTGTGGTAGTGTTCATTGATGATATTCTGGTATATTCGGACGACCATGCCGAACATTTGAGGGTTGTTCTGACAAGGCTTCGAGAACATAAGCTTTATGCTAAGTTTAGCAAATGTGAATTTTGGTTGAAGAAGGTGCATTTTCTCAGTCACATTCTATCAGAAGAAGGAATTTTTGTGGACCCCAGTAAGGTGCAAGAAGTGATGCATTGGAAAGCTCCTACTTCGGTTGGTGAGATTCGAAGTTTTCTCAGCTTAGCAGGATACTATCGCCGTTTCATTCCCGACTTTTCGAAGATTGCAAAACCAATGACAAGCTTGTTACAGAAGGACCAAAAATTTGAGTGGGCAGAGGAGTGTGAAATAGCTTTCCGTACCCTACGGAAGCTGTTGACCACTGCTCCTGTCTTAGCTCAACCGGACATCGAGAAGTCCTTTGATGTCTTTTGTGATGCATCGAAGGTTGGTTTGGGTTGTGTCCTTATGCAAGAAGGCAGAGTAATTGCTTATGCTTCTCGCCAATTGAGGAAACATGAGATAAACTATCCTACGCATGATTTAGAATTGGCTGCCGTTGTACATGCTCTGAAGATCTGGAGACATTATCTGCTTGGTAACGTCTGTAATATGTACATCGACCACAAAAGTCTCAAGTATATCTTCACTCAATCTGAATTGAATATGAGGCAAAGAAGATGGCTTGAGTTAATTAAGGATTACAATCTGCAGATACATTACCATCCAGGCAAGGCAAATGTGGTTGCCGATGCTTTAAGTCGGAAGTCACACTGCAACAACTTAAGGTTACTGCCAGAAGATGAGTTTAGTCTTGTACACCCTGTAATTTTATACAACCTCAGGCTGCAAGGCACGTTAATTGACCAAATTCTTGAAGGGCAGAAAACATACAATGGGATTTATCATATCAAGGAGAAGCTGAAAGCTGCAACGGAACCAGTAAAACATTTTCGGATTGATGATAAGGGAGTTTTATGGTTTGACAAGCGCTTAGTAGTACCCAAGAACAGAGAGCTCAGGAATCAGATCATGGATGAAGCTCATTTGTCCAAGTTATCTATTCATCCTGGAAGCACCAAGATGTATCAAGATTTGCGTCCAAGATTTTGGTGGACCAAGATGAAGAAGGAAATTGCTGCTTATGTAGCCAGGTGCGACACGTGTTGTCGAGTAAAAGCTATTCACCAAAAGCCAGCCGGAATGCTTCAACCATTACCAATACCCGAGTGGAAATGGGAAGAAGTGAGTATGGATTTTATCACCGGATTGCCAACCACCCAGAAAGGAAATGATTCAATATGGGTAATAGTTGATCGTCTTACAAAGACCAATCATTTCATACCAGTCAAAACTTGTTATCGAGCACCGGACTATGCGGAGATTTATGTCAATCAAATTGTTCGACTACATGGTATACCCAAGGTCATAGTTTCAGATCGTGGATCGCAGTTTACTGCACCATTTTGGGAGAAACTGTAAAAAGAGTTAGGCACAAAACTAATCCGTAGTTCTGCCTATCATCCCCAAACATCAGGGCAAACAAAAAGAGTGAACCAAGTTTTGGAAGACGTGTTAAGAGCCTGTGTAATATCAGCAAAAGGTTCTTGGGAGAAATGGTTACCTTTAGCAGAATTCGCATATAACAATGGTTACCAAGAAAGCATATAGATGGCACCTTTTGAAGCCCTATATGGTAGAAGATGCAGGATACCAGTGAATTGGGTTGAACCAGGAGAACGTCGATATTACGGAATTGATTTCATTAACGAAGTAGAAGAACAAGTTAGAACAATTCAACAACATATGACAGCCATGCAGTCTCGACTAAAGAGCTATGCAGACAAGCGGAGAAAGCCACTTGAGTTCAATGAAGGCGATTATGTTTATCTGAAGGTGTCGCCCATGAAAGGTGTCAGACGCTTTGGAGTTAAAAGGAAGTTAGCGCCAAGGTTTGTGGGACCATACAAGATTGTGGAAAGGAGGGGAGAGGTGGCTTATCAGTTACAGCTGCTGGAACATTTGAAAGCTATATTCTATGTCTTCCATGTGTCACAATTAAAGAAGTGTCTTAGAGTGCCAGAAGAAGAGGTGCAACCAGCCAACATCAAGTTGCAATCCGATCTCACTTACTCTATGGAGCCGTGCCGAGTGCTTGATGAAAAAGAAAGAATAACTCGCGGAAGAATAGTAAAGCAATACAAAGTATCTTGGAGTAAGCAAGATGACCGAGATGCCACTTGGGAAATGAAAGCCTATTTAAGAGAAGTGTATCCACACATTTATAAGAAATGGTTAGTAACTCAAATCTTGGGACGAGATTCCTTTAAGGAGGGGAGGGCTGTAACACCATTGGTGTTAAGCAACCCTAAATGCATAACTTGACATCTCATGAGCATAAAGCATCATCATATGTTCCTTCTTTTATGTAAAGTGTCATTTCATGTGCTAAGTTGCTACTGATCATGCAATGGTGAGATGCTTGTTTGACTTGTTTTTAGGAGTGGTTGAGTTCCTAAGTGGTTTAACTTTGTTGAGGAGTCAAAATGAAACTAAGTTTATGTTGGTCATTATGGCTAACCAAGTCTCTAACCCTAGTTGCCCTAATAGAGCCCTAGGAGTCTTTTGTTTGACTAACAAAGACCTCCATGATAGAAGCTTTGTATGGATGAGTGCCCTAAACGAAAAGTGTGTAGAATTTAGAGTAGAACAAAAGTTGTTTTTTGGGTCAACTCATGAAAATGAGGTTAACATGGTGTTTTGAGGCCCACAAGGCAGAAATGGGAGAGTTTAGACTTGGAAAATTTCCTAAGTCTTTGAACTGACCAACAGTTTCATCTAGCGAACTTTGGAGCTTTTTTGAGAAATATCCAAGCCGAACCAATGCTTGAGCCTTGAATCAAAGTTGTAGTCTACACATGGCTCTACCCAATAGAACAAGTGGTTTAACATTTCGTCGAGTGGATTAGGAGATAATCGTGCGCTAAGATCGGCCGTCAGTCGGCTGATGACCGACTGAATCCATCGATTCAGTTCGAATCGACGACGACAGTGGCCGACCGCGCCAGAGATGCTCCGCCGCGTGGCGCGCGAAGACTGGCCGTGCAACGTCCGTGCGCAACATGGCGAGCACAAAGCCCGTCCACACGCATTCACGCAGGCCAGAGCCGCTCCACTCCTTTTGCCTGCCTCCTCTTCGCTCTCGCCGTGCCCGGGCGGAAAGGGGGAGAAACCGAGCGCTCGCCGGTGTTCGCCGCCGTCTCACCGAGCCTTCGCCCCACCAGCCACCTGAACAACTTCGTCGTGAGCCCCCGCACCTTTTGCCGCCGTTAGCGCTCCGTGAGAGGCCCTAGGTAAGCCACGGGGTGAGTTCCCGCCATGGCTGCCATGACCGCCGAGCTCGGTCCGCCGTGGTCGGCCCTCCCTCCGCGCGAATCCCTCCGTTCTAGCTCGCGTTCTAGGGTCGGTGAAGTCCGTGGAAGAAGTAGGGGGTGATGGTTTAGCCGATTAGGGTTTGGTGGTGGTGGTACGCCATCGCTCGCCGTCCGCCATGGTCGCCGTGGATGGCATGGTCGTGGTCTCGGGTGTTCGGGGTGGGAACCCTAGCTTCCGAGCCTCGCGTTAGGTTTTTGGAGGTCACCGGAGTAGAAAACTCGGGTTAGTTTGTATTGATGGGTAGTTTCTGGGAAAAATGTAATATGGAGATGTTCTGTGAAATATTTTGGCAGTAGCAATTAAAATGGTTAAATGCTATTTTCTTGTATAAATTTGTAGTAATTAAAATATGAAGAATATGAACCTGATAATTTTTGTAGACTGCTCTTGTACTAAGAAGTTTAGTAGAAAAATGGGAAATCTGGTGTTTGACACCTTTTGCTAGGATGTGTAGTTCAAAGCACCTTTTCATTGTGATGTTTGTCTTTTTCGTGGAGAATAGGATTTAAGTCCAAATAGCTTGAAATTTATACAGGGGACTAAATTGCATGTTGTTAGCTTACAGTAATTTTTGTAGATTTTTCTGAAGTTGTTGTCTGAGGGTTGCTGTTATAGGCTTAATTAAATAATAAAGTGGTAGCAAATAACTATTAGGTAGTAGGATGATGTTGACTACCTTGTTGAAGAAAATGAAGTAGACGACATGTGCTTATCTCTTGAATCATCTTACTCCATGTTGCATCAACCATGCATCCCATATGCATTCATCATATTTACACATGTTGTGCATCATACATGACCGGTAGTGGAGACCCAAAGCCCGCAACTGCAGGAGGAGCCAAATCCGGAGGAGACCCCGAACGAGAGGACCGAAGAAGGAGACGTCGAGGACTTGCCTTAGTGCCAAGATCACTAACCCTCCAACTTCGAAAGAGGCAAGCCCCAGAGCATTCTAAGTGTCTTACCATTCTTTTATAAGTGCAATCGAGTCAATATAATGATTGTTGCATTAAGTTATAGGAGTTGAATGATACCGTTGATGCATTACTTACTTATCCTTGTCCACCCATAATTATTATCTTGATATCCCTGTTAGGTCTAGGCTCGATTATATGCTTAGCTCTACTTAGATCGGTAAAAGTCAGGTGATTTCCTGTCTCCCGCATATAGGTGGATACTGATCATGACTAGCCTGGTGCTATCATGGAGATAACCATGTGATAATTAATCTGAGACCGGGCAGGATGTAGGAGCAGCAGGACATGGGTTCTGTGTGCTAGTAGTCTCCCATCTGTGTCGCTTAGGACCCGATGAAGGCACACCTCAGTCATTTTGAACGCGTCAATCACTTAACGGAGTAGGTCGGAGTACCTCCCATGAAGCCGAGTAAGGTTATTCGAGCCGGTGATGGAGATGTTGACGCCTAACACCTAGGGCCTCAACTGAACCGTGGGCAACTATTCTGATCAACCTGGCATGGTTCGAAGGCAGGCTGGGCCTGATCGACCTGGCATGACCGTGGGCAGCTATAGCTTGAGCGACCTGGCACTGAGATAACCCCCGGTGTAGAAGGGCCCATGGCCGTCCCGCGCGTTGTGTTCTCGAATCTCCTGAGTGGCCGCCGACGGCTACCTGGCAAGGTGTGATTGGGCGAGTGTGCGACATTTTATCCCCAGCTAGGTAGGAATCGATTATAATCGCCATCGCTCCTGGACAGTGAGTAACTTGGCTGGGCATGTGTTACCTAGTAACTTATGGAACTAAAGATGGTTATGATGTTTAATCTGAAAGGCTATTAATGAAATAGTTACTCTTGCTTGATTAATTAGCCAAGTGATTGCTCTAGATCAGGTGCAAATCTTGTAATCAGGTTGATTATATAAAATTGACTGCTAATACTCTAATGATGATTATTTAATAATAAAATGCCTTTATGCAAAAAGGTAAGTATGGCCAACCCCAGATACAGCCTTGCATACTCCTTGGTGTCACTTTATTTCTGGTTTATGACGGGTAAGTCTAGCTAAGTACCTTCTTGTACTCAGGGTTTTATCCCTTGTTGTTGCAGATGGACAATGCTTTTATGGCTACTGTGAGAACTGCCTGTACCCTGTTACAGGTGATGATTAGACCATGGGCATAGTTATCTCTTATCCTCACCTGATGCTTTTGTGGACTGATCAGGCAAATGGCACCATTTTGTGAATCAGTGAACTTATATTTTAAAAACTATGTTGCTTTCACTACTATTTCCAAACTATAGTTTGTAATATTGTTTCGAACTCCGATGTATCTGAATTATGTGCAAACTGTGATGTAACTTGTAAACATGTTCGTTGAACTAGTACGGTCTTGGCTGTTGTTGAAATGATTTGAAATCCTTCGAGATTTCTGGACTACTGGGTTTGTACGAGCTTAAGTACATGTTAATCTTTGCGAAAGTAGAGGTTTGAGAGCTTAATCTGGTATAAATTGGTCGGTTCTGTTACAGCTGGCATCGAAGCATGGTTTAGCGTTACTGTTCATAAGTGTATTTGAAAAACAGTATTTTTCCAATAAGAATTGTAGTTGCCAAAACTTATAGCTATAATAGATCTGAAAATCTCAAGGATAAAAATTAAGGTGTGCCATTGATCAAGTCCTTATGCTCAGTAGGATTTTAGGTGGCTATTTAAGTACTAACTTGGGGGTCGTGCATCATGTTTAATTTCTGTTGTTTACTGTCGTCCATACGGCAAGGGTGAAATTATATGGGTGCTATTCTTTGGAATAGTAATATATGGATCAATTTGCCTCTACGCCAAGGTAATAAATGAGTTGTGAGTGCATGACCAAACAACCGTTGGTCTAGAGGAAAGCTAGTTTGGTACTGGAACCTGTACACGAAAGCACATAGGTACAAGCGAAGATATTTAATTGCGGGTAGATTTGAGGAATGGGTAGTGTAAAGTAAGTGAGAGCATGATCGGACAACCGCCGATCTAGGGGTGTGCTAGATTGGTATTCAAATATATACCTGTTACACACAAGTATATGTGAAGGTATTTAATTGTGGGGTAATATTATTCTGATGGGTGCATATACTACTTACGTGTATACTGGGTGTGCACCTAAGTCAGTATTAGATTTAATTTTAGCAATGCATGATATTCATACTATGGGCAGGGCTGAAATGATCTTCTGTAGGTACGCTAACTTGCGAACGTATAGTACGTCTAGTTAACGCTATGAGCGTGTATGCCACCGTCTAGCCGCTAGATTTATAGACAGTGAGGACGTATGTTACGTGCATGCATCATGATGATCCCATCTTACATTAATCTTACTTTCTTCCTTATGTTATCCGTCCTATTTTTCCTAATAAAAGTTGTTCTCAACTAATGAAAACCTATGTGGATAAACTTCTTACAGATGGCCCGTACCAAGCGCACAGCTCGTAAGTCAACTGGGGGCAAGAGGCCTAATTACATATTGGGACCCTGGACTGCTGAGGGGTCGGAGGACTTCCTGGACGAGTTTGGCATACCTACCATCCTTTGGAGGGTGTTGCACTTAGTTGGGTACCAGGAGGGCCAGGAGCCGCGATACGATTGGCATCGCGTGCAGATCTCTGAGGACCGCCACATGTACACGGTGGAGGTGGACGTGCCTAGCCGTGGCGAGCAGGATCACGTCTGGTGCCGCTAGATGTTCGCGTTGCAGGGGAGGACCCCATGGGATGGAGCTAACAGAGTTGCCTACACCGTTCTCCGGGACATTATGGAGGACCACCCGAAAGTGGTTGCCCAGGCTACAGCCAGTATTTTCCCGACAGCAGATCCCTATCAGTCAGTGTGCGTCAGCCAGGAGCCGCCGTACTTGAAGCCAATTCGCTCGAGAGGGAGCATTGCGCCAGACCAGCCGGGAGTGCTATGGCTGCACTCATGGCTACTTATGGGTGTCTATCCCGCAGTTATGATCAGTTAGACCACATCCTTAGTGAGGAGATGGCTGCATAGCACCGGAGGAAGCAGGAGCATGCCACGGAGGTAGACCGTCTCACTGCAGAGCTAGCACGTATGACAGTGGAGAGGGACCAGACACTTCAGAGAGAGCAGGAGACCGCCCATCAGCTCAATATTCAGCAGGAGTCTGCTACCTTCTTGGCCTTGGTCATGAGGGAGACCGAGGAGTCACTTCGAGGTGTTTGTCTTGAGGGCATACGCACTTCGGAGGAGAACAGGCTGTTGAGGTTGCGAGTGGGAGATCTAGAGGTGCAACTTCACCATCTTCAGGACTATAATGACCGCTTGCATGAGGAGATTCATCGTAGGGAGAATGAGAGGAACCGCATCTTTCCTCAGGAGGACCCGGATCCGCGTGACTCTTCTAGTTGTTCTTCGGACGTGTCTAGTGATGATGATAACGATGGCGATGTCGCTAGGGAGTAGATCAGACCATATGTCTTAGGGCTTAGTGTTCTTTTGCGTTATGTTGATAGGCCCGATCTTTTGCTTTTGCTATGGGCTGGATGTAAGAACGAGTAGTGAACTTATGTGCACATGGTGCGAGACCTTTGAAAGTCCCATATGTATGGGGCATCTATGGATGTTTGTGTTGGCTTTTGCATGTTATGTACTGAGCGATCTTATTATGTGATGCTGCGATGTGGATTGAAATTTATTATGCCTCTATGATTGTTTGGTGAATTTGTTTTCTGAATAAATTCAGTTGGCATGATTTATTGTTCTCTACAATGACTGCAACCTCTCCTAATGATCACTTGCTATCAATATATGCAGATGACGACAACTCGTAGTGGAGCTGGCGGTAGTGGTGGAAATGAGGACAACAGGGACCATCGCAATCCACCACCTCCTCCTCCAGCCACTCCCGAGCAGCTTTTCGCCCAATTTCTGGGGAGCCAGCGCAACATTGAAGCCTTGCTACGAGAGAACCTGGCACACGGCAACCAGCGCCCTAAGCCGAACCAGTATAGTACATTCAAGGATTTCCTGGATACCAAACCACCCATTTTCAAGGAAGCTACTGAACCTCTAGAGGCAGAAGAATGGCTGCATACCATGGAACAGAAGTTTCGGTTGCTCAGGCTCTTAGAAGAGCTCAAAGCGGAGTATGCCGCACATCAGCTGCAGGGGCCAGCCGGAATTTGGTGGGGGCATCACCGTACCACCTATCCTGCCAACACTCCTTTCACTTGGAGGATGTTCTCGGCGACTATTTGAGGACACTATATTCCGCCAGGCTTGACTCAAATGAAGGTGGCAGAATTCATGAGCTTGACGCAAGGAACTCGATCCATTATCGAGTACCATGACGTGTTCAACTCCTTGTATCGTTATGCTCCAGAGTTTGTGGACACTGATGCCAAAAAGATTGCTAGTTTCAAGAGAGGCTTGAACACCAAGATGGGAAAATCAGTGGGTACATCGTCTTGTACCATCTTCAAGGACTTTATCAGTGACTGTTTGATCCAAGAGAACCACAACAACAAGCATGCTGCAAGTAAGGCCCGGAAGAGGACTTTTGATTCAGGACCATCTCAACCTAGGGGACCACCGGCTCAGCGTTCCCAATATCGACCACCAGCGCCGGGAGCACGTTTCAGGCCGCCGCAGAAGAAAAGTCAGCCACAAGCTCAACGCAACCAAAGGCCATACAAGATAGCTGCCACCCAAGCTCGAGGAGGTCAGAGCAGTTCAGCAGGAGGGAAACCTCTGGTTCTAGGACCCTGTTTCAATTGCAATCAAGAGGGGCACTTCGCAAGGTATTGCCCACACCCAAAGAAGCAGCAGGCTAACTACCCCGCGCGTCTGCACAATATGACTGCCGAGGAAGCTCGTGCCGGAGAGCCTGTGACCGCTGGTATGTGTCTCGTTAACCATCACCCTGTAGTTGTTTTGTTCGATACTGGATCATCGCACTCATTCATGAGCAAGACATTTGCACAAAAGCATAATCAGGAGATGTCTGAAATGGACTATGGGTTTCGCGTAAGCTCCGTGGGGAGTAGCGTGTTATCTAGACAGATGGTTTGTAACGCAACCATCGACATTGGAGGGCACAAATTTGGAGCTAATTTAGTAGTTCTGCCGGGACTGAGCATGGATGTAGTTTTAGGTATGAGTTGGATGACTATGTGGAATGCGGTGTTAGACACTGCAAATAGGACTCTTACCTTATCTGATGGAAGAACAAATAACAAGCTACGCATCTCTCTTCCCCGAGGTGCTGACTTCGTTGACTTATCTAGTACTCTGTCTATAGAAGACCTATCAAAGATTCCAGTTGTCTGAGAATTCCCAGATGTCTTCCCAGACGAGTTACCAGGATTACCGCCCAAGCGGGCAGTGGAGTTTGCAATTGAGTTGTTACCTGGAACCGCGCCAATCTCTAGGAGGCCCTATCGTATGCCACCCAATGAGCTAGCTGAAATCAAGACCCAGATCAAAGAACTTTTGAACAAGGGATTCATTGAACCTAGTGTATCAGAATGGGGTTGTCCAGCATTGTTTGTTAAGAAGAAGGACAAGTCATTACGGATGTGTGTGGATTATCGGCCGCTCAACGCCATGACTGTTAAAAACAAGTATCCGTTGCCACAGATAGACATTATGTTTGATCAGTTATCTAGAGCCAAGGTGTTTTCCAAGATCGATTTGAGGTCAGGTTATCACCAGATCAGAATCCGACCACAAGATATCCCAAAGACTGCTTTCTCAACCAGATATGGGCTATATGAGTATCTTGTCATGTCTTTTGGATTGACGAATGCTCTGGCATACTTCATGAGTTTGATGAACTCGATGTGTATGCCAGAATTGGACAAGTTTGTGGTAGTGTTCATTGATGATATTCTGGTATATTCGGACGACCATGCCGAACATTTGAGGGTTGTTCTGACAAGGCTTCGAGAACATAAGCTTTATGCTAAGTTTAGCAAATGTGAATTTTGGTTGAAGAAGGTGCATTTTCTCAGTCACATTCTATCAGAAGAAGGAATTTTTGTGGACCCCAGTAAGGTGCAAGAAGTGATGCATTGGAAAGCTCCTACTTCGGTTGGTGAGATTCGAAGTTTTCTCAGCTTAGCAGGATACTATCGCCGTTTCATTCCCGACTTTTCGAAGATTGCAAAACCAATGACAAGCTTGTTATAGAAGGACCAAAAATTTGAGTGGGCAGAGGAGTGTGAAATAGCTTTCCGTACCCTGCGGAAGCTGTTGACCACTGCTCCTGACTTAGCTCAACCGGACATCGAGAAGTCCTTTGATGTCTTTTGTGATGCATCGAAGGTTGGTTTGGGTTGTGTCCTTATGCAAGAAGGCAGAGTAATTGCTTATGCTTCTCGCCAATTGAGGAAACATGAGATAAACTATCCTACGCATGATTTAGAATTGGCTGCCATTGTACATGCTCTGAAGATCTGGAGACATTATCTGCTTGGTAACGTCTGTAATATGTACATCGACCACAAAAGTCTCAAGTATATCTTCACTCAATCTGAATTGAATATGAGGCAAAGAAGATGGCTTGAGTTAATTAAGGATTACAATCTGCAGATACATTACCATCCAGGCAAGGCAAATGTGGTTGCCGATGCTTTAAGTCGGAAGTCACACTGCAACAACTTAAGGTTACTGCCAGAAGATGAGTTTAGTCTTGTACACCCTGTAATTTTATACAACCTCAGGCTGCAAGGCACGTTAATTGACCAAATTCTTGAAGGGCAGAAAACATACAATGGGATTTATCATATCAAGGAGAAGCTGAAAGCTGCAACGGAACCAGTAAAACATTTTTGAATTGATGATAAGGGAGTTTTATGGTTTGACAAGCGCTTAGTAGTACCCAAGAACAGAGAGCTCAGGAATCAGATCATGGATGAAGCTCATTTGTCCAAGTTATCTATTCATCCTGGAAGCACCAAGATGTATCAAGATTTGCGTCCAAGATTTTGGTGGACCAAGATGAAGAAGGAAATTGCTGCTTATGTAGCCAGGTGCGACACGTGTTGTCGAGTAAAAGCTATTCACCAAAAGCCAGCCGGAATGCTTCAACCATTACCAATACCCGAGTGGAAATGGGAAGAAGTGAGTATGGATTTTATCACCGGATTGCCAACCACCCAGAAAGGAAATGATTCAATATGGGTAATAGTTGATCGTCTTACAAAGACCAATCATTTCATACCAGTCAAAACTTGTTATCGAGCACCGGACTATGCGGAGATTTATGTCAATCAAATTGTTCGACTACATGGTATACCCAAGGTCATAGTTTCAGATCGTGGATCGCAGTTTACTGCACCATTTTGGGAGAAACTGTAAAAAGAGTTAGGCACAAAACTAATCCGTAGTTCTGCCTATCATCCCCAAACATCAGGGCAAACAAAAAGAGTGAACCAAGTTTTGGAAGACGTGTTAAGAGCCTGTGTAATATCAGCAAAAGGTTCTTGGGAGAAATGGTTACCTTTAGCAGAATTCGCATATAACAATGGTTACCAAGAAAGCATATAGATGGCACCTTTTGAAGCCCTATATGGTAGAAGATGCAGGATACCAGTGAATTGGGTTGAACCAGGAGAACGTCGATATTACGGAATTGATTTCATTAACGAAGTAGAAGAACAAGTTAGAACAATTCAACAACATATGACAGCCATGCAGTCTCGACTAAAGAGCTATGCAGACAAGCGGAGAAAGCCACTTGAGTTCAATGAAGGCGATTATGTTTATCTGAAGGTGTCGCCCATGAAAGGTGTCAGACGCTTTGGAGTTAAAAGGAAGTTAGCGCCAAGGTTTGTGGGACCATACAAGATTGTGGAAAGGAGGGGAGAGGTGGCTTATCAGTTACAGCTGCTGGAACATTTGAAAGCTATATTCTATGTCTTCCATGTGTCACAATTAAAGAAGTGTCTTAGAGTGCCAGAAGAAGAGGTGCAACCAGCCAACATCAAGTTGCAATCCGATCTCACTTACTCTATGGAGCCGTGCCGAGTGCTTGATGAAAAAGAAAGAATAACTCGCGGAAGAATAGTAAAGCAATACAAAGTATCTTGGAGTAAGCAAGATGACCGAGATGCCACTTGGGAAATGAAAGCCAATTTAAGAGAAGTGTATCCACACATTTATAAGAAATGGTTAGTAACTCAAATCTTGGGACGAGATTCCTTTAAGGAGGGGAGGGCTGTAACACCATTGGTGTTAAGCAACCCTAAATGCATAACTTGACATCTCATGAGCATAAAGCATCATCATATGTTCCTTCTTTTATGTAAAGTGTCATTTCATGTGCTAAGTTGCTACTGATCATGCAATGGTGAGATGCTTGTTTGACTTGTTTTTAGGAGTGGTTGAGTTCCTAAGTGGTTTAACTTTGTTGAGGAGTCAAAATGAAACTAAGTTTATGTTGGTCATTATGGCTAACCAAGTCTCTAACCCTAGTTGCCCTAATAGAGCCCTAGGAGTCTTTTGTTTGACTAACAAAGACCTCCATGATAGAAGCTTTGTATGGATGAGTGCCCTAAACGAAAAGTGTGTAGAATTTAGAGTAGAACAAAAGTTGTTTTTTGGGTCAACTCATGAAAATGAGGTTAACATGGTGTTTTGAGGCCCACAAGGCAGAAATGGGAGAGTTTAGACTTGGAAAATTTCCTAAGTCTTTGAACTGACCAACAGTTTCATCTAGCGAACTTTGGAGCTTTTTTGAGAAATATCCAAGCCGAACCAATGCTTGAGCCTTGAATCAAAGTTGTAGTCTACACATGGCTCTACCCAATAGAACAAGTGGTTTAGCATTTCGTCGAGTGGATTAGGAGATAATCGTGCGCTAAGATCGGCCGTCAGTCGGCTGATGACCGACTGAATCCATCGATTCAGTTCGAATCGACGACGACAGTGGCCGACCGCGCCAGAGATGCTCCGTCGCGTGGCGCGCGAAGGCTGGCCGTGCAACGTCCGTGCGCAACATGGCGAGCACAAAGCCCGTCCACACGCATTCACGCAGGCCAGAGCCGCTCCACTCCTTTTGCCTGCCTCCTCTTCGCTCTCGCCGTGCCCGGGCGGAAAGGGGGAGAAACCGAGCGCTCGCCGGTGTTCGCCGCCGTCTCACCGAGCCTTCGCCCCACCAGCCACCTGAACAACTTCGTCGTGAGCCCCCGCACCTTTTGCCGCCGTTAGCGCTCCGTGAGAGGCCCTAGGTAAGCCACGGGGTGAGTTCCCGCCATGGCTGCCATGACCGCCGAGCTCGGTCCGCCGTGGTCGGCCCTCCCTCCGCGCGAATCCCTCCGTTCTAGCTCGCGTTCTAGGGTCGGTGAAGTCCGTGGAAGAAGTAGGGGGTGATGGTTTAGCCGATTAGGGTTTGGTGGTGGTGGTACGCCATCGCTCGCCGTCCACCATGGTCGCCGTGGATGGCATGGTCGTGGTCTCGGGTGTTCGGGGTGGGAACCCTAGCTTCCGAGCCTCGCGTTAGGTTCTTGGAGGTCACCAGAGTAGAAAACTCGGGTTAGTTTGTATTGATGGGTAGTTTCTGGGAAAAATGTAATATGGAGATGTTCTGTGAAATATTTTGGCAGTAGCAATTAAAATGGTTAAATGCTATTTTCTTGTATAAATTTGTAGTAATTAAAATATGAAGAATATGAACCTGATAATTTTTGTAGATAGCTCTTGTACTAAGAAGTTTAGTAGAAAAATGGGAAATCTGGTGTTTGACACGTTTTGCTAGGATGTGTAGTTCAAAGCACCTTTTCATTGTGATGTTTGTCTTTTTCGTGGAGAATAGGATTTAAGTCCAACTAGCTTGAAATTTATACAGGGGACTAAATTGCATGTTGTTAGCTTACAGTAATTTTTGTAGATTTTTCTGAAGTTGTTGTCTGAGGGTTGCTGTTATAGGCTTAATTAAATAATAAAGTGGTAGCAAATAACTATTAGGTAGTAGGATGATGTTGACTACCTTGTTGAAGAAAATGAAGTAGACGACATGTGCTTATCTCTTGAATCATCTTACTCCATGTTGCATCAACCATGCATCCCATATGCATTCATCATATTTACACATGTTGTGCATCATACATGACCGGTAGTGGAGACCCAAAGCCCGCAACTGCAGGAGGAGCCAAATCCGGAGGAGACCCCGAACGAGAGGACCGAAGAAGGAGACGTCGAGGACTTGCCTTAGTGCCAAGATCACTGACCCTCCAACTTCGAAAGAGGCAAGCCCCAGAGCATTCTAAGTGTCTTACCATTCTTTTATAAGTGCAATCGAGTCAATATAATGATTGTTGCATTAAGTTATAGGAGTTGAATGATACCGTTGATGCATTACTTACTTATCCTTGTCCACCCATAATTATTATCTTGATATCCCTGTTAGGTCTAGGCTCGATTATATGCTTAGCTCTACTTAGATCGGTAAAAGTCGGGTGATTTCCTGTCTCCCGCATATAGGTGGATACTGATCATGACTAGCCTGGTGCTATCATGGAGATAACCATGTGATAATTAATCTGAGACCGGGCGGGATGTAGGAGCAGCAGGACATGGGTTCTGTGTGCTAGTAGTCTCCCATCTGTGTCGCTTAGGACCCGATGAAGGCACACCTCAGTCATTTTGAACGCGTCAATCACTTAACGGAGTAGGTCGGAGTACCTCCCATGAAGCCGAGTAAGGTTATTTGAGCCGATGATGGAGACATTGACGCCTAACACCCAGGGCCTCAGCTGAACCGTGGGCAACTATTCTGAACAACCTGGCATGGTCCGAGGGCAGGCAAGGCCTGATTGACCTGGCATGACCGTGGGCAGCTATAGCTTGAGCGACCTGGCACTAAGATAACCCCCGGTGTAGAAGGGCCCATGGCCGTCCCGTGCGTTGTGTTCTCGAATCTCCTGAGTGGCCGCCGACGGCTACCTGGCAAGATGTGATCGGGCGAGTGTGCGACATGTTATCCCCAGCTGGGTAGAAATCGATTATAATCGCCATCGCTCCTGGACAGTGAGTAACTTGGCTGGGCATGTGTTACCGTAGTAACTTATGGAACTAAAGATGCTTATGATGTTTAATCTAAAAGGCTATTGATGAAATAGTCACTCTTGCTTGATTAATTAGCCAAGTGATTGCTCTAGATCAGGTGCAAATCTAGTAATCAGGTTGATTATATAAAATTGACTGCAAATACTCTAATGATGATTATTTAATAATAAAATGCCTTTATGCAAAAAGGTAAGTATGGCCAACCCCAGATACAGCCTTGCATACTCCTTGGTGTCACTTTATTTCTGGTTTATGACGGGTAAGTCTAGCTAAGTACCTTCTTGTACTCAGGGTTTTATCCCTTGTTGTTGCAGATGGACAGTGCTTCTATGGCTACTGTGAGAACTGTCTGTACCCTGTTACGGGTGATGATTAGACCATGGGCATGGTCATCTCTTATCCTCACCTGATGCTTTTGTGGACTGATCAGGCAAATGGCACCGTATTGTGAATAAGTGAACTTATGTTTTAAAAACTATGTTGCTTCCTCTACTATTTCCAAACTATAGTTTGTAATATTGTTTCGAACTCCGATGTATCTGAATTATGTGCAAACTGTGATGTAACTTGTGAACATGTTCGCTGAACTAGTATGGTCTTGGCTGTTGTTGAAATGATTTGAAATCCTTCGAGATTTCCGGACTACGGGTTTGTACGAGCTTAAGTACATGTTAATCTTTGCGAAAGCAGAGGTTTGGGTGCTTAATCTGATATGAATTGGTCGGTTCTGTCACACATACCACTCGGAAGGATAATACTACCCGTCACTTTTGGGACTCAGATCAACTACCGAACAGAGTACATCAGTTTCGAGGTAGTAGACGTCGAGTCATCATACCACGCCATATTTGGACGGCCAGCAATCGCCAAGTTTATGGCAGTGTCACACTATCCATACCTTCTGCTGAAGATGCCGGGTCCTAAGGGCATTCTAACTTTCAAGGGCGACTTGAAGCGATCCTTCGAATGCGACACAGAAGCTGTCCAAATTGCCGAAAAAGCCCAACTCGCCCTGGAAGTACAGGAACTCGCACAGATGGTACACAATGCCAAACCTGGAGATTCAGAAATCCCAACCAAGAAGGCGGGTACCATTCAACCATCAGCAGAAGTTTCTACAAAAACTATCGACCTAGAAATCGGCGATCCCTCAAAAATGGCAGTTATCAGCGCTCACCTATCCGAAGAATAGGAACTCGCGCTCACCAAGTTCCTAAGAGCAAACAAAGATATATTTGCCTGGAAGCCGGCTGATACGCCAGGTGTTCCAAGGAACTTGGTTGAGCACAAGTTAGAATTAAAAGAGGGTTCTAGTCCCATCAAGCAAAGACTACGACGATTCTCACCAGAAAAGAAAGAGGCAATCAAGAAGGAAATAGCTAAACTACTCGCAGTCGGGTTCATCAGAGAAATTCTCCACCCCGAGTGGTTAGCTAATCCAGTACTAGTAAAAAAGAAGAAATCTGCAGAGTGGCGCATGTGTGTCGACTACACAGACCTCAATAAGCACTGTCCAAAGGATCCCTTCGGATTACCGAGGATAGTTCAAATAGTTGATGCCACCGCAGGTTCTGCTCTACTATCCTTTCTGGATTGTTACTCAGGGTACCATCAGATAGCTCTCAAAGAAGAAGACCAACCTAAGACATCGTTTATAACCCCCTTCGGTGCCTATTGTTATAAAACCATGTCCTTTGGGTTGAAGAACGCAGGGGCCACTTATCAGCGGGCTATCCAAGATTGTTTGGGCGACCAAATCGGCCGCAACGCGGAAGCTTACGTTGATGACGTGGTTATAAAGACAAAGGATCCGGCTACCCTCATCTTAGACCTAGAGGAAACCTTTACCCGACTGCGCACATACAAATGGAGGCTCAACCCCACAAAGTGTGTATTCGGAGTACCCACAGGTCAATTACTCAGATTCCTCGTTAGCCATCGAGGCATCGAGGCTAGTCAAAAACAGATCACGGCTATCATCAATATGAAGCCACCAACTTCTGTCAGGGACGTTCAGAAGCTCACTAGGTGTATGGCTGCAATTAACAGATTTATCTCACGGTTGGGAGAAAAGGGACTACCTTTCTTCAAATTGCTCAAGGCCGGTGATAAATTCCAGTGGACGGAAGAAGCGGACAGGGCCTTTGAACAGCTCAAAGGATACCTTACCAATTTTCCTATACTAACACCGCCAGAACCCAGAGAGCCAATGATGCTATACATCGCGGCTACCACACATGTTGTGAGCACAACAATAGTAGTGGAACGCAAAGATGAGAAACACATCTACCGCGAGGTACTCTCCGACTCCAAGGTCAGGTACCCGCAAGTCCAAAAATTGCTCTACGCTTTACTCATATCATCAAGTAAGCTACGGCACTACTTCGAAGCCCACGAAATCACAGTTGTCACGGATTTTCCATTGGGAGAAATCCTTCACAACCGTGATGCTATAGGAAGAATTTCCAAATGGGCAGTCGAGTTGGGAGCACTCAATATCAAGTTCACTCCAAGAAAAGCTATCAAGTCACAAGCCCTGGCTGACTTCGTCGCCGAGTGGACAGAATTACAGCAGGATCAAGACAATGCTATTCCTGAACATTGGAAGATGTACTTCGACGGGTCCCTAAAACTCGGTGGAGCAGGTGCCGGAGTCCTACTTGTATCACCCGCTGGAGAGTAACTCAAGTATGTTCTGCAAATAATTTGGCCAGCTACCAATAATGAAGAAGAATATGAGGCGCTACTACACGGGTTAAGGCTAGCAGTCACATTGGGCATCAAGCGACTCCTAGTCTATGGCGATTCTTCCGTGGTGATTCACCAAGTCAATAAAGATTGGGATTGCACCAAGGAAACAATGAACGCCTATTGCGCTGAAGTCCGCAAGCTAGAGAAAAACTTCTTAGGGTTAGAACTCATTCACATTATCCGAGATCTCAATGTAGCTGCAGACATCCTAGCAAAGTTAGGATCTGATAGGGCCCTAGTCCCTAGAGGCACCTTCATACACGAGCTATCCAAACCTTCGATCCAAGAGAAGGAAGAGATCGATCCTGCACCCTCCGCACAGATTTTAACTTTAGCACCCGACTGGACTAAAGTTTTCATCGACTACTTCAAAGAACACAAGCTACCAAGTGACAAAGCCATGGCAGAGCAAGTCACCAGGCGCAGCAAGAACTACGTTCTAGTCGGGGATAAGTTATATCGACGCGGTGCCTCATCAGGAGTCCTCCTCAAGTGCATTTCACCAGAAGAAGGCAAAGAAATACTGAATGAGGTTCATTCTAGTTGCTATGGCAATCACGCAGCATCAAGGACATTAGTCGGAAAAATCTTCAGATTGGGGTACTATTGGCCCTCCGTCTTGAAAGATGCAGAAGACTTAGTCCGCCGCTGTCAATCGTGTCAGTTCTTCGCCAAGCAGCAGCATGTCCCGGCTCATGAGTTGATCTGCATTCCACCATCATGGCCCTTCTCATGTTGGGGACTCGACATGGTAGGCGCTCTAAAGCGTGCTCCAGGTGGATTCGAGTACGTGTACATCGCAATCGACAAATTCACCAAATGGATTGAGTACATGCCATTGGTCAAGTTCAACGCATCAAAGTCAGTACAATTCATGCAGAGCATCTTTCTTCGCTTTGGGATGCCACACAGAATTATTACTGATCTTGGTTCCCCCTTTACGGCAATTGAGTTCAAATCATGGGCCAGCGACTGTGGAATAAAGATAGACTACACATCAGTAGCTCATCCACAATCAAACGACCAAGTTGAGAGAGCAAACACCCTCATCCTAGCCGGTCTAAAACCAAGATTATTCGATCTTCTAAAAGACCACAGCGGGAAGTGGGTTGAAGAATTGCCTAAGGTAGTCTGGGGGCTACGGACACAACAAAGCAGGGCAACAGGCCAAACTCCTTTCTTCCTGGTCAATGGCACCGAAGCAATCCTCCCGACAGACTTAATCTGGAATTCTCCATGAACAAAACAATATAATGAAGGGGAGGCTGATGATACAAGGCGATTAGAAGTCGACAGCCTTGAAGAGGCCAGTATAGCCACGCTCTTTCAATCAGCAAGATATCTCCAAGGGATGAGGCGCTACTACGACAAGAACGTCCATCACCACACCTTTCAAGTAGGCGACATGGTCCTGAAAAAGATTCAGAACACCACAGGATGCCACAAGCTTATGAGTCCATGGGAAGGACCCTACATAGTATCTAAAGTAACAAGACCCGGGTCATTTGAGCTAGTCACTGAGGATGGTTCTCCATCGCCAAATTCATGGAATATTGAGCATCTGAAGAAATTCCATACCTAAGGACTATGCTACAGATTTGACTCAGGGCAAATGTATCTATCTCCTGGATATTAATAAAGTTTGGATTTCATCAGAAACAAGAACTTTATGAATTTTCCTTTTCAAGTACTTACATTTTCACGACTATTTAGTTGGATAAAAACACAGCAAGCTTTAGCTATTACATCCCACCGACTAATATATAATATTACTCGGATGGATCCTTCTTGGTTCAGAGGCAACCATACTCGAGTTACGAGCTACGAGCTCAATACAACTCATTTGTTAGTACGGCTTAAAAACCCGGCTACAAACCTATAGAGAATACGATATCTTGTAAAGAAGATATCGGTTCCTATAAGGCGCGACAAGGGGAGAACCCCTCACCCTATTGCTTACTACTCGGATGAAGGGTAAATCCGATTTCGCACTCAAGCTGCGACTACCATGAGGATATGATTCACCCAACAGGAACCATCGTATTGGTCCTCAAGAGGCGCTTGATCAAATTTATCCCTTGGACTAGGGTACTAAGAGTAGTACTCGGGCAGACTAAGTTCTCTAACAAGTCACTAAAGACTATAAGAGAAACGAAGTCATACGACCCAATCTTAAAGTGCTAGAGAGCACTCGAATAGACCCGACTAGTAAGACGCCTGATGATACATCCACTACAAAGACCCATTGACAAGACACTCCTTGCAATGACGAGTCGACAACATACGGAATTAACAAGACTCAAAAGTAAATTATACTTTGATTCTTTACCCATAATAATATTTGTTTATAGGAGATACAAATTCTGGTCAAGGACCAAGGAAGACGTACTACTCTACAAGATCTAATATTTGGGAGTACTCTTCCGCGACGGCCTTGACTTCTTCTTGCGTGGCTGCATGATCTTCATCGCTCTTGCCGTCGGGAAGCGTCATGATGGATGACAAATCAAAGGATGGCATATGCAGTCGTAGCGTCGCCAGAAGACCACACACCACCGAAGTCGCCATGTCCTTGATATATTGAGTCAGTCGCCCGGGTGCAGCTTTGACTCGATCAATCAAGGATTCTTCAGCTCCTTCAGGGCGTAGAATCAAGTCCAGGACGGGCTCCATAGCAAGCTCTAATGCCTTCAAAGAATCCTGACAAGTCTTCAAAGACTCTTAGGACTCCTTCAGCTACGCTTGAACTGCTTCCAGAGCTTCCCGCGACTCCTTTGTCAACTTGAAAGCCTACAGCAGATCTCGGTCAGCATCCTCACGAATCAGTTTGGCTTCTTGAAGAGTACTCTGCGCATTAGCAAATATCTTTTCAAGTTCCACCTCCTTCCAGTTGAAAGCATTTTGCCACCCGGCGGCCAACTTCTGCGATTCTGAAGAACAAGAGATAACAACCGGGTGAATATCACAAATTTATGAGTAATAAGGACTCTGGAAAGTACTTCCAACTTACCAGCAAGCTGCTTCTTGGAAGACTTGATGACCTCCTTAAGCTTCTGCTCTGAGGTGGCGTGCTTGGCGAGTAGCTCAATTTCACGGTTATTGGCCGCATCGCGCTCATCAACAACAACCTTGAGATTGTTTTGAAGATCATTGATGCAGTTTTGCAGCAATTGGGTGGCTACCTTCTGGCTAATCTGATCCTGAGCAATGTAATCCTTGAGCTGTTGATTCTCAAGAGAAAGCTCTTGGCGGATCCGAGTGATCTGCTCGGTCACTTTCACATCAAAGCCCTGCACAGAGATAGCAACATAAGTACTCGGATGTGATAACAAAATACAAAGATGATTTCAAAAGAGTTACCTCAAAAAATTCTCGGAGCGCCACGGCAGGCGCCATCACCCGCTCACTCAGCTCCTTCAGCCGGACGAGATCCGGGTTGTACCCCACAACTTCAAGTTTCGAGCCCTGGCGAGAGGACTCAGGGACACCATCGGACTCCTCCCGCGGAGGAACTGGAGCTTCAATTCCCCCTCCAGCACTGATCTCAGCTCGAACCATCTCCAGAGTGGGTTCATCAGGCTGTCGGGTGCGAAAAAACCACTCGTTCATCACTCGGTCAAGCTCCAATTGAGCAGGAGAGCGAAAAATTGAATAAGGAACACCAACCTGAGGCAAGGGAGGCGCATCCACTTCATGAGCTATGTTGACTTGGGTACCATATGGGGAGGAGTCGAGCAGGGTATTCACCTAGCTGCTGATAGGAGGGACATTTGATTCGCTTTTGTCCTGCGCCTCCGACTCCACCGTCCAGGTTGCTATCGCATCACTTGAAGATGCATCGACCGACTTCACCTTACTACAACGGATGAGTGATTATATTAATACCAAAAAGCATACAAGCATCCTAAAGAAGAGTAATACGACTCACTTGACCAACTTCAACGCCCGTGACAGTCTCAAGATTGGCTTCTTTGGCTGTGGGGCCGGGGTCGGAACTTCTTCAGGAGCAGCACTACTGGAAGTGCCTTGATTTGTCCCAGTGTCTGTATCAAACAAAGATATAAGACAAGGGTTTATTAAATCCAAAGTGGGAAGTCTATAAAGTACTCGGGTTTTCCCTTACCAGGAGCACCCGTATTATAGTGCTTTTCAGCCAATTCTGTAGATAAAAGAATTTTTCGAGAAGCACGGCGATTACTAGTGAGAGCCTTCTTCGGGACTGGATCTTCGGCTTCCTAGAGTGGACTCAGAGATCGCTTCTGGCTACTCTCGGCTTCAGGATCTAGGAGTATGACATCAGAGTCAGTTGAATCTGAGTCTAACCAGTCAAGATCACCAAGGGAGCTTGACTCTTTGTGAAGATCCTCACTGCGGATGGGACCTCCGAGAGCGATGCCTCTGCCTTCTTCAGTTGCCGGAGGAAGGGGTGGACAATCATTGTTATTCCGCCCTTGCGCCTACCAAATAGAGGAAGAAGATAATGTTTAGTCAGAATGATTCCTACTAAGAATCCAAAAGACGGATGCTACGATTTCTTACCTCCGCAGGTGGGTTGATGGTGGAAAAAGTGGTCATCATCGGAACGAGATGCTCATGGCTCTTCAATAGCCGGTTCATCCTCCTCAGAATCTCTTGGTTGGGCAACTGCTCGGCATCATGATGGCCTGGGTCCTTCACACCAAGATATTCGAAGCCAAAATTGGCTCGTTGTTGCAGCGGATGGACTCGGCGTGCAATGAAGTCTTGGATGACGGTATATCCAGTCAGTCCACTCAGCTTCAAAGCCGCTATCATGTCGATCAATGGTTGGACAGCCTCTACCTCTTCGGCAGAAATCTTGTCCTTCCACTCTCGGGACTTCTGGGCCGCCACCCATCATGACGACGAAGGGCTGGTGGCGGGTTGGCTATGTAAAACCATCCGCTAGACCATCCCCGGACGGATTTCGACAACTCTACAGAGATGTATTGTGTTGGGAGCACACTTGCCGAACCCCCGCACTTGTGCGGAGAGAACAGCGAAGGTGGCCAAGCGTCGGAAGTTAAAGTGGAAGCGAAGGTTTTGAACTCGATTAATGCTGTAGTGCACTAATCCCAAAAAGTCCCCCCTTCACACTGTTCACTCCCTGGTATTTATAGTGAATACCAAGGGGCACAGGTCAAATTACAAAAGGGTACAAGAAAGATTCCTTGCCTCCACGCAGGGAGGAGGGGTAAAAAGGTAAGTACATAGTAGAGGCTGAAACCCTAGCCAGCTTTCCCCCTGTGCGCCGCCACCTGACTCAGACCGCCTTCGGGAATGGGATGGTGAGGCGTTGACCTTTGATTCGTGCTCGCCTTCAGACCCGCGACCTTCGCTGCTCGCCGGACCTTCGACTTGCTCGTCTACCTTCGACTTCGGTCGCCCTTGGCCCGCGACCTTCGCTGCTTGCTTGGCCCGCTCTGAGTAGAGCGACCTTGGGACCCGGCGAGGGTCGCCTGCCGTGCCGCGAAGCCTTAACCTGCAGGGAGTGCAAAAGGGAGCACCGAGGGTCGAACTCACGTCCGAAGGTTAGGAAATTGATCCCGAAAGGATGGGGACCTCGCGAGGACACAAAGACCAAGCGAAGGTTGTTCTTGGCACCATATCGGGCGGCGTCTTTGCCGAGGGTCCTTTTCCCCAACAGTAGCCCCTCGTTGCCTTGGATCTAAAGAACGGAGTTTTAGGCCCAAGCAGCGCATTTTGGACGGGAAAACGTAAAGGGACCCTTGGCAGCGACGCCCGCGGCTGCTTTGGGCTGTATCGTTGTACTGTAGTTCGTACTGTTGAGGCCCATTTCGTTTTTTGCGCCGCATTTTTCGATTGTCGTGCCGATACTGTTGCGGGAGTGTCGGCCGCTTGGTCTATAAATAGGAGGGGTAGGTGAGCGGTAAAGGACGTACCCTCATTCGCCCTAGCCACCCTGCTGTTGCAATTTGCCTGTAGCGAAGGTTTGTTTTAGTTTGACTGCGAGGGTCGAGGCAAGCATTCGCTGCGCGAAGGTGTTAGCGATTAGAGAGATGGCTAGGCTGAAACAGACTGTTCGTGCTGCTTCCCCTGTTTCGGCGGAAGAGGGGATTACCTTCGAGTTTGGACTCAGCCGAGTGTGCGCATCGGAGATTGCGTCTTATGTTAGGTGGGGTTGGATCGAGGAGGGCAAGGCGAGGACCAGCGTCGGGGAGACGGTGCCGAAGGCGGATGCGGATGAAGTTGTAGTGTTTGAAGAATTTTTTTCGGCTGGCCTTCGCTTCCCGGCCCACTCCTTCGTGGCCTCTGTGCTGCGAAGGTTCAACCTGAAGTTTCATCAGCTGACACCTTCATGTTTTACGAAGATGTCGGTGTATGTGTGGGCGTGCCGTTCCCAAGGTATTGCTCCAAATGTCAAAGGTCTTGTTCGCACTCATCGGGTGCACATGCAGCCTCGGAAGATTGATTGTGGCGAGGGTAAAAGCTATCTGGGTCAATTTGCTGTGTACACATTTTGCCACCGCGCTGGGTCGGAGTTGCCAGTGCAAGCTCAGAAGAACAAGTGGACCAGCGGGTGGCAGGAATTTTGGTTTTACTATAAGCTCAGTGATGTGGCGGAGCTGTGCGGTGAGCTCCCGCCTCTTGGGGATGTAAGCGCGGAGGCCAAGATGGACGGCGAAGCACACGCGGCTGTTGATTGTTTGAGGGTTGTCTCGCGCTCTCAGTGCGCCCGTGACCTGGTTGAAGAGTACTGTTGCGCCAAGATCTGGCCTCTTCGCGAGAAACAAGTATGGTTTGAGGTTGAGGATGACCCTCGCTACCAGGGCAAGGGGTTGAAGAGACCGAAGGTTGATTTGAACAAGGTCTGGGCGAATGTTTTCAAGAAATTTCCCAGGCGAGAGGATGGGCTCGAGGTTATATATAAACGCGTGCAGCAGTGGGTGGAGGAGTTAGTTGGCAAATTGTCAACGTTGGAAAATAAAGCTATACACAGCGCGATAGGCGCCGAAGGTCGAGTTAACAGACTGTTTGACATTCTTGGCATTCAGTATCCAAACTGGCCCGTTCCGTCGAGCGAAGATGCTCCGAAGAAGAGGAAGCGTGCCGCTGCGGGAGATGAGGAAATTGTCTCTCGGCCGAAGAGGGGCGCGGCGGTCCCGGCGGCCGGGCGAAGGTTTTGGCGACGAGGGTCGCAGCTGTTGTTGGTGCTTCGAGCACTTCCACATCCTCGGCCGTTGCCTCGAGCGGCCGAGGCTTTGCTAAGGTTGGAGGAGTGGTGCCCCGCGTGGGCGGTATCGGAGCTTTAATTCAGGCCTCGGATGACGAAGGCATCTCCGAAGACACCGACAAGGAAGAGAAAGAAAAGGAAAAGGAAAGGGGGGAGAGGAGTCATCTAGCGAGGGCAGCGATTCATCCAGCAGCGAGGATGACTCCGATAAAGATGTTTCTATTGGGGACACCCGAGGAAAAAGGATAGCTTCGTCCAGTGCTGTTGCTGCGGCTGCCAAAGATGTTGAAGAAGTGTTGCGGGAACTGGTGGGAGAGAGCCCTCGACGAGGGTCACTGCCCGATTACGCCGGCACGCATATTTGGGTCGAGGGATCCGAAGTTAATGGTGACCATGAATCGGACCCGGTGCCTGGAAAAAGGCCATATGGCGAAGCCAGCCGGACAAGCCTTCCTTACTACGTGAAGGAGCTTGGCGTTATTGACCCGGCGACCCATCTGTACACGAGCGCGGACCTTCAGGCGACTCGTTTGCCGTGCTCTCCGGAGGAAAGGCGATTCCTAGGTCGCGTGTTTAACCGGGTCTGTCTGCCGGAAGCGGAGCTTCGGCTCGCCAGCGAGCCCTTGGATAATATTCATGATGATATTGATGTAAAAGTGGCTGAGCTGATGCTCGTCAACCGGTCGGCGCGTCGAAGGTCTAGTTACAATCTTCATTATCTGAACGACCGGTTGAAAGACACGCAGAAAACCAACAAGGAGCTTCGCCAGAGCTTGGAGGACAAGGATGCGGAGCTGAAAGCCGCCTTAGAGGAGGCTGAGAAGTGGAAGAAAGAAGCGCAAGAGGCTGCGAGGACCAGTGCGGAGCTCCTCGCTGCAGGACGGCAAAAAGATAAAGACTTGGCGTCTGCAAACGAGCGCGCAGAAAAGTTGTCAACGGAGGTGGCAACCCAGGCCGAGGCTTGGCGTGAGAGTCTATCTAGCGTTAAAGCTAAGATAGACACATGCTTGACTGAAGCCGGAGTTTCAGCCGGGGAGCCACTTCCTACAGTCAGCGCGGAGGCTTTCGAAGGTTGGTTAAGTAACGAGTTGGACGTATTCAGCTCGCTGGTTGGGAATGCAGCTGATTTTGGAGGGTATGCCGGGGCGCTGGCGATGGCTGGGACGCTTCGCCAAGTGGACTGTGAACACCTTCGTAAAATTAAGAAACCCAACCATACTTTCCCCACCGTCGATGAGGTGCGACAGATGAAGACAGACGACGCCGAGGTCCGAAACTGCGCGATGCGGTTCCTTCGTCGATTTTGGATTGCGGGCGGCGGCCGAGTTCTTGCCTTTGATGAGGCTGCCGAGGCTACTCGTCAGGTTTGTGTGTGTTTTTTTTTGAGTTAAAAAAGGGATTTGTTTTGTCCTTTTGGTTCTTGCAGGCTCGGAGGGAGGCGATGCCTTCGCCGTCTGCTGTCCTTGAAGCTGGTGGCAGCTCCGAAGCCGCTCAAGCTCCTAGCTCTGCGGAGGTGCCACCAGTGGCGGTTGAGGGACACGCAGAAACCGCAATCACCGACGAAGGTGCCGAACAAGAGAAGGCTGCGAGGGAGGCATCTGCTGGAGATGCGGAGACCGTCGCTGGCGAAGCTGTGACGACCGAGCTTGATGAAGCCGAGCAGGTGTGAGCACGTAGGGTTGTAAGGATGAGTTATTTTGTAAAGGAAAAATAGCGACGCCTGAGATGACTTGAAGAATGTTGAGACATTTTTTACTATTTTATGTGAATGCAGGTTCCTGATGGAACCATGCTTGAGGTTTTTGATGTGACACCGTTAACGCTTAACTATCAGGATGTTTTTATAACTGGTGAGTCGTGGGCCCGTGCAAAGTTAAAACATCCTTCGTTGACCTTCGAGCATTTTTAGTGGTCAAAGGTGCGAAGTTATGATTTGAAGAATAGTAGGTCGAGCAGCTTTTGGCGCGAGGCGGACTTTACTGATCGGCAAGCTACGCGTTATTTGTTTGGTCCGTCTTCGACCTCGCAAGCCGTTTTAGATGATGATATCGATGATAACACTGCATTGGACTATCTATTTGGGCGAAGCAATCTTGCAGTGGACTCCGGCGGGTCGCTGGTGGTTCCGAAGGAGGAACCGTTGGAGGTTAATGAAATACGCCGCACGTATATGTATCGGGCGAGGGTTTTGACTGGTGAGTTGCCGATTGTGCCGGCAACTCCTTTGTGGTGGGGGCCCGTTGTTGCGGTAGAGCCGGAGTTCGAAGAAGTTAGCGAGGGCCCCGATGATTTGATGCTAATCGAAGGGAGCGATGGTTCCTTGTAAATTTTTGTAATTTTTAGTGATTTAACTGTCGTTGTAAAGATTTTTTGTGAATGTATGAGAAGGTTGTGTAGTTTTGTGCAAACTTGCCTGAACGATTCTCGTAACGGAAAAAACAGCGACGCCCCCTTTTTCTTTTAGCGAGGCTCGCGCATTTGCTCTCGTGAGCTTGTTTTGAAAAAACAGCGATGCCCCCTTTTTCTTTTGCGAGGCTCGCGCATTTGCTCTCGTGAGCTTTTTTGGAAAAAACAGCGATGCCCCCTTTTTCTTTTAGCGAGGCTCGCGCATTTGCTCTCGTGAGCTTGTTTTGAAAAAACAGCGACGCCCCCTTTTTCTTTTGCGAGGCTCGCGCATTTGCTCTCGTGAGCTTGTTTTGAAAAAACAGCGACGCCCCCTTTTTCTTTTGCGAGGCTCGCGCATTTGCTCTCGTGAGCTTGTTTTGAAAAAACAGCAACGCCCCCTTTTTCTTTAACGAGGCTCGCGCATTTGCTCTCGTGAGCTTGTTTTGAAAAAACAGCGACGCCCCCTTTTTCTTTAGCGAGGCTCGCGCAATGCTTTTTAACACGCTGATTTGGGGAGGACAGCGACCCGTACGTCTATAGTCATTCTTTCGAGGGTGCTACAAAGGTCGATGGTTTGGAGTTTGCGGTTTGCAAAACGGTGCGACAGTTGCTATGCCGAGACTCTGCTGGACGAGGGTGCCACATTGGTCGGGCGAGGCGGGAGAAAGTGCACCCGCCCGGGGCCTGACTTGGAGGGCTCAGGTGAGACGGAGAAAGCGCACCCGCCTGAGGCCTGACTTGGAGGGCTCGGGCGAGACGGAGAATGTGGGCCCGCCCGAGGCCTGGCTTGGAGGGCTCGGGCGAGACGGAGAATGCGCACCCGCCCGAGGCCTGGCTTGGAGGGCTCGGGCGATACGGAGAATGTGGGCCCGCCCGAGGCCTGGCTTGGAGGGCTCGGGCGAGACGGAGAATGCTCACCCGCCTGAGGCCTGGCTTGGAGGGCTCGGGCGAGACGGAGAATGCGCGCCCGCCCGAGGCCTGACTTGGAGGGCTCGGGCGAGACGGAGAATGCGCGCCCGCCCGAGGCCTGACTTTGCTTGTGCGAGAGTGCTCGACTTTTTGGACTTCGTGCCTCCCCTTATTTCAGGCGGAGGTGAAGTTTGCTTTTTTGCGAGCCCCTGTCGTTTGTTCTAGGGTGCTCGACTTTTTTGGACTTCGCGCCTCCCCTTATCTTAGGCGGAGGTGAAGTTTGCTTTTTTGCGAGCCCCTGTCGTTTGTGCGAGGGTGCTCAACTTTTTGGGACTTCGCGCCTCCCCTTATCTTAGGCGGAGGTGAAGTTTTGCTTTTTTGCGAGCCCCTGTCGTTTGTGCCAGGGTGCTCGACTTTTTGGGACTTCGCGCCTCCCCTTATCTTAGGCGGAGGTGAAGTTTGCTTTTTTGCGAGCCCCTGTCGTTTGTGCCAGGGTGCTCGACTTTTTGGGACTTCGCGCCTCCCCTTATCTTAGGCGGAGGTGAAGTTTGCTTTTTTGCGAGCCCCTGTCGTTTGTGTTAGGGTGCTCGACTTTTTTTTTTGGACTTCGCGCCTCCCCTTAGGCGGAGGTGAAGTTTGCTTTTTTGCGAGCCCCTGTCGTTTGTGCAAGGGTGCTCGACTTTTTGGGACTTCGCGCCTCCCCTTATCTTAGGCGGAGGTGAAGTTTGCTTTTTTGCGAGCCCCTGTCGTTTGTGCCAGGGTGCTCGACTTTTTGGGACTTCGCGCCTCCCCTTATCTTAGGCGGAGGTGAAGTTTGCTTTTTTGCGAGCCCCTGCCATTTGTGCCAGGGTGCTCGACTTTTTTTTGGACTTCGCGCCTCCCCGTATCTTAGGCGGAGGTGAAGTTTGTTTTTTTGCGAGCCCCTGTCGTTTGTGCCAGGGTGCTCGACTTTTTGGGACTTCGCGCGTCCCCTTATCTTAGGCCGAGGTGAAGTTTGCTTTGAAAAGAAAAGTAATGTTTTTCGAAGCAATCTTAGCAGGTTTTCATCGAATGTAGCGCTCTTGAAGGAGACCCGCTTTTTCGATGTTTTGGAGATTTTACCTTTTTGGGGGTTCTAACCTGTATTAATGCTTTGGATACTGCCTCGTTAAAAAACCTTACACCCCTTCGTAAGGAAAAAGAGTGCAGCTCCTGTTTTTGTTAAGTACATGAATGTAGATAACGTAATATGCGACAAAGATTACATATCGCGAGGGCTCGCTAAGGCTCCGCTATGGGTAGAATTTGCGAAGGTCGTCAATGTTCCAGGTGTGTGGTAGGATATTGCCTTCGCTGTCGGAGAGATGGAAAGAGCCTGGACGATTGCATTCTGCGATCAGGAACGGGCCTGTCCACTTAGGCTGAAACTTTCCGGCCATGTTGGCGTTTTGTTTACGGATGAGGACGAGGTCACCCTTCTGCAAGTTTTTGATTCTGACCTTTTTATCTCTCCATTTTTTGGTCTCTTCCTGATACTTGCGAAGGTTGTGCACTGCGCTGCATCTTGTTTCTTCTAGTAAGTCTTTGTCAATCAGGTTAGCTGACTCATCATTTGCGAGGGTTGTTCTTGGTGAAGCGTATTTTAGCTCCTCTGGTAGCATGGCTTCTTCGCCGAATAGAAGTTTGAAGGGTGTGAATTTGGTTGCTCTGCATTCGGAGGTATTGTGAGACCAGGTGACTGAAGTCAGCTCGTCTGCCCATTTGCCTTTGGGTCTGCCTTGCAACTTTTTGGATATGGATTGGAAGATTGTTGCGTTGGCTCTTTCGACTAGGCCATTGGATTGCGGGTGTCGGACTGAGGCAAAGCATAGAATTGTTCCGATTTGTGCGCAGAATTCTTTGAAAACCTCGCTGTCAAACTGGGTGCCATTGTCGACGGTTAGATGTTGGGGAACTCCGAAACGACAAACTATTTGCTGCCAAAAAAACTTTTTTACTGCGAGGGAGGTTATGGAGGACAGCGGTCTTGTTTCAGTCCATTTTGTGAAATACTCCACTGCTACCACCGCATAGCGAAGGTTCCCCGGAGCCGTCGGTAGTGGACCCACGAGATCCATTGCCCACCTTTGCAGAGGCCAAGTTGGGCATATGAGGGTTGTGAGAGCCCCTGGGGTGTTTTGGTTTTTTGCTGTCAGTTGACAACCCTCGCACTGCTTGACGATGGTTTCAGCATCTCTCAGCGCAGTTGGCCAGTAGAAACCTTGCCGGAAAGCTTTTCCTACTAGTGCCCTCGGGCCATTATGTGAACCACATATACCTTCGTGGATGAGTTTGAGAATGTCATTACCTTCGGACTGTGACACGCACTTGAGCCAAGGTGAGGTTACCGAAGCTTTGAATAGGGTGTTATCCACAAACTTGTACCCTCGCACTCTTTGTTTTAGTCTGTTCTCTTCTTCTTTAGAGCTGGGTTCATGGAGTCCTTTGATGTAGGCCATGATAGGTGCTCTCCAATCCTCGCACTGAATTGCGCTGATCAGCTTGATGCTGACTTCGGGAGCTTCGAATGCTGACCGAGTGGTGACCTCGTAGAACACATCCGGTGGAAGCTGTAGCTGCTGTGCGGCTGCTTTGGCTAAGCAATCAGCCTCGCTATTTTCGGTTCTTGATATTGCTTTTACAGTTATGCCGAGGAAGAAGGATTCTAACCTTCGGCCATATTGAAAATATTTTTGGAGCTCTGGATCTTTTGCTTTGTAGTTCTTTTCAATGTGCCCCGCAATGACTTGGGAGTCTGTGTTGATAAGTGCCCTTCGGACTAATAACGACCGTAGTCTTGAGAGTGCCAGAATCACAGCTTCGTACTCTGCTGAGTTGTTTGTGCACTTGAAGTCAAGCCTTCTTGCGTATCTTAGCTTCGATCCGGAAGGCGAGATTAGAATGGCCGAGGCACCGGCCCCAGTTGCACCCCATGCTCCGTCGACGTAAACGATCCAAAACTGGTCATGATGCGGCTCACCAGGGCGAGGGTCCGGAGTCCATTCTGCTATGAAATCAGCCAGTATTTGTGATTTGACTGTTGTTCTGCCGACGAAGGTCACAGCGTAACTGTTAAGCTCGACTGCCCACTTTGCTATTCTTCCCACTGCTTCGCTGTTTTTGAAAATTTTCTCGAGGGGGTACGACGAATGTACCTGGATCTCGTGGGCTTGGAAATAGTGCTTGAGCTTTCTTGACGCCATAACGACGGCGTATGCTATTTTCTCAAGCTCCGAATAATTTTTCTTTGGGCCTTCGAGGGTTTCTGAAACGTAGTAGATTGGGGCTTGTCTGGTCTTGTTGTTTTCGCGGAGCTCCTTGATGAGGACTGCGCTTGCTGCGTGTGGCGAGGCTGCGACGTAGAGTAACAATAGATCTCCCTTGCTTGGGCTGGTTAGGGCAGTCAAGCTGGTCAGATACGTTTTCAGCTCCTCGAAGGCCTTTTGTTGCTGGGGACCCCAATTGAATGGAGCGTTGCTTCTGAGTGTTTCAAAGAAGGGTAACCCTCGCTCTGCGGATCTTGAGATGAATCTGCTAAGTGCTACTAAACGACCGGTCAGACGCTGAGCTGCTTTCTTGGTTGCCGGAGGTTCCATGTTCATGATGGCATCAATCTTCTCAGGGTTAGCTTCGATTCCTCTGGCTGAAACGATGCAACCTAGCAATTTACCTTCGCTTACCCCGAAAACACATTTTTCTGGGTTTAGTTTCAGTCCGGCGGACCGGAGGTTGCTGAACACCCTCAATAAGTCTGATATGTGGTTTTCTTTTAGTTCACTCTGGACGACTAGGTCGTCGACATAAGCAGAGACAACGTGTTCATCCTTGAAAACTTCAGAGGTCATGCGAGCGAAGGTTGAGCCTGCATTTTTCAAGCCTTCTGCCATTCTTCGGAAGCAAAAGGTGCCCGAGGGTGTGATGAAGCTTGTTTTTTCTTCGTCCTCTTCATTCATCCAAATCTGGTGATAGCCTGAAAAGCAATCAAGGAGGGATAGCATTTGGCAACCTGCCGCTCTGTCGACCAGGGTGCTTATGTTTGGGAGAGGGAAGTCATCCTTCGGACAAGCTTTGTTCAAGCAAGTGAAGTCCACGCACATTTGCCATTTTTTGTTTTTCTTTTGGACTAGGACCACGTTTGAGAGCCAAGTTGGGTATTTGACTGGGCGGATGACACCTGCGTCCAGAAGCCTTTTTACTTCAGCCTTCGTTGCCTCCTTTCTTTCTTCTGACATTTTGCGAAGCTTTTGTTTGATTGGGCGATAGCCTGTTTTGATGTTCAGGCTATGCTCGATCATTGATCTGTTGACTCCTTTTAGGTCTTCTGCGGACCAAGCGAAGGTGTCAGAATTTTCTCTGAGGAAGGTGACGAAGTTGCCTTCTGATTGAGGGTCTAGATTGGCTGAGATGATGACCTTTCTTTCGGCGTTACCCTCAAAGAGTTGGACTTGTTTGGTTTCCTCCTTTGGCGCTGCCTTCACTCTGTCATTGCAGACTTCACCCTCGTCGCTGATACCGGGGGTTTGAGGTTTTGACAAGTTGTGTACATTACGTTGCCCCGGGGCTACGTTCCCTTCAGCTGCCCTTGCAATGTCTTGGTCCCCAAATACTGCGACCACACCCTTCGGAGCGGGAAGCTTCATGCATAGGTAAGCGGGATGGACGGCAGCATTGAATGCGTTTGTGACCCCTCGGCCAAAAATGGCATTGTATGGGTAGAACATGTCGACGACATCAAATGTTATGTGCTCAGTCCTGCAGTTGATTTGGTCGCCGAAGGTCACGGGCAAAGAAATTTTTCCGACGGCTCTCACTTGTTGACCACCGAAGCCGTATAGGGGGTTGTTAGCAGGTTGCAGAAGGTTTCTGTCAAGCTTCATACTGTCGAAGGTTGAAGCGAACAAGATGTCAGCGGAGCTTCCTGTATCGACCAGTATTTTGGTGACGGTCCACCCAGCGAGGTTGGTTTCGATCACCATAGCATCGGTGTGAGGGTAATCTCTTAGCTTCATGCCACTGGGATCGAAGGTTATGGGGATGTGAGACCAACGACCGAATCTATGTGGTCCTTCGACGGCCACGTGGTGGACTCGTCTGGCATGTTCCTTCCTCTGCCATTTGTTACCATGGTCCTCATTTGAACCTCCGGTGATGGCTAGAATCACACCGAAGGTTGAAGTTGGATTGTTGATGGTCGTTTGGCTCGGGGCTTCGGCTTTGACAGGTTGTGGTGCTGGTAAGGCGGGGATTGGCGGTGGTGGTGGCAGAGCGTTGGTGGCTTGGTGGGTTGTTGGAATTTGGTTTTGGGGGGTTGTTGGGTATGTGACTGTGTAAGGTGGGTTTTGGCGTTGTGGGATGGTGGTTGGCTGATAAGGGGTTTGGTTGTAGAGTGGGTAGTGAGTGTAAGTGGGTTGTTGCGAAGGTAGGCCGTAGTTTATGGGGGTATATTGGTATGGGGGATTTGGTGGGTGGAAACTTGGTTTCCTGGTGTGGTTGATGATTCGGGTGTCTGACGAAACAGCTTTCCTGGATTCCTGGTATTCTTTTCCCTTGGCGAAGCATTCGCATTGCTTTGTTGTGTGTCCCTTTCCGAGACCACAGAAGTGACAATACATTTTGGCGGGGTCTCGTTGCTGGTTCCGTTGATCTGGCGGAGGTGGTAAGCCTTGGAGGTTTTGGTTGATCGGAGGTTGAGTGCTCCGTCTGTGGTCTTCATAGTGCGGTAGTTTGTTGTTAGCCCCAATGTTGCTTTGCTCTTGGCGGAGGTTGTTTTCTCTCGGATGAGGCCTCGGCTGCGGCTTCTGTTGTGACCTTCGAGCATCGGACTTCGCTCTAAAGTCCATATCAGCTCTACAGTATCTTTCCATTGTTTCATGCAACTCTTCGATGGAGCTTGCCGGTTTTCTGGCAAATTTTGAGGAGCATGGTCCTGGGCGCAGGCCACTGACTGCAGCGAGGATGACAGCCTCGTCAGATATCCCCGGGGTCCTCGCTCTGATTTGAATAAACCTCCGCCAGTAATCTTGGAGCGGCTCGCGCTCTTCTTGCTTGCAATTGAACAGCTCGATGGGGTTTGACGGGGCTGGAGTGATGCCCTTGAAATTTGTACACAGCTTGTCTCTGAGGGTGGCCCAGGAATCCACAGTTCCGGGGCGAAGGTTGCTGTACTTTGAATCATACGGCATTTGGTGTTGCTGATGCCTTCGCTGACTGCGAAGGTTTTGTTCTCTCTCATCTAGGTAGAGTTGGCGGAAGTTTGGGTGTCTCACAGGATATGGCTCTGGGTGTACTGGTGGTGGTGGGGGTGGTGGATGGTGACGAAGGTTATCTTGATTCGGCTCCTCATTCCCCTCTTGCAGCGGGGGTATCTCCTCATCATTCCAGCCTTCGGCTTCGGCTTCCGCCGCAGCGAGGGATTCCTCCATACGGCGAAGCTGCTCCCTGGCCTCGTCGGCCCTCTGTCTGATCGAGCGCAATCGGTTATGCCTCTCAAGCTGTTCCAGGCGCCTCTTCTTCTCTTGCAGCTCAGCCTCGAGCCTTTCAAGGGCCTCGAGGCCCATCTCTTCTTCTTCTCCCTCTCCTTCTCCCGAAGTGTGTGGGTGCGGTTGCGTCGCCACTCGGACCTGGGGGCCCAGGGATTGGGGTTCTGGGGTGACGTTCTCTCCCCCCGAGGGTTGCACAATTTCTTCCGCAGGAGGGACCACCGCCGCTGACTCTCTGGCTACACGTTGGTCCCTCGCTGGGTGAGCTCTTCTGTTTCCTGCCATGTCAAACTTTCGTTCCCCACGGACGGCGCCAAACTGTTGGGAGCACACTTGCCGAACCCCCGCACTTGTGCGGAGAGAACAGCGAAGGTGGCCAAGCGTCGGAAGTTAAAGTGGAAGCGAAGGTTTTGAACTCGATTAATGCTGTAGTGCACTAATCCCAAAAAGTCCCCCCTTCACACTGTTCACTCCCTGGTATTTATAGTGAATACCAAGGGGCACAGGTCAAATTACAAAAGGGTACAACAAAGATTCCTTGCCTCCACGCAGGGAGGAGGGGTAAAAAGGTAAGTACATAGTAGAGGCTGAAACCCTAGCCAGCTTTCCCCCTGTGCGCCGCCACCTGACTCAGACCGCCTTCGGGAATGGGATGGTGAGGCGTTGACCTTTGATTCGTGCTCGCCTTCGGACCCGCGACCTTCGCTGCTCGCCGGACCTTCGACTTCGGTCGCCCTTGGCCCGCGACCTTCGCCGCTTGCTTGGCCCGCTCTGAGTAGAGCGACCTTGGGACCCGGCGAGGGTCGCCTGCAGTGCCGCGAAGCCTTAACCTGCAGGGAGTGCAAAAGGGAGCACCGAGGGTCGAACTCACGTCCGAAGGTTAGGAAATTGATCCAGAAAGAAGGGGGACCTCGCGAGGACACAAAGACCAAGCGAAGGTTGTTCTTGGCACCATATCGGGCGGCGTCTTTGCCGAGGGTCCTTTTCCCCAACATATTGAGAAGCTACTTCTAGCCTAAGTTGGATACTAGCCCCTCCGACTACTTCTACACACGCATCACTGGGTTGATCCCCAGAAAAGCCTCACAAAGATGGGCGAAAATTGTGATATGGAAGCAGGCATTTGGAGTAATGTGATTGAGGGTCAAACCATAGTAATGCAGCAATCCCCTTAAGAAATCAGATGCTGGAAGTCCCAATCCGCGTTCAACGAAGGACTTGAACATCACGATCTCCGTCGTGTTGGGAGCTGGAGTGCGATGATCAGTGGGTACCCTCCACCCGTCTATTGGCTGCGACCGGAGTAACCCCTGCTGCGCCAAGAAAGCCAACTCCGATTCTCTAGTGTCCGATGCTTTCCAAGCCAAAACATATGTAAGAGGGCACGGGTGGCACGGCTTCCCGCCGGTGGTCTTCGCCTTCTTCTTCTCTTGATGAGATTGTTTCTTTGGGCCCATGTTGATGACAAGGGATTTTCTGCGCATCAATTACTGGATTGGCTATGGGATTCCTCGCTCCGAAGGCTATGGCTTGATGAAAGAATGAATAAATTGTAAGCTCAACGACAGCTTATTATAGATCTGTTTCGGCAACCGTTCACCTTTTCCAAACGACATTATGGAACCGTCCGAAACCCTAACGGCTGGGGGACGTCTCAGACGGCGTCAGTATCAATGAACAGGGAACCCGTAAAACAGACGACATTATTCTTTCACAAGATACATTTAGTACTCGGAAGAAAAGACAAAGGACTCGGAAAACATTCCAAGTACCCGGATCTTAGTGATTATTACTCGGAATTACAATAGAGATACACAGATACATCTTGAGATACAACATCTTCCAGTACAAGTTCAATCAGGATGTAAAACACTACTCTAGTGTAATCAAGGTACATAGTCTTGATGCATAACGCACCAACGCCTGGGTTCAGTGAGACGCAGTAAAGCAGACACATAACCTTGGGTAGACACTATCTTCTCAGTGCATCCCAAGGTGGGTTTAAGGTTCTACCCCAGTACACAAGGAACTCGATAGTCAGCTTAAACCCTAGCGCCTTTTGACAACCTGTGATCCCGAGGTTGCCCGTGATGCGGGAGTCACAAGAGTTCTTCTAGGCGCACCTTTGTATCCCTCTGCTCGCGACCACTTGGAAACCACCCTGACGGATGGTCCCTGCACAAGAGTTCTTTTGGACACTTCGACTATCTTACATAAGGAAGACACTCGGGGGCTCGGACATTTCCGCTACAGATGCTATAACACTCAAGGGAATAAGAGAAGTCATATACTCAGGAAGGTATGGTTTCCTTGCTCCCTAGGCAGGGTATTTATAGGCAAACGCTCTTGGTCTATGGACACAGTTCACGGATATAAGCAAGCAGAAATCAATAAACTTTTCTGCGTACTGCTACACATGTGAAGACTGGCACCAGTGATGGGTTTACTTCACATGTGTACTTCAAGAGGAAGCAGACAAAAGTGTTGCAGTTGCAGAACACGACAAGAATCATCAATATAGACAGGTGAAATAGTCACTGGTCAATTATTGTTGTCCTTGTGGTAGTCTTTATTCAGTGGGGGGTGAAAAGGGATGTTTGATGAAAATATTACTCACCTGAAGCCGAATATTTATTACTCGGATGGATTAAACAATGAATCAGTGTCATGTTTTAGCTTCTTGCAATCTTTATGGATTACCCAGATGATATATTGGAGACCCCAAGTACCGACTACTCGGGTACTCGGAACTCAGGCTCGGGGGCTGCAGGGTATATACCATAAAGGAAATATTTTTTTCTTAACCAAGGATTACTCGGAAAAAAGCTGAAAGATCCTCAAAGTTATTAAAAATAACAAGAGGCTCGGGGGCTACACCCTATGGGTGCACTTTTTAGAAAAAGTGCACGCCATGGAAGTTCTTTACCTATAGAGCACTTCAAGATTTCTCAAGACATTACTCGGAGATTTTCAAGAAAAACTAGAAGATAACATTTTAGAGAAATGATGAAAAGCTTGGGGGCTTGACGAACCAGAATGTCAGAGATATCATCAGAAGATGATTACTCGGGCTAACCTTGGACGTCGAGGGAGATCCAAAGATATGATACGAAGCCTACATGGATTAGGACTGTCTTTGTAACTTAGTCGAGTTTCTAAAGGAAGTCTTGTAATTAGAATATGACTCCTCTGTTGTAACCGACTAGGACTCGGTATGCGCCAAGCTTCACCCAATTATATAAGGGGAAGCGGGCGCTGACCCCGATGATTGAATCTCAGATCATAACACAAGGCACACACCGCCACTGGACGTAAGGTATTACGCTATTAAGCGGTCTGAACCAGTATAAATCGTTGTCCTTGTGTACTCGCTGAGTTCTACGAACGTCGATCCCCACCGAACAAATCGTCTAGGAATTCCCAAGATGAGTTGTCGGTTAACAAACACCGACATAGGGGGAGCGATGTGAGAGGGTTATGGATCTTTTGTTGTGTTTTATTCGCATACGCTCTTTGCTTATCGCAACTTTTGCACTTTGTTATGTTATGTTATGTTATGTTATGTTATGTTATGTTATGTTATGTTATGTTATGTTATGTTATGTTATGTTATGTTATGTTATGTTATGTTATGTTATGTTATGTTATGTTATGTTATGTTATGTTATGTTATGTTATGTATGTTATGTTATGTTATGTTATGTTATGTTATGTTATGTTATGATATGTTATGTTATGTTATGTTATGTTATATACTTGTGCTATGGACCTCATGACATGTTCTATGCTCACTATGATATCTTATATGACATGTCATTTTGTTTCACTGGTTTACTTGCGCTTAATTCTCACTTGATATATATTCGAGCTCTTTACTCTTGCACTTGCTATTCACTCTAACTTGTTGAGTGCAGGATGTTAGCATGATATGTATGAGCTTGCCTCTAATCACTTTCTCTTATTCATTGCAATTTCATACATGTCATGATTTGAAAACCTCTTCTCTCTATACTCGAGGTCATGTTGTCATCAATCATCAAAAAGGGGGAGATTGAACAAATATTAGCCCCTAGTGGGTTTCAGTGATTGGATGAAACACAAGATTACTGTGACTAACGTGTGTTTTGTAGAAATAGGGATGAGTTAGGTCACAGTAATGGTGACGATATGAGCATATGGAGTTCATGTCCCCTGGAGATGGAAATCGTTTCGGTTTTTAAAGGACGGACGACGAAGACGGTGGTAGACTAGGCTAAGTGTCGTATGGTGTAGGAGGACACTTAGGTAGTCTAAGGTCTTTGTTTTTCCTTTGGTCGTACTATAAAGGGGAGCGTGAATCAGCAGCTTGACCTAGATGAGTCTATTGAGGTAGGTGTGGTGCACACTTGTTATTTCATAGCACTAGGTAGCTCAGAGAGATGCCTTATGTTGCAAGGATGAAAAGTCGTTAAGGCCACGTCACGATCCGAGTGAGTTTTGCCTGTGAAATAGGCATTGGACGCTGACTAGGGTTTAGTCTGGTGCGTGGCATCGGACGCTCCAGTGTTGCCACATCGGACGCGCCCGTGCCACTGTTCACTTGTGAGTGAAATTGGGCATGCATCGGACGCTGGCATCGGACGCTGAGGGCCAGCGTCCGATGTCCATGCAGAGAGGTTCCAAAGAGGATGTTTTCGCATCGGACGTGTCCGTTATGAGGGCATCGGACGCTGCCCAGCGTCCGATGCTCCTTGTAAATAGTTTGACAGGTTGTACAGTTGACCGTTGGTCGAGGTCATCGGAGCGTCCGATGCCCCCGCAGAAACACCTGTTCAGTGCTCTATTGGATGGTCGGTTGGGGGAGTATTTATACTCCCCCCTTGTCCATTAGAGTGTTCTTTCCACTTCCATCAGCTGAGAGACACATTGTGAGTGTGAGAAAGTGCAAGAGCCCTAGTGAGGTTGAGAGAAATGTTAATTGAGAGAATTAGTGACCTCCTAGTGAGAATTGAGTAGCAAGTGTGCATCCATCCATCTCTTTTGCCTTGTCTTGGTCAAGTGAGAGTTCTAGCTTGTTACTCTTGGTGATCGGCATGACATTTGTTGTTCATCCTTTATTGAATTGCTTTGCTAGAGTAAGAGTGGCATAGACATTGTCTTTTGTGCGGTAGAATAGAAAGAAACACACTTCTAGGCACAAGGGGTTAATTGGGCTTAATAGGTTTTAATTCTTGCTAAAGTTTTAGAAAAGCCCAATTCACCCCCCTCTTGGGCATCTTGATCCTTTCAGTCCATATCACACACATATAAGAAACATAGTGCAAAACATATGCGATATAAAGAGCGTATGTGAATATAACAAACAAGATATCTGAAACTCTCTCACATCGCTCCCCCTATCGCTATACTCGACCACTCTCCCCCTTTGGCGTCAAACACCAAACTAAGCGTCGGAGGGAGGAGGTGGCGCAGACGAGTCAGGAGCTGTCTCCGGAGTGCGCTGAGTGAACTCAAACTGCTGAAGGAGCGCCTCGGAGTCTGACCCTCGGTGGCTGGAAGCTCTGGAGAAGCGGTCCGGGTCTGTGCTGGTGGCTCTGACTGCTCTGCCTGCTCGGTCTACTCTGTCTCTTGTGGCTCAGTCGCTGTAGAAGTGTCAACCTGAGTATCGGAGTGCGGAAGCTCTGGAATAGTGGACAACTCAGGCTGAACTGAAGTAGTAGTCTCAGACGGAACCGGCTCAGTCTGCTCTGAAGACGTGACAGAACTCGGAAGTGTCTTTGTAGTATATGTAACCGGAGCTGTCGACGTCTACACTGGGCCCTGAGGATCTAGCGTGGGTAACCCAGTGAGATCACTGAAGCTGGCGGACAAGTCACGCATCACTGTAGTGGTCGTCGCGAACAGGGACTCTGTCGGACGTGGAGTGAAGCCAGTGTGTAGTGGACTGAACAGCGGGGCCCCTCCAGGTGGAGTGTTGTACCAAGTGGACTAGGAGGGACCCTAGAACTGCGGCTGCGGCTGAGACTGCTGAAGGACCGGATTAGCGACCAGAGGGGGGTTGAATGGGAGCCGTAAAATTTCTTTTTCAAAATGTTTAGGCCTCTGTCCCAGAAAATCGACCCCAAGAGAGAAGCCAACACGTGCGATGTCCACGACCCAAGATATTGGGTCGATGTTCCCAAGGAATACAGCGGGACACCACAAAAGCTCCTACAACCAAGTTCGCGCAAGTCAACTAGTGACAGGGTGAACTTTGGGTAACCCCAACTCCCCCGTGCAACACGAGGGGGATTCAGGCGTTTTCGCAAAGCGTGAGGCCCGATTTCTGTAGATCACGGAGTCGGGAATCCAACGCAAAAAGCGGATCTCAAAACGGAGCTCGAACGCAAAAGATACGGACGAAAATGTGTTCTGTCTACACTAACCGGACTCTGGGGAGCGTCCGATCAGAAGTGATCGGACATGTCCGGTCACAAAAATCCTCACGCTGGAGCTCTCTGTGTTAGACCGGACTCTGCGTGGAGGTGCGTCCGGTCAACACAAAAACCAGCGTCTGGTCGCTACTTTGTTATGAACAGTGCAAGCAGCGCATCCGGTCACCGCACAACAGGTGCATCCGGTCACTAAAAACGGTCTCTGGTACTGACCAGACTCTAGACTAGGTGCGTCCGGTTGATGCCAGATCAGCGTCTGGTCACTAAGCACAAGCTGGTCAACGCTAGTGTTCAAAGACCGGACTCTGAGTCGGTGCGTCCGGTCGCTATGAAGCAGCGTCCGGTCACCCCGATCAGCCCTCTGTTCGTCCACCGAATCAACCCGATCTCCCTCAAATCAAAAGCACTAGGGCTCAAATTTCGTGTGAGGGGTCACAAGGATGTTAGTGAGCTACTCCTAAGAGATCATGGCTCGAACCTAACTCCAAATCGGTGAATCGAAGAAAACGATGAAGAACGGGCAAGAACTCGATCCTAAAACGAAATCCGCTCGATCTGTGTGTTCGTGAGGAATTAGAGTAAACCTTTCCGTGGAAAGATGTCTCTCACGAAGCACTACAAGATGGTTCAAATGGATTTGCAAATCATCCCTCGAACCAAGAAATCTCTTGAAGAGCAAAAGAGGGGAAACGAGAAAACGCGAAGAACAAAATCGCAAGACAAAAGAGAGCATGAATTTTGATCCTTGGATTCAGCAGGATGAATTGTATTAGCGCTCGGTGTCGGTTACAAGCCACTCCTCGCAACAACAAAGCTCGGATTGCAAAAAGCTCAAGAACAAGAGCCCTCTCTCCTCTAACCCTAGCCTTCTCTCACAAGAACAAAATGAGAGTGGCGCCATCCAAGGATAGGCAGCCCTAACCAGCCCCATCACATATGTATAGGCGCATGTCCGAAGACCAAAACGCCCTCACATGAAGCACTGACCCAAATACCCCCTAGAGGTAAAACCGTCCAACTCGGTCATTCTTCATCCGACGGCCACGCGCCTTCTCATCCTTCGCTTCGCCTCGACGCAAGCTCTAGGAAGCCGCCACGATCCGTCACCGTCGACCACCGCGCCTTCCTCGTTATCGCCGCCGCGCCAGCCTCTCCACGTCGCCACGCGTCGACCGTTCCGCATAGGAACCTCCGTCCAGTTTTGAGGCCCAAACCGGTAAACCTGCCAGCCCAGGTTTTGAGGCCCAAACCTGGAAACCGTCCACCCGAGTTTTGAGGCCCAAACTCGGAAACCCGCAAGCCCAGGTTTTGAGGCCCAAACCTGGAAACCGTCCATCCCGAGTTTTGAGGCCCAAATTTGGAAACCGGCCACCCCGAGTTTTGAGGCCCAAACTCGGAAACCATCGAGGTAGCTTTACCGAACCCGCGTTGTAGACGGGATGTGGTTCGCACACCCCGACCACCGGCACCGATGCCGATGCATGTCCAGCCTCCACGCCGAGCACAACGCCTTCGCCTTCCTTCTTGACTCAGCCGACGGCACTTGCGCCGCACGCAAGCCCGTGTCCGACCTCCCGCCAAGTGCCACTACGCCATCTTTTTCCTCCCGACTCGGCCGATGCATCTCACATCCCCATGTGCTCTCGCTCGCTGATGCCACGTGCCAGCTACCACAGCTGGTCCTCCGGCCCTCCGGTCCATCGGTCCAAGCCTCACGTCGGCCCTTCACCGCTCTGGGTACATCGGTATGGCATGTCCGCCGCACGGCACGCCCATCCTTCACCGCTCCCAGTCCGTCGGCACGACATGTCTCTACTTGACCTTCACCTCGCCATCGACCACTGTCTCCGAGCTCCACACCTGCACATCAACACAGCCAAGAGACACATGTTGCACACACACACACCAACACAGTAAACACACACAACTCAACGTCACCGGTTAGTCATAAACATTAAGCGCATAGCGAGATAATGACTCAACCGGGAAAAGCCTCAAACCTTCCTCATAAATGTCAATCATTCATCACATGTATTCTCAATCTCCTCCTTGATGAATGCATTGAGTAACCATAAAACCACAAAGGAAGGGTTTGAAAGCAATACTCATTCGAGTGCCCAAAAGCCAAGCAAAAGCAAACACAAGGCCACTTGATATGAGGAAGGATCATGAAAACTCCAAATAAAAGCTCTCGGTCCCGAAAGAAACGGGAAAAGCGGGCAAAGCCTCCACACAACCGAAGAGAAAAGATAAAACAAGAGTTTCATGAATCCCAAAAGGCACTCATAAACCAATCTCAAATAAAATTGTCAAACAATCATCACAAAAGAAACCAAGGTACTTATCCACTCGGGTTTCAAAATTTCTCCCCCTTGATGATTGAATTGACAAAAACTAGGCACAAGAGATGGTTTGAGTTACCAAAACCGAAAAATTGGTCCCCAAAGACATGGGCAATGGCTCAACGCAACCAAGCAAAATTTGAGCAAAACTCCACAAAAGAGCGTAACTCAGACAAGGAGCGAAAGACTTGGTTCCCAAAGACATGGGCAATGGCTCGACGCAACCAAGTCAAAAATGAGCTAGCCCTCAAGAAGAGGTAGAAAAAGGCTCAACACCACTAGCTCAAGGCTTGATACCAATTGAGGCTAAAACAACGCATTAGAATACAAAACTGCTAGTCCCTCAAGAAAGAGGCACAGAGGCTCAACACAACTAGCAGAAAACACGATACCAATCACAAACAGCCAAAAATTGGTGAAAACGGCTAGTTCCTCAAGACAGAGGCACAGAGGCTCGACACAACTAGCTGAAGGCTCCATACGAATCGAAAATACCAAGCAAAAAACTGCTAGTCCCTCAAGACAGAGGCAAAACGGCTCAACACGACTAGCAGACTCGATACCAACTGAGAAAACACAAAAAGAAGCTCAAAACCAAATGGAGCACAAACATTCGAAGCACGCGGAGAAGTTGCAAAACAAACAACTCCCCCTGAAAGCAAGCCTACACACAAATGCTACACAACAAAGCTCACTATGAAGGATACCAATTGAAGCACATAAAAGAGCTAAACTCCCCCTAGCTCAAAGCTCTCCCCAAAATGCACGACTCTCCCCTTTGTGCCAACACACAAATTCCCCCTTGCAAACGGCTTCTCCCCCTTGACAAAAGGGAACATGCTGAGCAGTTTTGACATTTTTCACACAGTTGACACAAACACAAGACAATTCATCAACCAAAAGCATATGGGGGCACTACGAGATGTATCAGAGCTGGGGGTATGTACACTAAGCTAAAAATGCATGATATGCACAATGCAACAACTTCAAGTTTATAGCAATCAGAATGAAAAGATGCTCAAAAGGGTGCTGCCAGCAACCAATACAAATGCTAGCAAAGGCTCAAAATGATCAAATGAATACGAAATATGAACAATTAAGCATATGAGCAGTTTTAAGCCATTCAAAAGTAGTTCACCACTAAAAATAGCACTAAGCATGAATAGATAGGAAATCAATCAAGTGCTAACTCAAGTATAAAAGGTGAACTACCCCTAGCAAAGTTCAATCATCATGCCATAGAATGAAGCATAAACATGTGTTATTTTCAAATTTTATCGGAGATTGCATCGGTATTAACACAATTTCGAATTAAAGCATGTGATTGCGAGAGGTTGAAAGCATGGTCATTGCCTAACTTTTCAACCGGGCTAAGCCTATGCAAGAAAAGCAATCGGAAGCTTAAAGCACCGGTTTCGGTCTTACACTACTCGGCTCAAGTTTAACTCAAATGTGCAATGAGAAACAGTCTCGATACCGTGAGGTGCTGACACATGCAATCCCATCTCGATCTTTTCATTTCACTTAGACTTGAATCAAATTTTAAGCACAAGGTAAATATGAACAATCCAAGCAAGTGAATGACTCAGTGCAAGAGACATAGCAACCTAGCATACAAAAGATAACACAAGTGATCTCAACACATCCTACCCATGCTAGTTGCCACTCTCAATGGTGAACAAATTAAAGGTTTCATAGTTGATTAGTCAAGTTCACCATTTGCAAAAATAGCTTAGCTCATAACATGTATCAAGTGATCAAAAAGAGCCTAAGCTACAAGCATCATCATGAATAAACAGGGCATACCAAAAAAAGCATAATCTCATTCTCATTGCTCTAAACATGAAGCTCTAAAATGCACTAAAATACGTGATGAAATGCATGCAAAAGCTAGCCTATAAGGAACGAAGCAAAAGCTAGCCTAAAAGGAAAGACCCAAAACAAAAGGGTATCGGAGAAGTCAAACTAAGATACGACAGGCAAAAATGCTTCCCCAACTAAAAGGGAAACACACACCAAACTCACAATAGAAGAGCCAAGAAACGCTCAAGCAAACAGCCAGCAGAATCCACATTGAAAAGACTACACAGTAGAAAGAAGTCGAAGAAGAAAAGTACCAAAACCCGAACTCAGAAGTGTGTCGGAGGTACCTCATGAAGCGCTTGACCGCCTGCTTGTGTGATACCCGAGGGGACGCCTGAATCTACTGAAGTCTCCGGGGCGCCTGCCTTGCCGAAGTCGTCTCCCCCTCACTAGATGTTGTCGCTCCCTCAGGTGCAGCTAGTGCTCATTGGAGAGCTGCTCGAACAAAAACCCCAAGTCGTGGAAGGAGTGGGATCGGATCCGTGAGCCGAAATGCCCTCTCCAAGCTCCTGTTCTCCTGCAAGCTCAAAAGCAGAAGAAAACACAAGGCATTGTCTCGTCTAGTGTGACCTCAAGGTCTCCACAAAGCGGTTAGTCACATAATAAGCATAAGGTGAACTCTCAACAAAAAGAGATCTACCTATGAATGATACCGCAAGGAGATCTGAACTCAAACTAGTCAAAACTACCATGCAGCAGGATAAAGCACAGTATAGCAAAATGTAGCCTAAAGACATGATCAAACCAAACACAGCCTAAACCTCAACACATGCTACAATGCAAGATAATGATAGCAATACATCCAAAAGCATGTAACATGATAAAATTTTGGAAAGGCTAGTGCTCATACTAATCATATCAACAGGATACATGTAGCTAACCAAAACTAGCACCTGAAAAGTGATACGTAATGAACATCATACCACTACAAATAAAACTCATGGAGAAGAAGGGAAAAGCTTGGCACAATGTTCATGAGGATCACAAACTAGCATGAATGGCTACTCCACAAACACTATACACAAGGCTAGCATGACATGATATATACGATAGCACATGCTAGACTAAAGCAAAACATGAAACAAAGGAAAATGTACATGCAAGAACTATACAAGTGAGCACATGATAGTCCATCTCATACCATAAGAAATAGAACATGAATGTACAAGGTATGAGTGTATAAGAATGCTCACCGAACTGCAAAAGCCTCTTTGGAGGAAAATCTAAGCCGGATGCAGAGAACCATCAAAAACTTGATCACATCTAAAAGACCAAGTTCCATTCGGTGCATGTTCTCCACCCAGCGTCCTCATATCTACATACAAGAGGACAAAGTAACCCGAGTCTTGGATCCCGAAGGGTTAGCAAGCATATACTTGGGAACCCAAGACTTGGTCACAAAACTCAACTTATCTTGTGGGTTAGCATGATGCAAATGTTGGTTCAAATGGAATTTTGAAACACCCTTGGAAGCATTTCTCAAAAGGACAACTCGAGGATAAGAACGAGTCGTACCACGGGAAAAGAGGCAAACATCTCCCAAGGTTTCTGTAGAAGAACCAATAGAAGCACCATGAGAAGCATGACATGGACCAAGAGAAGAAGCACTAGCGGCATGTCCATGATCATGACCTAACCCACTTGAAAAGGAGTCATAAAACCCATCAACAAAGAGGGGCTTCTTACTAGGAGCACAAGCGTTCATGCCATGAGAAGGGCTATGAACCACCAACTTCCTAGAAGAGCGAGCTTGGCGCAAGCGTTTGGCACGCCAATAGCAAAAGCTTTCTTGATGCCCATCTTTCTCACAAAAAGAGCAATGGCACAAAGGCCTATTGGAAGGCACACCATTCTCTAACAAGTGAGAAGTCCTTTGGGACTTAGAACAAGAAGCATCAACAACCAACTTGGTGCCAATACTAGGAGCACACGTGCCATGGGAAAGGCTATGTGGCTTCCTAAAAGCCTTAGCTCGAATACGTCGCTCGTGTTTGACACGGCGGAAACAAAAATCGAATGAATGTCCATCCTTCTTGCAAAAGGTGCAATGGAAAATTGGATTGGGAACACGAGTCCCAAAAATGTGAGAAGCACCTTTGTCAAGAGAAGTCCCTTGGACATCACTCGAAGAAACAACAAGGTTAGGAGTAGCTATGAAAGAGCTATCCGAAACCTTGACACTAATGCTACAGTGAAAAGACTCACGCGCAACACAAGAACTCAACTCCGGTTGCAAAGATGCAAACTTAGAACTATCAACATCGGAGTTGCAAGAATTGCATGAATCAAAAGACTTAGCACAAAGACTCTTGCATCTTTTGGCTAAAACCTCATTTTCAAACATGAGGCGATCACAAGTACCACAAGGAGCATTTTTCAGATTGTCCATCTCCTCTCTAATGCACTCGGCATATGTGATACGCAAGAGTTCATTTTCTTTTTCAAGGTTGGCACTCATATCATTGTGCTCAACCAACTTGGCGCTCATATCATCGCGCATTTGCATCAAAACCAAAACTTCTTTTTCTAAATCAATACATGATGTGCAAATGAAATTGGTGGAAGAAATATCACCATTCACATCAAGCAAAGAATCATGATCAGTAGAAGAAGTATGGCAAGCATTTGCATTCAAAGAGCATAAGCTACAAGGCTTAGAATTTATCTCATTAATTTCAGCCCTAGCATGCTCGAGTTTATTTACACATGTGGTGTGAGTTAATTTGAATTTATTGATTTCAGCATGTAAAGACTCACATGAAACACATGGTAACAAAGCATTTAACTTAAGCAAGGCTAATTCAGTTTTAGCACAATCAAGGTCCTTACCCAAGTCAATGCAAACTAGACATGGTTTGGAAGCATTGGATGTCAACATGTCATTTTTAGATTTTAAGCTAGCAAGAGAAAAGCATAGCTCATCATTCTTCCTAACCATGTCACTACAAAAGGTGCAAGGTAAAGATGCACTAGACGTCCAATGAAAAAGGCCACATTTTAACCTAGTGATGGAGCATTTCAATTTCTTGATCTTTCTACGCAAGGTATCACAAAGCTCATCATATCTAATGTTATCATCATAGCAAGCTTCAAATCGTTGGGACAAAATCCCAAGACTAGCAACAAGTGTACCTTTCTTGGCCTTGCCAAGTTCACGTATACGATCCTCCGTCGAATGCTCATCATCTCCTAGGAAGTCCAGCAAAGCATCCATCTCACGTTCCGCCTCAAGAGCCGCACTCCTCCTTCTTGCCAAGATGTCATCCTCGATCACATGTCCAAGACTCAAACCTGAGGACAAAGACACACTAGAAGAAGAACTTGGTGCCATTTCCAAAAGCACCGTTAGTGTTAGCAAGACAAAAGCTCAAACACCTCGACGAACAAAGTCGGAAGCACAACTGCTCTCAAAAGGTCGCCTTCGCAGATCCAGAATTGGTTAAGGTAGAGAGATCCTTAACTGGCTTTGATACCAATTGAAGGACCGAATTGGCGACCAGAGGGGGGGTGAATGGGAGCCGTAAAATTTCTTTTTCAAAATGTTTAGGCCTCTGTCCCAGAAAATTGACCCAAAGAGCGAAGACAACACGCGTGATGTCCACGACCCAAGATATTGGGTGGATGTTCCCAAGGAACACAGTGGGACACCACAAAAGCTCCTACACCCAAGTTCGCGTAAGTCAACAAGTGATAGGGTGAACTTTGTGTAACCTCAACTCCCCCGTGCAACGCAAGGAGGATTCAGGCTTTTTTGCAAAGCGTGAAGCCCGATTTCTGTAGAGCACGGAGTTAGGAATCCAACGCAAAAAGTGGATCTTAAAACGGAGCTCGAACGCAAAAGATACAGACGAAAATGTGTTCTGTCTACACTGACCGGACTCTGGGGAGCGTCCGATGAGAAGTGATCGGACGAGTCCGGTCACAAAAATCCTCACGCTGGAGCTCTCTGTGTTGGACCGGACTCTGCGTGGAGGTGTGTTCGGTCAACACAAAAACTAGGGTCCGGTCGCTACTTTGTTATGAACAGTGCGAGCAGCGCATCCGGTCACGGCACAACCGGTGCGTCCGGTCAATAAAAACGGTCTCTGGTACTGACCGGACTCTAGACTAGGTGCGTCCGATCGATGCCAGATCAGCGTTCGGTCACTAGGCACAAGCTGGTCAGCGCTAGTGTTCAAAGACCGGACTCTGAGTCGGTGCGTCCGGTCGCTATGAAGTAGCGTCCGGTCACCCCGATCAGCCCTCTGTTCGTCCACCGAATCGACCTGATCTCCCTCAAATCAAAAGCACTAGGGCTCAAATTTCGTGTGAGGGGTCACAAGGATGTTAGTGAGCTACTCCTAAGAGGTCATGGCTCGAACCTAACTCCAAATCGGTGAATCGAAGAAAACGATGAAGAGCGGGCAAGAACTCGATCCTAAAACAAAATCCGCCCGATCTGTGTGTTCGTGAGGAATTAGAGTAAACCTTTCGGTGGAAAGATGTCTCTCATGAAGCACTACAAGATGGTTCAAAAAGATTTGCAAATCATCCCTCGAACCAAGAAATCTCATGAAGAGCAAAAGAGGGGAAATGAGAAAACGCGAAGAACAAAATCGCAAGACAAAAGAGAGCACGAATTTTGATCCTTGGATTCAGAAGGATGAATTGTATTAGCGCTCGGTGTCGGGTTACAAGCCACTCCTTGCAACAACCAAGCTCGGATCGCAAAAAGCTCAAGAACTAGAGCCCACTCTCCTCTAACCCTAGCCTTCTCTCACAGGAACAAAATGAGAGTGGCGCCGTCCAAGGATAGGCTGCCCTAACCAGCCCCCTCACATATATATAGGCGCACGTCCGAAGACCAAAATGCCCTCACATGAAGCACTGACCCAAATACCCCCTAGGGGTAAAACCGTCCAACTCGTTCATTCTTCATCCGACGGCCACGCGCCTTCTCATCCTTTGCTTCGCCTCGACGCAAGCTCCAAGATGCCGCCACGTGCCGTCTCCGTCGACCACCGCGCCTTCCTCGTGGATAGCTTCACCGCCGGCCTAGCCTCTCCACTCCGCCACGCGTCGACCGTTCCGCATAGGAACCTCCGCCCAGTTTTTGAGGCCCAAACCGGTAAACCTGCTAGCCCAGGTTCTGAGGCCCAAACCTGGAAACCGTCCACCTGAGTTTTGAGGCCCAAACTCGGAAACCCGCGAGCCCAGGTTTTGGGGCCCAAACCTGGAAACTGTCCATCCTGAGTTTTGAGGCTCAAACTCATAAACCAGCCACCCCGAGTTTGAAGGACCGAGAGTGCTACCAGAAAGCGACCAGAGGGGAGGTGAATGGGAGCTTCAAAATTCCTTTCGGAAACTTGTCGCAACTGTCCCGAGAATCAACCCCAAGAGCAAACTCTAGAGCTCGCAAGTGTCCACGACCCTAGATGTAGGATGGATGCTTACAAGAAGCACAGCGAGACACTTCACGACTCTAGAACTCCAACGCAAAAGCCAGAAACCAAAACCGACAATAGACGAACGAACAGCTGATGAAAACGCGCAAAAACAGTATTGACCGGACTCTGCCTGCGTCCGGTCAAGGTACACCAGACACGTCCGGTCTCAAGAAATCCTCTCTGGAACCTTACTGTTCTTGACCAGACTCACAGGCGAGGAGCGTCCGGTCGAGAGCAGTGCGTCCGGTTAGCAGAAAACAGACACAAGGAACAGTAGAACCTGTGCGTCCGGTCGGCGATTAAGCAGAGCGTCCGGTCGACTACCGAGATTTCATACACGTGGCATTCAACCACCGGACGCGTCCGGTCAACTCGAGCAAGCGTCCGGTCTCCCCGAGTTTCTACTGTTCGTCCACCTATCCCACTCGATCTCACCCAAAACGGATCCTCTAGGGATCAAACTTGGTGAGAGGAGTCACAAGGAGGATAGTGAGCTATCTCTAAGAGATCATGGCTCGAACCTATCACCAAATCGATGAATCGAAGAATTTCGGGGGAAGGGAGAAAAGCTTGACCCGAAACGAAAATTAACCGATCTACTAGCTCGTGAGGTTAGAGGAGAATTCCTTCGGTGGAAAGAAGTGCCTCACGATCTAGAACATCTCTGTTCAAGTGGAATTGCAAAAGACGCAACGAACAAAGAGATCGATCGACGGGAAAAACATGGAGAAAAGCAACCCGCGAAGAACAAGAACAAAACACGAATCACAACCACGAATTTGCAACCGTGTGGCTACCACACGCTACAACAGTGAGGTTACGGCCTCACTTCCTCAAAATCTCCAGTACACAGAGGTATGGTTTTCTGCGGATCTCAGCTAGCTACAGCAGGGGATTGGGAGAGCAGGAAACCCGAGAAGCAAAGAGCAAATGACTAAGATAGATGGGGAGGTGGGTGTCTCCCCCTACTTATCCTAATTCTAACTATTCCTAATTCCCACTCTACCCCTAACTACTTACAGAGCGAACCAGCTAAACCCTAAGGTTATTCTGGACCAACTTGATGGTAGGTAGATCCGACGGCCACGCCCGCACAACTGGTAGAGTTGCCTCAACGCAACCTCACTGATTGCCGCCACGTGCCGCCACCGCTCTGCGTCCTCTTCACGGACTCCGCCCCCGGTTTTGTGGCCCAAACCGGGAAACCAGCCTTCACAGCCAACCCCCGGTTTTGAGGCCCAAACCGGGAAACCAGCCCACCGTAGCCTGAGTTTTGTGGCCCAAACTCAGCAAACCCACAGCACCCAGGTTTTGTGGCCCAAACCTGGAAACCATCCTCAGCCCGAGTTTTGTGGCCAAACTCGGAAACCATACGCGCCCAGGTTTTGAGGCCCAAACCTGGAAACCGTCCATCCGATGGTTTTTCCTAGGCTCTACCACCAAACCGAAGCTGTAGAGGGGATGCACCGCCCGTGCACCCCGTCCACCGACACGTGCCCCTAGGTCCTCGACCCGAGCAACACCATGTCCCACAAGTCTTCACTTGTCGCTGTCCCAGGCTGCCAGCCACCATAGCTGATCCTCAGGCCACCGGTCCCTCAGTCCAAGCCTTACGTCCGCCCTTCACCGCTCCCGGTCCATCGGCATGACACGTCTCTACTTGACCTTCACCTTGCCCTCGATCACTGTCTCTGTGCTCGACACCTGCACAACACAAGCCAAAGAACCTGCGATCAAACCCGTTGACAATCACTCATCACTTGAGACTCGGCATACACCCATGTATCCGCAGAGTTTTGAGGCCCAAACTCGGAAACCGTCGAGGTAGCTTTTTGAGGCTCAGCTACCGATCCCGCACCGTAGACGGGATGTGGTTCGCACACCCCGACCACCGGCACCGATGCCGATGCATGTCCAGCCTCCACGCCGGACACAATGCCTTTGCCTTCCTTCTTGACTCGGCCGACGGCACTTGCGCCTCACACAAGCCCGTGTCCGACCTCCCGCCAAGTGCCACGACGCCATCGTCTTCCTCCCGACTTGGCCGATGCATCGCACATCCCCATGTGCTCTCGCTCGCCGATGCCACATGCCAGCTACCATAGCTGGTCCTCTGGCCCTCCGATCCGTCGGTCCAAGCCTCACGTCCGCCCTTCACCGCTCTAGGTACATCAGCATGGCACGTCCGCCGCATGGCACGCCCATCCTTCACCGCTCCCGATCCGTCGGCACGACACGTCTCTACTTGACCTTCACCTCGCCATCGACCACTGTCTCCGAGCTCCACACCTGCACATCAACACAGCCAAGAGACACATGTTGCACACACACACCAACACAGTAAACACACACAACTCAACGCCACCGGTTAGTCATAAACATTAAGCGCATAGCGAGATAATGACTCAACCGGGAAAAGCCTCAAACCTTCCTCATAAATGTCAATCATTCATCACGTGTATTCTCAACTGCTGCGGCTGGGGAGGAACATGCGGCCACTGAATCTGCTGCTGCTACAGAGGGGGTGGGGGCTACTGCCACTGCCACTGAGGTGGTCCGCTCATGATCCTCTCCAGGAAACTCAGTGTCTGGTGTTGGAGCTCCATCATCTGGTGTTGTAGGGCGTCTGACTGCTCCTGCGCCTGCTGCTGAGCAAGAGCCTGTGCCTGAGCTACGCGTTGCTGCTCCTGGGCAAGCCACTGTACGTCCTGAGTCACGGTCCACTGCTGCTCCTCCATCCGAGAAAGAATAGCCACAAGGGCGGGGTCGAAGGAGGTTGTACCAGACGTCCCGGCCTGTGAGTCATGTGCGCGAGGCTGAACGTGTGGCGGGAGCTGGTAGTCCTCGTCGGATCTGTCTGTGGGATCCTCGGTGACAAACTGTCCCTCACCCTCTAACTCTGCAAGCTCCTGCTCTGTGAGGGCTCTGACGGTCTCGTATTGCTCCTGAGCTGACTCGGGGACCTCTGGCCGCTGTCTCGAGCTGGACGGTCGCGGCTGCTCCTGCTGCCTGCAGTCCTGACCGTGTCCAAGTAGCTGGCTCATGTTATACTCTGGGAACACGGTCATGGAGCTGGTGAGTGTCTGTCCTGGGTCTGTCTCTGTCATGGCAGCTACCTTCCAAAGGATGTAGGAGATCCAGTGTGCGTAAGGTAGCTGCCTCCGGGCCTTGATGCCCTCTGCCACTGTGTCCTCCATCTTGCACAAAATGACATCCCAAACGTCAAACTTCTGCTGCCTGACCATGTACGCTAGTAGCCATAGCTGCAGGCGAGACAACCCCTCCCTGAAGCCAACCCTGGGTAGCAAGGTACAACGTAGGACCTCGTTGAGGATCCGAGTCGTAGGGGGTGAGGTCCCTTGGCGCTCGACTCGAACCCTCGCCGAAGGGCTCTGTGAAACATAGTCGTACCAAGTCTGTCGGCGGCTGAGCTCCATCGTGAGGGCATCTTGGTGGCTCTGTCCTATCATAGCACAGGTCATGGATCTGGGTCTGAGAGTAGCGCAGTCTGAACCAATCCTGGATCTCTGACGAGAACAGCCTGTAGTGGTCCCCTCTGAAAGCAAACTCTATAGTCTCTCTGTCCGGGTGTACCCACAATGAGGCGTAGAACTGAAAGACCCAATCCTCTATATATGAGCTAGACCGCCCCAACAGGTCTGCCAAACCAGGTAAGAACATGAGTATGAGACGGATCTGCTCACCAACTGTTGTAACCACTGCCTCCAAGGGACAGACTCTCTGTTAACGCAAGCAGATGTCGGTGTTCCTGTATCTCTGGTAGAAATCCTCCTAGAGGACAGTGTAGAACTCGGACCCTGCCTGCTGCTGTCGCTCCCTCAGAAACCACTGCTCAACTGGCACTAGGCGAAGTGTCTGTATCTGGGAGCAGGTGGCCGCATGGAGGTCTAGCCGCGGAATCTGCGGGGGTGGATGCCTCGATGGAGCACAAGCACCCTGCAAAGGGATGTCGGGCCGAGGTGGCACCTCAGTCCTGCGGCGAGACGACCGACGTCGGGGAACCTCCTCTGGCACCTCCTCCTCAGCCTCTGGCTCAGCTGCCTCGGCCTCTGGCTGGACCTGTCCCGAGCCCTACGGCTCGTCCACTAGAGCGGAGAACATGGTCCGACGATCAGCAACTATAAGCGTGCCAGACGGTGAGCCATGCCAACGCTCAACCTCCTCAACTGCTCTCCTCTACTCGGGGGTAAGCTGATCCTCGATCCTCAAACCACCATTGCGGCCTCCCCTCTCTGCTATCTCGGCAGCCTCTGCCATTGCTAGGGCCTGATCGGCCTCTCGCTGAGCCCTGGAGCGCTTCCTGCGTGTGACAAGCTTCGCCTTCCCCTTCGGCTGACCGGAAGGAGGAGGACAAGGCGGGGAATCCCCTAGAGCACCACCAACATTCTTGCAGCGCATAGCTGACAAGAACTAAGTCACACTGCCACTGAAAGTCTGGACGATCACTAAAAGAATCCCAACTGACACTAAAGCTCAACTGACCAGACCAACTGACAAGAATCTCCCCCTCTCTCACTGACCAGCTGCCATTGTCACTCGCGAGGCTTGGCCTCGATCCTTACCGCGGGCTTGGCCCCGGGTTCGCTGTCACTGACCAACTGCCAAGTGCCAACTGTCACTGACTCGCTGCATAGAATAGAGAGGATATATATAAGAAAACATATATGCTAGAGACGAGAAGGACCTATGGAAGCAAAGCAAACGTGATATGAAGGAAGATTGTCTTCGCTACCTGACGATCCGACGAACCAACCCAAGAATAGGAGAGTCACGGATGTTCGGGCACCCGCGTATCACGCCAAGGGGAACTGCACGAGATTTAGGCAAAAACGGGGGTTAAATTATGGAGGAACAACCATTTGGGCATTTCATCGAGCACCTTACAGGCATAGGTATTGAAAAGAGGGGCGGTGCTCACTGTGGGCAATTCGGCTGGCCGGGGAAGAATGCCGGGGGTGGAGACGAGCTCGGGGACAAGCACGAGCGAGTGGAGGAGCAATTTCGGCGGCTCCGGCGAGCTTTCGGGCGGGCTTGCGCGCGGCTACTGCAGCAGGCGAGGCGGTGGAGCAAGGGCGGGCGGTGGCTGGTGGCTGGCCGCGCGAGCGTGTGAAGGCACGAGAGCGGCGGGGCACGACGACCGGCGGTGAGTGCAGGTGAGAGCTCGGCATCGGTTAGGGTTGGGGGTCTCGGTCACGAGGAAGAAGACGAAGGAGAGGGACATGTGGGACCAGTCTGTCAATGATATGAACTGACCGCACTGCTTAAAGGGGCATCAGACGCGCCGATGTAAACACATTGGACGCTCCGATGCCGGACCAGAGAGCTCCAAAACCACCCAAATTACATCGGATGCGTCCTTTGCGTCGGCATCGAACGCTGGGCAGCGTCCGATGGAGCCTCAGACGCACCGATGGTGACACATCGGACGCGACCACATCATTGTTTCAGCCGGAGCTGCCTACAGTGGGGGCATCAGACGCTGGGGCCGGCGTCCGATGCAGCGTCTGATGCTGCATTTTGGGTTGTTTTGAAGTTTTCTATTGCAGCTCCCTCTCCCAACCAAGTTCCAACTCAAATAAGACGCAAATAAACACTAGTTGGAACCTAGTATGAGCATCCTCGCACAAACCCTCAATTTTATAAATATTTTTCCTTAGGCTACATATCCTTTTTAGAGAAAATAGGCAATAAAACTCGAGGAGACAACATCTAGCCACCAAAACTAGGGGTCGCAACCATCAGGAGCCTCAAATGCTCCCTGTTGACACTGGTTATTTATCATAATTAAGGAATAAATAAATATGAAAAGGGCAAGAATTTGATCACCAACAAAGGTTTAGGGTTTCAACTGACAATATTCTACGAGTTTTGGTGAGTTATGATTCTACGGGGACTAAACCTGGAAATCAGCACCGCAAGCTTCCCATAGAAGGAAACCGACGGGAGATAACGCAACCACCACGTAAGGATTATTCTAGAAGACTCCACGGGACGCAAGAAGACACCAGGAGGTCGACCACCGCCAGAGGCCAACTGGTGGGACCGACCGGTCCCACCAGGAGACCGACCGGTTGCCCCCTGGGCCCACAGGGTTCCGTCCTCTGCAAGCTATCTCCACCGACCTTTAGGATGCATCTCGGTCGTACCTTGAGTCTGTTTGATCCAAGGGCCACGGTTCATCCCCAGGGCTATATAAACAGCCCCTGACCCCCCTCTTCAGAGGAATCAATCAGGGTTTGATCATTAGACATCATCAATCAGAGCTTTAGAAGGAGATCAATCGGAAGCCCTAGAACTTCATCTACCTAGATTAGTAGATAGAATAGGATTAGAGGAGGCAAGCTTCGCTTGGATTCCTGATCTAGTCACGAGAAGGCTCGGTAAACCCAAGATCTTCTCTCGTGTATTAACATTATGGATCTATTTCATAATTGCTCTTCTAGTTCATCATTGTTCTTCATTGTTTATGTTCTAGTTCATCGTCTAGTTCATGTTCATCGTCTAGTTCATCATCTAGTTCATAATTTTGTTCTAGTTCATGTTCTAGTTCGTACTTTAGTTCTTCTTGATGATCTAATTCACCTTATTGTTCATCATCGTGTTCTAGATAGCAATACAATTGATATGATTAAGACATCAATGATTATATTCTTATTTATAATGCTTATAGTCTGCTTTGATTATATATTTGGCATAGATAGTTCATCTTTATGTTTATACTCATGTTCGTATAGCGCTCATCTTAAAGTACAACGGGTGGGTGATAGATGTTGTGTAGGCGTGGTGCCTATACATTATTTATCTGCGAATGCATCCTATGTTCCGGATAGAGTGGTAGATCGCGGGTGTGACAGACCTATTGAGTCCTCTGTATTCCACCTCCCGAATATAGTGTTCAGTATGGCTCAGTTAACTCATGGTTTAAGGGTTACTTTGTTTGACACTTTTACTATGGAGTTGCCTCTTGATTATAAATATGATGTGACCTAGGCAATGATTGCCCAATATAATTGCACTAATCAATGTATGTTATGGCTTGTAATTAGAATAACTTAGGAATGTTTCTCGTTAATATCTGTTCTAATCATCACTTGCTAGGTAGTTCTGTTCTAAGTTTATCCTTGATTGATCTGATCTCTGTTATCCTTTATCAATTATTTATCATATCATTTACTCTGTAACTTGATTCCTGTTTGAAGTAATTAGTGTGTTATCAGTCTTATTATAAGTGTGCCATATTAAATGTTGTTAAGTCCTTACAATGCCATCATATCTTGAATTGATTAGTCTCTAGGCTAAATATAAATAACGATACCTGAGACTAGCTTGGGTGAAATGCTTCTACAACGGGTATGTTTATCTGTGCGCTTGCGGGTAAATATCTATCTTTAAATCCAGTGCCCTGATATATTTGCATTGCTAGCTTCATGTTGGGGATGACAACTTGACGTTAAGTGAAGTTAGTAGTGTCCCGTACGCTCTTTAGTGCCTTCACTAGTTTATTACTTTATGTGGTTCATTCTTAGTAGCGACGTTAAGAAATACCAACAAGCATTTCTGGCGTCGTTGCCGGGACTAGATCATAACTCTCTTAGAGTGTTTCTATTAAGGAGTGTCTACAAGCATTTCTGGCGCCGTTGCCGGGGAAATCACATCAATTCAATTAGGGATGGTACCTAGGGTTTTTCATTAAAATCTTTATGAACACTGATAGGACACTGCATTAGCAGCATTTAGAACGGTAGCTAGAACATATCATTTTACTTACACACATGTGATAATGCACTGATTATTTACTTTTACTCAAACAGACTTACCCTGGCTTTGTTTATCTTTTATATCTTATGCAGGGTGATGTATGACTGGTTTCCAACTTCCAAAAAACTACATTGAGGATCTTGAAGCTTTACTAAGGAAAACTAGACGCAAACTTAAGAGACCCTCAGCACCACTACCAGAAGTTAGCCAGATAAGAAGCAGCTTAACACCAGTGTTGGACACCATGGCCGACAAGACACTCCGCGAGTTCTCTGCACCAACCACTGCGAACATTAGGACTGGACCAACAGTCAATGTGGGAGACAACGGATTTGAACTCAAGCCAGCCTTGATCAACATGGTGCAAGCTAATCAGTTTTGTGGAAAGGCACATGAAGACGCAAGCGCTCATCTCCAACACTTTCTGGAGATTTGTAGCACTTTCACCATCAAAGGAGTCGAAAGGGACGCCATTCTACTTTGCTTGTTCCCATTCTCACTCTTGGGGAAAGCAAAACAATGGTTCTACACCAGCAAAGATAAAAACACCTCATGGGCGATCTGTTCAACTGCCTTCCTAGCAAAATTCTTTCCAGAGGGCAAGACGAATGCCCTCCGTGCCAAGATTTCAACTTTCCAGCAACAACATGAAAAATCAATCCCAGAAGCTTGGGAACGCTTTCAAGACTACATATCAGAATGCCATCACCATGGGATGGAGAATTGGCTACTCATGCAGACCTTCTACCACGGGCTCACTTCAAGTACCCGTGAGAATGTGGATGCCGCTGCTGGAGGATAATTCTTATCACTCACGATCTACAATGCAACTACACTCATAGAGAAGATGGCCTCTAACCAAGGATGGAATGAGGAACGCTCTCAGCCACGCAAGAGGGGAGGAATACATCAACTAAAGGAAGTAGACATGTTGTCTGCCAAACTGGACCTAATCATGAAAAAGTTCGATGAACACACTCCCAAGAGAGAAGACATCAAACAAATCTACGAATCTCGCATGACATGTGAAGAGTGTGGAGGCACTGGTCATTCAGGGAGCAACTGCCCTGAGATTCAAGAGGATGCAAAGTACATCAACAACAACACCAACTATCGTCCTCAACAAACTAAAGGATGGAGCCAGCAATCAAGGCCTAATTACTCAGGTAACTACTCAGGTAACTACCAAGGTAATACTTTTAATCAACCACCTTTGAGAGAGATGATATCCAATCAAAATAAAATTATTGATAATATGTCTAAAAAGATAGCTTCCAATGACAAACTGCTTGAAAATATTAATACTAGAATGGATAGCTTTACTTCTGCCATAAAGTATCAACATGGCTTTAATAAAATGATAGAATCTCAGTTATATCAGTTAGCAGCTTCAGTCCCTATGACTGAAAAAGGTAAGATTCCAGGAAATCCAAAAGAGCTAGAAACTGCAAATCTTGTAGACATCTTTGATACAGGACACCTTATACATAGACCTTCAAGAGAATGTGAAGGACCAAAAATGCTAAAGCAAGGCGACCAGAGGGGGGGTGAATGGGAGCCTAAAATTTCTTTTCAGAAATTACGGCTTCTGTCCCAACAAAATCAACCCCAAATTCTTTGGACTCAAACGTGATGCCCACGACCCTCGGAAAGAAGGTGGATGATCCCTAAGATCACAGCGAGGCACCACACAAGAGAGCAAACCAAAAACTCTCAAAACCCCGAGTCAAGTTCGTGCCTAAAAGACCCACTCCCAAACGTAGATAGAGGGCTACGTCGGGATTTCTCCAAATACCGATGCTAACGCGTAGCAAAGATATGTAGAGTGGTTCCTAGGTGAACTCTAGGAGCAAACGAGAAGTCCGGAAATGAACCGGAAAAGCCGGGAGAGCAAACGCACTAAACTGCAGCCTACAGCCAATTCCCGGACTGTCCAGGCTGCAGGTGCCGGACTGTCCGCGCCAGGGGCGGACTGTCCGCGAAGCCCTGGCGGACTGTCCGTCGGCCAACACCGCAAAACAGCAAGGCTGCTGATCCTCCCCTGCGCGACTCGCGGACTGTCCGCACCGGTCAACGGCGGACTGTCCGCCGGTCAAAATGACCGTGAGCAGTGCGCGCTGCGCGTGTTCTGGACTGGCTGAGCCCGATGGCCGGACAGTCCGCCACCAAAAGGGCGGACAGTCCGCCACTGTCCAGAAACCCCAAAATCCTCACAGGACAAAACCAAAATCGATCGGATCTTCACCAAATCGAATGGGGCTACAACCAAACTTCTCCCAAGTGTTCTTCTATGTGTTGGGAAGCTAATCCTAGGATATCATCGCTTCAACCCAACTAATCCATGAGAAATCCGAAGAACACTAGAAAAGGGGAAGAGGGAAGAACAAAAACGATTTCGACCCGATCTACTTGTTCGTGAGGGTAGAGATGAATTCCTTCAGTGGAAATATTCTCCTCACTTCGAAGAACAAGTTGATTCAAACGGAATCGCAAAAGACGTAGCGTAGAGGGAGATCGAGTGAGGGGAAATTCGTGGAGAAAAGAAGAACGCGAAGAACAAATTCAAAACGCGAATTCAACCATGAATTTTATCCTTGGATTCAGAGGAATGGATGATTGATTAATCACTCGGTGTCGGGCTACAAGCCAAGCAACAAAAAGCTCGGATGGCGAAAAGCTCAAGAACAAGAGCCAACTCTCCCTAACCCTAGCCTTCTCTCACAGGAACAAAATGAGAGAGACACCGTCCAAAGGATTCCCAATGATTCGGCTGCCCTAGCAGCCCCCTCATATATATAGGCGCACGTCCGAAGACCAAAACGCCCTTACATTAAGCACTCATCCCAAATACCCCCTAGGGGTAAAACTGTCCAGTCCTGGCGATTTTCATCCGACGGTCATGCCCGCACATCTGGTAGCTTCGCCTCGACGTGACCTCCCTGATGCCGCCACGTGCCGTCATGTCGACCACCGCGCCTTCCTCGTGGATAGCTTCGCCACCGCGCCAGCCTCTCCACGCCGCCACGTGTCGACTGTCCTTTCGGACCACCCCCGGTTTTGAGGCCCAAACCGGTAAACCCGCCAGCCCAGGTTTTGAGGCCCAAACCTGGCAAACCGTCCACCCCGAGTTTTGAGGCCCAAACTCGGAAACCCGCAAGCCCAGGTTTTGAGGCCCAAACCTGGAAACCGTCCATCCCGAGTTTTGAGACCCAAACTCGGAAACCGGCCACCCCGAGTTTTGAGGCCCAAACTCGGAAACCGTCGATGGTAGCTTTTTGAGGCTCAGCTACCGAACCCGCACCGTAGACGGGATGTGGTTCGCACACCCCAACCACCGACACCGATGCCGATGCATGTCCAGCCTCCACGCCGGGCACAACGCCTTTGCCTTCCTTCTTGACTTGGCCGACGGCACTTGCGCTGCACGCAAGCCCGTGTCCGACCTCCGCCAAGTGCCACGACGCTATCGTCTTCCTCCCGACTCGGCCGATGCATCGCACATCCCCATGTGCTCTCACTCGCCGATGCCACGTGCCAGCTACCACAGCTGGTCCTCTGGCCCTCTGGTCCATCAGTCCAAGCCTCACGTCCGCCCTTCACCGCTCTGGGTACATCGGCATGGCACGTCCGCCGCACGGCACGCCCATCCTTCACCGCTCCCGGTCCATCGGCACGGCACGTCTCTACTTGACCTTCACCTCGCCATTGACCACTGTATCCGAGCTCAACACCTGCACATCAACACAGCCAAGAGACACATGTTGCACACGCACACCAACACAGAAACACCACAACTCAACGCCACCGGTTAGTCATAAACATTAAGCGCATAGCGAGATATGGACTAAACTGGGAAAAGCCTCAAACCTTCCTCATCAAAGTCAATAATTCATCATATATGTTCTCAATCTCCCCCTTGATGAATGCATTGACTAACAATAAAACCAAAAAGGAAGGGTTTGAAGGCATGCCTCATTCAAGTGCCTAAAAGCCAAGCAAAAGCAAACACAAAGCTACTTGAGATGAGGAAGGATCATGAAAACTCAAATAAAAGCTCTCGGTCCTGAAAGAAATGGGAAAAGCGGGCAAAGCCTCTACACAACCGAAGAGTCAAGAGAAACAAGAGTTTCATGAATCCCAAAAGGTACTCGAAAACCAATCTCAAATAAAATGTCAAACAATCATCACAAAAGAAACCAAGGTACTTATCCACTTGTATTCACTTGGGTCGAGATTTCTCCCTCTTTTTCTCTTTCTCTTTCTCTTTCTCCCCCTTGATGATTGAATTGACAAAAATTAGGCACAAGAGATGGTTTGAGATACCAAAACCGAAAATCTCATTCAAGTGATCAAAAGCCATAGAAGGGCAAAGAACAAAGTCACTTGTCATGAGAAGATTATCCATTCAAATGCCCAAAAGCCAAAGAAATGCTAAAGAGGGGGCAATTTGAAATGAACATAACTTGGTCCCCAAAGACATGGGCAACGGCTCAACGCAACCAAGCAAGGGATCGGAGCAACAACTCATCAAAGAGCAAAACTCGATCACATAGAGCGAAAAACTTGGTTCCCAAAGACATGGGCAACGGCTCGACGCAACCAAGTCAAAAATGAGCTAGTCCTCAAGAAGAGGCAGAAAAGGCTCAACACCACTAGCTCAAGACTCGATACCAATTAAGGCTGAATCAACGCATAAGAATGCAAAACTGATCACAAACAGCCAAGAATTGGTGAAAACAGCTAGTTCCTGAAGACAGAGGCACATAGGCAATCGAAAATACCAAGCAAAAACTGCTAGTCCCTCTAGACAGAAGCAAAAACGGCTCAACATGACTAGCAGGCTCGATACCGACTGAGAAAAATCACAAGAGAAGCTCAACACTAAATGGAGCACAATCACTCGGAGCACGCGGAGAAGCAGCAAGACAAAAGCGACTCCCCCTGAAATCAAGCCTATACACAAAAGCTATGTAACAAATCTCATGATACCAATTGCATTCCATACCAAAAGATGGATACCAATTGAAACACATAAAGGAGCTATACCAAGTGAAGAAGAACATAAAAGAGCTAAACTCCCCCTAGCTCAAAGCTCTCCCCAAAATGCATGACTCTCCCATTTGTGCCGACACACAAGCTCCCCCTTGCAAACAGCTTCTCCCCCTTGTGAAAAGGGAACATGCTGAGAGGTTTTGACATTTCTCCACAAGGTTGACTCAAACACAAGACAAGTCATCGAACAAAAGCATATGGGGGTAGTGAAAGGCATTGAAAAAGACCACAAAGTGTATCGGAGCTGGGGGTATGTACACTAAGCTAAAAATGCATGATATGCACAATGCAACAGCTTCAAGTGTATAGAAATCAGAATGAAAAGATGCTCAAAAAAGGGGTGCTGCCCTGAAAGTGTAGCAACCAATACAAATGCTAGCAAAGGCTCAAACTGATCAAATGAATACGGAATATGAACAATTAAGCATATGAGCAGTTTTAAGCCATTTGAAAAGGAGTTCACCACTAAAATAGCACTTAGCATGAATAGACACGAAATCGAGCAAGTGCTAACTTAAGTATACAAGGTGAACTACCCCTAGCAAAGTTCAATCATCATGCCATAGAATGAAGCAAAGACTTGTGTCATTATCAAATTTTATCGGAATCTGCAGCGGTATTAACACAAGTTCAAATTAAAATCATGTGATTGCGAGAGGTTGAAAGCATGGTCATTGCCTAACTTTTCAACTGGGCTAAGCCTATGCAAGAAAAGCAACCGGAAGCTTAAAGCACCAGTTTCGGTCTTACACTACATGGCTCAAGTTTAATTCAAATGTGCAATGAGAAACAGTCTCGATACCGTGAGGTGCTGACACATGCAATCCCATCTCGATCTTTTCATTTCACTAATACTTGGATCAAATTTTAAGCACAAGGTAAATATGAACAATCCAAGCAAGTGAATGACTCAGTGTAAGAGACATAGCAACCTAGCATATAAAAGATAGCACAAGTGATCTCAACACATCCTACCCATGCTAGTTGCCAATCTCAATGGTGAACAAATTAAAGGTTTCATAGTTGATTAGTCAAGTTCACCATTTGCAAAAATAGCTTAGCTCATAACATGTATCAAGCGATCAAAAAGAGCCTGAGCTACAAGCATCATCATGAATAGACAGGGCATACCAACAAGAGCATAATCTCATTCTCATTACTATATTCATGAAGCTCTAAAATGCAAGATATACATGATGAAATGCATGCAAAAGCTAGTCTATCAAAGGCAAAACAAAACTAGCCTTAAAAGGAAAACCCAAAACAAAAGGGTATCGGAGAAGCCCAACTAAGATACAACAAGCAAAATGCTTCCCCTACTAAAAGGGAAACACGCACCAAAGACACAAATAAAGAGCCAAGAAATGCTCAAGCGACAGCCAGCAAAATCCACATCGAAAAGACCACACGGCAGAAAGGGGTCGGAGAAGAAGAGTACCAGAATCCAAACTCAGAAGTGTGTCGGGGTACCTCATGATACGCATGACCGCCTGCTGGTGTGATACTCGAGGGGACGCCTAAATCTGCTGAAATCTTCGGGGCACCTGCCTTGCCGATGTCGTCTCCCCCTCGCCTGATGCTGTCGCTCCCACAGGTGCAGCTAGTGCTCGCTGGAGAACTGCTCGAACGGAACCCCAAGTCATGGAAGAAGAGGGATCGGGTCCATGAGCCGAAATGCTCTCTCCAGGCTCCTATTCTCCTGCACACTCAATAGCAGAAGAAACACAAAGCATTGTCTCGTCTAGTGTGACCTCAGGGTCTCCACACAGCGGTTAGTCACATAATAAGCATAAGGTGAACTCTCAACAAAAAGAGGTCTACCTATGAATGATACCGCAAGAAGATCTGAATCCAAACTAGACAAGACTATCATGCTACAGGATAAAGCACTATGGAGCAAAAAGCAACCTAGAGACATGATCAACCCAAACACAGCCTAAACCTCAACACATGCTACAATGCAAGATAATGATAACAATAGACCCAAAAGCATGTAACATGATAAAATTGTGGAAAGGCTAGTGCTCAAACTAATCATATCAACAGGGTACATGTAGCTAACCAAAAACAGCACCTAAAAAGTGATACCTAATGGACATCATACCTCTACATGTAAAGCTCATGGATAAATAAGGTAAAGCATGGCATAATGTTCATGAGGATCACCAACTAGCATGAAAAGTGGAATAGCCACCAAAACTGTACACAAGACTAGCATGACATGATATACAAGATAGCACATGCTAGACTAAAGCAAAACATGATACAAAAGAAAATGTACATGCACATACTATGCAAGTGAGCACATGATAATCCATCTCATACCACAAGAAATAGAGCATGGATGTACATGGTATGAGTGTAAAAGAAAGCTCACCAACTGCAAAAACCTCTTTGGAGGCAAATCTAAGCGGGGTGTAGAGAACCATCAAATCTTGATCACATCTAAAAGATCAAGTTCCATCAGGCGCATGTTCTCCACCCCGCGTCCTCATATCTACACACAAGAGGACAAAGTAACTCGAGTCTTGGGTCCCGAAGGGTTAGCAAGCATATACTTGGGAACCCAAGACTTGGTCACAAAACTCAACTTATCTTGTGGGTTAGCATGATGCAAATGTTGGTTCAAATGCAATTGTGAAACACCCTTGGAAGCATTCCTCAAAAGGACAACTCGAGGAGAAGAACGAGTCGTACCACGGGAAAAGAGGCAAACATCTTCCAAGGTTTTTGTAGAAGAACCAATAGAAGCACCATGAGAAGCATGACGTGGACCAACACAAGAAGCATTAGAAGCATGTCCACGACCATGACCTAACCCACTAGAAAAGGAGTCATAAAACCCATCAACAAAGAGGGGCTTCTTACTAGGAGTACAAGCGTTCATGCCATGAGAAGAGCTATGAACCACCAAGTTCCTAGAAGAGCGAGCTTGGCGCAAGCGTTTGGCACGCTGATAGCAAAAGCTTTCTTGATACCCATCTTTCTCACAAAAAGAGCAATGGTACAAAGGCCTACTGCAAGGCACACCATTCTCCATCAAGTGAGAAGTCCCTTGGGACTTAGAACAAGAAGCATCAACAACCATCTTGGTGCCAACGCTAGGAGCACACATGCCATGGGAAAGGTTACGCGGCTTCCTAAGCACCTTAGCTCGAATACGTCGCTCGTGTTTGACACGGCGGAAACAAAAATCGAATGAGTGTCCATCCTTCTTGCAAAAGGTGCAATGGAAAACTGGATTGGGAGCACGAGTCCCAAAAATATGAGAAGCACCCTTATCAAGAGAAGTCCCTTGGACATCATCCGAAGAAACAACAAGGTTAGGAGTAGCTATGAAAAAGCTATCTGAAACCTTGACACTAGTGCTAACGTCAAGAGACTCACGCGTAACACAAGAACTCAACTCCGGTTGCAAAGATGCAGACGTGGAAAAACCAACATCGGAGTTGCAAGAAATGCGTGACTCAAAAGACTTAGCACAAAGACTCTTGCATCTTTTGGCTAAAACCTCATTTTCAAACATGAGGCGATCACAAGTACCACAAGGAGTGTTTCTCAAGTTTTCCATCTCCTTTTCAATGCACTCGGCATATGTGGTACGCAAGAGCTCAATCTCTTTCTCAAGGTTGGCACTCATATCATTATGCTCAACCAACTTGGTGCTCATATCATCGCGCGCTTGTTTCAAAGCCAAAACTTCTTTTTCTAAATCAGTGCAAGATGTGCAAATGAAATCGGTGGAAGAAACATCACCATTCACATCAAGCAAAGAATCATGAATAGCACTAGAAGCATGGCAAACATTTTTATTTAAAGAGCACAAGCTACAAGGCCTAGAATTTATCTCATCAATTTTAGCCCTAGCATGCTCGAGTTCATCTACACATGTCCTGTGAATCAAACTTAATTCTCTAAGTCTAGCAACAAAAGATTCACAAGAATCACATGGTGACAAAGCATTTGACTTTAGCAAGGTTATTTCAGTTTTAGCACAATCAAGGTCCTTGCGCAAGTCAATGCAAACTAGACATGGTTCGGAAGCATTGGATTTCAACAATTCATTCTCAGATTTTAAGCTAGCAAGAGAAAAGCCTAGCTCATCATTCTTCCTAACCATGTCATTACAAGAGGTGCAAGGCAAAGAGGCACTAGACTTCAACTTAGCAATGGAGCATTTTAAATTTTCTACCTTTCTACGCAAGGTATCACAAAGCTCATCATCCCTAGAGCAAGCCTCATATAGGTTGTGCAAAGCCACAAGACCACAAGCAAGTGTACCTCTCTTGGCCTTGCCAAGTTGACATAGGAGATCCTCCGGTGAAAGCTCGTCATGTCATAGAAGGTTCAGCAGATCGTTCACCTCGCGATCCCTCTTATCGACTGCACTCCTCCTTCTTCCCAAGATGTCGTCCTTGGAAACGTTCAAGCTGAAAGACAAAGACATGCTTGAAGAAGAACTTGGTGCACTTTCTAAAAGCACCGTTAGTGTTAGCAAGATAAAAACTCAAACAGCTCGACAAGCAAAGTCAGAAACAAAACCGCTCTAAAAAGGTCGCCTTCGCGGATCCGGAACCGGTTAAGGTAGAGAGATCCTTAACTGGCTCCGATACCAATTGAAGGACCGAAAATGCTAAAGCAAGGCGACCAGAGGGGGGGTGAATGGGAGCTTAAAATTTCTTTTCAGAAATTAAGGCTTCTGTCCCAACAAAATCAACCCCAAACGCTTCGGACTCAAACGTGATGCCCACGACCCTCGGAAAGAAGGTGGATGATCCCTAAGATCACAGCGAGGCACCACACAAGAGAGCAAACCAAAAACTCTCAAAACCCCGAGTCAAGTTCGTGCCTAAAAGACCCACTCCTAAACGTAGATAGAGGGCTACGTCGGGATTTCTCCAAATACCAATGCTAACGCGTAGCAAAGATATGTAGAGAGGTTCATAGGTGAACTCTAGGAGCAAACGAGAAGTCCAGAAACAAACCGGAAAAGCCGGGAGAGCAAACGCACTAAACTGCAGCCTACAGCCAATTCCCGGACTGTCCGGGCTGCAGGTGCCGAACTGCAAGCGCCAGGGGCGGACAGTCCGCGAAGCCCTGGCGGACTGTCCGCCGGCCAACATCGTAAAACAGCAAGGCTGCTGATCCTCCCCTGCGCGACTCGCGGACTGTCCGCGCCGGTCAACGGTGGACTGTCCGCCGGTCAAAATGACCGTGAGCAGTGCGCGCTGCGCGTGTTCTGGACTGGCTGAGCCCGATGGCCGGACAGTCCGCCACTGTCCAGAAACCCCAAAATCATCACGGGACAAAACCAAAATCGATCGGATCTTCACCAAATCGAATGGGGCTACAACCAAACTTCTCCCAAGTGTTCTTCTATGTGTTGGGAAGCTAATCCTAGGATATCATCACTTCAACCCAACTAATCCATGAGAAATCCGAAGAACACTAGAAAAGGGGAAGAGGGAAGAACAAAAACGATTTCGACCCGATCTACTTGTTCGTGAGGGTAGAGATGAATTCCTTCGGTGGAAATGTTCTCCTCACTTCAAAGAACAAGTTGATTCAAACGGAATCGCAAAAGACGCAACGTAGAGGGAGATCGAGTGAGGGGAAATTCATGGAGAAAAGAAGAACGCGAAGAACAAATTCAAAACGCGAATTCAACCACGAATTTGATCCTTGGATTCAGAGGAATGGATGATTGATTAATCACTCGGTGTCGGGCTACAAGCCACTCCTAGCAACACAAAGCTCGGATGGCGAAAAGCTCAAGAACAAGAGCCAACTCTCCCTAACCCTAGCCTTCCCTCACAGGAACAAAATGAGAGAGACACCGTCCAAAGGATTCCCAAGGATTCGGCTGCCCTAGCAGCCCCCTCACATATATAGGCGCACGTCCGAAGACCAAAATGCCCTTACATTAAGCACCCATCCCAAATACCCCCTAGGGGTAAAACCGTCCAGTCATGGTGATTTTAATCCGACGGCCACGCCTGCACATCTGGTAGCTTCGCCTCGACGTGACCTCCCTGATGCCGCCACGTGTCGTCATGTCGACCACCGCGCCTTCCTCGTTGATAGTTTCGCCACCGCGCCAGCCTCTCCACGCCGCCACGCGTCGACCGTCCTTTCGGACCACCCCCGGTTTTGAGGCCCAAACTGGTAAACCCGCCAGCCCAGGTTTTGAGGCCCAAACCTGGCAAACCATCCACCCCGAGTTTTGAGGCCCAAACTCGGAAACCCGCAAGCCCAGGTTTTGAGGCCCAAACCTAGAAATCGTCCATCCCGAGTTTTGAGGCCCAAACTCGGAAACCGGCCACCCTGAGTTTTGAGGCCCAAACTCGGAAACCGTCGATGGTAGCTTTTTGAGGCTCAGCTACCGAACCCGCACCGTAGACGGGATGTGGTTCGCACACCCCGACCACCGGCACCGATGCCGATGCATGTCCAGTCTCCACGCCGGGCATAATGCCTTCGCCCTCCTTCTTGACTTGGCCGACGGCACTTGCGCCGCACGCAAGCCCGTGTCGGACCTCCGCCAAGTGCCACGACGCCATCGTCTTCCTCCTGACTCAGCCGATGCATCGCACATCCCCATGTGCTCTCGCTCGCCGATGCCACGTGTCAGCTACCACAGCTGGTCCTCTGGCCCTCTGGTCCGTCAGTCCAAGCCTCATGTCCGCCCTTCACTGCTCTGGGTACATCGGCATGGCACGTCCGCCGCACGGCACGCCCATCCTTCACCGCTCCCGGTCCGTCGGCACGACACGTCTCTACTTGACCTTCACCTCGCCATTGACCACTGTATCCGAGCTCAACACCTGCACATCAACACAGCCAAGAGACACATGTTGCACACGCACACCAACACAGAAACACCTCAACTCAATGCCACCGGTTAGTCATAAACATTAAGCGCATAGCGAGATATGGACTAAACCGAGAAAAGCCTCAAACCTTCCTCATCAAAGTCAATCATTCATCATATATGTTCTCAGAATGGATGGATGACTCCATCGCCCCAAAGAAAGGAGATCCAGGAAGACCTGTGATTCCAATTCATATTGGACCTCACAGTTTTGAAGAAGCAGTCTGTGACCTTGGAGCAAGCGTCAACATTATGCCAAGGGTAATATACGAACAAATACATGGTGCACCTCATTATATACAACTATGTGTTTGCAGCTCGCAGATCAGACACTGTGCTACCCATTAGGAATTCTAGAAGATATCTGTGTACGAGTGGGACGCTCGTATGTTGCGGATACATGGGTGTATGCCGAGTCTCTGTGTGATGAGTGATTGTCAACGGAGATGATGCGCATGTTCTTTGGCTTGTGTTGTGCAGGTGTCGAGCACGGAGACAGTGATCAATGGCGGGTGAAGGTCAAGTTGCGACGTGCCGTGCCGACGGACCGGGCGCGATGAAGGATGGGCGTGCCGTGCGGCGGACGTGCCATGCCGATGTATCGGACGGTGAAGGGCGGACGTGGACTTGGACTGATGGACTGGAGGCCGGAGGATCAGCTGTGGTGGCTGGCAGCCTGCGACAGCGACAAGCGGAGAAGTGCGATCATGTCGGTGGAAGGGGTGCACAGGCGGTGCATCCCCTCTACGACGCCGGTTTGTTGGTAGAGCCCGGGAAAAACCAACAGTGGACGGTTTCCAGGTTTGGGCCTCAAAACCTGGGTGCTGGGTTTCCAGGTTGAGCCACAAAACCTGGGCGTGACGGTTTCCAGGTTGAGCCTCAAAACCTGGGCGTGGGCCGGTTTCCGAGTTTGGGCCTCAAAACTCGGGCGCTGAGGGTTTCCGAGTTTGGGCCACAAAACTCGGGCTGGAGGCTGGTTTCCCGGTTTGGGCCTCAAAACCGGGGGCTGATGGGAAAGGCTGGTTTCCCGGTTTGGGCCGCAAAACCGGGGGTGCAGAGTGGTGGCGGCACGTGGCGGCAATCTGAAGGTTGCGTGGAGGCGACGCGGAAGACCGTGCGGGCGTGGCCGTCGGATCTACCTACCACCAGCGGGTGGACTAGAATAGCCTTAGGGTTAGGCTGGTCCGCTCTGTAAATACAGTAGTGAGGGGTAGAGTAGGAAATAGACTTAGGCTAGGTTAGTATAAGTAGTCCAGGGGAGACACCCTCCTCCCTATCTCAATCTCAGTTAGCGCAGTCATTTGCTTCCTAGCACCTAGGGTTTCCACTCTCCCATCCCCTGCTCTAGCTAGTTGAGATCCACAGAGAGACTCCACTCTGTGTACTGTTAATTCGAGTTCGTGGCTGTGATTCGCGTTTTCTTTGTGTTCTTCGCGGAATCCTTTTTCTCCACGATTTTCCCGTCGCTTGATCTCTTTGCTCGGTTCATCTTTTGCAAAACCGTTTGAACCAAGTTGTTCTAGATCGTGAGGCTCTCCTTTCCACCGAAGGAATTAAACTCTAACCTCACGGTCTAGGAGATCAATCGATTTTCGTTTTGGATTGCGTTCTTGCCTCCATGCCCCGAAATTTCTTGATTCACCGATTTGGAGTTAGGTTCGAGCCATGATCTCTTAGAGATAGCTCACTAACATCCTTGTGACCCCTCAGATCGAATCCGAGGCCTAGAGCTTTTGATTTAGAGGAGATCGGGTTGAATCATCAAAGAACTGCGCTGTTTTCGGGAGCATCGGACGCTATCACGGGAGCATCGGACGCTAGGGTCCCTAGCATCGGACGCTCCGGTGACGCGTGTCACGTTTTCGGCGTTTTAGTTTGCATCGGACGCTAGGCATCGGACGCGTCCGTTGTCCATCGGACGCGCCGGAGCCTTTGCATCGGACGCTGGGTGATTACTGTTCACAGCGTCCGATGGTGGAACAGTAAGGTTCCAGAACCGTCCAGTCTGCATCGGACGCTTCCGGTGGTCTGGCATCGGACGCAGGCCAGCGTCCGATGTGACTGGTTTCGCACGGCTTCGTCCGCGGTTCGCTCGTTCGTTGTCGGAATTGATTTCCGTCTTTTGCGTTGGCTTTCTAGAGTTGTCTAGTGTCTCGCTGTGCTTCTAGGAAGCATCCACCCTACATATAGGGTCGTGGACATTAGCAAGCTCTAGGGTTCGCTCTTGGGGTCGATTTTGGGACAGTGGCATCTAGTTTCCGAAAGGAAATTTTGAAGCTCCCATTCACCCCCCCCCCTCTGGTCGTTTTCGGTTAGCTTCTCGGTCCTTCAATTGGTATCGGAGCGGGTTAAGGATCTTCCACCTTAGCCGGTTCCAGATCCACCGAAGGCGACATGGATCGCGGCGTGGGCAAACCGCCGTTTTTCGATGGGACGAACTATGCGTATTGGAAGATACGTATGTCGGCCTATCTGCAGAGTCTGGGCGCTTCTATCTGGGATATTTGCAACTCCCCTGATTACGTGGTCTTGGCTGCTCGTGTGACTCAACAGCAAATCGATGAGCACGATGCCAATAGCCGAGCCCGTAATGCTCTTTTCTCTTGTTTGAGCATGGGTGAGTTTGATCGTGTTTCTCACCTCGCTACGGCTCGGGAGATCTGGGACACTCTCATGCGTTTCCATGAGGGCACCTCTCAAGTCAAAACCCGACTCTACGAGTCGTTCAAGCGAGAGTATGAGAACTTTAGACATCAACCTGGCGAGAGCATAGAAAGTTTATTCGCTCGCTTTCAGGTGATAGTCAACAGGATGAGGGCTAACAGAGAGCAGTTGCCTTTTGACGATCATGAGCGTGCTTTGAAGCTTTTGCACACTCTTGACCGTTCGGTGTGGGATTCCAAGGTTCAGGCGATCATCGAATCACCTAACTATGATACCCTCACCTGCGACGAGCTCTTTAGTAAGCTCAAGTCCAGTGAGATCGATACTATGGCAAGGGCTTCTTTCGAAAATCCTTCTCGCCCGTCCATGGCTTTGGTTTCCGGCTCTTCCTCTAACCCTTCAGCTGGCTTTGCTCTTTCCTGTCTCTTTTCTGTTACAGAGGACCAGCTGGAGACGTTGGGAGACGACGAGCTGGCTTTGCTGGCCAACCGGTTCTCGCGGTTTCACAATAACCGCATGAACCGCCGTCGTGGAGGAGGACGCGCCGGATGCTACGAGTGCGGCGACCCCGACCACTTCATCGCCGACTGCCCCAAGAAGAAGAACAAGCATCTTGGGAAGGGCGATCACGGCCACAGGCGCGACTCCAAGTACAAGGAGAAGCACGTTCCCCCAAGGCACAAGAAGCGGGGCGGCTTCGACAAGGAGTACATCAAGAAGAAGTACTTGGAGAAGCAGCAGGCTGAGCAGCGTGCGTTCTTCGCCACGCTCAGCGACGTCGACGGCTCGGATGACGACTCCGCTCGATCGAGTGATGACGAGTCCGAGAAGAAGAAGCTGGAGGACACATTCAACGGCTTATGCTTCTTCGCCGGCGACGAAGGCCTGTGTACCATGGCGCTCGGAGATGAGGTCGGTGGCGAGCTGGAGCACACACCTCGGAACGACGACGACGACGACACCTCCCAGGTATCTCTCACCTACGACGAGCTTTCCTCCGAGGTTGAGAAGTTGACTGCTGCCCTCCTTAGCCAAGATAAGTTGCTTAGGCGTGCCGCTAGAGAGCGCAAGGAGTTTAGGCAGAAGTGGGAGGACACGGTGAAGGAGCTTGAGTTCGCTCGGTCCACCGTGGTTGTGTCGGAGGAGTTGGAGTGCGAGAGTTGCACCGCGCACATGACGGATCTTCTCACTCTGAGGAGTAAGCATGCTGCGCTGGTAGATGAGGTGGATGAGCTCCGAGCTAGACCGCAGCTGTTGGGTGCGTGCAAGACTTGTCCTGTCTTGCAATCCGAGTTGGCAGAGAAGAATGCCAAGCTTGAGTCTTTTGAGAAGGCCGGCTCGGATAGCACTTGTGTCAAGAGGTGTGCTTTGTGTGAGGGCCTGGAGCAGGAGATGGCCAATGTGAGGCATGACAAGATGCGTACCGAGGAGGAAAACACATACCTTCGGACCGTCTTGTCATGGGTGTCTTGTGGTGAGCCTCAGCTCGGGATGATGATCTCCCAATTCAAGCGAGCTGCTGGGGCTCCTGGTGTAGGTCTTGGCCAGAGTGTTGATCTTTCAGCTTTTGGTAAGATTGGAGAGTCTAGTGGTCTGAACCCCTGTGAGAAGCCCAACTCCACCACTACTCCCAAACTAACCAAGCTTCCACCCAAAGAGCCTGCCAAGCCTGTCACCAAGGATGGAGTTGTAGTTGAACCCCCCAAGGCTCCACCCAAGAATCCACAATGGCAACCCAAGCCCAATCACCTAAAGAACAAGCTTGACACAATGCCACCCATCCGAGAGGAGTTGCCACAGAAGGGCAAGGGCAAGGTGAACCATACCCACATCCCTGCAAACCAACAACCCCTTTTGCGCGCGGTGAGGTTTCAGTGTGACTTTTGTGGGCGGGATGGTCACCTGAGTGAGTTTTGCTTTAGGCGCAGGAGAGAGGCGCGCCGTGCTAGGGAGATGCAGAACCCGGACATGTTTCACCCAGCTCGTGGTGAACATGCTCCGAAGCCTCAGGGGAGAGCCGCTAGGTCTGGAGGGAAGCATACCCAGCCTAGGCCTAGGCAGGAGAGAGCTCCGAGGAGAGACGCTAGAGTTGAGCAGCAGGCTCCTAGGCGTAGACCTCGTAGAGAGCGTGCCCGACGGGGTCCTGCTTTTGCAGGTAACGGACCCCGTGGCGGAGGCTTTGTTGAGCGCTTTGTCCCACCGCAGGTAGAGTTTCGCGGTAAGCGCTTCCCCAGCGGACTACGTTTTCCTGTGCGTGGTGATCGCTATCCCCCTAGACAGGTTGGTTTTTACACTGACCGTTCTTTTGAGCAGCCGGCCCAACACTGGTTTCCTTCTTATCTTACTAACCCCAGTGTTGGACCGTATGTTCACCCTATGTCTTTTTATTGATGTAGGAGGAGCGGTTGGAGGACATTTGGCTTGTGGATTCCGGTTGCTCGAGGCACATGACCGGAAATGCCAAATGGTTCTCCAGCCATAGTCCGGTCGCCGGAAAGGAGTACATAACCTTCGGCGACAAAGGTAAGGGCAAGGTATTGTCCGTTGGTGCAGTGCGGGTTAATGAGCACTTTGTGTTGCGCGAGGTTGCTCTTGTTTCTAACCTGCATTTTAACTTGCTTTCTGTTTCGCAACTTTTTCGTGAAGGCTATGAGATTCGTTTCAAACCGAACCTTAGCCGGATCTTAGATCCTCAGGGTGATCTTGTATGTCTGATTTCACCCTTTGGGAATGTCTTTCGCGCGAATTTCTCAAAGTCGTTTGGATCTTCTCGCTGTCTTTTGGCTAGTCCTTCTTCTTCTGATCTTTGGAAGTGGCATAGGAGGCTCGGTCACCTGAGTTTTGACTTGCTTGCAAGACTTAGCTCACTTGGCTTAATCCGAGGATTGCCCAAGCTTTCGTTGGAGAAGGATCTAGTTTGCCATGCTTGCCGGCATGGAAAGATGGTTGCTGCTCCCCACCATCCTTTGACCAAGGTTATGACCTCGCACCCCGGAGAGCTTTTGCATATGGACCTTGTTGGTCCGGCTCGGGTGAGCTCGGTTGGTGGGAAGTGGTATGTGCTTGTTATTGTTGACGACTTTTCGAGGTATTCGTGGGTCTTCTTTTTAGTTGAGAAGTCCGAGACATTCTCCTTCGCTCGCGATCTGATTTTGCGTCTTCAGAACGAGTTCCCTTTGAACTCGATGCGAGCGATTAGAAGTGATAATGGTTCCGAGTTTAAAAATTCGGATTTTGAGAAGTTTTGTAAACGCCTTGGTTTGGAGCATCAGTTTTCTTCTCCCTATACACCACCCCAAAATGGTGTTGTAGAGAGGAAGAATCGGACCCTTGTTGAGATGGCCAGGACGATGCTTGATGAGCATAGGACTCCTAGGCGCTATTGGGCCGAAGCTATGAACACTGCATGCTATATTTCGAATCGCATTTTTCTGAGAGTGTTTTTGAAGAAGACCTCTTATGAGTTGCGTTTTGGTCGCCAGCCCAAGGTGAGTTATTTTAGAGTCTTTGGTTGCCACTGTTTTATATTAAAAAAAGGCAACCTAGACAAGTTTGAGTCTCGTTCTTCTGACGGTGTGTTTTTGGGTTATGGCACTCATACTCGAGCTTATCGTGTACTTAACCTTGACACTAACCGAGTCATGGAGACATCAGATGTCACCTTCGACGAGACTCTTGTTTCTCCTTCTTCTCGTTTTGAGCGTGCAGGTGATCACGAGGTTGGAGAGCCTCTTTTCGATGACGAGGGAGAGGGTGCTGAAGGTATAGATGATCCAGCACCCCCTCCGCCTGCCGCGCCGCCGGGAGCGGTTTCGACGACGACCCGTGGCCCCGAGACGTCTTCTTCCTGGGGGCCGTGGGATCCACCTCGCGCGGTACCTTTTGTACCCGGGGTGGAACCAGCTACTGTTGAGGGGGAGGTTACTTCTTCCCGGGAGGCGCCACGACACATCCAGCGCCAGCACCCCCCTGAACAGATGATCGGCGACATCGACGAGCGAGTTACTCGCTCCAGGTCACAGCACATCTCGCACTTTGCTCATTCTGCTTTTGTTGCGTCTTTTGAGCCCCGAGATGTTGGACACGCATTGACGGATCCGGATTGGGTCAATGCCATGCATGAGGAGCTAGAGAACTTTGAGCGAAATCGGGTTTGGGTTCTAGTGCCACCACCTCCTGACTGTAAACCTATTGGGACAAAATGGGTATTTAAAAACAAGCAAGGAGAGGAGGGCCACATTGTGAGAAACAAGGCCCGGCTTGTAGCGAAGGGTTATAGTCAGAAGGAGGGGATAGATTATGAGGAGACCTTCGCTCCTGTAGCTCGTTTGGAGGCTATTAGGATACTCTTGGCTTATGCTGCATCCATGGGTTTCAAACTTTTTCAAATGGATGTCAAGAGTGCCTTCTTAAACGGCTATATTGAGGAGGAGGTCTATGTCCAGCAACCCCCCGGTTTTGAAAATTCCAAGTTTCCAAACCATGTCTTTAAACTCCACAAAGCTTTGTATGGTTTGAAACAAGCCCCTAGAGCCTGGTATGAGAGATTAAAAACCTTTTTGCTAGCTAAGGGTTTTAAAATGGGATGTGTAGATAAAACGCTCTTTCTCCTCAAGCAAGGCAAAGATACTCTCTTGGTCCAAATTTACGTGGATGATATCATTTTCGGTGGTTCTTCTCACGCTTTGGTTGCCAAGTTTGCAGATACTATGAGCAGGGAGTTCGAGATGAGCATGATGGGCGAGCTGACCTTCTTTCTCGGGTTACAAATTAAGCAATCCCGAGAGGGGACGTTTGTGCACCAGGGCAAGTACACAAGGGACTTGCTGAAGCGGTTTGACATGGGTGAGGCCAAGCCTCTTCCGACGCCCATGTCGACGACGACTGCCCTGGATGCCGACACGGATGGAGAAGCAGTGGACCAGAAGGAGTACCGCAGCATGATTGGATCGCTGCTCTACCTGACGGCGACACGGCCGGACATTCAGTTCGCTGTGTGCTTGTGCGCGCGCTTTCAGGCTTCGCCACGCACTTCTCACCGTCAGGCGGTGAAGCGCATATTCAGGTACCTTCGTTTCACGCCTGAGTTCGGGATTTGGTATTCTGCTTCCTCCACTCTCTCGCTTTGCGGTTATTCCGATGCCGATTTTGCTGGTTGTCGCATTGAGCGCAAGTCCACCTCAGGGACTTGCCAGTTTATTGGATCTTCTCTTGTGTCGTGGTCTTCTCGCAAGCAGTCTAGTGTCGCTCAGTCTACCACGGAGGCTGAATATGTTGCTGCGGCTAGCTGCTGTTCCCAGTTACTCTGGATGATGGCCACTTTGCGTGATTTTGGTTTGAGCTTTACTCGAGTTCCTTTGCCTTGTGACAGCACGAGTGCCATTAGCGTTGCTAAGAACCCTGTGCTCCACTCGAAAACCAAACACATTGATGTGCGCTTTCATTTCTTGCGAGACCACCAGGAGAAGGGTGATATCGACCTTCGCCATGTCGATACTCATCACCAATTGGCTGATATTTTCACCAAGCCTTTAGACGAATCAACCTTTAATAGGTTGAGGGGTGAGCTTGGTATGTGTTTCCCCTTTTAGATGGGGGAAGCATTTTGAGATGTACAGACTGACTCTTTTATTTTGAGACTCTTTTCTTTTGAGTTTCTTGAGTCTTTCCTTTTGGTACCTTCTTTCTTTCAGTTTTGTGTCGGGCATACGCATTTACATTCTGAGCTTCATGTCTATATTCACTAGAATGTAATTATGCTCTTGTTAGTATTGCTCCGATACTTATGATGATGCTTGTAGCTTATGCTCTTTCTGATCACTGTTGCATGTTATGAGCGAGCTATTTTTTGGAATGGTGAATTATGCCTAATGTATATAAATCTGAAAATGTTCACCATTGAGATATGCAACTAGCATGTGTAGGGTGTGTTGAGTCCATTCCTGCTTTTCATATATGCTAGGTTGCTATGTCTCTAGTTCTGAGTCATTCACTTGCTTGGTTGTTCATAACTTGCTTAAAATCTGAACCAAGTATTGTTGAATTGAAAAGATCGAGATGGGATTGCTTGTCAACACCTCATGGTATTGAGACTGTTTCTCATTGCACTTTGAGTTAAACTTGAGCCATGTAGTGTATGACCGAAACCGTTGCTTTAAGCTTCTGATTGCTTCAGCATAGGCTTCGCACGGTTGAAAAGTTAGGCGATGACAAGCTTTCAATCTCTCGCAATCACATGCTAAAAATGAACTTGTGAACTCTTTTACCGCTGCAACTCCGATATGAATTTGAAATCACAAGTATATGCTTCATTCCTATGCATGATGATTGAACTTTGCTAGGGGTAGTTCACCGTGTATATATGCTTAGCACCTGTTTGGATTCCTTCTATACATGTCTAGTGCTATTTTGATGGTGACTATTCTTTTGGCTTAAAACTGCTCACATGCTCATATGCTTCATATTTCGTATAAGTGATCAGTTTGAGCCTTCGCTATTTGAGTGCTTAATTGAGATGTTGGAGCTATACTGATTAGAGCATCTTTGCCCTCTTTTGACTATATACTTGAAGCTCCTAACTTGCATTTTGACTTCATATGCATTGTGGAAGGAGATCTTGTGTTCAGGGGGAGTTTATGTGAAGCGAATTGCTTCTCCGATACCTTTTGGCCTTGATAAGTGCATTTTCAACTAGGGGGAGAAATTTATGCAAATCATATGCTCCTGTGTTGATCAACTAAGGGGAGAATCATTTGTCCTAGTTGCTTGCATTTGTCGAGGGGGAGTTTGCTAGTTGTGTTGAGCCGTTGCCTCTGTCTTGAGGGACTAGCAAACGTTCCTAGCTTTTCATGAGCTTAGTTTGCTAGTTGTGTTGAGCCGTTGCCTCTGTCTTGAGGGACTAGCAAACGTTCCTAGCTTTTCATGAGCTTTCATAAGCTTGTTTCATTTGGCTCTCAATTGGTATCGTCTGGTGTGCTTTCCCATTTGGTTTGGGTTGATTTCCAATTGGTTCGGAGTGATTTTCTTGCTAGTTGTGTTGAGCCTCTGGGCCTCTATCTTGAGGGACTAGCATTTTGCTTCGGTTGTCCTCCGATCTTCAATTGGTATCTGCTAGCGGTGTTGAGCCTGTTCTACCTCTTCTTGAGGGCTAGCTTTGCTTTGCTTGGTTGCGTCGAGCCGTTGCCCATGTCTTTGGGGACCAAGTTTTTGCTTCATCCACTTGACCTTCTTTGGCTTTTGTTAGGCTTTTGGGTCATTTGGTTGGGTTTTCTCTTCCCACTCCTTCCTTCCTCCTTCTTCTTATTCATGATTTGTTGTGGAGTTGACAATGCACTCATCAAGGGGGAGATTGCGGATACATGGGTGTATGCCGAGTCTCTGTGTGATGAGTGATTGTCAACGGAGATGATGCGCATGTTCTTTGGCTTGTGTTGTGCAGGTGTCGAGCACGGAGACAGTGATCAATGGCGGGTGAAGGTCAAGTTGCGACGTGCCGTGCCGACGGACCGGGCGCGATGAAGGATGGGCGTGCCGTGCGGCGGACGTGCCATGCCGATGTATCGGACGGTGAAGGGCGGACGTGGACTTGGACTGATGGACTGGAGGCCGGAGGATCAGCTGTGGTGGCTGGCAGCCTGCGACAGCGACAAGCGGAGAAGTGCGATCATGTCGGTGGAAGGGGTGCACAGGCGGTGCATCCCCTCTACGACGCCGGTTTGTTGGTAGAGCCCGGGAAAAACCAACAGTGGACGGTTTCCAGGTTTGGGCCTCAAAACCTGGGTGCTGGGTTTCCAGGTTGAGCCACAAAACCTGGGCGTGACGGTTTCCAGGTTGAGCCTCAAAACCTGGGCGTGGGCCGGTTTCCGAGTTTGGGCCTCAAAACTCGGGCGCTGAGGGTTTCCGAGTTTGGGCCACAAAACTCGGGCTGGAGGCTGGTTTCCCGGTTTGGGCCTCAAAACCGGGGGCTGATGGGAAAGGCTGGTTTCCCGGTTTGGGCCGCAAAACCGGGGGTGCAGAGTGGTGGCGGCACGTGGCGGCAATCTGAAGGTTGCGTGGAGGCGACGCGGAAGACCGTGCGGGCGTGGCCGTCGGATCTACCTACCACCAGCGGGTGGACTAGAATAGCCTTAGGGTTAGGCTGGTCCGCTCTATAAATACAGTAGTGAGGGGTAGAGTAGGAAATAGACTTAGGCTAGGTTAGTATAAGTAGTCCAGGGGAGACACCCTCCTCCCTATCTCAATCTCAGTTAGCGCAGTCATTTGCTTCCTAGCACCTAGGGTTTCCACTCTCCCATCCCCTGCTCTAGCTAGTTGAGATCCACAGAGAGACTCCACTCTGTGTACTGTTAATTCGAGTTCGTGGCTGTGATTCGCGTTTTCTTTGTGTTCTTCGCGGAATCCTTTTTCTCCACGATTTTCCCGTCGCTTGATCTCTTTGCTCGGTTCATCTTTTGCAAAACCGTTTGAACCAAGTTGTTCTAGATCGTGAGGCTCTCCTTTCCACCGAAGGAATTAAACTCTAACCTCACGGTCTAGGAGATCAATCGATTTTCGTTTTGGATTGCGTTCTTGCCTCCATGCCCCGAAATTTCTTGATTCACCGATTTGGAGTTAGGTTCGAGCCATGATCTCTTAGAGATAGCTCACTAACATCCTTGTGACCCCTCAGATCGAATCCGAGGCCTAGAGCTTTTGATTTAGAGGAGATCGGGTTGAATCATCAAAGAACTGCGCTGTTTTCGGGAGCATCGGACGCTATCACGGGAGCATCGGACGCTAGGGTCCCTAGCATCGGACGCTCCGGTGACGCGTGTCACGTTTTCGGCGTTTTAGTTTGCATCGGACGCTAGGCATCGGACGCGTCCGTTGTCCATCGGACGCGCCGGAGCCTTTGCATCGGACGCTGGGTGATTACTGTTCACAGCGTCCGATGGTGGAACAGTAAGGTTCCAGAACCGTCCAGTCTGCATCGGACGCTTCCGGTGGTCTGGCATCGGACGCAGGCCAGCGTCCGATGTGACTGGTTTCGCACGGCTTCGTCCGCGGTTCGCTCGTTCGTTGTCGGAATTGATTTCCGTCTTTTGCGTTGGCTTTCTAGAGTTGTCTAGTGTCTCGCTGTGCTTCTAGGAAGCATCCACCCTACATATAGGGTCGTGGACATTAGCAAGCTCTAGGGTTCGCTCTTGGGGTCGATTTTGGGACAGTGGCATCTAGTTTCCGAAAGGAAATTTTGAAGCTCCCATTCACCCCCCCCCTCTGGTCGTTTTCGGTTAGCTTCTCGGTCCTTCATATGTGGGTGCAGACTTTATGATCATTGAAATAGGTGGAGACAAAAGAGCACCCATCATTCTTGGACGCCCGTTCCTAAGCTCAACGA